>CM056492.1:20790219-21990219 GCA_029783415.1 Anisodus acutangulus
AAACAACAAACCGTAACAATTGACTACCTTATTATGTATAGATCACTCATAGAGATGGGAGACTGCAGCTCGTGTTCATAACATCCACAAGCCTCTATGATACACGTAGTGAAGAAGTTCACTAGACCTTGAGAAAAGGCAAAGAAGAATAATGAGAATGCGTATACCATTATTCTGTGCACACGTTGTCCCTACTGTCTAGTTAAGAATTTTAGAGAAACGAAACAGCCAGCAACTGAATTCTTTTGCACATGAAAAAATACTTTATTTTCAAATTCAAATTGATATTTGATGATACTAAAAGAATAAAGAATCTGCAATAAGTATACAAGAAAAAACAGAAAAGTTGCAATTTTTAAGCGAAATTGAAAAACACAGCAAATTTCAAACATTAGGCAACACATTCTCCAAGATGTTATCTAGCACATGAAAGTTCCTTCTTTGCAATATGATACCAAAAAAGAACAAAGAATTCAAGAAAATCGAAAAAGATAGAACATTTATATAACACTCTTTCTTTTTTTAATTGGTTGATGAAAGAAATAATCCCTTTGATTATTTTCATTACTTGAATAGGTATATATATATACAAGATACAAAATATTCCTATTCTATTCCTAAAATCTTATTCTACCATAATTCTAACTCTACAATTATGGTAGTGTATAATCCTACTTTAGGTAACAAATACATTACAATATACTACACATATATTTTCCAAATATACAATATTCTCATGTACAAAATCAGCCAAAACCGAGAGCACCAATATGGGCAGATTTCGTGGCATTGAATAGGGCAATATACATTTGTATATTGTGTGTATATTGCCTTATTTAACACACACCCGCAGTCATAGCGGGCGGTTTTCGAACGCTGAGACTGTCCCTAAAATCTTCAAAGAGTACCGAGGGAAGACCCTTTGTAAAGATGTCTGCAACTTGACATCTTGACGGGACATGACATATGCGTAGCTGTCCCTGAGCAACCTTTTCACGGACAAAGTGAATGTCCATTTCGATATGTTTGGTGTGTTGGTGTTGAACCGGATTACCTGAGAGGTAGATGGCACTAACATTATCACAATATACTAAGGTCGCCTTCTGAATGGGGCAATGAAGTTCTAAAAGCAAATTACGTAACCAACATGATTCTGAGACCACATTAGCTACCCCTCGATATTCTGCCTCTGCACTTGAGCGGGATAGAGTCGCCTAACGCTTTGCAGACCAGGAGACCAAGTTGTTGCCAAGGAACATACAATATCCTGACGTAGACCGTCTGCTGTCCGGACAACCACCCCAATCTACATCTGTGTATGAGACAAGTGTGGATGTAGAAGAAGGATACAAGTGCAACCCATAGTCCAGTGTCCTCTGAATATATCGAATGATGCGTTTGATTGCATTCATGTGCTCAACTCTGGGATCATGCATGAATAAACACACATGCTGAACAGCATACGTAATATCCGGTCTGGTAAAGGTAAGATACTGGAGGGCCCCTGCAAGACTGCGATAGCGAGTCAGGTCCTCGTATGGTGCACCTGTCGCGACACTAAGCTTGGGTTTTGCATCAACTGGAGTGGAAGTGGACTTACAGGATGACATCCCAGCCCTCTCTATGATCTCAGCAGCATACTTTCGTTGAGACAAAAACAAACCACCTGAATGACGTTTGACAGCAATCCCCAAAAAGTAACTCAAGGGCCCTAAGTCCTTCATAGCAAACTCAGAACTGAGCATGGCCATGATAGACTGGCGCAATGCATCGGAAGAGGCAGTCAAGATGATATCATCCACATACAACAGAATGTAGGCCAATGACGAACCACGACGGTAGATGAACAAAGAATTATTTGACCTGCTGTAAGTGAACCCAATAGTCGAAACAAAGTCAGCAAACCTCGTATTTCAGGCCCGTGGAGACTGCTTAAGCCCATATAAGGACTTCTTCAACAAACAGACATAATGAGGACGGTTGGGATACCTGAAACCCAACGGCTGATGCATATAGACTGTTTCCTTGAGATCACCATGTAGAAAAGCATTCTTGACATCCAACTGATGGATAGGCCATGCCTTTGATAGAGCCAAGCTGAGCACAGTGCGAATGGTAGCCGGCTTGACCACCAGACTAAACGTCTCACCACAATCTATCCCAACCTGCTGAGTCTTAACATCACCCACAAGTCGCGTCTTATGTCGAGCAAATGAACCATCTGAATTCTCTTTATGAGCAAAAATCCACATTGACCTGATAACATTAATACTATATGGACGGGGCACCAACTCCCACGTCTTATTATCAATAAGAGCATTATATTTATCAGTCATAGCAATTTTCCAATTAGGGTCATTTAAGGCGGACACAGGATTACGGGGCAAGGGGGATTTAGAGACATTGGAATGTAAATTAAAATGTTTTTAGATGTAAAAATACCTCGTTGACTACGAGTGACTGGTCTATGACTCGAGGAAGAATTTTGGGAATTTACCGGGTTCGGGACGGATCGCCAAGAGCAAAGGCCCGCTGCCCAAATCAGAAATCGGGTTCGAATAGTTCATGAATTGGGCTGGACTGCCCATCATTGAACTGCTTCGATGTCTCAAAACAAAGGATGAGCGATGGAGTCCAATGGGCGATGGGCGTGGAGGATTTTGGGTACGGGATATGTCCGAAAAATGATGAGTAATATACGGAGATATACCATCATCCAAAAAATTATACGAACTAGGCTCGAGAGTATGGACTTTAGTAAATGGAAATTGAGTTTCATCAAAAATTACATGGCGATTAATGATGATTTTCTTGGAGGATAAATCAAAACATTTATAACCACAATGATTAGACGGATAACCCAAAAACACACACGGAGTAGACCGGGCCTGAAGTTTGTTAATTGTGGTGGATGGGAATAACGGATAACACAAGCACCCAAAAATTCGAAGATGAGAATAAGACGGATTCTTATTATACAGTATTTGGAGGGGGGAAGAAAATGTTAGACCTTTAGAAGGAATTATGTTAAGAAGATATGTGGCCATTTGTAGAGCATGATGCCAAAAATATGGAGGTATGGAGGCATGAATTAAGAGAGTTCGGACAATGTTATTTATGGAACGAATTTTGCGTTCGGCCTTCCCATTTTGTGAAGATGTATGAGGACACGAAAATCGAAAAGTGATCTCATTATTAGCACAGAATTCCCGAAACTCCCTATTGTCATACTCTTTCCCATTATCACATTGAATATTTTTTATTTCTCTTTTGAATTTGGTACGAATGAACGCTCTAAATTTGATGAAGACGGAAAACACTTGTGATTTATTCGCAATTGGAAACGTCCACTAAAATTTGGAATAATCATCTAAAAAGAGAACATAATATCGATGACCCAATGAACTAAGAACAGGAGACGTCCATAGGTCGCTATGAATAATATCAAATGGCATTGAAGTATGAGAATTGGAGTCTACAAAAGGCAACTTAACAATTTTTCCTAATGAACAAGATTGACAAAGTGGAGTACGACTCGTACCCTTACAAGAAATAAAGCTATTTTTATCTAAAACTGATAAAATAGAAGAGCCCGGATGACCAAGGCGAGCATGCCACAAGGAATGAGAAATGGATGTAAAGGCTGACGGCAAGGCTTGACTCGATGGACTGAAACCGGGCATGATAGGATAAAGATTCCCCCTACTATCACACCTCATGAGATGACTCCCCGTCTTGAAATCCTTTACAGAGAAACCAAAAGGATCAAATTCAACAGACACGGAATTGTCAGTGGTGAACTTTTGGACAAACACTAAATTTTTAATCAATTTGGGGACTGCTGCATGATGGGCTTGCGGAGGTCGGGGCCCAAGTATTCCCAGACGTGGATCAAATGGGTCAGAGTCAGCCGGAACTGCCGCTGGCGCCGCTGGGCCATCGCCGATGGGCCACTACTGGGACCAGGGGGGCGGTGGGCCACTGTTCACTGGACGGGGCCCACTGCCTGCTTGCTGACCACCGGAACCTCCGCGTTTGCCCCCGCGGTTTTTGTTATTATTCTTGCGATTATTCTTGCCGCCACCATGATTATGGTTTTGGCCCGAATTATTAACAAAACCCGAAGAACTTGGGGAGGACGCCATCATGATGACGGGGCTTGCTCCGGTAGCCACCTTTTTAGCCAAATCGGCTTCTTCCAAAGTAAGCATGGAGCGGGCTTGATAAAAGGCGGGAAGAGGGTTGCTTTGACGAAGGAGAGTTCCAACACCATTATATGCCTCCGAAAGGCCGGCAACCAATTGTAGGACCAGACGATTATTGGTGACAGGTGCGCCCACATTACGGAGTTGATCTGCCAACTCTTTAAGTTTCTTGCAATAGGCAGATACGTTAGGAAATTCTTCCACGCGAACGAGGGAGAATTCCTTCTCAAGTGTGACGGCACGTGAATGTTGGTTATCTTGGAATATGTCACGCAATCTATTCCAAGTAGCCATATCTGTGGTATCCGGCTCAATAATCATTTGTAGAAGGTCAACTGAAATAGTGGAATAGATCCACTGTAGAACGGTAGCATCAAGCGTAATCCATAATTGAGGATCCTCCTCGGGAAGGAGTGTAGCGGGAGGAATGATATGATGGATAACTTGATGGGAGATGGCGTGTATTTTAAACAACTCTGCCCACGTCGCATATCGGACGTTTTCCATTTCAAGCACAATAGGGATATTGTTCTTGATGTTGGAAACCATGAGGGCAGGATGATAATTGTTCTTAGACATATTGAACGAACAAAGAAGGAGGGGAAATTTAAGAGAGGTTTTTGAGAGCGGAAGACGAAATTTTGGAAGAGAAACCTGAGGGGAGGGGGGGTCTCGGGCGAAAAAGAGGCAAAAGTTGGGAGAGAACTTTTGTTTAGACCTAGTCTCTTGATACCATGAAAGAAATAATCCCCTTGATTATTTTCATTACTTGAATAGGTATATATATACAAGATACAAAATATTCCTATTCTATTCCTAAAATCTTATTCTACCATAATTCTAACTCTACAATTATGGTAGTGTATAATCCTACTTTAGGTAACAAATACATTACAATATATTACACATATATTTTCCAAATATACAATATTCTCATGTACAAAATCAGCCAAAACTGAGAGCACCAATATGAGCAGATTTCGTGGCATTGAATAATGCAATATACACTTGTATATTGTGTGTATATTGCCTTATTTAACAGTTGATTTTACCGCCACAAAAATCTCATGACTTGATTATGAACACAAGTAAATTCCAAAAGTCTTTTTGTTTCTTTCGTAGACTTTGTTGCCGCATCAATAAAATGGAAGAGTACATTTTTTAATCGCTAGTCTCCAATATGTTGTTCTTATGTCGTTTACCGCTAGTAGTGTCCAATATACTGCTTAATTAATAATTTACAATATATGAAAATAGTTGGAAAAAATCATAATCAAATAAAGAGTTGTTTGACTTTCAAACTGCTCTACCTTCCAATAAATTGAGATAAATGGGAGTATTATACGTGTTACCTAAGTCTGTTCTAATTAGGAAAAAAATTCATGGACTAACGGTCCATACAGGGGACATCTGCACAGATTGACGGTCTAAACAAATAATGTTGGAAGAAGTAATAAAATTCACTTAGATATATTTAGGGCGAGGGTCGTGTTACTTTATTGCCGTAATTTCTAGAATTTTATCATTTGGGTGGCATATGTATTTACGTTTAGAAAACTGAATTTGCAAACTCAGATTTTTAAAAGTGAAAATGATTTTGTCCAATTAATATGTAGTTTGTTGGTATCTACTATCTTGTGTGGTACCACTATTAAATATCTTGACATCTATATAAGTGAAACTAAATTGCTATGTCAAATTGATTATTTCCGATTAATATGCTTAACAACTTTTAGTTTGAAAATCAGTTAAAGAAGAATAGAAACTGTTAGTTGGAACGAAGCATATAAAAAGTACAAAAAGGGATATTAGGGAAAACTTAGTAAAATATAAACAAAATCTTGAAACAATAAATAAAGTCACTTCCCATTAATTATAAGTTATATGTTAATTATGATAACAATACTATCAAAATTGACTCACTTTTTTTAAATCTTACAAAAAATAACTCTAACTCAAGCTCCCCTTTCTCCGCTGCGTCGCTCCCCACCACTATACATCTACCGCCGCCGCAATCACACACACAAACACACAAAACAGCAGATTCGGTGACGACGAATCTGTTGAGGCAAAGTTAGGAGATTCACCCAAAATAGTGTTGGGATACAATTGTTGCAGGGAACGAGAAGTAAGTAACTGTTACAATAGTAAGAAAGGATAAACTAAAAATTACAATAAACTGGAAATCAAGAACTTAACAAACTGCTTGTCTTGAGTTTTAAGTAACTCATAAACTCAGTCCACGAATGAGGTAACTTTTCAATTAGTGATGCAACAAAAAACTGCTCATTTGGCTTCATACCTTCCAAATTCAGGTGATGTAAAATCATTTGGAATTCCTGGACTTGGGACATCACTGTTTTACTATCCACCATTTGAAATTTCAGAAATTTCTCAATGATGAATTTCTTAGTACCTGCATCTTGTGTGTTGTACTTCTTTTGCAGTTTCTCCCACAACTCTTTGGCAGTGCCAACGGTGCAATACACCGTGTAGAGAGGGTCTGAAAAGCAGTTCAATATGTAATTCTTACACATGAAATCACTATGACTCCATGCATCAAGAACCATCTTCATGCCATTAATGACATGGATACTTAGGCCCCCTTCAGCCGTTTCAGAAGGCGAATGGTCCATTTTATTTCCAGCTTGTGGAGGATCTTCTGTTAGGAAACATGTCATTCCCATAACAGTCAGATAGAATAGCATCTTATGTTGCCATCTCTTGAAGTTTGAGCCCGTGAACTTTTCAGGGTGTTCATGGTGAAATCCAGTGGGTGGAGGAACGACAACGTTCCATTGAGCGGCAGTAAAGGCGTTGGATGAGCCTTGAGCAACCGGAAAAGCATTAGTTGTGCCTTGAGCAGTGGGGAAGGCAGAGGGATTGCCTTGAGTAGCAACAGCAGAATCAGAAGCAGTTTGATCTCTTCCAGTCATCTTTCTAGGTACTTACAACAAAATCTTATTTTAAAATTATTGGGATACAATTGTTGCAGGGAACGGGAAGTAAGTAACTATTATAATAGTAAGAAAGGATAAACTAAAAATTACAATAAACTGGAAATTAAAAACTTAACAAACTGCTTGTGTGATTTGCTGAGTCGAGTGATGACACTTTGTCTTTAAGACAAGATTGCCCCGTATATCTCCTTTTACGGTGTTGAGCAATAGTCTCCCAAGATACAACATCAACTTAACAAATGAGCAAAGGAAACTCAAGTGTTACTCTTGAAGAACTTTGAGTATAGTAACTTTGCTAGAGATGAAGAAGATGAATTCAGAAAATCTGGAGTATTTTCTAAGTGTTGAGTGTTGTGTTCAATTGAGCCAAAGGCCTCAATTTATAGTGTAAGTAGAAGACCCCTCAACTAGCCAACTAATGGCCTTCAATATCCATGTAATGGCACTTGATTGAGGGGTTACATTCAGCCAAATAATGGTTGAATTCATGTGCCAAGTAATGGAGAATCAATGCTCCAAAACCAGCCCAAAGGTCAAATTTTTCCAACTTTCCGTCGCAGCAATCTGCCTCCGAAGCGCTGCGGCTCTGTGAATTAGCGTCGCGGCACCGGGGCTCCAGTGACTGGCCAACCAATTAGCACCGCGGCCCTCCACGGCTCCGCGGTGAAATCCGACTCGTTTTATCTTACACGTCTTCCTTCATTTACCAACGTGGAATACTTTGTCATTTGGCCAATAACCATTCATAATTCTATGTCTCAAACGTATTACATACGTACCAATATCTCTTTCACTAATGAAATTTGTGATACTTGACACTACATGTGCACGTGTGGAAACGACGTTTCCGACGTGTGGGCCCCAATTGTTTGAATTATAAATTAATGGGATATACTTAATTTCACATTTAGTAAATTTCTAATAAATAGTAGATCCGGCGATGACGACTCTGTTCAATGAGGAAGAGTTAGGAGATTTGGTAGTAGAATTGCCGGGAGCAATGCCGATGGATAGAGGAGAAGCACTGCCAGAAGGAAATGATGTCGGAGTGTCGACAGTTGATGGAGCTGGAGGAGATGCCAATGTAGAATAAATGGAGAAGATGTCGTAGGAGGAGGGGTCAGCGCCACCGGAGATGCAAGGATAGTGGATGTATAATAGTGAATAATATTGTATATGTGTGTATACACATCTGTTATATACTATTATATATTACACCCATATATATAATGTATTTGTGTTGTATAAAAGTATAAATTTTATTTAAAATCAGTCCAGATTTGTGTTTTATACCTATTTATACAATATTATATAATTGTGTATAAATGTGTATAAATGCATATTTTCATGTATAATACTGTATAATTATATTTATATTTTTGGGCTATAATAGTTTTGCAAAGTAAGTTAACCAGCGTATATTTATGAAATTTCCCCCACTACTTTCTCTACTCTCCATCAATCTCTCTGTCGCTCGACTTTCTTGAAATTTTCTCCGATTTTCGGAGACAATGTCTCCCGGTTCTGGAGTAATTCTCGACAGAATTCTGGTTACTTTCCTGGCATCAATATACCTTCTGTTTGGGGCACCTTTGTTGTTACTATTCGTAAAGGAAAAAAACAAGAACTATGGTTTGGGGCATTTTTCCTATTGACCCACTTCCAGGTTCTCTCGACTTGTATATTCTTTCGTTAATAATTATTGCCTTGAATACCGAAAACAATGACACTAAAGAATTTCTAGGAGTGATCATATTGATTATTTTTTTCTTCTACTTAAAACTGAGACCCTATAACGGGTTTATCTAAGTTTATAGCATATTTGAAGCAAAGAATCTACATATGTGATATTGGGATAAAAAATTTACATAAGTAACCTATTGATCAGTAAAGTGAAAGAAGAGCCATAATATTTCAGGTTTAAAATTTCACTGGGTGGCGAAAACACTAGTAATTTCTTTCCATCATCATATAAAAAGAAAAGAAAGAAAGTTATATTATGTCTTATAAGTTGTTATTATGTTATATACTAATTTTGGTGTTTGACAAGAGTCTATTGGTCGGACTAGAAACTTGTATTTTATTGTAGGATGATTTACAGAAACACTAGCTTTAGAGAACCTCCAGCAAGTTTGCCTTAAAAGACAGATTGCCCCTTGGGTTTGGCATAGCCGTCAATCAATTGAGATGAAAACCACAGGAAATTGGATTCAAATACTATCAGTGGCAAAGTTAGACGATTTATTTCTAATTGTCTAGGCCGTTATGAGCAGAATTATGCAATATCTGGGCTGGTGGGAGGTAGTACGTACCAAGTCGAATTATCGAGGTATGCATAAATTGATCTGGACACGACCATTAAAAAAAAAAGACAAATTCAATTACTAGTATTGGGATCAAATGCGACTGAATAAAGCATGATGAATATATAGATCATAGCCAGACACAACTAGTTCGGCTTTGAGGCATAATTGATTGCTTGATTAAGCACTTATGTCCTATAAATAAACATATGCACAAACAATCAATTGTTTTAGTCATAGTTACAACACGACATTTCATGTATCCTGAACTAGTTTTACTAATGTGGAAAGTTGAAACAAGTCGTTTATGGCTTGTGTTGATCACATTTTATTAGTGACTTTTGTTGGTTTCATTTTAGACTAGAGTTCTGACTGATTTATCATCTTGTTAACTTTGTTATTGTCGATACACTAATACACTACACTGCTCCTTGTTTATGTGACAGGTGATGATAATTACTCTTTCTTTAATAAAGGTATATATAAAATGGATCGAAAAGGTAATCATTCTCAATTATGCACTCTCATAAAATTTTCTTAATGAGTTTACTAATCTCTTACAAGGCGTAACTTTCGAGTTTCTACTCTTAGCTTGGTTATTCTGGACAGCTTTCACTGCTTTCTTTTCTGATAAATCTTGTAAATGAGACGACTTAGAAGTCACACTTACTAATGTGATCTGCCTTCAGTCCAAGTCATGGATCATGACAATAGCATTTAACATGACATAATTGATTTGTTGATAGTTCATTGTAATTAGGCTTAATACATAGATCGTTGCAATTAGGCTTAATACAACATTCAAATCCAAGGTCCGCTTATGCTTTTGAGCATCTTATTCTCGACATTTTCATCTATGGTATTATTGAAGGTTTTTGTTGGGTTGTTCTACGCAACGGATATTAAAAACTTGTTTCAAATCCAACAAACGTAGAACTATTTGACTATAGGATAATTTTAAACTGTAAACATAAGACTTGAATGGTACTTACATGTTTACAATATCTGGAATTTTTATCAACTGTGGTGTGCACGCGAATGCCCTTTCGATTGCAAGCTTCAAGCTTCAATGTATTCCTCCTTTGAAAAGCTAGAAAATCCGGCATAGTTTTGAGAGTGTTTTGATTCTGAGTCTCTAAGACTTAGAATAATGATATGAAAATTAAGTGTATTGAATAATGAAGTGTAGGTCTGAATTTATAGGTGAAAATTAGGTCAAACCGGATTAGGGTTTGACCTTGGGTCTGGCCCGAAATTCGAGACAGATTAGGTCATGGCGTCGCGGCCCTATGGTGTGGGCGCCGCGGCGCTGACGTGGCCCTACACTGTCTCGTTTTATTTTCCGCACATTCTTAATTAAATCCAAAATCCAATTTTAACTTAATTAAAATAATCATTATTCATTTAAATATCTCGATTCTAAATCGAATATTTAATACTCTCTCAATACATCCTTAGATCGAAAAGACAATCGACATAGTGTGACCCTACATGCCTTCACATATCGACATTAATCAAATTAAGGTCTACGCGGAACTCCTAGACGGCGCCGCAAGACGAACTCAATATGTAAAGTACGTTTACACGAATCCAGTAAACTTAAAGAGTTCATATTCCCATTTCGTTTCCGAGGTGGGACTTTTAACAATAGATTCTTCGACTATTTTATAATAAAATTTACATATTTGAAAACTACATAAAAAGTACTATAAGTCTGCGTAATTAATAATTCACAATTTGTGAAAAGAGTTGGAGAAAATCATAGTCAAACAAAGAGTTGTTTGACTCTCAAATTGGTCAACCTTCAAATAATTTGAGATTGAGGGAGTATTTGAATGTGAGGTTTAAAAATGTATTTAGAAATTGTTTTTGGACATAAGTTTCACTTAGAAAAATAGTTGAAATTTGAGTAAAACCCATCATTTCACTTGAAATTAAATTTTTTATTTCAAGTTGAAGTAATGATAATGGATCAAACTATAAAATAAATATTAATTTAAAATAAAACTTTAAATTAACTCCTTTTTCTTTTTCAGTTTCAATTTCTCAAATTCTTCTATCTTTCTTTGTGAGTAGGTTTTGAAAAGAGGCTTAATAATACAAAACTTGAACAAAAGAATATAATGATTATGTGAATATTGAAATGCTGGTTGTTGCCTGGGTTAGGATTAAGGACTCGTCATTTTCTGTTATGTAATCACTCGTTAGGTCGTTTTGAATTCTACATTTCTTTTTTTTCTAAATGATCTTTTCCTGTAACTTTAAACTAGTATTTTTGATTTGTGGTCATGGGTGATGCGACTTCCGAGATAATCGGGTGAGTATCGGAGAAAAAAAATAAATTTTGAAATTTTTTAAGTTAAGAAATAGAACTAGTTGACCAAAGAAAACATATGGGGTTAACGAATCCATATACGGGTTTTGACAGTTTCGTTAGGTCTGGAATGTAATTTATGACTTAGTTAGATGGTTGGGACGGATCCCGAAAGGCTCGGGTGTGTTTTGAACTCTTGGTTGAGAAACTAGTTAAAGTGATGAATTGAAGTTGACCACGGTAAATATCAAGTCAAAACGACCCCGAATAGGTATTTCGATTGCGTGAGCAGGTTCGTAGTGTGTTTTATAACTGAAATTCAAATTTAGTTTATGTCTGGGATCGGAATGAGTTTCAGGTATTGATTTCAAATTTGGGAGACACCGGGAATTTCTAGTGTCCAATTACGTGATCACGAGCGGCACATCGCGTTCGCGAAGACTTAGTCGTGTGCATCGCGATCGCGTAGAGCTTTTGGACCAAGTAGGGATCGGGTCAGATCCCTCATCACGATCATGAGCCATGCCTCGCGTTCGCGACAAGTTGGGTCGGACGGGGCTGTGTTCTCAAGGGGTCCTTCGCGATCGCGAAGAAGGACCCCTGGGCAAATCATATTTAATTTTCAAAAACATGATTTGATTTTTCATTCCGCTTGAGCTCTCGACTTCAGATTTGGAAGATTTTGGAGGAGATTTTTGAGATTCTTCGCGGGGGTAAGAATCTAACCTCCTTTTTAATCGATTTATTTTAGATTCTTGAGGAATTTATTCATTTAGATCGTGTTTACATTGAAATTATGCAATTCTTCAAATTGGATGGAGGGATATTTTCGTGTAAGATTTTTTCCTATAATGACCATTTTGTGTTATTTTTCCTTAAATTTAAACACAAGTTAAAGCAAACTGAAGTACCCTCAATGCTAACGAGGTTTTACTAACTTCAAAGGAGGCTGACTAGAACAATATATAATTTACGTCTCAATTTTGACTTGGGAAAAAACTTACAAGTACCGTACCGAGCTGGGGCTGGGGGGGGGGGTTCACTTTTCAGATTTGTTGCATTCATAAAGTCATTGGGCCGCTTGTATTGTGTCGGCGTCGGGTTGCTAACCAAACCAAGTGTTTGGTGATTTTTGTGGGATCATTCGCACAAATTCCTGTTTAGGAGTGGTCTTTCATTTTTGCTTTTTAAATTTGTGATCTTTAATTTTTGTCCTTCAGCTATTTTGCACGGCATAATTTCGATTTCGCAAAACATAATTTACGTTTAATCTCGACATATGTATTATAACATCTACACAATTAATGTCGGAGAAGGCAAAACTTTCAACACTCAATAATCTAGAAAACGGTATAATTTGAGATTTTGCTGAGCATAGTTTAAATTTAACTTCGATATATGTATCATAACATGACAAGACGTAATTTTCAACAATCAATATAATCTGAAAAATACTACAAAATTATACCGCATAACTTAATTCCTACAGAATTTATATCGAGCGAATCAAAAATTTAATTTTCGAAAATAAAAATATTACAGAAACTATATCTTGCGAAGCAGGTCTAAATATTTTCATTAAATAGGTTGCATGAATAAAAATTAAAGACCACAAAAAATGAGGACAAAAATTAAAGACCAGTCCGTTTGAAGAACCATCCGTGCAAGAAAATGATTTTTGTGATATCCAAAAGGGTCCCACATTCATTCATAAATGCATATACAGCTACCACCAGGCCCAACCTCGCCCAGGCCCATCTGGCCCAACAATTTTCTCTTGGGGAAGCTGAGGTTGTTTGGCGATGAGATTTTAATACTTTTTTTGAGCGGATTGTGCTTCAAACGCACTGGTCTTTAATTTTTGTCATTCGCTCAAAAGTATCATGAGGTTCCGGGTTCGAACCCTGCTCAATCAAAAAGAAAAAAGATCGCAAGATTGAGTTTGGATTCTCAAGGCATAGTTTGTCTTATGTTTGAAGGCAAACTCTGTTTTGTGATTTTTTTTTTTAAGTTTTTGTCTGAGCGGGGGTTCAAATACGGAAATTATGAATTTTAGGCGAAGGGTAAAAATTAAACCTAAAATAAGGACATTCATGCGGATTGCCCATTTTAATATCTTTGAGAATAATCCAAGAACAATGGTGTGGCTGCCTATATGGATTTGATGGAGATTCTGTATGAAAATGCCGTGGTTTCAGAATAACTTGATAAATTTCTTGCATTTTCATGGATCTTTTAATTAAAGCAGTTAGAGCATATGCTTGGGATTTTCTTTGGCAGACATGTTTCAAGTGGAAAGGGAAAAATATTCAATAAATTCCAATCATTGTTTTAAATGCATACTGGATTTTCACAAAGGACAAAATTATAAAAACACAAAATATACGGAAGATTGCTAACTTTTTCTCTCTCTAGGCGCACGATACGCTAGGCAAGCTAACATGCGCTCCGGTGATGGGGAAAGGACAGGGACGACCCCGGAAAATGAAGGAGCAAATTCCACAGAAGACGATGATGAAGGAAGCTATTCTCACGCACTCAGCGAGTGCCAAGCAACTACTGAGAGCTGATAATTCCAATGGAACAGTAACTCCGTTGGTATTCCCACTGCGTATGACAACACCGGTGAAGGAATCAGGACCACGGTCGGGTATTCCTAGTGGAGGTAAGACACATGCTTAGGCGCTACTTGGGGTGGGGAAAGGATCCGGCGCTACAATACAACAAGATGGAGCTCTGACAGCACCAGATTTGACCAAAGGAGAGGGCAATGTGTGGACAGGTTTGTTTCAGAACACTAAATTGGGGGGGGGGGGGTCTGTTGCCCCAATTATTCAAGATGTAACCCAATTGTGCAATTAACCGAGGTAGATGTTGAAATGGGTTGTGAAATTTGAAAATCAGTTATTATTTTGTATGTTGTGAGTAACACACCATCTCTAGGAGCTATAATTAGGTTCATTGCAACTAAATAGAACTTTGTCTCTAATCCGAAAGTTTACTATCATAATGATGGGTTCTTTGTAGTGAAGCTAAATAACATTGAGGATAAGAACTCAGTCCTGGTCTCTGGACCATATACGATCAATAATAGGCCTATTATATTGAAAAGATGGTCTGCTGAGTTTGATTTTGACAAAGAGGTGCTGAGGACCATACCATTATGGCTATAGTTTTCAAAATTATCACTGCATTAGTGGGGAATGAGAGCTTTGAATAAGATTTCTAGTGCTTTGGGAAAGCCGTTACATGCTGATGAATGTACTTCCTCCCTTGGGAGAATATCTTATGCAAGAGTTCTCATTGAGATGGACATTATCAGACCCTTACCAAAAAATATAGCAATTCAAGATCCAGCTGAAAGGATTTTAACACAGATAATACAGTATGATTGGGAGCCTGTCTATTGTCCTACATGTTGTATGGTAGGGCATAACTGTCCTTCTCAACAAGCCAAAGAACAAAGATTAAAGGAGATGCATGAACAAAGGAGCAAAGAGAAACAACAGGTGAAAGATAGAGGGAGGAACAAGCCAGCTAGACAAGAATGGAAACCCAATAAGGTGATTGAAGAAGGAAATGAGGTGGTGAATACAATGCCTGATGCTTTAAAGAACCAAGTCAATGATATGGCCTAAGTATGTGATGTCTCAAAAGAGGAAGGATGGAAGTTGGCCAAAGGGAAATCTGTATCAAAGAATACTCAAACAGCACCTCCTGTGGCACCACAACTCAAAACTTAAAATGGCTTTACTCGTATTCAATTGGGACAGAGAAGTGATTATGAAGATGGTCAAAGTAGTGAGGCAAGAAGCAAGGGTGGTACTGATCATCCTACCCAACACACATGATGAATATAATAGCTTGAAATGTTAGAGGATTGAATAAAGTGTATAAACACAATAAGTTAAAGAGTGTTTATACAGGAGAATAAAGTAGGTTTAATAGCTGTTACTGAGACTAGAGTTAGAGAAAGAAAAACAACTCAAATTGTAAAGAAAGTGGTCAATAGATGACAATGGTGCAACAATTATGTTGATGATCCATGAGGTAGGATATGGATACTATGGAATCCAACAAAAGTAGACTTATACATCCTTGGTACACACAAGCAGCTCATACATGGACATATTACTAATAGACAAAGCAACATGAAGTTTAATGTAAGTATGGTGTATGTACTGCACACTATAGCAGATAAACAGGAATTATGGGAGGAGATAAAGAGATTTGCTATGGGATGCACTCAACCCTAGCTAATAATGGGTGACTTTAATGATGTGTTGCATACTGAGGATAGACTGGTGGGATCACAAGTACAGGAGTCAGAAACAAGAGACTTCAAGCAATGCTTACTAGATGCTGGCATTACTGAATTGAGGATAGTGGGCAGAGAATTTACATGGAAAAATGGGCATACTTTTAGTAGGATTGACAGTCTTGGTGAATGCTCCGTGGCTGCAGAAATGGACGCATGAAATGTCAGGCTTTGAACCCTGGTTTTTTTTATCATAGTCCATTACAAATTAGAATTGAAGGATGAGAAGTAAATAGTCCAAAGCCCTTTAGATTTTTCAACTATATAGTTGATCACCCTGAGTTCTTGAACAATGTAGAAAGAAACTGGGTGAATGGAAGAAGGGCTAGATCAATGAAAGAAGTGTGACACAAGATCAAAGAACTAAAGAACCCTATGAGGAACATGAGGACTCAAGAATTCCAAGGTATGCATACCAAGGTCCAGCTCATCAGGTCTCAACTCCAGGAATTGCAGGAGATCATGAGGAATGGTCATATCAATGGTGATGTTAATTAGTTTAATAAGGAGAAAGAACTTAAAACACAATTAGATAAATGGGACACAATTGAAGAAAACATCACCAAACAAAAAATTAGAGTTCACTGGCTCAAGGAAGGGGATACCAACACATCCTATTTTTTTGCATGCTCAAAAAATATCACAAAACCATATATCAAGTCTTACCAATGCTTCTGGTGTGGTGATACAAGATGAGTAGGGGATAAAAGAGGAGATAATAACATTCTACAAAAGTTTGTTAGGATCTACAACTAGCCAACTTTCTATAGTCCAACCTCATATTATGGCATTTGGCCCTATGTTGAATAGAGAACAACAATTGTAGCTTATAAGAGAGGTAACACCTAAAGAAGTCATTGGAGCACTTAATGGAACCAATGACTATAAGGCTCCTAGTTGTGATGGATTCAATGCTCTATTTTATAAAAAGACATGGCCCCTACTAGTAGATGAGATCACGCAAGCAGTACTTGATTTCTTTGCAACTGGCACCATGTACAAGGGTGTAAACTTCCCCTCCATCACACTTATCCCAAAATTTAAGCGTCATGTCCCCAACCATGACCTGGGTAAAACACGACACTCGGTGTCTAGCTGCATCTGATCGAGTGAATCACATGGCTTGCTTGTCAATATGGGCATCAAAAGTATGCAATATTAATGACAATGAAACATGTAAAAAATTGTATACTGAAAATAGTCTGAAATATCATAGCGGAAATATCTGAGTAAATCATGATAAGTCTGAAAAATAATATTGTCATGCCATGCTAACTAGACTAGTCTATAAAACCTCTGAAACATGAGTCTGTAAAATTGTTTACTGGGATAAGGCCCTAGCATACCTCTACTAACAATGCCTAATCATAAGATAGCTAAACTGACATCCTGAATGAGATGGGGCTCACCTACAGCTGATACTGGAGCAATCCTACTAAGAAGATTCGTCTCCCTGAAACTTAGCACCTGCACCGTGAAGTGTAGACCTTATGCAAAGGGACGTTAGTATATTTGAATGGTACCATATGTAAAGCAACTGAAAGAATAAGCAGGCACATGATATAATAAGAACATGAAACTGAACATGAATATAATAACATGTGTAAAATCTGTAAATTGTATATCTATGGGAGAGCATTAACAAAACCGACATGAACCACCACGCGTGAACGTGGAGTCTGGTCTCTGTCCGATTAACTAAGCCATCTCATACTTTGTCGGAGTACGAGACATGAATATGAACGTGAACATGATGGATCCAATAATCCCACAAGGGGTAATAAGAAGGTATCATCCTCTGGTGGAGCCACCCTTATCCTATGTTGGCATACGTAGTTTCAGGCTATCTGAGCCTTCTCGGTATTCTGTGCAACTCCCAAACACATGTACTTGAAAATAGTTGGCTTGGAAGCCCATGAAATAACTTGAAATCATAACTTGTAAAATTATAATTTGCATGTGAAGAAATACATAATATAGCTTATATAAATCATGAGAAACATATATGACTTCATGAAACTGAGTGATAATGATCATAACTTGTATTTAAGAACTCAGGAAATCAAGACATGAGTTCATGGATTACGAACAGGTTCATGACAATCGAAATGACATATCATGAATTTAATAAACGACAACATGATATATATATATATATATATATATATATATATATATATAGTTGAACATGAATATAAAGTTATTATGAACTTGAGCAAAAATCCTATTTCTGGAGAATTCTTATTTCATGGATTACATGTGGCGTGGGGAAAAACAATGATGTCCCCACGTGGATAGAAGCTCTACATACCTTAAATGCTCCAATGTGTCTTAAAAATCTGAACTTAGAAGGATAATCTCAAAGCTTGAACCTTGAAACCTTAGATGGGTTTATCTTGAAAACCCTAGGTTAAGAACATTGGATTCTACTTAGAATTCATTAGGATTACGTTAGAATCACATAAAATTGCGTGAAAAAGGCTTTCCTTGGTGTAGGAGATGATTGGGAAGAGAGAGCCTTCGTGCTGGGGCTTGAGAGAAGTGAAATCTGATTTTTAAAACTAAGTCTAGGTATTTCTACTTTTCAGCCCGTCGTGAAATATACGGCCAATTCGACGGACCATCGAATTATGTACAGTCCGTATAATCAGACCGTCGAATTAATTTAATTAATTTGGAACTTTTCAGTGACTTCAAAACTTGAGAGGCTTCAGACGGTCAAAAAGGACGGACCGCCAATTACTGTATGGTCCATAAAAAGCTATTGGGTTTCGTCAACTTCAAAATAAAATTGACGATTCATTTTGACAGGCCGTAATTAATTCTACAGTCCGTATAATCTGGCGTCAAATTCATTCTGTAGAACTGAAACTGGTTTTCAGCTTTAATCTCCCAGTTTTGGTTACGAGGTGTTACATTAAGCATCCATCCTCTATCAGAGAATACATACCAATAGCTTGTTGCGCTATCCTATACAAGATCATCTCAACGATACTAACTACAAGAATGCAAAGTGTTATTGGCAATCTAGTGGATGCTTGCCAAGCAGCATTTGTGCCAGGAAGGGTCATAGTTGATAACATTTTACTTGGTCATGAAATGGTGAAGGGATATGGAAGGAAGGGGATATCACCTAGGTGCATGATGAAAGTGGATATGCAAAAGGCTTATGACTCCATTGAATGGCCTTTTGTAGAACAAATCCTAAGGTACCTTGACTTCCCAGTTATTTTTACAAATTGGATTATGACTTGTCTTAAGACTATTTCATATTCTATATTGATTCATGGAGTTCCTACCAATCCATTTGAGGCAAAGAAAGGCTTGAGACGGGGGATCCCTTATCCCCCTATATATTTGTACTATGTATAGAGTATCTGGGGGAGACTATTGCAAACCTTGAAGATAAATAGAGGTTTCAAACACCATCTAAAATGTGTAAAGCTTAACATAGTTCAATTGGGTTTTGCTGATGATCTCCTCTTAATTCTGTAGAGGAGACATCACATCTACTCAAGCTCTATTTGATACTTTCACAACATTCTCTGCAGCTTCTGGTTTGATAGCAAACAAGAGTAAAAGTTGTATCTACTTTGGTGGGGTAAGTCAAGTGGTGCAGGATCAAATTATGAACTACACAGGATTCACAAAAAGAGAGATGCCATTTAGATATCTAGATGTACCTCTTAGTACTAAAAGACTCTCTATTGCTCAATATAAACTCGTACTTGAGAAAATGTTGGGTAAAATTTCCTCTTAGACTTCTAAATTCTTATCATATACCGAAAGGGCTCAATTGATCAAAAGTGTGCTATTCTCAATGCAAATTTATTGGTCTCAGATTTTTATACTACCTAAAAAGATCATTGGGTTGGTTGAACAAATGTGCAGAAGATTCTTATGGACAGGTAAAGCTGAATTCTCAAAGAAGGCTCTAGTGGCATGGACTAGACTATGTCAACCATAATCAGTTGATGGCCTGAATTTCATTGATATAGCAACATGAAATCAAGCTGCAATATGTAAATTGTTGTGGAATATGTGTATTAAGAAAGACAAGTTGTGGGTGAAATGAATCCATGTGTACTATGTGAAAGGTGGAAGTATATGGGACATTGAGCCAAAACAGGCATCTTGTGTAGTCCAGAAAATTTTCAAGACAAAAAAATACCTAGATGAAGTTGGATATGACAGAGATGAACTACAAACAGTTTCTGGATTGACAATCAAAAGTATCTACATGAAGCTGCAGGGACAGTTTGACAAGGTGAGTTGGAAAGGGATCATATGCGGCAATCAAGGATCTTAAAAGTGGACATTCATATTGAGACTCACTGCATTAATGAGGCTATATACATGTGACAGACTGATAAAATGGGGGATGAATGTGAGTGATCTATGTCAATTATGCAGAAGCGCAGCAGAGACTATTAACCATTTGTTCTTTGCTTGCCCATACTCAGCTTATGGTTAAGGCTACTTCTCTGGCTTAAGATCAACAGAGGAAATATGGAATGGGATGATGAACTGAAATGGGCAGAAACATGGTGCAGAGGCAAGAACAGCAGGGCTGAGATCTATAAAATTGTGTTGGTTGCTGCTGTGTATTATGTATGGAAGGAGAGAAATCACAGATTATTCTTTTTTGAGCTGTAATGTTTCGCTTTGGTAAATAAAATAAATTTAATTACCAAAAAAGAATATACGGAAGATTTTGTCTTCTTTGTAAGAAACGTCAACTCAAATTGCAGAAATCTCATGAATGACATTAGTACCTTATTGGAATTCTGCTGAGGGGATTACTCAGATTTATGTCAATTATTTTTGGAAACCCATATAGAATTAAACCAGTTTTGCCCTAGGGTATCGGACTCAGTATCATGGAAATGATGTAAAACAGATTTTGATACGGAAAATAAGCTTAAATTTAAGAATAATCTAAAATTTCATCATTTCTTGCTCTTTGAACTTCCAATCCAATTAGTAGTTGTTAGCTACTGGTTCAGCCAGACCACTATGGGACTAGTTATTATAGTGGAAACAGATCATGTGAAGACTAACCCCATTATGAGAGGAAAAAAATACAGAAATCACCATTGAAGAATAATGGGAAGAGAGGCAGCAAACTGACTTTGTATTGATCTGAGAGCTGAATCATGAATAAGGCTAGTTATCTACATAGTGAATTTACAAGAGCAAATTAAGTGTTCATAATACATGGCCTATGTCGGTATTAATGCCAGAATTTGGTTTCTGATGATTCCCATGCACTTCTGTATTTCAGCATAGACTGGAAAGTTCTGTGAGCAACAGGGTTGTAAGCTTGCTACAGCAGAATCCAGTACTTTTGCCACATCAGCGGGTGGAAACTGTCGTTCCGTACACTTCTGCAATCATGTACAATAGATAATCAAGTTGTGTCAAAGCAGAAAGATGGAAAATAATGACAATTGTATGTGTGACCAGAGGTATGAACTGAATAAGAAAAAGCGAAGTGTTGCTTTTGGAGATATCATGTGCTGCCATAAAGCACTTGGTCAGTTTTCCTTTAGCAGTTGAGTAGAAAGAAATATATAGTTTAAAGTAAACTCATCTCTGAGGTATCCGTGTGCAGACTTATAAAGATGGAGGTCGAGGATTAGGGTAGAAAGTCAATAGGTACTCAAGCGATTTCTCTCTTTTTCATGGGGGAAGCATGGTTCCAGTTTTAGAGCACTTTATCTGCTCCCTCTTCTCCTTTCCGATATTATTATTATTATTATTCTACCATTACCTTATTCTTCAATTTTATTACTACGGTTGTTTTTCTTACTTTGGCTGTCTTTACTATCTTTGTTGTCAATACTTTTCTTTTCTTCGATATTTTATCTTAGCTTTTTACTCGTATCTTTCTCAAACCTGTTTAGAAAGACGCTTTCTTGAGCCGAGGGTCTATCAGAAACAACTTTTCTACCCGCAAAGGTAAGGGTAAGGTATGCGGACACCCCACCATCCTCAGCACACTTGTGAGATTACACGGGGTATGCTGTAGATCATAATAATGTAACACACAGATGGAGACTATAGATCATCTTTTTTCTCCCTTTTAATTTTGAGTTACATTAAAATAAAATGAAAAGGACATATCCTCCTCCAAGGCTATCTGGCAATCTTTAATGGGATTAAAGTTGGTGAGGGAAGAGGAACTGCTGCATCAGTCAATCTGTTTGAGTCCTCACCTTCTCCCTTTATATATCAGTTATCCAGAATCACAATATATTGTTGTCTTAGATTGATAAAGAGAGTTCTGTAAGCCAGATATTAAGACGCACGAGAAGCATCTTTTGGAGATTATGGAACACTTTATGTGATACAAAAAACAGGGAGCCCAATATGGAATCCAAGGTCATAAAGGACACGGTACATTACCCAAGAAAGGTAATTTCCATTCCAAACGTTCTAAAGCATAACCTTATCACAAAAGCTAGTCCAAAGAAACAGAACAAACTTGGAAAATGTGCTGGAACTACAGAATACAGAAAAAGAACTGATGTAACCAATCGTATTTACCTGAATCATAAGCAAAGTAGCAACGCATTTACTGATAAGTTCTGCAGGAATTTCTGCTTCATTTCTATCTGACAGTTTCTTTGACTTAAGATCAGGTGGCTGCAACAGATCAATGCACTAAAAATCAATTGATATAGAGAAGCAAAATAGCCACTAAGCAAAGATGAGGTGGTAAAAAATCTCACAGTTGGCATGCAAGAATCATCTAGTGGAATCAGATCATTCACATAATCAATAGCCTCCTCAATCTTCTCGGTGGTGTTGTCTCTACCAGTAAATGAAAGCATCGCCTGCACAGGAAAGTTGATCAGTCCTAAAAGAATCTACAGCAACATGCAGAAGATAATGATGAGATCACAAACATAAAGCATGACTACAACAACATGACTGATTATCTATTGTACATAATTAAGACACAATGCATAAACATAATTTTTTTGTGACGCAAACCTCAGAGGTAAATTGATAAAATCAAATCCAAACAGATTATATGATGACTGATATTATTAAACTTAGTCAAAAAATAATTAAAGGTTTTAAATGAACTAAATTTCAAATATTTACAAAGGAGTTACTGGAAGTTCAAAATATTTTGATCCGGTTGTCTACCGGAAACAACTTCTCTACCTCCTAAGGTCCGTAAGGTCTGTGTATACCCTCTCCAGACCCCACTATGTGGGATTTCATTGGGTATGTTGTTGTTGTTGTTGTTGGTTGTATACCAAAATGAAATAGTAACCACCTTCATGCAAAATTGCATACTATTATTGCATCTTTTCAAGAAATGCATTTCAATATTCCCAGTTTGCTGAGGTAAGTTAAGGAATAAATCAATCTGGCAACCATGCAAATAAGGTTTCTGAAGAAGCTACTCCCTCCGTTCCAAAAAGATTGTCCTAGGTTGACTTGGCACGACGTTTAAGAAATAAAGGAAGATTTTTGAAATGTATGATCCAAAACAAGCCTTAGATGTTTGTGTGGCTGTAAATCTCGTAAAGTTAAATTGTTTCTAAATATAGAAAGGTGTCAATCTTTTGGGATAAACTAATAAGGAAAGTAGGCCAATCGTTTTGGGACAGAAGGAGTAATAAATATTAATATGCTATGCTTAATCATAACCCTCTTTAGATTTTTTTCAAACATTATCTTAAAACCGGTTTGGGTCACACCAATAATGCCTTTAAAAAGAATCCCAGCAGAAATATGTGTACCTGCCCGGCTGCATCTACCATAGTCCGGGCTTTGATTTTTGAACTTTCTATTATCTCGTTGACAATGACTCCTGATTCCTGCGGTTGAGTTGTACAACGATCTAAAGTGCTCAACGTACTAGGATCAGCAAAATTTGGAACTGGCCTTGGCCATGCAAGTGGAATGCTTCCGTGATAGGTATTCCGCTGTCTCAAGCGATATAGAGCAGAAGAAACCTGCCAAAGCAAATGAATAGTATAGCAAACTTTCTGCACCTTAGAAAATTCTAATTCTAATATGAAGATAAACATACCTGCTCATTGACTTCATTTAACTGTACTAACACGGTAGCATATTGCTTCTTCAAAGGCTCTGAGTCTTTGAGAGAACAGTCATCACTCTTTTGGTTTTCCAAAACATCATCATTCATGCGCCTCAACTCTGAAACCACTGCATCCTACACGTTCAACCATCTGACATGAGCTCACTGCAAATCTGGGACAAAATATTCAAGCCTTTTGTATATCTAACATCAACTAGAGAAATGCATCTATTGACACAAATCCCGGAACACAAACACTGAAATACAAGAACAGCCAAAACTTACAAATGAAAGACAAGAAGCAGTACAACTCAAAAATAGAAGAAACTAGTCATCAATTTGGTAGCAGCATCTGCTCAGACTAGCTCACCTCTGCCTTAAATATTCCCCGCTCCAAACAAAACAGTAAACACAATGTATCTTAACAACAAATACATGCTCAATGAACACCTCCAGAGTTTTAGAAACAATTTACAGATGTGCATATAACTATACTTAGACTAAGTTCTATAAAGCTTCTTCAGCCTTTGTCTTCAAAAAGTAAATAGAGCTTCAACCTGCTCATGAAAGCTTATCCCTTCAACAATTTCTTCTTCTTTTTACGCAAATAAATCCTTCAACTTCAGCGGAAAAAAGTGAAGAAGATTTCTCCCTCATTAGCTTATATCGGTAATTTGGACATGAATGTCTGCTAGTTTTTTTCATTAAAGTTTTTTATTTGGATGAACAAAAAGAAAGCTTATTGTTGAATTATGTGACCATCTCATTTAACTAGCTTTTTTTGGAAACTGGTTCCTCGGCATTTAGGATATGCTGGCAACCATCAAAAAACAAAAAAGATAAGAACAAGAAAGAGAATACTTACAGAGAGCCTAAGAAATTTACAATTTAACTTTAAATTGTTAGAGAGGGAATGTATTTATTTAGTATAAGTTTGTGACGTGCTCTTCGCATGCAGGCCTAATTTGTTTACTTGAGCCAAGCATGTGAAGTTAGACTCGAATTTAGGATTTGTATCACCATGATACCATGTTAAATTGTGTGACCACCTCATTTATAAGTTTAAGTTGGAGAGTGCACATGTTTATTTAGGTCTACAATACTTGCATAAGCAGACAAAGATACGAGCATATGTAGAGAGAGAAGAAAGATAGCTTTCATTTGTATAATCTTCATTCATGGATCATATGAAGTAAAAACTAAGATAGTTTTGTAACCTTTTTGTCTAGTGCACGAGTCAACTCAGCAAGAGCTTGAACATCAGCTTCCTTTGCTTGAATCTGAGCGACAGCAGGAGGCTTTGAATATGCTGTCTGTTGATATGTGGTGGTTTCCATGACTCCGGATTTAGATTGCATATCAGCTTCTACTGCAGCCACCTGCCCATCAAGTTACTCATAAATTATGTGGAAGGATAACATTGATAAGCCTACAAAACTTCCCGTTTTCTTAATTATGTGAAAAAAGAAAACGTCACGACCAAAACGAGTAGGGAGTTTTGATCAAAACTCTAAAGGGACTTCTCAAGGTATATATCAATATAGACTACATAAGAGATTTTGAGATCCGGAGTAAAGTTAGCAATCATGAAATCTACTAACTCCCAAGTTGAATGTCGTTTTTCCGGTTCTGAGGTAAACCAACTTGAGGTTCAGCAATCTGAAAGGAAAATATATAAATATACCCTTTCTGCTTACGTGTACTGAAGATATAATTAAGTAGTGTGTTCTCTCTATCAGAGCAGGCAGAAGTCCTAAGTTCTAGTCTTACCTCCACCCATTATCAAAAAGAATTTCCACGTGCTTAGTCCATAAAAAAGAACCAGACCCACACGTGAGGGGATGTTACATGTTGAAGATATAATTAACTAAAAGTATGCTTTCTCTAACAGTTTAAGCTTTTAGATGAGATGGTAAAACACTTCAACAATGTGGCCTACTTTGGTGTGGTATTTCACCTCAATTACCAAAATTTAGAAAAACAAAGGCAGGTATGTTAAATTAAAATAGAAATACTATCATATATTTATTCTTTTGTTTCAAAAGCCAAGTATGTTAAAAATAATTTGACGGCTAAATCTCATAATTTTGAACCCCCAAAGTAAACTTAGAACAGTTTGGGACTTAATTTGGGACAGAAGAACTACATTAATGTAGTACAAAAATTTATACGACACGCACATGTATTCTTGCTACAATATACATATTATTTCTTACAAACTATAATGTTACAGTTGATCCCGCAGTTTTTCATTCACCACAAAAACACTACAAACATCTATTTCGGATGGATGTATACAGATTCTTTAATTGATTATGAAAATATGTGATATAAAAATCATGAAGTGGGGCCCAGGTCTTAGTTCAACTGGCAAAGGATGAGGTGCTTCCGACTTAAGTCAGAAATTCGAGCCCTACGCTATGCTATGCCAACTAAGCTTGGTATTTAAGTGGAGAAGAGTAGAGGCCTGGATCCACCATTCCCGAGTTCCAAAAGCTGCATTGGTCCTAAGGGTTGGCCCCACACGGATTTCTAGGTCATAAAAAGAATCATCAAGAAGATTGAAGAAAAGAAATAACTGCATGAGGAAAAGAAGCGTCACAAAAGGCAAAAAATTAGAAAGGAAACATCACATAATTTTGACTAGGAATTGGATAAAGAAAGTTGTCTCCTAGGTCCTAATATAATTTGTTTGACCCAAGGTCACTTCAGCCTGTTCTAATATTTCAAGCTTGGTAGGTGGAAGCTCTACTAGGCCTCACGGCTCCACCCACCACTTAATGGGACAAGCCAAAACACAAAATACCATACATAGATTACCAGACTCCAAAAGCTAGAAGAACCAAAAGACCAGTATTTCTGAGATAAGCACAGGTACAAGTTACAACCACTCCCTGCTCCATTGCACCTAGAGAATTTGTTAGATCTTGTAGGGAAGGAGTTAATCCTTCGCTTATGTTTTTTTTTCTTCCAGATAAGTAGATTCTTCACTTATGCTTTCCCCAAGTTACAACAAAAGGCGGAGAACTCCCAGGGAGGTCATAATTTTTTTTATTAGGAACTGGATTGGACAAATTGCAATATCAGTCTCTAAACTTGGGTGCTTGAATATCATTGAATCCGAAACATATGAAGTACAAAAGGTATATAAGGAAGAGTAGAGGAGAACCACCGACCTTTGTCTGCTTTAGGAGATTACTGATGGGATGGCTTGGCGGGGAGAAATGAGAGAAAACATATCCATTCTCCATGTTGTCACTGCCCGGAAATTTCATAAACTCATTTGCTCGTGCATTCATCTTGAGCTCATTGAAGCTCTCGAAAAACTTATCAACAGCATCTGCATGCCTTGTAAGTAATGTGGGCATGTTTTCAAATGGATTTAGAGGCATGCAATCAATGTCCTGCCAGAGCATTAAATGTTCTAATTAGCCATCAGGTCCAGAAAGCAGCCACTGGAGAACCAAAACACAAAGTACTAAAATACCGATTCTTTTTATAAGTACAGTACTGAAATACCGATTCTTTTTATAAGTACAGTACTGAAATACTGATTCTTTTTATAAGTACAGTACTGAAATACTGATTCATACACAGAACCTGTTATGAACAAGTAGAAAAGCTAGTTACAAGGACAGATAAGCTTTGTCTTCCAACATATAAAAGGGATTACACGCAAGAGTTCAATAATTCAGTTTGGTTGAGACGTGAGTAATCAATTTAATTTAGTTACAGGAGGTCACATGTTCAAGCCATGGAAACAGTCTCTTGCAGAAATGTAGGGTAAGGCTACGTATAATAGACCCTTGTGGTCCGGCCCTTCCCGGACCCCGCGCATAGCGGGAGCTTAGTGCACCAGGCTGCCCTTTTTTATGCCTTTTTTTTTCTTACTCGCCTTCAGAAGCATCCTCGGAAGAAAGATTAGACTTGCCATATCTGGAGGATGGCACCACTGTGTGAGTACAGACATTTGGACTCACTATAAATTCCTAACTTTATTTGTCTCACATTATGGGATAGCTTCCTAAGGGACATAAACAATTAATAAAATACGCCTAAACCCAAACTAGTTGTAGTTGGCTATATTTATTCTCTGTATCCGTCTGCTCTATTCAAGGCGGACTTCAATCAAATACTAAATAATGTCTTAGAAAAGGCAAATAAGGGGTTTTCTAAAGCTAACGATTCTTTAAATCTCACACTTATCCTTATATGGACATATACCTCTCTAACCAAAGTAGAACTCTTGTCAAACCCTGGACCTAACCCAAGTTTAGCAATAACTAAACTTAATCCCAACTAGCTGGCACGCCTATATGGATCCATTGATTCCATTGTGTTCCATTCTTTAGCTAAATCGACATTGAATTCGAGAGATTATAGGTCCTCTGATACAACTTCACCAATGTGATTTTAGATTTACCGCGTCCTTTTCTATCATCTTCAGTCATCATAGTGCTGCACCTAAGGATAGGTGCATATGGAGGTCTATGTAGGGCACGATCAAACCATTTGAAACAACCTTCTCTTGCCATATCCATTTATGTGCTACTTGCACCTTCGTAATTATCTCTAATCTTGTCCAATCTTGGTGAACCTAATAGAAACTATAGACTAACATAGTAGAATATCATATGAGCACATACTAAGCAATAATGAATTACCATGACAAATTCAACCCCAAGCTCTGGTCGGTCAAACTGAACACGACATCTAGAGTGATCAACTGTCAGCACACTTCCATCATGAATCTCTCTTGTTTTTGGATGGATCGCAATCACACGTTGCCCAACTGACAAAGGCCTTGCAAGATCTGTGGGTAGCCCTTCCCTGGTACCTTCACGAAGTTCAGTATAATGCGATCTGACAGATTCCCGGTATTGATTAAGTTTCTCCTTTTCTTCGTTCAAGAATTGCTCAGAGAATCGCCGTGGTTTGCCAAGAGAACTACATCAAAGCGAGGATTCAATGGACCATCATTAACATAAAAATAACAAACTCCTAATGTTTAGGACTTGCCCAGGGAATAGAGTGACTTCCGAATTGCAGGAAAGTTGAGAGATATACCTTCTTATGACACCCCATTCAACACGAGTTAACCTTGGAACATGCCCTAATCCAACATGATACAGGTACTCCACAAATTCCCTTTTGGAAAACCAAGGGTAGTCAATTGCGCTGTAGAACCACTCATATGTACACCATCTTCGTACCAGATGGTTGGAAAGGCAACTGGAAATATTTTTCTGCATGCAATGTATGCAAGTTAACTAGTGCTCATATCACGAGAATGCATACAAGATGGACAAAGGTTCATAACCAACCTTAAGGTTGAATGCTTTGTCACGAAGTGCAGTGAAGGATGCACTAGTATCATCCAAAATTTTATCAGGAATCTTCAAATCTTTTTGTCTTTGAGGTTTCTTCAGGTCCATCTTACGCCTGCTTCTGAATTTAGTAGGCAAGTTCACCTGATTTTCCACAGGGATCTGTGCAGTTGATTGAGCTGAATCACTTCGTTCTGTTCTTGGATCAGCACATGATGAATGCTCCTGATCTTTGATTAATCTCGGCGACACACTCTGATAGGATCTTTTACCCTTGTTGGTTGACTTCTTTGATGCTTCTTTTGCCTATAGGAGGAAAAATATCATGTCAAAATAGAAACAGTGCAGCTGATTAAGGTATCCAATCTGGCAAAATGCTTAACGCTGTGGCTAAAACATGTCTAAATCTCGAAAAAATCACTTAAAATGGACAAAAATAAGAAAATCACCACAGCTTCCTGAGATTCAGTAACATCATAGCTAACATGACCTTCAGCTTTCCGGGCCTGCATGATTATCCTCAGAAGTGTTACATATCATTTAACACATCGGAATATTGAGCAGGGATGCAATGCTGTGTCCTAATACCTTAGACGACATTGCTTTCTGTGCCCTCCTCGCCTGCTTTGTTTCAGGAACAGCATTAACATCAGTAGATGTAACTTTACCATGCTTTGATGTTGTACTGGAAGCAACTTCAAACTTTGATAATGGTTGACTCCATGTTGATTTAACCCCCGCCGATCCACGTTTGTCTCTTTGTCTGTGTGCTGGCACGGCTTCCAAGGAGCCAGATTCATCAACATGATCATCAATTTCATCCTTGACCTGGATCATTGACTCTGAAAAAGAAAAAGAGAGAAGCTAATTACTCGCAGTTAAGACAGAAGAACAACGGAAAATCAAATGGAAGCACATGAAGTGTGATCAAGATACAGGATAGTTAGCATATCCAACAGTTCAATTGAAGACAAAAGGAAATAGTTAAGGGAATAAAAAACTTAAAACACCGGAAGGGAAAAGGAAGTTACAAGCACACAAGCAGGAAGAAATAGCAACATCACAACTTTGACAAGATGGAAGAATTAAACGCTAGCCATATACTAAAAAGGTAAGAAAAATTAAAAGATCATGAGCCCCGCAAGCTATTTGGACAATATAGAGAGCACAAACAAAGAAAAATGGAAAATATGCATCTTCTACGACACAGAAGAAATACATGAACGAGCAGGCCAGCAGATCATCATGACAAGGAATAAAGGGCAGCCCGGTGCACTAAGCTCCCGCTATGCGCGGGTCCGGGGAAAGGTCGGACCACAAGGGTCTGTTGTACGCAGTCTTACCTTGCATTTCTGCAAGAGGCTGTTTCCACGGCTTGAACCCATGACCTCCTGGTCACATGGCAGCAACTTTACCAGTTACTCCAAGGCTCCCCTTCAATATCATGACAAGGAATACTAAACAAAAATCTTGTTTCGTTGTCCTTGAATCCACACATAGGTCTACAAGTTCCAGGTTCTTCTATACTTGCTAATATATCCAGAATCCCATATAGTTAGTGATAAACTTACCATCAAAATCCTAAATCAGTAACCTCTTACACAGACTTACAAATACAGAGTTAAGAAAAAGCAATGGGTCATTGGTTGCTAGTTGCTACTAGATGCACCCACTATTACCAGCTATTTTAGGAACTAGCACAAGCATGTCTTATATTTATTTTTTCTCTCCTTCCTAAAGGATATATCACATGGTAACCCGTGAGTAAATGTTACAAGTAAGCTTATACAACAATATACTGTCTGCATAGAAATAGACATCAGGACATTGTAAACACATCCTTGCACACTGTTATTTAGTTACTTATACAGAAATTTTGAAAAGATAAGAATTTCAGAACAGATAAGTACCTAAACATGTGCAACACTTTTTTCCAGACAAATAAAGGTGAGCGCATTAGGTAGAATATCACAATCTAATTTCTTCCTTTTCGTACATTCTAAATAAGGAAGCATCCATTTTACTGCAAAAATGGGATGCTTTTGGAATAAATTAATTACCTATTATATGTCATAAAATGCAGACAGATTTGAGATATTAGGTGTATGTGCTTAAATATATATGGTATTCGGTCAGTCATGCCAGATAGAATAAAGTTATCATTAGTTGGCAGGATCAGGAATCCTGAGATGTCCAGATAACTATTCCTATGAGCATATTATGGACCACATGGACACACTTTTGAAAGCGAAAAACGCAAAAAAGAGACAAGGTCCACTGGGCTTGAAGTGAAAAGCGAGAAGTGAAGTGCACAACTTACAGAAGACTAGAAAATACCATACATGTATGAATTTAGTACTATAATAATTGATTTTCAATTAAATTAACTAATTCAACATCCAATATACAATGACGTTAATATTAATCCAACTCTTCAAAGTTGAGTTTCAAAGAACCGACTGCATCTCGTTGGGGTCACTTTGTGCTTAATTATTTGAAGCACACAATTCGCTGAAGTGCATGGCTTCGGCCCGTCGAGAGACAACCCACGCCTTCCCCCGCATCGCTTTAAGCAACAAAGGGCTAGCTTTTAACAACGCTGACCAGATAGGAATAATTTAACAAAGATATAATATAACTATCGTTAAGTTCAAAGGTCTATAGAATTTGAATTTTGGTGTAGGTTGAACTTAGTAAATAGTATAGAGGATACGTGTTACTAGAGCCCTTACAGCTACAGTAGGAAAATGCTCAGTATCTTTTGTATCTTTCCAGATCACTTTCTTGGTGCTGGTGTAGTAATAAAATTACTTAAATTATCAACAAAAAAATAGCCGTGTGTCTGTGTTTGGCCCAAAGAAATAGAATTTCTATCAAAAGTAATGTCAGTGTTTTGAATCCCATAGACCTATTGGAGTAATTTAGTCATTTGAAACGCAATACATAGGTCATAAATTCTGCAAGTGAACTCATACGGGGACAGGCAAACAGCTATGTAGGGCATTTAAGAAAGAAATAGAACCATAGCACAGTCCTATAGCAAATGCACAAAGATGAGCTAAATAGAAATCACTGTTCTTATACAATTTTTAGCTGAAGTTAACTTTCCAGTAAATAATTCACAGAAAGAATCTGATATCTAAGTACAGAGTAAATTCAAAGATCTAATGTGTCAAATAACAAGAGAGTACCTGAAATGCATAGAGTCAAAGTGGCTAGAATATTAGGCTAAGACAGGGAGAATGTGAAGGGGGGATAGAGAGATACTATCAACACCCAGCATATCTCAAATAGCCATACAAGCAAGCTTTCATGCAAAGTTCTATAGAAACAGAATTTTGTACCCTTACCATCTTCATTTTCTGCTGTTGGCATCATCAGAGACAAATCAGCCAAAGTTTGTAGAGCATCAAAAGCGGAGCTTTCGTCTACAGAAGGAAAAAGTAAATTAGCAGATATATCCTCCACTTTCGCTCATTCTACCAAGATATAACAGTTTCTATCACATAATAACAGGTTTAAAGTCAAATTACTTTACCAAAGTAGAAAGCTATAATAACTTTCTTCCTTCAATTTTATGGCATGTCAAGTGATAAGAAATTTCTTGTGTTTATGTTGTGTCTTGAGCCGAAGGCCTTTTGGAAACAGCACTCTACCTACCAAGGTCTAAGGTCTACGTACACTCTACCCTCCCCAGACCCCACGTTGTGGGATTTCACTGGGTATGTTGTTGTTGTCAAGTGGTAAGAAATGAACCTCGGCCTAACTCAACCCTAAAAGCTAGCTCATGAAGTGAGGATTGCACAAGATCATATAAGTTGGATACTTAACACCAAAATGCCCCGCCCCCTCCCAGTACCCTCGGGGCTGGACGTCTGGAGCGTGGACATTATAACATGGGAGCCCAACATTGGGTAACCAAGAATGAGGATGGGTCTGGTTCTGACACCATGATAAGAAAATGGATTTTGGGCTTAACTCAAGCCCAAAGCTAGCTCATGAAGTGAGGATTTCCAAGAACATAGAGACACTTAACATCAAGAATACCGGAAGGGCAAGGGGGAGAAAGCTTTATAGCAGATAGGAAAAGAAAAGGGGAAGGGGCGTTAAGGAAATAATATTTGAGGTTTACGTAGCCTTCTACTAGAGTAGAGTGGATACGGTCTAATATGCACTCGTGTATTTCGAGATTGTAAGAATTAATGGTGACTGTGATGAAACAAAAACTATGTCATTTTCTCCTTCGAAGAGAATTAGCCTAGTTTAGGTTAGTACAAAAGTAACACCTCATACTTACTGGTCAGAACTCTCATCAAACTTAGATGCATGTTCAAATCTTATTAGGGACTCGACTTTGCTTATGTTTCCAAAAATGCATCCCCCTTCCCCCTCTTAACAAGTGGCAAAAAGATAAAATAGAAAATTCAAAAAGAACCAAAGGAATATTTAAAATGCTGTTAAATTATTAAAATGGAAAGTTCTAAAGAACAGTAATCTACAAAATGTTGTAATACCTCTCCTGAAAAGAACCTTTTTGCTCCTCTTTCTAGGGCCTGGCAACGAGGCCCTTGAATTCTTTTCATCTGTGGCCTCCATTTCAAGTTTACCCCTCGCCGCACCCAATCTTTGACCTTCTTCTGTACCACTACATGCCTCTTTGATATCATCAAAATGATTGTCACCGCTATCATCAACTTCCAACTTTTTACCATAAGATCTTCGCTTTTGTGTTGTTCGGCCAACGGTTCCAGTTTCCTCCAAATCATTCTTATACCACACCAGCTCGCCAGTGTCTGCTTCCATGCTTCCCTCTTCTTCATCCACTTCATTACTAAGAAGCTTGGAATTTCCCATATCCACTTTAACACGCTAGTTGGGGAAAAAAATCAAATAGTTGATCTGTTGAGGACATAGTCTGTGGAGATAAGTCACAATGTGAAACGAAAGTTAAGTGATACCTTTCTTTCAGCAGTCCCGACAGGTGAGGACCTAGCAACATCTGTCCTACGGTTTGGTGTCTTAGAGACCTGAGGAGAACCACCTCTTTGTGAAGCTTCTGTTAAAACTAATGCTATCTTCACATCATCATCAGTGTCATCTGCCTGCAGTTTCAAACTCTGTCTACTTGGATAAAAATACTTCTCACCCTTGAGATTTTCGTAAGAAAAAGAAACAGGAAAGCGTGGGGTTCGTTTTCCAACAGCTCGAGGCCGGCTTCCTGAAAGGCAGCTCCATAGAAAATTCATCAATATTATCACATGACAAGTGCTCAATCCTTAGATAAAGAAAAATAGAGTAGGCTTCTATCTTGAGTTACAGATAATAAATGAAAAGAAAGATTTAGTTTGTTAACATTCAAAGAGGTCAAGCCTCAGTTCAATTTGAAAATAGGTCATGCGGAAGGCAGCTAAACAAAATGACAGCCCAGGAAAAGCTACTACTGCATGAAAGTACAATGCACTGATGACAATAAACTCTATGCAAGAATAACAAGAAAGAAAGATTCTAATATAGGTCCAGCTGGAAGACTTTTTACAGATATTATATGCTTTTTTGCAGGAATAATACTAAATGCTTATACTTTAATTTATCCTTCTTTGTTGTGGGAGGGATAGAAGGGGCAACGCACCTCCTGAACGCTTCTTCTTCAACAAAGTTAAACAACCATGACTAGCCGCTAATGCTGGGGATGCCATCTCAGATGTTTTAGAAATATTAGGGTGAACTTTACCCCGCGCACGTTTCTGAGGTTTTCGAGACGTACCAGCATCCTCATTACTTTCTTGCTCACTGTCGCTTGCTGCCTGACATCCCATAGTCAAGTTACTTCATCAGCAAATACCCAAAAACTAAGACTCAGGTACAATATTTAAACAATAGAACACAGAAACCATGAATAAATATAAGTGATAGCATTGAGCATATATTCACTTCTCTGTTAAAAAAGGTTTTCTTGTCGACAGTAAGGAAAATGCTTTTGCTACGACTTAATGCATAGAATCATCTTTCCTGCTGTTTATTTAATAAGGGGCTCGTTTGGTATGAGGTATCAAGAAAATATTTCAAGCATAGAATTTGGTATTACTTTATCTCATATTTGGTAGGCTTTTTTCAACTCCGTATTAGTTAATACATGTATTGACTTGTACCATAATTTTGGTATAACTTTATACCTAGTTCAAGGTGGAATAACAATTCCATGATTAGTTTACATGGATACAATATTTGAAAGACAATAATCCCCATTATTATTCTTCTTTATCCCTTCAAAATATAATCCACAGCCTGAAAAGACAATTGTTATTGGTTTATGACTTGATGTACTAATTTTTAATACAACAAACCAAACATCTACTAAGAAATAATCCCTGCACTACAATCCCTACATTATAATCCCTGCATTACTAATCTCTGCATTATTAATCCCTGACTAACTCGTCTCCGAACCAAACGACCCCTGACAGCTTGCAAAGACCTTTCTGTTCAAGACGAGCGTCATTTTTCAATTGGAGTATTTAGGAATTCCAATCCATTAGATGCCATGAAGCTCAAATTCAAGTATATCATGTGCAACACTACTCCTTAAGCATGAAACAAATAGGACAGAGAAATATAACTTTGGTGGATGAGGAGGCTCAATATATCTTAAGTCTTACCAAGTTGCAGTAGTGATCAGTCATCATGGCAATCAGCCCAACCACAGACGCAGTCCCCTCTGGAAGAGATAAATAAGCCTGAAACACAGTACAATTACATCTATATTTCGATGACTTAACAATATATTTCAATGCTGATTAATTACTCAGTCATTTGTTCTAAATTTAAAATCTTATAATAATACTACCACAGAAACAATCATCAAATTGTAGCTGACCTGTTACTGGCCTAAAATCACAAGGCCATGATTTATGATGATTTTTTTTATAAACACAATGGTTTATGATGATTAACATGGCATTCCATTTTTTCTATGTATATAGCCATCTAAATAAAAGATGATCACAAGTGAAGTGATTACTTTTTTTAGACCAGATGTTGGTCCAGAAGATGATTGGTATCCTCTCCAAAAAGAGATTGCTCTTTCTAACTGAATGTGCTTCACCAGGAAATGACAGTTTTCTTTTACAAGTGCAATGGAGTATGGATGGGCTGTTTCATGGTATTAATGCAACACAATAGCATCAAAAGGAAAATGAACAATCATATCACCAACTGGTAATGCAGATTTATGAATGTGAGGATCAGCTTTTATGTGAATCTTTCAACTAATATCAATTACCCACAATATTACATTGTTCCATATCAGGATCCCGAAAAGGAAAAGAAAGTAGCACTAGAAGTCGAACTAAGCTGGTTAAGATGACAGACAGGTACCACACGCACGAAAAAGCAGAGAAATGGAATTTGGAAACTGCTCAAAACAGACAGAGAAAAAGAGAGGAAGAGGATGATATTATAAAAGACACTGTAAGGAAACTCAATCAATGATAGATATGTTAAATTGTTAATTACAACAGAATATAAATGTCATATTTATTAAAAGAAACAAGAAAAAACTATAGGCGTCATGTTATTGCTAATGGATATACGACATCCTAGATCCTGCTGCAAACACTGAGAACTATGTTCTTTCCTTTAAACAAAATCCTCCTCCTTTCCTACTATTCTTTAGTGGAGGGGTCATTTTTACAAGGTACAAAACATAAACTTATGTGTATGAAGTGTTTGATATGTGACAATCTCAAAGTACTCATGGAACCCTACTTTGGACGCCTGAAATTTATACAGCTGGTGAATACAAAACAACAAATCACGTGTACAAAAAAGACTATCTGATTATGTACAGAGAACTCATGGAGATAGGAGACTGCAGCTAATGCTAATAACATCCGGAGGCGTCTTATGATTCACATAACGAAGCACATAACACCATATCAGCAATCATGACCATGTAAGAGAAAAGGTTAAATTATTTCCAAGAGTTAGAAAGAGTCAAAGGCTCTGTGGCAGAGGGCAAGCAATGTTAATTGATTGCCTACTAGTACAAGAGAAACTGAACAACAGATGAAAACAGCCCCTCAAAAATTGACAACCCGAACCAGATTTCTTTGTGAAAAGATCTGAATTATTAGAATATTTTGCTCCTCAAAGAACTTATATCGAATAAAATGTTTACAAGCCAACAACATGAAGCGTTAGAACAAGATTCCAACAAAATGGACTTTCCCACCATGCTATCAGTATATATGACATTTAAGACCAGGTATACATCAGCAGGAATATGAATAAGAAGCTGAAGAGAGGCATTGCCAATCAAGATACAGATGATATCATAAGCTAAGAGGATTCAATTATAAATACATGTATTACTTTGTTGTCAGCATTCAGAGCTTACCCTATTCATCGTGTAAAGAGCTTCCACCATTTCTCCAGTTCGGGATTTCACTGCAGATGCAACCTGCAATAAGTACAAAGCAGCTCTTAGAGGCAAGGCATAAGAGATCAATCAACAGCAAACATATGCAAATTACAGGGTATATTCATGAAACTTCAATTAATGGATATACTTAACTCACCTTTTTCCAATCTTTACCATACTTGCGGTATGCTTGATAGAAGCGTGTCAGGTCTTCCTCACTCCACTCAGGACCAAGCATGTCAGACAACTTCCTCTTCTGCATTTTTGAACAAAGAACCGTGTCAAAATGCAAACAAAACGCCCTCCCCCAGTCTTCATAGAATACGTTACATCGAACCTAAGAAACTAGATGAAGTATTTCTCCATTCCAACTCAGCATATTACCACTTTCTTAAAGAAACCATTTGGTGTGAAGAAATGAACCTTAGCCCTAACTCAACTCCAAAACCTAGCTCATGATGGGGGAGAGGACTGCCCAAGTAATCAATTCCCTCAACCAATGTCGGACTTGACACTTCCCCACACTCAGGACTAGACATTTGAAGTGTGGATAAACATAACACCGGGGCCCAACATTGAGAAACACAACAACAAGAACCAATGGACCTAACTCTAATACCATGTGAAGAAATGAACTTCAGGCCTACCTCAACACCAAAAACTAGCTCATGAGGGTAGTATTTCCCAAGACCATATAAGGAAACCACAACTCATTCCCTCAACCAGCGTGAGACTTGAGAGTTGACAAGAATAAAAAAGGAAAGTGCGGGAAATTTAACTTTCCCGCATATTCTCTACCTTTAGTAAGAGGAAAGTTGTGGGAAAGCAATTTGAAAACTTCCCCACAAACTTCCATAAAAATAGTGTGATGAAAGAATTACAATATCTTTTTAAGAAAAGTTGAAAGTTAAAACCAGACATTGTCTTCTAATTCCAAAATATCCTCTTCCATTCAAAGAAAAACACAAAAAATGGTCTTCACTTCACTGACACATTTCTAGCAACTTCCTAACATCCTTGACAAAACCATTCATCTCTCTCCTTGCACAATCTATCTCTTTTCAAGTTTCTACTATGAAAAAGGTAACATGCACCACCCTATGCTGTCAGCAGGCCCCATTTCTCAAATAAAAAAAGAGCATGTTATCATTTCCAAGCAGACACTAATTTATCCTAGATTCCAAAAGAAAACAAAAACCATAACAAAACTCACTTACATGCTTCTTCATGGATTATTACAAGTGTAAACAAAAGTAGAGTAAAAACTCACCCGTTGCAAGCTTTTATTTGCATTGTCATCTTTACTGGGAGATATTTCAGTTGTAGGAGATAATCGCTTGTTTATGCTTCTAGATTTTTTTGCTGGAGCCATGCCTAAAATCTTGGGAAATCTATACCAAAAAGCAGAATCAGGCAACCACAATGTAATATTCCATTTATGACAATTAAATGTTTTGGGAAGTGATAAACTACATCAGTAATAAACATGAGCAAAATAGATGTACATGGCATACTTTGCTGATCAATAAATAAATAAATGGTAAATATTATATAAGCAAACAAATCGGAAACAACTTAGCTACCTCTCACGGTAGGGGTAAGGTCTAAGTACGCTCGACCCTCCCCAGACCCCACTTGTGGAATTACACTGGGTACGTCGTTGTTGTTGATTATATAAGCGAACAAGTGGCATATTAGCAACTAGCAACTTTTTGTAAACCTTCGAACCCGTGTGGTCCTTTCAAATGGTTATCAAAGATAAGCATCCATAATTTGTATTAACAGGTTTCAAATTGTAGCTGTATGACCTTAAGTACTTTTAAATTGCCTAATTTGGCTATATAAATTTCTGAGCTTCTTCAGAAAAAAAAATCCTTGTATTTACCTAAATCCAGCAAATATATGGAATTATGCCTACCAATAATTCCTATTAATAAAAAGGGTTATTAAAATCTCTATAATCTTGTGCTAATTCTATTTATTTGTGCTCAAAAAAGGTACAATTACTAACCCTAAGCACTCAACAGAATTTACAAAAGTACACTAACAGATATAAGAACAACGATCTAATAAACTTCTAGAAAGACCCAGAAAAAAAGATTGAAACATTCAAAATCACAGTTAAAACCCACCAATTGAAAAGGTGAGAGTTTGTTTACCTATTTCAATTAAATTAGAGAACCATGGAGCTGGCGATACAATTGAGAATTTGAAATTGCAAGAAATTTGGGGAAGAAGATGAAAATATTTTGGTTTTGGGGGTGATAGCCGCGAAACTCTGTATTTGTATTTTATGAGAGAAAATATTGTTTTATATTATACCTTTTTTTTCTTTTCGAATTGAATTTAAAATAAACTTTTGTCTTTTTCTGATTCGAGATTTTGGAAATGTTTAAATAGGACACCGACAAGGCGACAACCGTTTGGTTATAAGAAGTTTTTACTTTTTTTAAAATTAGTATTTGATCCATGACAATTTTAAATACAACTTGAAGGTGCATTTGAGAATTTAAAAGCATTTAAAATCATGTATCAAATTTTCTTTTTGCAAAAATTATAACCAAATACAACTCCATCTTCTACTCCAATTTTAAATTTTTTTTAAAAAAGTAAAAAATATTTAATTTTCATGGCAAAATGCCTACTAAATTTTTTGAAATAACTACTTACGGGAACGAATTTAAGAATTTGAATTAGAAATTAGATATTATAATGTAAGGTCCAATTGTAAACACTACTCCCTCCATGTCAAATTATCGATAGTGAATCTCTTTTATACGTTCCTAAAGAAATATTAATTGGGTAGATAATTTTATCTATTTTATTCTTTATTGGTGTTTGAACGATCATAACATTATCGGTATTTGTAGTCTTTAAAATAATTGTTAAGGGTGAAATAGGAAAAAAGTAATTAATTTATCTTGAACTTTTAAAACAATAAATGAGAATTACTTTTAAAAATTTCGATAGATAATTTGAGACGAAGGGGTAATATTTTACAATAATGTGGTTGCTCGGTTAGAACGATATTTAATTCTCAAAATTTGTGTTTCTGGATAAATTTAAAAATATCAAATTCAAACGTCCCACCCCCTTCATTGAAAATATACTTTCTCATCTTACGTACAAGTTTGGCACTTTTGGCATGTGATTATTTTTATCAAAGACGTTTTACTTCTATGTTAAATATAAAACAATTAAAATTAATGCAAAAATTGTTTATGAATGATAGTTTAAAGTAATAATAGGAGAATTTAATTAAAATGGTAGAAACTATAGTGTGAATAAGGACAGAGCTATGCTTTTCGAAAAAAAATATACTTTAGAGTAGGGGTGGCCAGTGGGCCGGGTTCGGAGCGGGGCGGGTACCGGCTAGACGGGACCCGACGGGACTGGGGAGGGCGGGGCCGGTCCTCCGACGTGACTGGCTGGCCGGGGCTGACGGGATCCGCCGATGTCCCATCCGGTTCCCCGTCCCGTCGAAAAAGGGGACCGGTCTTGGCGGCGGGGCGGGGTCGGGCCGGGAATGGGTTTTTCATTATTTTTTTTCACCTAATTTTAAAAAAATAACATATATAAACACTTCAATAATTGAACAAGATAGTGTAATAAAAATATCCCAAGGTTGTTTTTGTGTCTCTTATATTATTTAATAGAAATGTGATTTTTTTGTAATACAATTTCAAAATTGCAACTTTGTGGTGTTGAAAGTTACAAATAACATAGTAAAATTGCAATTAAAAATTGCATATTTATAAACACCTTTTCTAATTTCTTCACAATGTCTTGTGGTTCTTCGGTTGGAATTGGAATTTATTGGTCAAATTGATCGATATCGCTTCCACCTCCGTCAGACAAGATTTCGTTGTAGTTTTCGTCGTCTTCTTCGTTGATCTCCGGTTGACCGCACCTTCTACGCTCCGCTCGTATCCAATCTCTAAATAAACTACAATCTCCAAGTTGTCTCCCTCTAATGAGTGTATGTTCTCTCCAATTTGAAATCTTCCGACAGAAAAAGCGCTTTCAGACGATGTTGATGATGCTTGAATGTTCAACACATCTCGGGCCATCTTTGCTAGTGTCGAAAATGTCTTTTCATTGTCCCTCCAGTATTTAAGCAAGTCTTCACGTCTTTCTTCATTGAAAACTGTTTGGTACGGTACAACACCCTGCAAAATAAAAACATCAAACTCGCTAACTTGATTAGTAGTGGAACCACTAAACATTCTATTTCTAAGGCTTTCAAACTAACCGCAAAAACAACATGTTTTTTTATAAGTAATTGTTCATATAAAGAATTTCACCTAGTAGCTATATATTCTAAACCAATATTTGATGTCATGATGATGACAATACTGGTGAAACGCATTCTGCGCCCCTTGTGAGTCGGTCACCATATCATCATCTAAGATTTGAAGGAACACATTAAATACATTTGAATGGGCTTCTCAATCTCATCAAACAAAATTATCGCATATGATCTCCTGCGAACAGTCTCAGACAACTACCTTCCTTACTTGTACCCGATTAAGGGAGACTCAATGCAATCAGTGGCCTAAAGTTAAAACTTAATCAGATTTCATAAATATTTTAGATAAAATTTATGTATTTTTGCAAAATTCGCTCTTTTAATTTATTTAGATGCAAAGCTATAAATTTATCCTTTTAAGAATTAATTCATTCAAATATTATTGAAATGAATAAATAAAAATAATTAATTCAGTAAAACAGAATATAAAACATCATAAATAAGAAAAAAGGAGAACGAATGTATGGGAAGAAGAAAAATTCAAAACCAACGAGGACGTATACGTGTAATTAAAGAGAAATAAGAACTTAACATAAACTTTCACTCACTTCCCTGATACATTGTTATTTCTTAATCCTTGCGGCCAGGGATAATGAGTAGGTTGGCTTCTATGAACAACTCAAACTAAAATCTAAAAAAATATTTATTGTTGAGTTCTCCCACATCGGTGGGATAAGTAGTCTTTGATCTCCTTATATGGCTTGAGAAATCCTCCTCCCTTCGAGCTAGCTTTTGGGGTTGAGTTAGGCCCATGATCCATTTCTTTACATGTAAAGAATGGATCTTGAACCTAACTTAACCCCAAAATCTAGCTTGTATGGTGAGGATTGTCCAAATCCATTTAAGGAGTTCATGTTCTCATTTCATCTCCGATGTGGAACTCTTAACACTCCCCCGCACGCCCAGACCTCGTTAATTGGAGTGTGGACAATATAATTTGGGGGCCCAACATACATGAACAAAGAATGGAGCTAGCTCTGATACCGTGTAAATAATGGATCTTGGGTGGGCCCAACATCGACGAACAAAAATTGAAATGAGCCTGACTCTGATACCATGTAAAGAATGGATCTTGGTGGGCCCATCATCAACGAACAAAGAATTGGAATGAGTCTGACTCTGATACCATGTGAAGAATGGATCTTGGGCCTAACTCAACCTCAAAAGCTAGCTTGTAGGGTGATGATTGTGCAAGTCCATATAAGGAGTCCATGTTCCCATTCCATGTCCGATGTGAGACTCTTAACACTCTCCCGCACGCCCAGACCTTGTTAACTGGAGCGTGAATAATATAATTTGGGGGCCTAACATCGGTGAATAAAGAATTGAAATGGGTCTGACTCTGATATCATGTGAAGAATTGATAACTGGCCTAACTCAACCCCAAAAGCTAGCTTGTAGGGTGAGGATTGTTCAAGTTCATATAAGGAGTCCATGTTCCCATTTCATTTCTGATGTGGGACTATTAACACTCCTCCGCACGCCCAGATCTCGTTAATTGGAGTGTGAATAATATAATTTGGGGGCCCAACATCGAATAAAAAAGGAATTGGAATGGATCTGACACTTATACTATGTAAATAATGGATCTTGGGTGGGGTCAACATCGACGAACAAAAAATTGGAATGAGCCTGACTCTGATACCATGTAAAGAATGGATCTTGGGGGCCAAACATCAACGAACAAAGAATTGTAATGGGTCTGACTCTGATACCATGTGAAGAATGGATCTTGGACCTAACTCAACCTCAAAAGCTAGCTTGTAAGGTGATGATCGTGCAAGTACATATAAGGAGTGCATGTTCCCATTCCATAACCAATGTGAGACTCTTAACACTCCCCCGCATGCCCAGACCTTGTTAACTGGAGCGTGAATAATATAATTTGGGGGCCTAACATCAGTGAATAAAGAATTGGGATGGGTCTGGCTCTGATACCATGTGAATAATGGATCACGGGGCTAACTCAATCCCAAAAGCTAGTTTGTATGGTAAGGATTGTTCAAGTCTATATAAGGAGTTCATGTTCTCATTTCATTTTCGATGTGGAACTATTAACACTCCCCCGTACGCGCAAACCTCGTTAAATAGAGCGCGGACAATATAATTTGGGGCCCCAACATGGATGAACAAATAAATAGAATGGGTCTGACTCTGATACCATGTAGATAATGGATCTTGGGTGGGACCAACATCGATGAACAAAAAAAATAGAATGAGCCTGACACAAATACCATGTAAAGAATGGATCTTGGAGGGCCCAACATCAACGAACAAAGAATTGGAATGGGCCTGACTATAATACCATGTGAAGAATGGATCTTGGGTCTAACTCAACCTCAAAAGGTAGCTTGTAGGGTGATGATTGTGCAAGTCCATATAAGGAGTCCATGTTACCATTCCATATCCGATGTGAGACTCTAAACACTCCCCCGCACGTCCAGACCTTGTTAACTGGAGCGTGGATAATATAATTTGGGGGCCTAACATTGGTGAACAAAGATTGGAATGGGCCTGACTCTGATACAATGTGAAGAATGGATCACGGGCCTAACTCAACACCAAAAGCTAGCTTGTAGGGTAGAGATTGTCCAAATCCATAGAAGGAGTTCATGTTTCCATTTAATTTTTGATGTGGAACTCTTAACACTCCCCCACACGCCCAGACCTCGTTAATTGTAGAGTGGACAATATAATTTGGTGGCCCAACATCGATGAACAAAGAATTGGAATGTGTCTGGCACTAATACCATGTAAATAATGGATCTGGGGTAGGCCCAATATCAACTAACAAAAAATTAGAATGAGCCTGACTCTAATACCATGTAAAGAATAGATCTTGGGGGGGCCATCATCAATGAGCAAAGAATTGGAATGAGCATGACTTTGATACTATGTAAAGAATGAATATTGGGCCTAACTCAACCTCAAAAGCTAGCTTGTAGGGTGATCATTGTGCAATTCCATATAAAGAGTCCATGTTTCCATTCCATATCCGAGTGAGAATCTTAACACCCCCCGCATGCCCAGACCTTGTTAACTGGAGCGTGGATAATATAATTTGGGGTCTAAATCGGTGAATACAGAATTGGAATGGGCCTGACTCTGATACTATGTGAAGAATGTATCACGGGCCTAACTCAATCCCAAACGCTAGCTTGTAGGGTGAGGATTGTTCAAGTCCATATAAGGAGTCCATGTTCCTATTTCATTTACGATGTGGGACTATTAACACTCCCCCGTACACCCAGACCTCGTTAACTAGAGTGTGAACAATATAATTTGGGGGGCCCAACATCGATGAACAAAAAATTATAATGGGTCTGACTCTGATACCGTGTAAATAATGGATCTTGGATGGGCCCAACATCGACGAACAAAAAATTAAAATGAGTCTGATTCTGATACCATGTAAAGAATGGATCTTGCGGGTCCCAACACCAACGAACAAAGAATTGGAATGAGCCTAACTCTAAAACCATGTGAAGAATGAATTTTGGGCATAACTCAACCTCAAAAGCTAGCTTGTAGGGTGATGATTGTGCAAGTCTATATAAGGAGTCCATGTTCCCATTCCATATCCGATGTGAGACTCTTAACACTTCTCCGCACGCCCAGACCTTGATAACTGGAGCGTGGATAATATAATTTGGGGGCCTAACATCGGTGAATAAAAAATTAGAATGAGCCTGACTCTGATACCATGTAAAGAATGGATCACAGGCCTAACTCAACCCCAAAATCTAGCTTGTATGGTGAGGTTTGTTCAAGTCCATATAAGGAGTCCATGTTTCTATTTCATTTCCGATGTTAGACTATTAACACTCTCCCGCACGTACAGACCTCGTTAACTGGAGTGTGGACAATATAATTTGGGCGCCCAACATCAATGAACAAAAAATTAGAATGGGTCTGGCTATGATACCATATAAATAATAGATCTTGGGTGGGCCCAACATCGACGAATAAAAAATTGGAATGTGCCTCACTCTGATTCCATGTAAAGAATGGATCTTGAGGGCCCAACATCAATGAACAAAGAATTGGAATGGGCATGACTATGATACCATGTGAAGAATAGATCTTGGGCCTAACTCAACCTCAAAAGTTAGCTTGTAGGGTGATGATTGTGCAAGTCCATATAAGGAGTCCATGTTCCCATTCCATATTCGATGTGATACTCTAAACACTCCCTCGCACGCCCAGACCTTGTTAACTGGAGAGTGGATAATATAATTTGGGGGCCTAACATCGGTGAACAAAGAATTGGAATGGGCCTGGATCTGATACCATGTGAAGAATGGATCACATGCTTAACTCAACCCCAAAAGCTAGCTTGTAGGGTGAGGATTGTTCAAGTCCATATAAGGAGTTCATATTTTTATTTCATTTCCGATGTGGGACTATTAACACTCCCCCGCACGCATAGACCTCGTAAACTGCGGTGTGAAAAATATAAATTTGGGGCCCAACATCGATGAACAAAAAATTGGAATGAGTCTGACTCTGATACCATGTAAATAATGGATCTTGATTGGGCCCAACATCGACGAACAAAAAAATGGAATGAGCCTGATTCTGATACAATGTAAAGAATGGATCTTGGGGGCCCAACTCAAACGAACAAAGAATTGGAATGAGCCTGATTCTGATACCATGTGAAGAATGGATCTTGGGCCTAACTCAACCTCAAAAGCTAGCTAGTAGGGTGATGATTGTGCAAGTCCATATAAGGAGTCCATGTTCCCAAAGACTCTTAACACTTCCCCGCACGCCCAGACCTTATTAATTGGAGCGTGGATAATATAATTTGGGGGCCTAACATCGGTGAACAAAGAATTGGAATGTGCATGGCTCTGATACCATGTGAAGAATGGATCACGGGCCTAACTCAACTCCAAAAGCTAGCTTGTAGGTTAAGGATTGTTCAAGTTTATATAAGTAGTTTATGTTTCCATTTCATTTCCGATGTCGGACTATTAACACTCCCCCGCATGCCTAGACCTCGTTAACTGAGTGTGGACAATATAATTTGGGGGGCCAACATCGATGAGCAAAAAATTGGAATGAGTCTTGTTCTGATACCATGTAAATAATGGATCTTGGATGGGCTCAACATCGATGAACAAAAAATTAGAATGAGCGTGACTTTGATACCATGTAAAGAATGGATCTTGGGGACCCTAGCATCAACGAACAAAGAATTGGAATGGGCATGACTATGATACTATGTGAAGAATGGATCTTGATACTCAACCTCGAAAGCTAGCTTGTAGGGTGATAATTGTGCAATTCCATATAAGGAGTCCATTCCATATCCGATGTGATACTCTAAACACTCTCCGCATGCCCAAACCTTGTTAACTGGAGTGTGGATAATATAATTTTGGGGCCTAACATCGGTGAACAAAGAATTAGAATAAGCGTGGCCCTAATATCATGTGAAAAATGGATCACGGGTCTAACTCAACCCTAAAAGCAAGCTTGTAGGGTGAGGGTTGTTCAATTCCATATAAAGAGTCCATGTTTCCATTTCATTTCTTTGTTAACTGTAACGTAAAGAATATAATTTGTGGGCCCAACATCGATGAATAAAAAATTGGAATGAGTATGTCTCTAATACCATATAAATAATGGATCTTGGGTGGGTCCAACATCGACGAACAAAAAATTAGAATGAGCCTGATTCTGATACCATATTAAGAAATGATCTTGGAGGGCACGAACAAAGAATTGGAATGAGCCTGACTCTGATACCATGTGAAGAATGAATTTTGGGCCTAATTCAACCTCAAAAGCTAGCTTGTAGGGTGATGATTATGCAAGTCCATTTAAAGAATCCATGTTCCCATTCCATATCCGATGTGAGACTCTTAACACTCCCCCGCACGCCCAGACCTTGTTAACTGGAGTGTGAATAATATAATTTGGGGGCTTAACATCGGTGAACAAAGAATTGGAATGGGCATGGCTCTTATAACATGTGAAAGATGAATCATGGGCCTAACACAACCCTAAAAATGAGCTTGTAGGGTGAGGATTGTTCAAGTCCATATAAGGAGTTCATGTTTTCATTTCATTTCATTTTCGATGTGGGACTATTAACACTCCCCGCACGCACAGACCTCATTAACTGGGGCATGAACAATAAAATTTGAGGGCCAACATGGATGAATAAAAAATTAGAATGTGTCTGGCTCTGATACTATGTAGATAATGAATCTTGGGTGGACCCAACATCGATGAACAAAAAAATAGAATGAGCTTGATTCTGATACCATGTAAAGAATGGATCTTGGGGGCCCAACTCAAACGAACAAAGAATTGGAATGAGCCTGATTCTGATACCATGTGAAGAATGGATCTTGGGCCTAACTCAACCTCAAAAGCTAGCTAGTAGGGTGATGATTGTGCAAGTCCATATAAGGAGTCCATGTTCCCATTCTATATCCGATGTGAGACTCTTAACACTCCTCCGCACGCCCAGACCTTGTTTACTGGAGCATAGATAATATAATTTGAGGGTCTTAGATCGGTGAACAAAGAATTGGAATGGGTCTGGCTCTGATACAATGTGAAGAATGGATCACGGGCTTAACTCAACCCCAAAAACTAGCTTGTAGGATGAGGATTGTCCAATAAGGAGTTCATGTTTCCATTTCATTTCCGATGTGGGACTATTAACACTCCCCCGCACGCCCAGACCTCGTTAAGTAGAGCGTGGACATTATAATTTGGGGGCCCAATATCGATGAACAAAGAATTGGAATGAATCTGGCTCTGATACAATGTAAATTATGGATCTTGGGTAGGTCCAACATCGACGAACAAAAAATTGGAATGAGCCTAAATATGATACCATGTAAAGAATGGATCTTGGGGGGACCAACATCAATGAACACATTGCAATGGGCCTGACTCTGATACCATGTGAAGAATGTATCTTGGGCCTAACTCGACCTCAAAAGCTAGCTTGTAGGGTGATGATTGTGCAAGTCCGTATAAGGTGTCCATGTTCCAATTCCATATCCGATGTGAGACTCTTAACACTCACCCGCACGTTCAGACCTTGTTAACTAGAGTGTGAATAAAATAATTTGGGGGAGTAACATTAGTGAACAAAGAATTAGAATGGGCCTAGCTCTGATAACATGTGAAGAATGGATCACGGGCCTAACTCAACCCCAAAAGCTAGCTTGTAGGGTGAGGATTATTCAAGTCCACATAAGGAGTCCATTTTTCATTTCATTTCCAATGTGGGACTATTAACACTCCCCGCACGCCCAGACCTCGTTAACTGGAGTGTTGACAATATAATTTGGGAGGCCAACATCGATGAATAAAAAATTGAAATGGGTCTGGCTCTAATAGCATGTAAATAATGGATCTTGGGTGGGCCCAACATCGATGAACAAAAAATTAGAATGAGGCTGACTCTGATACCATGTAAAGAATGGATCTTGGGGGGCCCAGCATCAACGAACAAAGAATTGGAATGGGCATGACTATGATACCATGTGAAGAATGGATCTTGGGTCTAACTCAACCTCAAAAGCTAGCTTGTAGGGTGATGATTGTGCAAGTCCATATAAGGAGTCTATGTTCCCATTCCATATCCGATGTGAGACTCTAAACACTCCCCCGCACGCCCATACTTTGTTAACTGGAGCGTGGATAATATAATTTGGGGGCCAAACATTGGTGAACAAAGAATTGGAATGAGTCTGACTCTGATACCATGTGAAGAATGGATCACGGGGCTAACTCAACCTCAAAAGCTAGCTTGTAGGATGAGGATTGTTCAAGTCCATATAGGGAGTCCATGTTCCCATTTCATTTCCTCGTTAACTGGAGTGTGAACAATATAATTTGGGGGGCCCAACATCGATGAACAAAAAATTATAATGGGTCTGACTCTGATACCGTGTAAATAATGGATCTTGGGTGGGCCCAACATCGATGAACAAAAAATTGGAATGAGCCTGACTTTGATACAATGTAAAGAATGGATTTTGCGGGGCCCAACACCAACGAACAAATAATTGGAATGAGCCTGACTCTGAAACCATGTGAAGAATGAATTTTGGGCCTAACTCAACCTCAAAAGCTAGCTTGTAGGGTGATGATTGTGCAAGTCTATATAAGGAGTCCATGTTCCCATTCCATATCCGATGTGAGACTCTTAACACTTCCCCGCACGCCCAGACCTTGTTAACTGGAGCGTGGATAATATAATTTGGGGGCTTAACATCGGTGAACAAAAAATTGGAATGAGCCTGACTCTGATACCATGTGAAGAATGGATCACGGGCTTAACTCAACCCCAAAAGCAAGCTTGTAGGGTGAGGATTGTTACTTGTCCAGTTTTGACTTTGCATATCCTTTAACAAATAATAATTTACAGGAATATTTTATTATAATACTCATATTAATTGATGTTTAATTTTAGATCTTGGAAAATGATTTGGGGAATAAGTAAGGATAAAACAGGAAAAAAACATCTTTTGCTTTTGATATGTTAAAAGTAATAAGTAATTTTTTTTAAAAATATAATGGACAAATAAAAATGCAGAATAAACTATAATATATGTTACTAGTTCTTGCAGGTACGACTTGCAATAAATTGGGAACTTAATCCAATATGTGCATACGTATAGTTAAAGTGGAAGTGATACATTAGACTTTGCAACTTACCAGAAACAAGTACTTTAACTCTTTTCCCCTTCAGTCATATTTTTCCTCTTCAACCGACTTTTTCAGCTTTCCTACTCGCACTTGGCGACTGTAAACCATCTTTGCAAAGTGAACATAAACATGTTATTTTGACTTTTTTTTGTCCTACTTTTACTAAATGAACCTCACTAATAGGTACGAAAAATAAAAAAGCCTCACAGATAGGTTAGTATAGTTTAGGTCCAAGCAGATAAAGTTTGGTTTTTTTTATTATCTATCTAGTTAAGGTTAAAAGTGACATTCAAATTCGAAAGTTATTGACCTTTGGCCCCATATTTTCTTGCATACTTGGGATTTTAGAAAGTTTATCTATAACCTATAATCATCTTCCATTGTTTAAGTAAGACCTTATTTTGACTCGACATGAAAATTAATAAATCTTGAGATGAGTTGTTCGTTATTTTCTAGATAAATATATACCACATATGTTATACATTATATTTCTTGTATACGGAATAAATAGGCAAATTGTGTGTTTTTAGAGAAGTAAGAAATTAAAGTTTATAAAAAATATTGTATAAAATGATGAAAAATTATTTGTATAATATCAATTTAACTTAGACAATAGAAAATGTTAGCTCTCATAGAGTTTATAGTATCTACGCTTTTTTGAACAATTTTCTTTTGTGTTTTATCCTTACCACAATATAAAGTTTATGTTGTCCATGGTTAATGTTTCTTCTTCTTTTTTAAGAAAAAAGAGTTATCTCAGTTGTTCTTTTTGTACTAGCTTGGAAGAATAAGGTAGGAGGACTCCAAACATTTTTTTCTAAGTGGCAAGATCCTCGTTTTCTTTTTCATTTATTTTTACTCCAGAAATTACTAATGATAGAATTAGAAAACACATGGAGGCCTCTTTGTATTTTTAAAAATTTCGGGTTTAAGTTTTAAATTATTCAAAAAATCCATTTCTCTTTCTTCTTTCATGTTCTTCTTCTCTGAAAATCATTTTTACTCCCAAATTCTCTCATTCCTTCATCTTCTATGTGTGTAATTGTCGTTGAAAGCTAAACTTGAAGTATATATGCATTTTAGTTGTTGAAAAACGTGAAGAAAGGAGCTGGACTTCGTTTTGAGTGAGTGACACCTCAAAAAAATCAAAATATAGAGGAGAATTCATATATGAAATTTGAAGAAATTTCGTTGAGATTTGACATGATTTTGGATCGATTTTATAACAACTCTCAAGGTTGAAGAAGATGATTGTTTAAATTTTGGATTACCACAATCAAGCTCTATTTCATGTAGGTGATATCTCAAAAAAAACTGAAACATGGAGGGGAGCTCATATCTAAAATTTGAAGCAATTTGATTAAGATTTGACATGATTTCAGATTAAATTACACATGTTGTTCGTCCAAAAGGAAGAAGACATATATATAAAATAACAACAACAACAACAACTTCACGATTATTAGAAGCAACTATGATTATTAGTTGTTAATATGCCAACATCACGATTATTAGAAGCAACTATGATTATTAGTTGTTAATATGCATCCACAACTGAAAATGGTCACATTTTAGTCACGAAGCGACTATGGTTATTAGAAGCGACTACGATTTTTGTAAGCAACCTACGATTTAGATGAAATTATCTTGAAAATTGATGAATTAATTCTTGAAACTTCTCGTTATTGGCGTTTAAATGAATATTTAACAAATAGATAACGTCATTATGGATATAAATACTAATATCAATGAAATAATACAAGTCGTTCTCTATTAATCTAAACATTACAAGTTGGTCGCATAATTATTTCACATATTACAATAAATACAAGAATATTTCACATTGATCACATGTAATTATGTCATCAATTTCAATATAGATCATGTGTAGTATAGTAACCATTTGCAACATAACTAAAAAAATATGTGATGTTCATATATAGTTATGTCACCATTTCCAAGTTGTTACATATAGTTATGATCATCATAATTTTTTCTTCAACACATTATTTAACATTACTTATTAATTATCTGCATTATTTTAGATTATTATTGTGTTGTTTCACTAATTTCATGGTGATAACATATTATTTTATTTACAAATATAAGTTTTATAATCTAAATTTAGTTCATTTCTTATTAAAAAATATTTTTTGGTTACAAAAGATGAAATAATACGGTCGTTCGCTATTAATTTAAACATTACAAGTTGATTGCATAATTTATTTCACCTATTGCAATAAAGACAAGAACATTTCATATTAATCACATGTAATTATGTTATGAATTTCAATATAGATCATGTGTAGTATAGTAACCATTTCCATCATGGCTAAATAAATATGTGATTTTCACGTATAGTTATATCACAAATTTCAAGTTGTTACATATATCTATGATCATCAAGACTTTTTCTTCAACACATTATTAACATTACTCATTAATTATCAGTATTTTATATTATTATAGTATTGTTTCACTAATTTCATGGTGATGGCATATTGTTTAGTTACAAATATAAATTTTATAATTTAAAATTACTTCACTTCTTATTAAAAAAATATTTTTTTGTCGCAAAAACAAGTGCTACATTATAGATGCTAATGTTATGTAGCTGCTCTATAACAACTCATATTATGCAAGTATGGTGACATAGCTCTTTGAGAACTTCATTCTCCTGTCCCAAAGCACCTCATTAACTTATTTCAACTACTACCAATCCTCAATTCTTGAGAAGTCCTAAAGGTATTGCTAGGATTCGATGGTAATAGCCTCTTTGTGGTAAAGATATGAGGTAGACTAAGCGGTACAAGACATTCATGAATGCATAATCAGCAGTGAATGTATTTATGTTGTTGGTCTATGCATAAACGTTGCCTCATCTATAATAAAAGTTATAAATCTGAAATGTTCATCTTGTACTTCAAGCTCAAATATAAAAATTTACGCAAACCCACCTTAAATCTTCTCCAAACTTTCTTAAATTTGAGATTTAAACTCCTCACCAACAAAATTCAATAAAATCCACTTGAAATAAATCACTCATTCATAAAATTCATTTTCAAGTTTGACGCTCAAGCTTTATAATGACTATACTCAAGCTCATGTCTGAAATTTAATCCAAAATCACCTTAAATCTTCTCGAAATTTCTTTAAAATTTGAGATTTAAATTCATCAAAAGATCCCTAACAAAATTTAATAACACTCACTTAAAATGAATTACTCTTTTGAAAATTCATTTTTTCAAGCTTTAAGCTCAAGCTCCAACAATTGACTGTCAATGGATCATATTTCAGATGTAGCAGGAAAAAACGTGGGAATGAAGTGAGAGAGGGGAATATAACTTTATATTTTTTATAAGGTAAAAAATATAATTTTTAGATTTTTATTTTGATTTATTTTATTATTTCTTACTTTGGATTAAAATGTATTTATAAAAACTTGGGGGTTGGTTTGAAAGTTTGGAATAATTAATATTTTATTTTATTATTTTTAAATCATTAAATAAAACTGTATATTTTTTAAACTTGAAGGCTTATTTTGACGCCTCAATAACTTATCTCCACTTAATTAGCCTTGGAGTTTTGCCACCTAATAATTAAAACTTGAGATCCATTTTTTTTTAAAAAAATTGGCAGTGCCCTGTGCCCACACTTCCCCTACTAGCTTTAAGTCAAAACATGACATCCCAAAAGTCCAAAAAGTCAAAAGATTATGAAGGTTGTACTAGGTTACAAAAATTTGTACCTTAAAATATTGTAAAGAAATTCTAAAGTTTTTGTCTAAAATAATATTTTGACATTTAAAAAATAAAGTGTAATTACCTTATAAGAATACGAAAATATCAAATTACAAACGTCTAATACAATTTATATAATATTGAATCCACAACATTCAAAAACAAAATTCACAGCATAAACTCGATACTTCAGTGACGGGTGAAACAATAATGCCAAACATGAAAATTAACTTACCTTAGTCTGTACCAATGTTTTAAGAGGCGGGGACGCGAAGCACAACATTTTATGCAGCAAACGGCGATGTGTAAGCCTCAAAACACGGGTAAGTCCCATGAATATATGGGGTGTAAGTCTCATGTATCTTTAATTTTAAAATTTTATTATTAAGAAAACAAGCAAAAATAAAATTTTCATTAAAATTCTGTAAATAAATTCAAATAAATCATCAATAATATAGAACAAATTATTATAATTATCATTTGAGAAAAGAAATAGCACAAAAATGATAATAGCCGAGATAAAATTTAAAATGAAATCATCCTTCACTTTATCATCGATCATAACATCTACTAGTCTTTCCCACCCTCAACTAATTGCACTAATTTTTATTTATATATTCCAGACTTCAAGAAAATGGAAAGTTAAAAAGTGTGAGAGCAATGCCACTTTGTCACTCTTAATTCAATCACCAACTTTCATGGTGTTTTGATTTATTTAATGTTGAAAGTTTCTCAATGAACTGCAGAGATTATTTTGAAGTACAATTATTTTATGGGGTTACACTAATTATATTATTATTAATTTATTGAACTAATGAAAAATACATATTCTTATTATGCTTAAAATTTGAAATTTAAAGGCATCTATATTGATTTCTTATCTTATAAATGAACAAGGTGTTTTAGTTCGCTGGTGATTATCATTTAAAAACCGAATTATAATTGAAAAAAATTATTTTTGAAATTGCACATGAACTTATTATGATGTGTAAAGAATAGATTTTGGGTCTAACTCAACTCCAAAAGCTAACTTGTAAGGTGATGATTGTCCAAGTCCATATAAGGAGTCCATGTTCTCATTCTATATCCGATGTGGGACTCTTAACACTCCCCGCACACCCAGACGTTGTTAACTGGAGCGTGGATAATATAATTTGAAGGGCCAACATCGGTGAATAAAGAATTGGAATTGGTCTGACTCTGATACCATATAAAGAATGGATCTTGGGCCTAATTTAACCCAAAAAACTAGCTTATAAGGTGAGGATTGTCCAATTCCATATAAGGAGTCCATGTTCTCATTCCATATCTGATGTGTAACTCTTAACATGATGGTCTATTTAGAAAGTGAGCATGTGTTTAGAAAAATCATTATTATCTTAATCGTTAGAGAGCATGTGTTTAGAAAAATCATTATTATCTTAATCGTAACAGCAGATAACCCATTATCACGTGTTTACCTTATTTTCCTGGCATCAATTCTCTTGAAAGCCAGCAAACCAATTTACCATGTTTCGATTTAGAGAATAGGAATTTGAATAAAAATAGTGATACAAAACTAAAGTCGCTTATTTTGGTATTATAATTTTTATTTCATTTAAGGGTTATCGGCCTTCCACAATATGGTATGAAATTCTATTACAAGCTTTTAGAAGGGAAGACTTCATCTAGTTATGCATCCTTTCCTCCCTTTTTCTAATTTCAAAGTTTGGAACAAATATAATACGAAAGTAAAACTCTTCTTTTAAAGTCAGGAGCACATCATGATCTTTTATGTAACTGTATGTAAGGCTTTATTATTTTGCATGGCCAATCATTTGCTACCAATGTTTAATTTAGCATTTTATAGCCTAATTGACAAAGCTTCTAAAATTTGCTTATTTTGAATAGTGTTTTTTTTAAAAGTGCTTTTAAAAAGTACTTTTAGCGAGAAATAATTTGTGTTTGACCAATTAATTTAAAAAACACTCCTGAGAAGCAATTAATGTTTGGCCAAGCGGTTAAAAAATGTTTTTAAGTGTATTTTTCTCAAAAGTGCTTATGGGAAAAAACAATTTTTTAGCTTCTGAAAAACTGCTTCTGCTACTCCTCAAAAACACTTATTTTCTCCAAAAAGCTTGGTCAAACACCTCATTTTTTTTTTCAAATAAACACTTTTTGAAAAAAATAAGTACTTTTGTAGAAAAATAAGCTTGGCCAAATATGCTATTAATTTTTTCAACACCTTACTTGAATTACTGCATCACATATTAGTAATAATTTCATATTTTTATAATTACTTATTTTAAACTACGACGTAATATAGTCTTACATATAGTTAGATGAAGTTATTTTGTAATGACTAGTTTCATCGTTTTGTGCTTTTTAAATTTTCCCGCAAAAATGACCCTTCCCCCAGTTTTAGACCGGTGTTTTTGGCTTGTGGGATTGGGTGGTGTCACGCTCCAAATAATGACCTTGGTGTAACACGACACTCGGTGCCTGACTGCATGTGACCGAGCGAACCACATGGCTTGCTGAATCAAAATGGGATATGTACTATTGTAGAATGTAGTTTAAAACATGATTTAATAGTAAGAGTTGAGTACTGCATGCAAATAATAATAATATTGAAAATACTATCTGTAGATATAAGTGCAGAAATAGTCTAAAAATATGATAGTGTAGCCCACAAGGATGAACATAACTGAATACTCAATATGACATGATCGACTAGTCTATAAAACATGTGACATGAGTTTGTAATAAATTGAATTGTTGCTGGGACAAGGCCCCCGACATACCTGACTGTCTAACATAACATGACTACTGAAAATAAAGACAATGTCCCGAAGGAAGTGGGGTTCACCAAATAGCTGATACAACTACAATTACCATTTCAGTATTGAGATGGCACCGTTTGAGGTTTTGTATGGTAGAAAATGTCGGTCTCCGATTGGTTGGTTCAATGATTTCGAGGTGAGGACGTGAGGGTACATATTTGTTATGAGATTTCTTGGATAAAGTGAAGGTGATTCAGAAGAAGCTCCTAACGACCTAGAGTAGACAAAAATAGTTTGTGGATCAGAAGGTTCGTGATATGAAGTTCATGGTAGGTGATCAGGTTCTATTGAAACTCTCACCTATGAAAGGCGTGATGAGATTTGAGAAGAAAGTCAAGTCGAGTCCAAGGTATATTGGGCCATTTGAGATCCTTCGGCGTGTTGATGAGGTGTCTTATGAGTTGGTTTTTCCATCAGGTTTATCAGGTGTTCATCCGGTGTTCCATGTCTCGATGTTGAAGAAACACCATTTTGATGGGTCCTACATCATCCAACGAGACTCGGTGTTGTTTGATCAGAATCTGGCATTTGAGGAAGAGCCTTGTCCATTTTGGACATGCATTTAAGAAGTTGAGATATAAGGATATTGCTTCAGTGAAGGTGTAATAGAAGTACCGTATGGTCGACGAGGCCACTTGAGTGACTAAGGAGGATATACGGAGTAGATATCCTCAATTGTTCGATGGTCCAGGTAATTTTTGCCCATCCTTTTCTTTTTCGCTCGAGGGCGGGTGATTATTTTTTATTGGTATCTGATGTAACGACCCATTTGGTAGTTTAGCCCCTTTTGACCTATTTTCCCTAAATTATCCTTTCTGGGACCTTAATTTGGTATTATTAGCTTGTGGGGAGGGATGGAACGCTTCCTAAGGTAATCAAATTCATTTCGGAAAGAAAATCTTAAGTTAGAAGTTTCTTAAGTTTTAAAATGGAAAGGGTTGACTAAAAGTTAGACATTTAGGTAAACGTGTCCGCTTTTGAGTTTTTCCAATTTCATTAGGTCCGGAACATCATTTATGATTTCGTCGAGTTTTGGTTCGGGTCCCGAGTCATTCAGATGAGTTTTGGGTACTTGGCTGCGAACATCTTGAGTTAAATGAATTCTCCCACATGCGAGGATTTTTCCGCAGATACCGCATCTCACCTGCGATGTGTTTTCCGCACCTGCGCATATCGCTGGGCAAATTTAAGTTTCTTATTCACTATGAATTTATTATTTCATAATTCAATTTGAGAGCATTGTAGCTCGGTTTTTGGGAGATTTCAAGAGGGTTTCTTTGTCAAAGATCGGGGGTAAGATCTTAACCCTAAATCTTCTATTTTTCATTGATTCCTTCCTTTATTTAGCAATTAAAACCATATTTTTGGGCTATTAGAATTAGGATTTTTTAACCCTAGGTATAGGAAAGGAATTTTCATGAAATTGAAGCTTTTAATGTGATTAGAATTGCATGAGTTTTAGGATCTTGACTATTTGAGTTATGGTAAGACGTTTTTAAAATAAAATTTCAATTTTTTCATTTGGGCTCAGGTTTGGATATTTCGGGCTTATTTTAGGATTTTCAGAGAAATATGGCAATATGAGTATTATTAGATTCTTATTTTAATGTAGGATTCATATTTGTTAGACTCCATTTATTTGGAAGCACTCTGGATAGGAAAGGTGTTGACTTGAGGTTCGTGGCTCATGTTCGGCTTTGAGGTAGGTTATGACTTACTCTTTTAGACTTCGATTGGAGGCACGTATATATAGTATAATTGTTATCGGGATATGCATATGAGCCATCGGGATTGGAGCTGGTGCATAAATCCACTTAGGATTGTTTTGGTTGCTGTTATGTGGGCTATATTAGTCATGTTTGATACTTTATTTGTACTCTTTGATTCAGATATCTATTCATCATCCTACCACATGATAATACCATGAGAAAAGGAGTATTCTTGAAATTGAAATGCCTAAATGAGATGATATGATGAATAATTACATTTTTGTATCCATTTATATTGTTGGCTTATGATATTGTGTAGTCTATTCATTCATAAATACATTCTATTGAGGTATGGTATGGTCCGATGAGACTGGAAAAGAGGTAATATTGATGTTTCGCAGTCCGAAGGAAAATGATTTTGGGCGCCATAATGTGATTGATATAAGGAATTATGTTATGAGATGATGCTCAATCATGACCGAGGGATATATGCCGGGTGATAATGAGCGGTATATGGACCTCACGAGTCCCCCATGGGTCATGACTATGTGGAAAAGTCTCGAGCATGTGTATATCAAGTTCTGTATTGGCCAGTCACATTGCATATCATCTACATTCATCCCATTTTGCTAACTATGTGATTACATGACTTAATTGTAATTGAATTGATGAAAAGACTTAAGGTTGGATCTTGTAAGTACTAAAAATGAGGTTGAATCCTTACGTCTAATTATGATTAAGAATTGGTTCTAGGCGTACTATCGTAAACCACAAGGGAAGTCAGTATTATATAGTCAAACGTTTGGGGAGATCTCTGAAATTATCTATTTTTTAATATACTAATTTTGAACATGTGCATTTCACATGAGTCACACGCAATAAGTTGTACATACAGTATAAGTCATATTAAAATTAAACTGCATTGTAAAGAATAATATTAAATTTAAAGCGAATAAGTAAAAGCTGAAGTTGATGAACAACCAACCTATTCAAATGACTTACTTGTTGAATGGTAAATAATTTAACACTTTTGAGGTTAATTTTAATGTTTGTTATCCTTGGTGTTTGTATACACCAAATATATACCTAACACGTGAATCTCTCTCTCTTCAGATATGATTGTTTCACACTTAAATAACAGTTTAGGTTAAATCCCCACCCCCCCCCCTTCATCTTCAAAGACATGCGAGAATATAATAAAACGTGCCAAAACCTCTCACGTGATAAAATCATGACATCTTTTTTTCTTTTTATTTCCTTGTATTTTTTCACCTCCTATTGTTTGTTGTCCTTCAAGACTTTTCTAAATAAGTTATTATGAAGAAACTAATTAATTTCAAGTATTTAACATATAACATGGTACATTTGTCAAATTGAGTTTTTTTTTACATTAATGAAAAACAAATTAAAAGAATTGTTACAAAAAAATAAATAAGGGACAAAAGCATAATATCGTAAACCGCAAGGGAGGTCAATGTGATTAAGTCAAAGTGTGGGTAGATATTTGGAATTATCCCTTTTTAATATACTAATTTTGAACATGTACATTGCACGTACGTCCCACGCAATAAGTAGTACATATAATATAAGTCATATAAAAATTAAACTGCAATGTAAAGAGTAATACTAAATTTAAATCGGAAAAATAAAAGCTGAAGTTGATGAACAATCAACCTATTCAAATGACTTATTTGTTGAACGATAAATAAATTTTTCAGTTTTGAGGTTAAATTTTTATGTTTTTTATCCTAGGTGTTTGTTTGTTTAAGTACACATCAAATATATATCTAACATGTAAATCTCTCTCTCCAGATATGGTTATTTCATAATTAATGAACAACTTAAGTTAAATAACTTTTTTGCCCTTCATCTTCAAACACATGTGAGGAAAAACACAAAACGTCAAAACCTCTCACATGACAAAATCATGATGTCATTTTTTTTCTTTCCTTGTGTTTCCCCCCTCCTATTGTTTATTGTCCTTAAGTAATTAATTCAAATGCAGTTAAAGAAGTTACCTTCGAGTCCCGTTTATCCGCTCGGAACAATCCCTTTGGATACTGAAACCACCGGTGCACCCTCGGTCCCACTGTACCTATAATGACCCATATTTTTGTTTTTAGATAAAGACCCTTATTTGATTAAATTACCCTTTCTGTAAACTTTATGTGGGGTTTGTGACACGTGGGGATGAATGGCATGGATCCCGAGGTGCTTTTATATGATTATCGGAAGAAAACCCAAACTAGAGATTTTAGAATTTATAAGTTTGACCCAAAGTTGACTTTCAAGTATATATGTTCGTTTCCGGGTTCCGTCGCTTCTGGTAGTTCCGGAGGGTCATTTATCACCGAGTCGAGTGATTGGTTCGCTTTCCAAGGCATTCAGATATACTTTATGGCTTTATTTATAAAATTGTGAAATTTGAATGTTTGGAGCATTTTCGTAGAAAAATATGTCTTAGCTCGGTTGTATGAGAAATCCAAGTACGCGAGCAAGTTTCTAGCACTGTTTACCTTGGGGTATCATGTTTGGTGGTATCCCGGGGGGGGGGGGCGGGGTTCTAGGAGCATTTCGGGTATTTGGTGAAAGAATTGTCTAGTTTTCATATTGATGGTGTCTGGTGTCCGCACCAACGACTGTCTGGCCGCTTCTGCATATCCGCCTCTGCGGAGTTTGGCTCGCAGATGCGGGTCCTGTGCCTTATTGAGGTTTCTGCTTCTGCGGTTGCTTTCTCACATAGGCGATGACGCCTCTGCGGAGTATTTCTCGCTCCAACGCTAATCTGGGATGTTAAGTGATTCTGCCTTTGCGGTATTTTTTCTGCTACAGCGTGTGATTGCCCCTACGTAGTATATTCCGCTGGAGCGAAATTGTTATTTTTGTCAGATTCTTAAAGTGCCCTAATTCATTCTCCAAAATACTTTCTCTTGAGATTAGAGCTCTGCTAAGGGAGAATTTCTTGAGGATTTCACTTTGATTCTTCATTGGAGGTATAATCTCACCCTTTTCAATTATGATTCATCTTTTAATTCTTCTAATCCTAGTATAGATTTTATTTGGGGAAGAGAATGTCTTAAGCTTTTCATGATAGAATAAGAGGGCTAGAATCTTGATTTGAGGGTTGATTATTGATTAGATGAGTATGATATTGTGAACTAGTGTTGATTAATGTTGGGTGTTGATGTTGTGATGATTAATTTGTTAATAGAAATCTTTTTGAAATTAGGGGAAAAACCTAGGGTTTGGAAATTGGGGCTTTTACTAAATCTTGCAATTGAGGATCCAATTGAGGTTCCAGTTGAGTTTAGTTCTCAAATTAACTTAAGAATATGATTACTTAGTATGTTATTATGCTTTTTAGATAATAAAGTTCTGATTTTGATATCGTGGGTCTGGAGTCGATATTGAGTGTATTATGAATTGTTTAAAGACTAAGTCCTTGTATGTGTATTAGCTTAATTATTAACAATATATATATATATATATATATATATATATATATATGTATATGTATGTGTGTGTGTGTATATATATATATATATGTGCGTGTGTGTGTGTGTGTATGTGTGTTAGACTATGAGTATTTCGAGGTGCTTCAAAAGGGCAAATCTTGCGTTGAGGGTTGACAGTTCGTGGCTCCTGCTCGGCTCTGAGGTAGTCTATTTTTCTCTCTTGTAGACTCTGATAGAAGCATATTAGTTATAAATATTGAGAGGTATTGAACGTGTCTGGGGGTCCCACCTTAGCATTTGTGAGGAACACTTGGATGGGTACCGGTGTTGAACTATGATGATGGGTGATTTGGAGAATCCACGTTAAGCTGATTCTGACTATTGTTGTTTGGGCTTATCACCATTAGATGGGTTTGTTTCCATTATATGGGCTTGTCGCCATTGTTGATAATTGCAATGTTTAGTCATCACATTGCTTTTGATACGATAAACTAATTTACGTGGAATTACGTGTTATAAAATTTCTGAAAGCATGTGATATTCATCTCTTATATTTGATTGCATCTCATACATCCTGATTACTTGACTTGTAATATCAGTTACATTCATACACTCATGGTTCTGATGATATTGAAAGGAGAGTAGTATAAAAATGGTGTGGGTCCAATGAAAGGTAATGATACATTATGAGATGGTTGAAAATATCAAGATGATGGAAATGATTGATATTGATAATACAGCCAAGAGTTGGGATCCGTTGAGAAATTCTAAATGAGTTTATTGACGGCTCAGGTTCCCTATGAGTGGCAATTTATAGAATTTTAACGTCTGTATACTGGATGTGAAAGGTACTTGGCATTTGCATTTGTATTCATACCATACATACATATATACATTGATTACCTGTTGATTTGTAGTATGATTTGGAATGGTTATTGAAACTTGGGTGATTTCATGATTTAATGAACTTGGATGATTGGTTGATTCTATTAGATTGGTTGCCATGATTTGGTTTGTTCTTTGTGAAATTGGTTATGTGATTTACACCTTTTATGAGTCTAAGTACTCGATGACAAACTGTTATTATGGTCGATGATGTCTATATGTCAGAACTATCATGTAGGTCAAAGAGAACTATGTGTATCTGTATATTGCTTGGTGATTGATAGTGTTACTCGATAAAGTGTCTATGAACATGTGGAGGTGTCATTATTGTAGTCGTTGATTTGTATGATTTGTATATGTAGATCCCATCTTTAATTAAAGGGTGTATGAAAGTATAATGAGAATGCTAGATGAACCATTATGTGTCATGCCCTTAAGTGTAAGAAACTGTAACCAAGTCTAAGGGTTAGAGATAATAAAGTAGCTGATATCATTGTAGTCAGACTAATTGTAATACTCTTGGAAAGCTTTCTCAATGATGTTGTGTACTAGGTGTCAACTTGTCTATTGGATTTGTTAAGTGTGTAAGTGAAGATAAATAAGAATATGACTTAGACAGAGTTACTGATCAGTGGATATTAATTGTAAGATTCCCGTGTGCTACATGAATTGAATGTACTTTATTGTGATTGAACTATTATGTGAATCAGGTGACTTATGTAACTATTGAACTATTTATAATAGGACCTACTTGAGAGTCAACTTGATATTTATTTCAGTTACGTAATTGCCATCATTGTCGGCCTATGATACATACCGGGGTACGTTGTGTACTCATGCTATGCTTGCTGCATTTTTTTATGTGGATGCATGTATACAGTTGATTCAGGTTGCAGTTGGAGTGCGTAGAGGTTAAGGCATGCCACTCATCCTATAGCGGCCTTGGTCTTCATCTTAGTTAGATTGTCTTATTCATTCAACGCAGTGGCTCATTCTATTTCTCTATCTATTGTATTCTTAGTAGTCCTTGTATAAGTCAGACCAGGTTTTGAGAAAATGTTTATAAAGGAATTCGATATTTAGTAATTTGGAGGAGAATTGTTATATCTTTGTAATTTCTTCATATACATTCCGCAATGTTTTAATTCATGTTATAGGATTTTGAGGATGGTTTGCCTACTGAGGGATAGCGTAGGTGCCACCACGATACCCATAATTTGGGTAAAAAAAAGTTTGTATCAGAGCTCTAGGTTGACCGGTCTCACGAGTACAAGGACATCGTTTTGTAGTCTTGCGGATAGGTACGTAGACGTCCGTACCCATCCTCGAGAGGTTATAAGACATTTATGAAATCTTCCATTCTTTCATTCTTTTGTGTTACTTCATTCAAATTGGTATCTGATCGATTCTAATTGGTATCTGAAACTTCTTCATCTTATTCTATCACCGATGGTGGGAGCACACTTTTAATTTTATATGTAAATGGCTCGATATGACGTCGCGCAGTAGGGTATAAGATGTGTTACCGTGATACGGATGTGTGACCACGTTCAGTCTTCATCTATGATTTGAAGGTTCAGTTTAATGGGATTATGATTGGGACCCCTCAGTTCGGTGATAACTTGGGAAAATGTAAATATAATACGGAGGCGCAAGGAAAATAATTTGAATAGATCAATCTCCGCTATATGAAGGGAAATATTAATATATGACGTGCTTGTCAAGAGGAGGTCGCATGATGTACGATGGTGGATGTCGTATTAGGTTATGGAAAGTTATGTTTTGCTTCGAATTGATATGATTATAGTAGAAAAGTAAGAACTAGTGGTTATGGGTCCCTTCAGGGACTGACTATCTATTCTAGGTCAGGTGGAAAGGTTACTTATGACGAGTGAAGCTTATGGAAATATACAGTCGTGTTCTTTAAATAGAAAGTGTGTTCGTAGGGTCACTTGGCATTTTGAAGTTAGTGAGAAAAAGGGATTGTTGAAACCAAGAGATTTTCAATTTGTGAGTTATTTCATAGCTGTTTAGTATAGAGTAAGTGTAAGAGATCATATATGAGTTGGTACGTTGGACTACGTTGTAGGCTAATGGGTGCCAGTGATCGACTAATATGAATGACTTAGGTGATGGACAAGTGTGGAGTTCTATTTAAGGAATTACCGGGTGTTGCATATAGCTCTTGGATACGATCTGTGGGCTTGGTATATAAAGGTTAATACTTGAGAAGTGCTATAATTACTGGTATAATGACTTTGGAGTTGAACGAAGGGCAAGGAAAATTACACTATTAGTTGGATGTGTTCTGGTTCAACAAAATAAGATAAAGGTTGGTTCTTTGCAGGCAAGCATCGTATAAAGACTCTCGAATAAGGTGTTGGACATTGGGGATATTTACGATAACAGATTGATGTCGGTTCGAACTAATTCTATTTGTGAAAAGCTTCAAGTGTCGATGATCGGGTTAGTAACTTATGAACCAATATGAAAGAAGGATTATTTCAGTTAGGGATTTTTGGAAAGGGTACTTCAATGAAACTTTATGAGAATATTAGCAGGATTATATGTTCGGTAATTAAGGATCAACCTTCGGATTATGGACTAGTTCAGTGATGGTTTGGATTATCGCTTTGGTACTAAATGATTTTTAGTTAGAGTAACCAGAGTGGGTTGGTACCTTTCTAGTGGAGGAATTTTATAAAGGATGGTACATGGGATGTGCCGGATTTGGGAGGAGCTTTCAGTTTAAAGGTTCAAGTGAGGCGAGGGAAACTCTCTGTGTTTGGGTATGCTGTGTCCTACTATTTCCAGGATCAGTTCAGTTATGTTGTGAGGCCTATGATATTTCAATACACTCTGGAACATGTTTGAGTAATGATTGATTGTTAGTGGTGAATGTGATTGAAATGAAAGACGGAAATTTATGAATATCGATAAATACATAGTTGATCTAATTTAGAACAAGTAAGGTGCCTCTTCGAGATAGGAAAGGATTTAGATTTGAACCAATAGAAATTCTTGGGTTAGGTGTGGATTATGTTGGCATTATTTTCGCATCCTTCAGATCGGGTGAAATTGTTAGTACGCTCAGAGGAGTAGGTCTATAGTAATTGACTAAGTGTTGTGACGAATGTTCCACGGAGTTCATGATTGGCGACTGGTGGTATGTATTGTGTTGAAGCGTTGATTGATTAATAGCATGGATGAGTATTTCAGGAATTTAAGACTTGGAAGTAATTGTGCAAGGTAAGGTGCATGGATCGTAAGGTTGATACTTTAGTATTTGGTAAGGCGCGAGGGTTGCAGAATTTGATACTGTATGTATTGATAAAAGATAGTGAGGTCTTACTATTAGAGACTCAATGGGTGAAGGTTTAGTAAAACAGGCCGCATGCTTATGTTGAAATATTTGGAGTTGTGGGCGAGTAAGGGAAAGTACAAGGAGGACTTGATGTATTTAAAGTTAATGAAGATTACAATAATAAGGTACGGTTCTTCGGTACTAAGTTGATGACTTGGAGAGAATCCAACTTTGGAGTAGTGAGGGACGACATATGATTGATTATTCATGAGAAAAGAGATGGAAGAGGTCACCGCAGGCTTATGGAAAGTGTACTAGTTATTTTGGAATCAGTTTGGGTGACTATCGATGATTTTGAAATTTTGAGCACTTATTTTCGGGTTAGCATTGTTCAATTAGGGCCGGGTGGCACATGTTTATATTACCTGGAGGACTTATGGTATTCTAGTAAACCACCGACAAGGGTTTGATAGATTCTAATTCGAAATGGAGGTATGACAGTGTTATTGGTTCTCATTGGAATTTGCAAGTAGGATTGATGATATTTTTTCGGATGACAACGATTAAGATATTTCTAATGGTTTTACGGGTACTTGGCAATGTATTGAGCAGGTAGAAATGGTTATGGGGTGTATTTAGAGTAATCAATTGATTTTTTACGGATTTGGCACGACAAGATAATCAATACATATGCTTATAATATGGTGATTTGGAGATATGAAAAAAATTGGGCAATATGTTTTGACTAAGTGATTTCAACTTCGGATACAAACTAACGAGACTAGAATTAGCACAACCGGCCTTGGATAAGATCAATTTTGGGATGGAATTACTTTGAATTTTCTTAGATAAAGCAAGGATTCTTTTATGATGAAGGGAACTCATAAGTTGGGCTTGTGGCGTGTGTCTATGTGTTTCCAAGGAATCTTGGTGCGAAGGACGACCTGGGAAGGTGTGAGATAAGGATTGGTAGATGTAGAATATTTAATCGTTACAGGTTGGACAATGGTATATGTCTTCAACTAAAGGGTGGTAGTGATTAAGGTGTTATTGGTGGATTTAATCAAATGCGTATAGAGACATGGTTATATGAATATAAGGGAATTCGAGCGGAGTCAGTGATTCCATTCGAGGATCAGGTGTGAAGGAAATTTTGGGTATGAAGGAATGGAAAGTTGGGTTTTTGAACAAGGATAAATGTAGTCTTGACGGATACAGTGAACAAGCGGTATTACAGGTATAATTCTTTCTTGTTGAGACTTCAATGAGGTTATAATATACGGTCCTTGGTTACTCGTCGACTTCATATTTTTCTTTTTCCGTTCGAGGATGAACTTTGTTTAATTGGTATATGATGTAATGACCCGTCTAGTCGTTTTAGCTAAAAATCCTTATTTGACTAAATTACTCTCCTGTAGACTATGTGGGGTTTGTGACATGCGGGGATGGGTGGCACGAATCTCGAGGTGCCTTTATGTGATTATCGGAAGAAAAACCCAAACTAGAGATTTTAGAATTTATAAGTTTGACCCAAAGTTGACTTTCGGGTATATAGGTTCATTTCCAGGTTCCATCATTTCCGGTAGTTCCGGAGTGTCATTTATGACTTAGTCGAGTGGTTGGTTCACTCTCCAAGGCATTCAGATACACTTTATGGCTTTATTTGTAAAATTGTAGTATTTGGATGTTTGGGCGTTTTCGTAGAAAAGTATGTCTCAACTTGGTCACATGAGAAATCCGAGTGCGCAAGCGAGTTTGTAACACTGTTTACCTTAGGGTAGCATGTTTGATTTGTATCTGGGGGGCCCCGAGAGTGTTTTAGGTGTTTGATAGAAGAATTGTCTAGTTTCCATGTTGCTGGTATCTGGTATCCGCACCAGCGACTGTCTGGCCGCTTCTACATGTCCGTCTCTATGGAGATTAGCTCGCAGATATGGGTCATGTGCCTTGTTAAGGTTTCTTCTTCTGCGGTTGCTTTCTTGCAAAGGTGATGGCGCCTCTGCGGAGTCTTTCTCGCTCCAGCGCTAATCCTGGATGTTAAGTGATTCTGCCTCAATGATGCTTTTTCCGCTGAAGTGTGATTGCTCCTGCGTAGTCGATTTTGTCGAAGCGGAATCGCTATTTCAGGCAGATTCTTAAAATGCCCTAAAATGATTTCATTCCCCAAAATACTTTCTCTTGGGATTAGAGCTCGACTATGGGAGAAGTTTTTGAGGATTTCACTTTGATTCTTCATTGGAGGTATAATCTCACCCTTTTCAATTATGATTCATCTTTTAATTCTTCTAATCCTAGTATATATTTTATTTAGGGAAGAGAACGTCTTAAGCTTTTCATGATAGAATAAGAGGGCTAGAATCTTGATTTGAGGGTTGATTATTGATTAGATGAGTATGATATTGTGAACTAGTGTTGATTAATGTTAGGTGTTGATGTTGTGATGATTAAGTTATTAATAGAAACTCTTTTGAAATTGTGGGAAAACCTAAGGTTTAGAAGTTTGGGCTTTTACTAAATCTTGCAATTGAGGGTCCAACTGTGTTTAGTTCTCAAATTAACTTAAGGATATGATTACTTAGTATGTTATTATCCTTTTTGGTAATAAAGTTTAGATTTTGATACCGCGGGCCCATGGTCGATATTGAATGTATTATGGAATATTTAAGGACTATGTACTTATATGTGTATTAGGTTAATTATTAATATAGAATCTATATATGTTAGACTATGGGTATTTCAAGGCGATTTGAAAAGGCAAAACCCGCATTGAGGGTTGACGGTTCGTGGCTCCTACTCAGCTCTGAGGTAGGCTACGATTTCTCTTTAGTAGACTCCAATAGAAGTGCGTATTAGTTATAAATAATGAGGGTATTCGGCATGTTTGGGGGTCCCACCTTAGCTGTTGTGATGAATGCTTGGGTGAGTACCAGTGTTGAACTGTGATGATGGATGATTTGGGGAACCAATCTTAAGCTGATTCTGACTGTTGTTGTTTGGGCTTGTCGCCATTATATGGGCTTGTCGCCATTGTTGATAATTGCTATATGTATTCATCACATTGTTTTTGATATGATAAACTGATTTACATGGAATTATGTGTCATGGAATTTATGAAAGCATGTGATATTCATCTCTTACACTTGATTGCATCTCATACATCCTAATTACTTGAATTGTAATATTAGTTGCATTCATATACTCATGGTTATGATGATATTGAAAGAAGAGTGGTATGAAAATGTTGTGGGTCCAAGGAAAGCTAAGGATACATTATAAGATGGTTGAAAACATTGATATTGATAATACACCCAAGAGTTGGGATCCGTTGAGAAATTCCGGATGAGTATATGGACGGCTCGGGTTCCTCATGAGTGGCAGTTCATAGAATTTGACCACATGTATACTGGATGTGAAAGATACATGGAATTTGCATTTGCATTTGCATTCATACCATACATACATATATACATTGATTACCTGTTGATTGGTAGTGTGATTTGGAATGGTTATTGAAACTTGAGTGATTTTATTATTAAATTAACTTGGATGGTTGGATTGATTCTATTGGATTGGTTGCCATGATTTGACTTATTCTATGTGAAATTGGTTATGTGGTTTACACCTTTATGAGTCTAAATAGTCAATGACAAACTGTTATTGTGGTCGGTGATGTCTATATGTCAGAACTATCATTTAGGTCAAAGAGAACTACGTGTGTATGTGTATTGCTTGGTGATTGATAGCGTTATTTGGTAAAGTGTCAAGTAAGGAACTTGTGGAGGTGTCGTTATTGTAGTCGTTGGTTTGTATATGTAGATTCCTTCTTTAGTTAAAGGGTGTATGATGTAAGCTTTTACTCAAGTACAATGAGAATGCTAGATGAACCATTATGTGCCATGCCCTTAAGTGTAAGAAACTGTAAACAAGACTAAGGGTTAGAGATAATAAAGAAGCTGATATCATTGTAGTCAGACTAATTGTAATACTCTTGGAAAGCTTTCTCAATGATGTTGTGTACTAGGTGTCAACTTGTCTATTGGATTTGTTAAGTGTGTAAGTGAAGATAAATAAGAACATGTAGGGATGGCAGGTGGGTATAATTTTGCGGATTCCGCACCGCACCCGCCCCAGTTGGGGCGGGTATGGGTATAACTTTGGCGGGTAGTAGGCGGGTATGAGTATTGAAAATATACCCGCCACGGGTATGCGGGTAGGTGGTGGATTTGCAGTCATACCCGCCTACCCGCCCGCCTACCCGCCCGCCTACCCGCCCGCCTACCCGCCCCATAAGCCCAATAATATTAGAATAGTAGTCTGTATTCCATAAGCCCATCCATAAACCCAATACTCTTTATTAGATTACTAGGGTTCAGCACCCATACTCCCAACAGTCCAACACATCCATTCGAAATTTCGAATTGGTTATTCTCTTCATCAGCAGTCAGCACCGATATTCTCATCTTCAGCAGCCATCTACCATCGACCGACGACCGACGACCGACGACCGATACCCTTAACTCTTAACCCATCACCTGCCGACGGCCATCGACCAACAGTCCATCACCATCGACCACGAACATCGACCTTATTTCCCCCAAACACATCGGTCGTCGACCATCAGTCCATCTCCATCACCATCGACCTATTTTCCCCCAAATCCATCGGCCATCGACCGTCGACCGTCGACCAGCGATCAGCCCTTATTTCCCCCAAACCCGTCGGCCATTAGTTCACTGCACCCAAACCCATCGGTTATTAGTTCGCTCCGCCTCAGTTTGCTACACTAAAAAAAGGTCAGTCTATCGAGTGTCGAAGCATATATTTTGTTCACTGTCAAGTGTCGAAGCATAATAAACTAGTCAGACCATTAACAAGAAATATGTGTTGTGTCTCATTTGATAAACTAATAATATTTTCCTATTTATTGTTGGTAAAAATGCATTAACATTTTGGTCATACTTGATTTTGGTCATACTTGTTATGTTTTCCTGAGTTGCTGTAACTTGAGATAAATTGTTGTTATTTACTACTGTTGTTTTGCTGCACATATTGCATTTGTTGAGCTGACATGTTGTGTTAAATGGGCTGTTGATCTACTGTGCTTTAGTATAAATAATTGTTGTATTTCTGGCTCATTTATGGTTGTTGTTAAGGCTGTTTAGTTATGCCTTAAGGGGAGTTGCTACTGTTTTTTAGTAGGATGATTGTTGTTGTTTGTGTTCCATCTTCTGATTATTGTTCTGATTACTGTGATTATTGTTGTTGTTTGTATTCCATCTCCTAATCTATATATATGTAATTGCATAGGTAAGAATGGCGAGCAAGGGTAATGCCACTACTATGTCTTCCCCATCAGATCCTTCTACGGCAAGTTGTACCCCGAATACAGTGGAAACATGTAAAGAAATTGTAGAGAGCCAAGAGCAAACTAATTCTGCAGATACTTCTGTTTTACTCCGAACCAGTAGACATACATCAAAAGTTTGGGATAATTTTACAAGGAAACGAGTAGGGGAAGAAATAAAAGCGGAGTGCAACCATTGTTTGAAGCAACTTGCGGGAGGACTAAGAGCTGGAACAAGTCACTTGAAAGAGCATGCAAGTAAATGTTCAAAAAAGAAATACATGGATCTCCGACAAACAAGAATGTTTGGTCCACTTGCTAGCCCTTGTGATACGAATGAGACGCTGACATTGTCCCCGTATGAGTTCCGCCAAGATAATGCGAGACAAGACTTAGCAGAAATGATTATTCTCCATGAATACCCACTAAGAATGGTTGAGCATTATGGCTTTAGAAAGTATTCTAATACTCTTCAACCAGGTTTCAAGGTTCCCTGCCGCAACACAACAAAAAAAGACATTCTCCAACGACACAATGTCGAAAAAGAGAGTATAAGTGCTTTGTTAAGGAAAGTCAAAGGAAGGTTTTCTTTGACTACCGACATGTGGACTGCAAACTATCAAAAAAAAGGATACATGGCTGTCACCGCACACTTCATTGATAATTCATGGAAACTCCAAAGTCGAATCATCAGGTAAGTTGTAATGTATTCCATCTCCTAATCTATATAGATGTAATTGCATAGATAAGTTGTAATGCAAGTTGTAATGTGGTAACTGGTTGTGATTATTTGATAGCTGTGGTCTTCTATGATTATGTGATTATGCAAGTTTTTATTTCAAAATTCTTAATAGTAGTATTATGTTCATATCAATCTTATAGGTTCTTGTATGTCCCGGCACCGCATACAGCTGAGGTGCTTGCCGAGTCTTTAAAAGAATGCATTCAATCTTGGAATCTTGATCTTAGATTGTCTTCTATAACGGTTGATAACTGCACTACAAATGATGCAATGATGAATTTATTGCGTTTGGAGTTTCCTTATGGTTCATTGATGTTGCATGGACGTTTTCTCCATATGCGTTGTTGTGCACACATACTTAATTTGATTGTTCAAGATGGCTTATGTGCCGTTTTCAAAGAGGGTATTGAAAGAATTAGGGAAAGTGTTGTCTTTTGGACTTCATCACATAAGAGAGCTCAAAAATTTGAACAAGTAGCTAAGCAAGTTGTTCCTGATTGTTCAAAATCACTTATACTTGATTGTAAAACTCGATGGAATTCGACGTATGACATGCTTCTAGTTGCTATGAAGTTTAAGGAGGTGTTTGTTGTTTTAAGTGCGAGATAATTTGTACAAAAATCCACCACTTAGTGAAGATTGGGATAAGGTTGTGAAAATATGTGAACTATTGGAAGTGTTTAATGATATTACACATCAATTTTCTGCCTCGACGCATCCGACTGCCAATATTTATTTCCCTAGAATTTGTGAGATTAGAATCTTATTAACCAACTTGTTGTCCTCACCTACCATTTATATAGGAAAAATGGTTGAGATAATGCTAGATAAATACAATAAGTATTGGTTAGATGTTAACGGTCTTATGGGCGTGGCAACTATACTTGATCCTAGGTTCAAGATGGCTCTCATTCGGTTTTACTTTGCTAAAATTTATGATACGCTTGTTGTTGATGTCGAGGTAAAAAGGATTTATGATTTTCTAAAGGAATTGGTGGATGAGTATGGGCACAAAAATGGTAATAATCCAGCTAGTAGTAATCACATGTCTTCAACTGATGTTACAAGTAGTATGAGAATGGGGTACATGCAAGAGTTTGCACAATTTGTGTCACAAGACAATAGTAAAGTTGGACTAAAATCTGATTTAGAGAAGTACTTGGAAGCTGAAACTGTACCACTTGTGGATGATTTTGATATTCTTAATTGGTGGAAAACAAATGGAAATAATTATCCCATTCTCCAACAAATAGCAAGGGATATATTGAGCATTCCAGTTTCTCGTCCCATCGAATCCGCATTTAGCACTAGTGGACGTGTACTTGATCCTTATCGTAGTCGACTTCTTCCTAAACGGTGGAGGCATTAATGTGTGCTCAAAAGCTGGATTTGGGCGGATCTTAAAGGTAACATTAATTTGATTAAATTATTTATGTTGTATTAAATTGAAGTTAGACTCTAATTACTTTGTTTATACTTTATACATTATGCAGCGGTGGTGATGTCAAGGAGATGGAAATATGTGATCTTGAGGAATAAGTCGATCGATGTTGTTGGCTTGCCGCTAATCGATGTGATCAAAATCGGCTTATCGATGTTGCTCGCTAAGCGATCTTCTTTGTCTTCTTCTTTGTCTTCTTTGCTATCTTCTTCTTTGGCTTGCTACTAATTCTTCTTGGCTTTCTTGCTAATTCTTCGGCTCTTTGCTAATTCTTCTTGCTGGCTGCTTTATTCTTCTTGGCTTCTTGATGTTTACTCGCTGATGTTCTTTGTCTTCTTCTTTGTCTTCTTTGCTATCTTCTTTGCTGCTACTAATTATTCTTTGGCTGCTGCTAATTCTTCTTTGGCTTTCTTTGTTAATTCTTCTTGCTTTGCTTTCTTTGCTTCTTGATGTTGCTACTGCTAGCGATGTTCTTTGTCTTCTTCTTTGTCTTCTTGCTATCTTGCTGTCTGCTACTAATTATTCTTTGGCTCTTTGCTAATTCTTCTTGGCCTTTATTCTTCTTGGCTTTCTTTATTCTTCTTTTCTTGATGTTGTTGTGGCTTACTGATGTTGTTGTTGCTGCTGGCTTACTGATGTTGTTGTTGCTGGGCTGCTGGCTTACTTATGTTGCTGCTGCTAACTGATGTTACTGCTGCTAACTTGGATCAACTTTGTTTTTGTCATTTGTTAACTATTTGGACTGTACCTGAAAATATTACTTGTTTGAATTTGACTATTGTTGGTTGTATTTATTTGTCATTTCTTTTATTTCTAATATTACTGGTTTGAATTTATTAGATAATACTGCTATGCTAAAAGAGTAGAAGAAGATAATAGAGAAATGTTTGTGGAGGCGGGTACAGGCGGGTATTGACTGGTGACGGATATCCACTTGGGTGGTGGAGCGGGTAGGCGGGCGGGTAGGTGGACGGGTAGGTAGGTGGCGGGTATAGGAATATACCCGCTTAGGCGGGTATGGATGTTGAAAATTGTACCCGCCACGGGTGGCGGGTAGGTGACGGGTATACTTTTTTTTGGCGGGTACGGGTGCGGGGGAGGGGGTACCCGCACCCGCCCCGCCCAATTGCCATCCCTAAGAACATGGCTTAGACAAAGTTATTGATCGGTGGATATTAATTGTAAGGTTCATGTGTGCTTCATGAATTGAATTGTCATGATCACTTTTAGGGATGTGGTGGCACCTACACATTTTCCACCGGCATGCGAACCACTCTCAATCATTCACATGATATAATAAATAAAAGTGGAAAGATAACCAATACTTAAGCCATTATCGATTATAATATAAAACGCGGAATAAAGGTCTGAAGCATCAAATACAACCCCCAAAGATCTGGTCAATGATACAAGAGTACTAACAATCTGATACAAGTCTGAATAAGGCATGTAGGCCAAAACTAAATCTGATAACATAAGTATCTGAATATGTCTCTAGATCATAAGTAACAAACAAGATAAAGATAAGTATCCAAGGCATGCCGGAAGTAGCATCCTCATCCTAAATATTGAAGTTTTCATGCTCGGACTCACACTTGAGCTCGCAAATTGGTAGTGGGATTTGTATCTATATTAGAAAAGATGCAGCAAGTGTAGCATGAGTACACAACGTACCCCGTAGATATCATATGACGACAACGATGAAAGATACGCAAAAAGAGATAAATACCAAGTTGACACCAAATAGTCCTATACTAAACAGTTCAACAACCTAAATAATATCACGTTGCCCACAAAATAATTCGTAGAATCAACATATCACCTGGTTCATATAAGACTTCATGTTCATAAGAGTTATCCAATTAAACAATAGAGTTCAATAGCACAGTTCACATACTTAGTGATAAGTTCTAAATCCTCAATTATCCAGAAAATAGCCAAGTCATCAATGAACATTCCAGCATTTAATTCATCAACAAAATATTCAATTAAGACAGGTTGACCCTAGTACACAACATCCTATCACTAGGGGTGTTCATGGACCAGTTTGGATCGATTTTTAATTAAAACAAAAACCAAACCAATGTAGTCGGTTTTTTAATTATTAAAACTAAACCAAACCTAGTATAATATATATCCATCGGTTTGGATCAATTTGGTTCGGTTTTTAAGAAACTTAATGGTATTTCTCTCTTTTATTTTTTTTCTTATGATTAAGAAAGACTTTTTCATTCTTTTTCAACTTACAATTTGTTATTATTATCTTTTTATTGTGGGAGCTATAATTTTCTTGAATTATGGAGAAACTATCTTAAGATAAATAACCTTTAATCAAATGTATAAAGTTTATAAAAAAACACAACCTTTTTTTGGTAAATCTCATAAATATTGTTTTTGAATTAATGATATTGGATTTCCTGGATCTCTTTTAGTTAGAAATGAACTTAAGGTGTAAAATTCATTAGCCTATTAGAGATAAAGAAAATTTGATAAAAAATAAACAAATATTTTAAATTAGTTATAAAAATTAATATATCTTATCTATATAATTATAAAAATTATGTGTATAATTTATCGATTCGGTTCGGTTCGGTTTTTCTTCGGTTTGTTTTTAATAAAACCAAAACCAAACCAAATATTATTGATTTAAAAAAAAATTAAAATCAAACTAAACCAAACTCAAATAACTATCAATTTATTTGATCGATTTAGTCTGATTTGCTGTTTGGATCAGTTTCTATCCAAACCATGAACACCCCTACCTATCACAATTCTCTTCACGGAGCTTCACAATTAGTCTAATCATAACAATATTAGCTTTTTATTTCACCTAACTCTTGGGCTGATTGCGGTGCTATACAAGTAAGGAAAGGACACATGTTATACACTTAACATCCTCATTATACTACGCCTTTTATCCTCATTAGGGAAGGGAATTACACATACAAAATATACAAGTCATTAACTACCGCAACAACCTTACGATTAGTTCTTGACTAGACTCTCTATCAAATAATGTTATCAGTTATCAAGCAGTACAAGACTTACCCAGTTCTCTATACTAATATGGTAGTTCTGTCAGTAAAATCCACTGACCACAACATAATCCAACAACGAGTCCATTTAATCAGGGTATCACTCAAATTCCAATAACAAATTCATGTCTCGTTACCAAACCGCAATAATCAATACATGATGAATGTGTGATATGAGTGCAATGCTTATGCCAGATACCTTTATCCTCCAGTATACAAGTGCTCAAATTTTTATTATGAAACGTACACCCATGGTGGACCGCAAAATCTATATACTCCTCCGGAATTTCCCATCGGAGCCCAGCTCTTGGCTGAAATATAACCATTGCAGGCGTGCAACCCATTCCCTCACGTATCATCACCATCCGTAATTTTCTATTGGATCTAAGCTCTGTGGCTGTAGTATTATCATCAATCAATGTTATCATTCTCATGAGTATTCTTACCTTCCCCGTTTCTTGGACCCACAACATTTTAATACCACTCTCATATCAATATCATCAGAACCATGAGTGTATGAATGCAAATGCAAATGATAATTTAAGGCAAGAAATCAATATGTAATGAGATGCAACCAAATATAGAGATGGATATCACATGCTTTTAAGAATTCAATAACACATAATCCATGTAAATCAGGATATCATATCGAACATGTGTGATGTATAAAAATAACAATAGCAATATGGCGACGAGCCCACATAATGGCGACAAGCCCAATAAATCAACAATAGGAATCAGCTTAAGGCTAATTTTCCTAAATCACCCATCATCATAATTCAACACCGGTACCCACCCGAATGTTCATCACAATGATTTGAATGGGACCACCAAACACGCCCAATACCCATTAATATTTATAACTAATTACGTACTTCTATCGGAGTCTAGTGAAATAAATCGTAGCCTACCTCTGGGCCGAACTGGAGCCTCAAAAAGTCAAATTCGCTGCGCCTCGTGATAATCGAAGTCTAATCACGCATATACTATTCGTCAATATAGAGCTTACACAACATATAAGGACATAACCCTTAACAAAGCAAGACTTCAAAGACCAACCCCGGGCCCACGTCGTCAAGACTCTAATTTTATTACTCAAAAAAAGCAAGAACATGTACTAGGTAATCACATCCTTAAGTTAATTAGAAATTACTCATTTGGACCTTCAATTGAACAATATATGAAAAGCCCCAATCTGGAAACCCTAGTATTTTCTCTCAAATCAAAAGAGTTTCTATAACCAAATTAACCTTCACAACATGATTTTCTACCAATTTTCATCACTAATCAACAACATCAAAGTATATAATCAATAAATCACACTTTAATCAATAATAAAGCTCTCTTAAACTCACATGGAAGCCATAATTCATTTTACCACATGATCCAGTGCCTTCGCTCCAGCGGTATCGACCCCGCTGGTGCGGACGCGCTTCCGCGAAACACGACCTTGCTAAGGCGATGTCACTTGACACCTCGCCTCAGTGCAAAAGCGAACCTGAATTCGCAGAGGCGCATCCGTCCCTGTGAAAGTCCTATCCGCCAAAATGGAAACTCAACAGTTACCCATACCTTGCTTTTATGAACCAACCTCCCACTGAGGTAGACACGTTGGGGCAAATAGTAGTGCCGCCAAGGTGGACACCAGACACCAGACACCAGATCATAAGAAACCAACTCAATCTTCCACCAAACACCCAAAACATTCCCGAGGCCTCCCCAGACACAAACTAGACATGCTCTCCCAAGGTAAACAGTGCTACAAACTCACTTGTATCCTCAGATTTCCCATTTAACCGAGCTAAGGCATACTTTTCTAAAGAATCATCTGGGAAATCCAAATATCCAAATTTCACAAATAGCACCATAAAATACAACTGATTGTGTCGAGACGTGAACTAATGACTCGACTAAGTCATAAATGACCCTCCGGAACTACCGAAAGAGACGAAACCCGGAAACAAACCTATCTACTCAAAAGTCAACCTTGAGTCAAACTATCCAACTCTAAGGTTCTCATTTTGGGGTTTTCACTCGATTCGAAACTCACATAAATGGACCTCGAGATCCCATCCATCCCCACACATGACAAACTCCACAAAGATTCTACGGGAAGGGTAAGATAGTCAAATAAGAGTCTTTAGCTAAAAATGACCGGATGGGTTGTTACATAAGATACCGATTAAATAAACATTCATCCTCAAACAGAGAGATAGAAAGTACGGAAGCCGACGAGTAACCAAAAAATCCCAATCGTAACCTTTAGAAGCCTCAACAAATAAAAATTATACATGTAGTACCGCTTGTTCACTGTATCCATCAAGACTACCTTTAATTGAGCTCAAAACCCAACTTTCTATTTCTTCACACCCGAAAATTCCTTCATAGCTGATCCTCAAATGTAAGAACTGACTTCGCTTGAATTTCTTGATATTGTTATAACTATACCTCTATATGCGTTCGATTGAATTCACCAATAACACCCTAATCACTAATATCCTTTAGTGTCACCACAAATCATTGTCCAACCTGTACCGATAACATAGTCTGATTCTACTAGTCTTCCTTCCCAACTATCCATGTTGTCCTTCACACCAAGATTCCTTGATAACACATAGACACATGCCACAAGCCCAAATCATGTCTTCCTTTTGCCAGAACAAAATCCTTGCCATATTTGAGAACACTCTAAGTACTTCCATTTAGAAACAGACCTACTCCAAGGCTGATTGTGCAAATTCCATTATCAAATCTTTGAATCACCATACTAGTGAGCATACCCACCGATTACCCTGCTATGCCAAACCTATAAAAATCAACTGTTTAGTCTAAAGACCTTTCGTAACCATTGATACATCCTTAATACATACCGAGTACCCATGTAAACCATTGAACTATCTGAATAGTTGTCATCAAAGAATATCATCAGTCCTACTTGAAAGCTTCAATGAGAATCGATAACACTGTCATACCTCCATTTCAAATCGAACTCTATCGAACCCTTATTTGTGGTTTACCAGAACACCATAAGTCCTCCAGGCAATATACAAATAGGCCACCCTGCCCTAATTGAACAATTCTGAACCAAAAATAAATGCTTAACTTCTAGACCATAGATAGTTATCCGAACTGATTCCAAACGTAACTGCTAGGCTTTCCCTAACCTGCGGTGACCTCTCAAATCTCTTTTCTCCTGAAAATCAAACATGTACTATCACCCATGACTCCAAAGCTGAATTTATCGAAGTTATCAACTGGGTACTGAAGAACTATACCTCGGGATTGTAATATTCATGTTTTTTAACTTATGCTTGATATGAAAACCTGATCGAACCCCATGAACTCTTAAACACATTGAATCCTCTTCGTACTTCTCTAAACTTACCAACAACTTCAAACATTTTGATGCAAACCCTGCAGTCTCATTTACTACACCTCCACCCATTGAGTCTCTAATAGTAAACCATCTCTACTCCTTATCAAATTCTAACATATCAGTCTTATGATCCCTACATTATACCTTGTGCAGTTACTTACAAGTCCTTGATCCTTAAAATCCTCATCTATGCTTTAAATCAATTATGCTTCATCACAATCTACCACCAGTTGCGAATCACAAACCCAATGAAGCTTTCGTCATAGCACTTAGTCAATTTCCATAAAGCTACTCATCCGAGCGTACTAAACGATTTCACCCAATCTAAAAGATGCGACGATAATGCCCACATGATTCACAACTAACCCTAGACTTTCCATTATTTTGAATCTAAATTCTCCCCCTTCTCAAAGAGATACCTTACTCGTCCCAAATTAGTTCAACCATACATTTATCGAATCCATAAATTTCCACCTTTCATTTCAATATCATTCACCACTAATGATCGATCATTGCTCAATCTATCCCAAAGTGTGCTGAATAACATATGCATCACAAAATCACTAAACCAATCTTGGAGATAGTAGAACATTGCATACCCATCATAGAGAGTTCGCTTTGCCTCACTCGAACCTTACAACTAGAAGCTCCTCCCAAATCTGGCATATTCCATGTACCATCCTTCATAAAATTCCTCGACCAAAAAAAGTATCGACTCACTCTAGTTACTCTGACCAAGAAAAATCATTTAGTACCCAAGCGATAACCCAAACAGTCACTGATCTATTCCATAATTCGAAATTCAATCCTTAATTACCGAACATATGATCCCGCTAACATTCTCATGGAGTTTCATCGAAGTACCCCTGCTAAAATATCTAACTGAAATAATCCTTCTTCTATAGTGGTTCATGAGTTACTAACCCGATCATTGATATTCGAAGCTTTTCACAACCCGAATTAGATCAACCCATCATCAATCTGTTACCATAATATGCCTATTGGCCACTACCTTATTTGAGAGTCTTTATACGATGTTTGTATGCGAAGAACCAACATTTACTGTAGTTGCTGAACTAGCACATATCCAACTAACCATGCTGCCCTTTGGTCAACCCCGAGTCATTATACTAGTAACCCTAGAACATCTCAAGTATTAACCATTTATATACTATGCTTACAATTTTTATCCAAGAACTAGGTGCAACACCCAGTAATTTCTTAAATAAAACTCTACACTTGTCCAGCGCTAGAGTTATTCGTATCAGTTGATCACTGACTCCCATTAGCCTATGACATCGTCCAACGTACTAAATCATACATGATATCTTACACTTACTTTATACTAAACCGCTGTGAAGTAACTCACATATCAAGACAATTTTGGTTTCAATAATCCTTTTTATCAATAACTTCGAAACTCCAAGTAACCCTGTGAGCGCACACTTATTTGAAGAAATGCGACTGTCTATTTCCATAAGCTTTACGCAACCCAAGCAACCTTGCCACCAAGCCTAGAACAGATAGTAATTCCCTGACGGAACCCACAACCAATAGTTCTTACTCTGCTGCCACAATTCTGTCATGTCGAAGCCAAACTAAATCTTTCATAACTTGTACAACATCCACCCTCGTACACCTTGCAACATAACCTAACAAACATGTCAGATACCAATTCTTCCCTTTATACAGTGGATATTGATCCATCTAATTACTCTTTCTCGTGCCTTTGTATTCTCATTTCCACTTCCCTAAGATATCACCAAACTGAGGGGTCTCCAACCATAACCCGGATCAATTGCACCTTCAAATCATGGATGAAGACTAAACCTGGTCACGCGTCTGTATCATGGCAACACATCATATACCCTACCGCGAGACGCCATATCAAACCACTCACGCACGAATTTAAGAGTGTGTTACCACCATCAGTGATAGAATAGGAAGACAAAGTTTGAGATTCTAATTTGATTCAACTTAGGATGAAAGGAATGAAGAAAGAGAAATTTCCTAAATGTCCCATAGCCTCTCGAAGATAAGTGCGGATGTATCCACACCAATCCACAAGAATCTATTAGACATTACTCTTGTATTTAAGATCGTTTAACCTAAATCTCTGATATCAACTTTGTCACGACCCCTTTTAGGGATCGTGGTGGCACCTACACATTCCCCACCAGTAAGCAAACCAGTCCTAATCATTCACATGATATAATAAAGAAAAGCGGAAAGATAACAACTACTTAATCCATTATCGATTATAATATAAAATGCAGAATAAAGGTCTGAAGCATCAAATAAAACCCCCAGATATTTGGTCAATGATACACGAGTACTAGTAATCTGATATAAGTCTGAATAAGACACATAGGCCAAAACTAAATCTGATAACATAAGTATTTGAATATGTATCTCGACAATAAGTAACAGACAAGATAAAGATAAGTATCCAAGGCATGACAGAAGTAGCATCCTCATCCTGAATACTGAAGTTTTCTTGCTCGGACTCACACTCGAGCTAACAAATTGGTAGTGGGATTTGTATCTATATTAGAAAAGATACAACAAGTGTAGCATGAGTACACAATGTACCCCCGTAGATATCAAAGGATGACAACTATAAAATATATGCAAAAAGAGATAGATACCAAGTTGACACCAAATAGTCTTATACTAAACAGTTCAACAACCTAAATAATGTCATGTTGCCCATAGAATAATTCACAGAATCATCATATCACCTGGTTTATATAAGACTTCATGTTCATAAGAGTTATCCTATTAAATAATAGAGATTAATAATACATTTCACGTACTTAATGATCAGTTCTAAATCCTCAATTATCTAGAAAATAGCCAAGTCATCAATAAATATTTCAGCATTTAGTTTATCAACAAAATAACTAATTAAGACAGATTGATCCTAGTACACAACATCCTATCACAATCCTCTTCACGTGTCTTTCATGATTAGTCTAATCATAACAATATTAGATTCTTATTCCACATAACTCCTGGGTTGATTATGATGCTATACAAGTAAGGGGAAGACACATGTTATACACTTAACATCCTCCTTATACTCTAAGTAGGAATCTACACTTTTTATACACGTAAGATCCTCATTATCCTAATTGGGGAAGGGAATTACATATACAAGTCATTAACTATCGCAACAACCTTACGATTAGCTCTTGACTAGACTCTCTATCAAATAATGTTATAATTTATCAAGCAGTACAAGACTTACCCAGTTCTCTATGACTAATATGGTAGTTCTGTTAGTAAAATTCACTGACCACAACATAGCCCAACAAAGAGTACTCAGACTCATAAATGTATAACTAGATAAATTCAATGCACATAGAACACGCCAATCATGACGACCAAATCTGGTCAATACAATCAATCCAACTCTATTTAATCAGGGTATCACTCAAATTCCAATAACCAATTCATGTATTATTACCAAACCACAATAATCAATGCATGATGAATGTATGATATGAATGCAATGCATATGGCAGGTACATTTATCCTCCAGTATATAGACGCTCAAGTTTTTATTATGAAACGCACACTCATGGGGGACCCGCAAAATCCATATACTCCTCCAGAATTTCACATCGGAGCCCAGATTTTGGCTGAAATATAATCGTTGAAAGCGTACAGCCAATTCCCCCCGCATATCATCACCATCCAAACTTTCCCATTGGATCCCAGCTTTTGTGGCAGTTTTATTAGCATAAATCAATGTTGCCAATCTCATAAAACAACATTTTAATACTACTCTCATATCAATTTTTCCAAAACCATAAGTGTATGAATACAAATGACTATTTAAGGAAAGAAATCAATATGTAATGAGATGCAACTAAATATAGAGATGATTATCACATGCTTTCAAGAATTCAATAAAGCATAGTCTAAGTAAATCAGGATATCATATCGAGCATGTGTGATGAATAATCACAATAATAGCAAATATGGCAACGAGCCCACATAATGGCGATAAGCCCAATCAATCAACAATCGAAATTAGCTTAAGGTTGATTTCCCTAAATCACTCATCATCACAATACAACATCGATACCCACCCGAATGTTCATCAAAACCGTTTGAGTGGGACCACCAAACACACCCAATACCCCTCAATATTTATAACTAATTATGTACTTCTATCAGAGTCTAGTGAAATAAACCGTAGCCTACCTTTGGGCCGAACTAGAGCCTCGAACAGTCAAATTCGCTGCGCCTTGTGATAATCAAAGTCTAATCATGCATATACTATTCGTTAATATAGAGCTTACACAACATACAAGGACATAACCCTTAACAAAGCAAGACTTCAAAGACCAACCTGGGGCCTATATCGTCAAGACTCTAATTTTATTACTCAAAAAGCAAGAACATGTACTATGTAATCATATCCTTAAGTTAATTAGAAACTACTCATTTGGACCTTTAATTGAACAATATATGAAAAGCCCCAATCTAGAAACCCTATTATTTTCTCTCAAATCAAAAGAGTTTCTATAACCAAATTAACATTCACAACATGATTTTCTACCAAATTTTCATCACTAATCAACAACATCAAAGTATCTAATCAATAAACCACACTTTAATCAATAATACAACTCTCTTAAACTCATATGGAAGCTAAAATTCATTTTACCCAATTCACATGAACTCTATAACACCATTAAAGGACATTAAATTATGAAACCAAAACATAAAGGATGAAAATCTTTACCTCGAGGATGAATTCACTCTTAATCTTCAGAAAACTCTCTCCTTGCAGCTCTAGGTTCGAGGAATGCTATTTTGGGAAATGAGACTTGACCTAGGAATTTAATATACCACATGATCCAGTGATTTTGCCCCAATAAAATTGACCCCGCTAGCGCGGACACACTTCCGCGTAACATGAACTCGCTGAGGCAGTGTCACATAACACATTACCTCAGCACAAAAGCAAATCCTAATTTGCAGAGACATACCCACCCTTGTGGAAGTCCCATCTGCCCAAAGCTGAAACTCAACAGTTACCTATACCCTGCTTCTGTGAGCCAACCTACCACCAAGGCAGACACGTAGGGGCAAACAGTAGTGTCGCTGAGGCGGACACCAGATCACATGAAACTAACTCAATCTTCCACCAAACACCTGAACACTCATGAGACTCTGCCCCCACACCAGATACAAATCAGACATGCTCTCCCAAGTTAAACAGTGCTACAAACTCACTCGTACCCTCATATTTCCCATTTAACTGACTAAGGAATACTTTTCTAAAAAATTATATTAGAAAACCAAATATCCACATTTCACAAATAGCACCACAAAATACATCTAATTATCTCGGGAAGAGAACTAATGACTTGACTCAGTCATAAATGACCCTCCGGAGCTACCAGAAGTGACGGAACCTGGAAATAAACCCATCTACTCAAAAGTCAACCTTGAGTCAAACTATCCAACTCTAAGGTTCTCATTTTGGGTTTTCACTCGAAACTCATATAAATAGACCTCGAGATATGTGCCACCTACCCCCGCGAATCACAAACTCTACATAGAGTTTATGGGAAAGGTAAGATAGTCAAATAAGAGTCTTTAGCTAAAAATGATCAGATGGGTCATTACATGAATGGTACTTGACAATGATTGAACTATTATGTGAATAAGGTGATTTATATGACTATTGAACTACATAGAATAGAACCTACTTGAGAGCCAACTTGATGTTTATTTCAGTTATGTAACTTCCATCGTTGTCGGCCTATGATGCCTACGGGGGTACGTTGTGTACTTATACTATGGTTTCTACATCTTTTACTTAGATGTAGGTATACAGTTGGTTCAGGTTGCAGTTGGAGTGCATGGAGGTTAAGGCATGCCACTCATCCTATCGGCGGCCTTGTTCTTCATCTTAGTTAGACTATCTTATTCATTCAATGCAGTGGCTCATTCTATTTCTCTGTCAATTGTATTCTTAATAGTCCTTGTATAAGTCAGACCAGGTTTTGGAAAAGTGTTTGTAAAGGGATTTGCCATTTAGTAATTTGAAGGAGAATTGTTATATCTTTGTAATTTCTTCATATATATTCTGAAATGTTTTAATTCGTGTTATAGGATTTTGGTGATGGTTCGCCTACCGAGGGATAGTGTAGGCGCCACCAACTTTGTTATGACCTCTCTATTTTTCCTGTACACAAGCTATATATATATATATATATATATATATATATATATATATATATATATGTTTTTGTGTTTATATATAAAATATCTATGAACAAAGTTGAGTGAAGAAGAAGAGTGTGTGTATGTGTGAAAGAATTGTATGTGTAAAAAAACTATGGGAATGATTTTGATGATCAACTGTGAGGTAGCGTGGGGGTTGGTTAGAGTTGTGAGGTGGGCGGTAGCTTTTTTTAGTGAGAGAAAAGTAAAAGGGGTTCTTATTTAGTGTTCTTTTGTCTAAAACCCTTTGTCTCTTTCTATACTTCACACTCGTTTCTCTATTTTTTTCAGTACTAATTTTTGGTTTTATCTCAACTTACCAAATAGCCTTTTTATGTATGTATGTATGTATTGTATATCTTGTCTTCCCATTTTATTTTTTTGAAGGGTTGGTTAGATGGGAGGGGTGGGGTAGTGGTGGAGATATGTTGAAGAAGGCTGTCAAAATAAAGGATATAATTGTTACACGTTTGACTTAATCACACTCAACTATCAAGAATTGTTATAAAACATCAAAATAATGGATATAAGCATAATATCATAAACCACAAGGGAGATCAGTGTGATTAAGTCAAATATGTGGTGATATCTCTAGAATTATCCCTTTTAATATACTAATTTTGAACAGGTGCATTGCATGTACGTCCCACACAATAAGTAGTACATACAGTATAAGTCATATTAAAATTAAACTGCAATGTAAAGAGTAATACTAAATTTAAATTGGAAAAGTAAAAGCTGAAGTTGATAATCAACCTATTCAAATGACCTATTTGTTGAATGATAAATACTTTTTTCAATTTTTGAGGTTAATTTTAATGCTTGTTATCCTATGTGTTTGTTTGTTTGTTTGTTTAAGTATGTGTCAAATATATATCTAACATGTAAATCTCTCTCTTCAGATGATTGTTTCATAGTTAATGAGCAACTTAAGTTAAATGACTCTTTTGGCATTCATCTTCAAATACGTGTGGGAATACAATACAAAACATCAAAACCTCTCACATAACAAAATTATGACATCATTTTTTTTCTTTCATTGCCTTTTACCCCGCCTATTGTTTTTTGTCCTTAAGTAATTAATTCAATTGTAGTTAAAAGAGTTACTTTCGAACCCAATTTGTCTACCCGGAATAGTCTATTCAGACACCGGATCCACCAGTTGTAATGACCCGTTAGGTCATTTTAGCTATTTTGCATATTTTCTCGTAAATGCAACTTTCCCCTAACTTTGTTTTGATGTTTGTGATGTGCAAGGATAGGTAGTGCAATTCCCAAGGCAATCAAAAGAAAATAGATGAAGAAAACCTAAGCTTTGAGTTATGGAAGTTTTAACTATGAAGAGATTGACTAAGAGTTGACTTTCGGGAAGATGCGCTCGAAATTGAGTTTTGATGGTTTTGTAATGACCCATTTGGCCCTTTTTAGCTTAAGACCTTTATTTGACCAAATAATCCTTTCCATAGACTCTATATGAGATTTGTGACTCGCGAGGATGAGTAACATGGTTCCCGAGGTGCTTTTAAATGAAATTCAGAAGAAAAAACCCAAATTGGATAGCTTTGAAATGATATAGTTAACCCAAAGTTGACTTTCGAGAGTATGGGTTTGCATCCGGGTTTTATCACTTCTGATATGTTCGAAGTGCCATTTATGATTAGTTGAGTCCTTAGTTCGCTTCCCGAGGCATTCGAACTTGTTTTGTGTCACTATTTACAAATTTATGAAATTTGAGTATTTTGAGTGTTTTCATAAAACTTGGGTCGTAGGTTGGTCGTATGAGAATTCCGAGTGCGTGAGAGAGTTTGTAGTGTCATTTACACCTAGGTAGCCTGTATGGTTTGTATATGGAGGTCTAGGGAGTGTTTCATGTGTTTGGTGAAGAGTTGCTAATTTTGTATGTTGATGGTTTCTGGTGTGTCATACCAGCGGACCAGTCGCCGCTTCTGCGGAGTCGCCTCTACAGAGGTTGGTTTGCAGATGCGAGCCTTGGCCAGGTTTGGAAAGTCTGCTCCAGCGGCCATTGTTGCACAGAGGCTTCCGCCCGTGCGGTGTTTTCTCCGCTTCTGTGTCTTCTTGGTGCATTAAGTTGGGATGCTTCTTTTGCAGAAGCGAGCCGCTTCAGCGAGGTCAATTCCGTTAAAGCGGGATTGCTATTTCCAGAACCTAGAATTTAATTCCCATTTTGATATCATTTCCCTTATTCCCAAATTTGGCAACCTAAGCTCGGTGGGAGGTGAATATTGAAGGATTCCATCATTCTTCCTCTTGGGGTAAGATTTATATCCACTCCCATTTTATTATCATGATTATATACTAGAATCTAGGCTTTTTTCCCTTATTTGTGGTGAATTAAACCTAGAGTTCATGAGTAGATATTAAGAGACTTAAAACCATGAATTGGAGGCTAAGTATTGATCCATATGCTTTGTTATTGTAAATAAGAGTTTCTTAATGATAGTAGAATGTATTGTAATGTTCACTGTGGTAATTGGAATCCATTTAGAATTGGAAAAAAATCTAGGGTTCCTAATTGGGGGTTTGTCTAAATTATGAAACTAGAAGCCCAAATGTGTCTAATTTCCTAATTAACTTAGGGATATGATTGAATAGAATGTTCTCATGATTTTAGAATAATAAAGTTCCGGTTTTTATCCTCATGACCCCGAGGTTGATTTGGGGGTTGGACTTTTGGTTGCTTTAAAAGGCTAAGACTTTGTGCGTGTATTAAATTACATAATTAGCATAAAACTATGTGTTAAAATATGATTATTCGGAGGCACTTCGTAAGGGTAAGGCCTTGGCAGAGAATTGAGGTTCATGGCACCCGCTCGACTCTGAGGTAGGCTACCATTTAATATTACTAGACTCTAATAGAAGTACGTAGTTGTTATAAATATTGTGGCGTATTGGGCGTGTTGGGGGTCCCACCTTAGTGGTTACGATGAGCACTTTTTAGGTACCATTGTTGAATTGTCTTGATAGGTATTTTGGGGAATCAATCTTAGGGTTGATTTCGACTGGTGTTATGTGGGCTTGTCGCCATTACTTGGGCTTGTCGCCATTGATTGATACTTGTTGTGTTTACTCATCACACATGCTTCTCATATGAAAATCTGATTACATGAAATTATGTGTTATTGAATTCTGAAGCATGTGTTATTCATCTCCTATATTGATTTCATCTCATACACCACAACTACTTGCCTTATTACTATTGCATGCATACATTCATGGTTACTGTGATATTGAACGGAGTAGTATGGAATGTTGTGGGTCCTATGAGACGAGAAAGGAAAGGTAATGATATTATTATGAGATGACTTGGAAACGATGAGATGATAATGGTGATTTGATATGGCTCAACAAATTAGTCTTGGGCTCTATCAGAATTGTGGGAATTCTGACTGGCTAGGAGCAGTATATGGATGGCGCGGATCCCCCATGGGTCATATGATGTCAGCCTCTTTCAAATATACAACATGAATTATGTCAATGTAGTTGGACTCTCATGTCGATCTGAATGAATCATCCTTTCCACGGAGGTAAATCTTTGCCTGCTAGGCAAGAGGATAGCAAGTTCAATGTTCTGTCTTGGTAGGACATGTATTTCTATTACTATGAAATTCATAAATGAAGTAGTTAATGGTAGGGTTACCATTATCCTTTTTGTAGTGACAAATCTTGTATGTGTTCCTAAGAAAAGGAATTTGTCCATGCTAGTATGTATACATCTTGATAAAAAGGTACCCTGCATTACATTCATATCATTCATTCATACATATTGATAAATTAAGAATTGTACTTAATTTGATTTGACTATTATGATAAGGTGAACTCGTATTGATTGAACTTTCATGATTTCTGAATTGTCTAAGTGTTGAATCATCTATGTGGATGAGGGTGTCTTACGTGAATTATCAAACTATGTAGAATAGGATTATATGATAGTCTACTTGGTATTTATGTCAGTTACGTATCTTCCGTCATTGTCGGCCTATGATTCTTATAGGAATACATTGTGTACTCATACTATACTTGCTGTATTCTTTTTGGATGCAGTTACAATGCTATCTACCAGTTTCGGACTATGTGGTTAAGTCTAGACTTGGGTGATTTGAGTGTTCGGGGTGAGCTTGTATTCTTCTCAACATGCCCTAGACGCTTTCTTTTACTTTTTTTTTTTATGTTCATGAGATAGATTCAGACTTTCGGACTTTTTTATTTCAGTATTACAACTCTTGTACTCACATAATTAATTTCGGGGTTGTAATAATTAGATATTGGATTTGATTACTTTAATTATTTTATGGCAAGATAGATTTATTAATCACTTCTTCTATTTTCGCTTATCATTATTATCTTTTATGTACTTATTTTGGGAAGTGGTTTGCCTAACGGTGAGAAATTATAGGTGCCACCATGACGCTCGAAGCGGGTCGTGACAAAGTTGGTATTAGAGCTCAGGTTAAATGGTCTCAAGTACAAGAGTAATAACTAGTGATAGCCGTATTGAGGTGTTATAGTAGGAGGTTCTACGGTTGAGAATATATTAATTGAGATGCTCAGAGTTGTGAGCGAGCTAAAAGGAAACACGAAGAGATTTTGATGTATTTAGAGTTAATGGGGTCTATTAGATATGTGATTCAGGTGAAGGTCGAGAAATATGAAGATTGCAATCATGAGGTATAGTTTTTCGGTAATAAGTTGACCACGTGGATAGAATTCATCTTTTGGAGTTGAGGGTGATGGACATGATTGATTGTGCATGAGAACTGATTAGAATTGGTTGCCATAAAGGTGTGATAGGACTGCAATTGGTTTCAGAAATTTTAGAGTCAGTTCGAGTGACTATTGGTGGTATTCAGGGATGTGTGCATTCATTTCAGAACAAAATTGTCCGATTAGAACCTAGTGGACCATGTTTATATTTCCAGAAGGACTTATGATTTTCTTAGTAAATCGTCTTTATGGATTCTGTGGGTTTCAGTTCAGATTTGAGGTGTGACTGGTTTACCGAGTATATCAAGGTTTACGACTAGACTTGATGATATTTAACCAAGGGCAGCCATTCAGACAGTTATAGTGGTTTACGTTGGTGCTTGGTAATGATTTGAGGAGGCACTATTATTGTGAGAAGTCTTTAGAGTAGTTAGATGGTTCGTTACTGGTTGGACTCGATGAGGTAATCAGTGGGTATGCTTCTAGTATGACGGTTCAAAGATTTAAGAAGGCTTAGGCGTTGGGTTTTTGCTAAAGTAGTTTCAACACCGGGTTATGGAATTAACAGACATGGAAAGAGCAAAATCGGATTTGAGCAAGATCGAGTTTGATGGAATTGCGTAGAAATCTTAGATGGAGCAAGGATTCTTTTCTATCAAGAGTAAGTCATGGTCTCAGGCTTGTGGTGTGTGTTTATATGTTTCTAAGAAATCGTGATATAAAGAACAACTTTAGAAGGTATAAGAGAATGGTTAGCAGAATCAGAATATTTTACCGGTTCAGAATGGGCTATGGTTGTGTCTATTTTCTAAAGGATTGTGTTGCTTGGGAAAATGTTTGTGGGACCCATCAATCATATTCAGAGGTATGGTTTTATCGAATCAAAGAATTCCAGTGAAAACAATTCATATACTCGGGGATCAGTTATGAATGAATTTTTGAGTATGGAAGACATGGAAAATCGGATCCTTGAGCTAAATTAAAGGAAGTTTTGACTGATAAGGTGAAAAAGTGGTGATTTGGCGTACTTCTGGCCGTAGAGGCTTCCGTGTGGTTATAATAAGATTCCTTGGTAGTTATTGCATTTTGACCCATTTGCCCCCGTTAACACATCCCCAAGCTCTGTTAGTATGATTTTGACCAACGGAGATGGGCAACATGGTTCCCAAGTTAATCGAGCGAGTTTTATGATGACTTATGAGAATTAGAACCTTAAAGTAAAAAATCTTTGATCGATAGTTGACTTTTGAGTAAACAGGCCTTTTACGGGAATCCGTCAATTCTGAAAGGTTTGGAGGGTCGAATATGACTTGGTGGGATGTTCAGTTTGGTTCCCGAGGCAGTTAGGAGTATTTTGGGGTATTGGTTGGAAAGTTGGTCTTTGGCCATTGGGGGTTGACCTAGTCAAATAGACCTCCGTTGGGAATTCTAAGACCATGAACGAGTCCATAATGTATTTTTATGTGTGAATTCATGTCTTGTTTGTGTGTGGGAGGTCTCGGGTGATTGTCGGATTTTGGGATTGAGTTATGGAATTTCTAGCCTGGAGGGTCGAATATGATTTGGTAGGATGTTCAGTTCGATTCCCGGGGCACTCGGGAGCATTTTGGGGTATTGGTTAGAAAGTTGGTCTTTGGACATTGGGGGTTGACCCGGTCAAATAAACTTCCGTTGGGAATTCTCAGACCACGAGTGAGTCCATAACATATTTTTATGTGTGAATGCATGTCTAGTTTATGTGTGGGAGGTCTCAGGTGATTGTCAGATTTTGGGATTGAGTTATGGAATTTTTAGTGTCTGTCATAGCGGTACCAGAGGCGCTGTAGCAGACCCGTCACAGCGTGGCTTGATCCTCTATAGTGAGTGATGGGGTTTTGTGAGGAACCGTCATAGCAGGTAGTGGGCCGATATGGCGAGTGTTGGGTTTTCATGGTGAGCCGTTGTAGCGAGCAGATCATCGCTGGGGAGGACTCGCTGTAGTGGACCAGTGACCGCTGCACTGGACGACGGGGACCAATTTCCTTTTAATGTTAAGTTAAACCCTTCATTTCCATTTCCAAAATTATTTCTCCAAAGTGTGTCAAGGGCGATTTGAAGTGTTCTGAGTGGATTCTCCTTGGGGTAAGTCTATTCAACTTGCTATCCTCTATTTACATTTCCTAAGCTTGAATCTATGGTGAAAATCTAGAAAACTAGTTGAAGGAGACGAGTCTCTACCTACATAGTGTTAATTGAATCTTAAACTTTAAATGTGAGATTAATTAATGGGGTTGACTAATATAAGCATGGAATTTCATTAATTAGTAACCAATAGGCTTGAAACTTCCATTCTAGTTGAGAATTTGAAAATGGAAAAGCTAGAGTTTATGCCTAATTTGGGGTTTTTGACTTTAATGATGAAATTGATCAATACTTGAGCTAATTTAGCAATTGCGGAGGAGAATTGAACTTCTAGCCGTTGAGTTACCTATTTCATCTTTGAAATACCCGTTTTACCCTTGTGGCCATGTTTCCCATATTTTCTAGTTGATTTTGATTCGAATGAATGTATAGCAATATGGGTACAGTTGTTTCCCGTTTCTAACTTAGATTTTGATAATGACTAGACTATGAGTATTTGAAGGCTTTTCGAAAAGGCAAGGCGAATGTGTGATTGTTCGTGGGTCCCGCTCGGCTACCAGGTAGGTTACGACTTACCTTATGGTTAGAATTCAGTTAGCGAAGCATATGTAGAGTTAGAAATTGTTAGAGAAAGCATGTTACAGCTTCGGGTATGACGTTGGGATGGAATACTTAGGTTGGTGCTGTTGTTGAATGTGGTTTGTTGCCTTAGTTGATCTAGTGGCTCGTCGCCACATGCATGATACTAGATTTGACCGTATATAAAGGAAAAATTTGTTCATTCTTGACATGATGATTATGCGTCCATGCGTGACATGATTGACTTGATATATTCTCATTGGTATTGATATATTCTCATTGGCATTTGATATCATTCATACATACATGATCATGCATTTGGATAAGGTCGTGCCCCGCAATATATATATATATATATATATATATATATATATATATATATATATATTAGATCGGGTTGCACATTCTGCAACATATACATATATTGGATCGGGTTGTACGTCACAATATATATATATATACATACATACATATATTGGATCTGGTTGCACGTTCTACAACATATACATATATTGGACTGGGTTGCACGTTCCGCAACATATACTTATATTGGATTGGGTTGTGCGCCATAATAGGTACATGGACTTCATGGGTCCCCCATGGGTCATGACTACCGAGATGTAGACGTATTCTGCTCGAAGCGTGTGTGTATTATTGTATTGCATATGTATTCATATTCTCATATTCATACTTATTGGATTCAGACTTGGTAATTGAACCTGTGATGCTATTCTTGAACTGTGTAGTGTTTATATCTGATAATGAGCATGCCTATCTTTCAGTCTCTTACTTTATATATGTTATCTAACTGTTGTCGGCCTATAATACTTACATAATGGTAGTATTGATACTATCCTGGTGCATTTTTATGAGTGTAAAGTACGTGATAGGGTCTATTTCCTCTCCTCGGGACTCAGTCCCGAGGATTTGTTGATGAGCATCTAGGGTGAGCACATGGATGGATCTGCAACCCATATGTTCTCTTTATTTACTTGTCTTATTTTACTATTCTGAGATAGTATTGTACTTTTTAGACTATGTATTCACATTCAGACTTGTGGTAGTAGTAGTGGCTCTTGTACGACCTTAGACCAGATTCATTGGGATTGATGTATTATTTTGCACTCTTTCTTTATCTATCCTAGACTTGTTATTTATATTAATGGTTAGGTTTTGCTTTATTTCTAATTGAACTATGATTAAGGGATGGGTTCGCCTACCAAGTGGGAAAAGGATAGGTACCCGCATGTTCCCCAATTTAGGACGTGACACCCTTCCAGTTTGCTTCATTGCAGTTGGTAGCCTCTGGGGCTTCTTTTGAGACTGTGGAGGAGCACGCCAGGATGGTCGAGTAGGTAAGGGCTAGATTCCCCAAGCATGAGTCTGAGAAGAGAGCTCGTCGATATGGTGACTACAATGGGTTTTGATGCCAAGGTTATGTGCAGCAGGGTAGATCCAATATTATCAGTTTAGTTGACCGATACAGTCCACTCTTCATGTTTTAGATGGTGGTTCTGCGAGGCAGAGTTAGTATAGTACATGTCAGACTTCCAGAGGTTCTCACTTCTGGTTCTCAGATCGCGGGGGTCACTCAGGTTCTTCTGTGTCCATTCACCAGCCCATGGCAGGCAAGGATTGTTATAGCTGTGGTGATCTTGGGCACTTCAGGAGAGATTATCCCAGGCTTAAGTCAGGTGAATCCCAGACACTCATGACCCCGACACGACCTTCTAGGGATATCGGTTAGTCTAGCAGAGGGGGTTCTCAATCAGGTTATGGTGGTCATCAGGCCGGTATAGGTTAGTCTCATACTAGTAAAGATGGAGTGCGTACAGGTCGAGGTGGTTATTAGGGTACTTAGTCTGAGTGAGGGCGTGCTCACTATTATGCCTTCCCTGGTAGACTTGAGGTTGAGGCATCAAATACAGTTATTACAGATGTTATCTCACTCTGTCATCGGCCTGCCTCAATATTACTTTATTCGGATTCTACGTTATCCTATGTGTCTGCATACAATTTTTCTGATTTGGATATGTGGTGTGATATACTTGATGTCCCTATTCATATGTCTACACCGGTTGGTGATTATGTGATAGTAGATCGAGTCTATCAATCATGTGTAGTTACTTTCATGGGTTATAATACTTGGGTAGACTTGGTTATATTAGATATGGTAGATTTCGACATCATCTTTTGTATAGATAGTTTATCATCATATTATGTGTTTTTGGACTGTCTTTCCATGTATTACGAGGTTAGAGTGGAAGGCTACTCCAAGCCCTACTCCGAAGAAGATAATTTCTTTCCTCCAAGCTAGGAATATGGTAGATAAGGGTTGTTTGGCATACTTAGCGCATATTCTGGATACGAGTGCGGATAAACCTTCCCGTGAGTCTGTTCCTGTAGTGCGTGAGTTCGCTGAGGTCTTTCTAACAGATTTTTTGGGTATGCCGCCGGATAGAGATATTAATTTCTGCATTGATCTAGATCCGCGTACTCGACCCATTTTTATTCCGATGTACGGTATGGCTCCAACGGAGCTGAAAGAGTTGAAGGGGCAGTTATAAAAAGTTATGAGTAAAGGTTTCATTAGACCAAGTGTGTCTTCTTAGGGTGCTCCTGTGTTATTTGTGAAGAACAAGGATGACACCATGCGTATGTGTATCAACTATAGGTAGTTGAACAAAGTCACCATCAGAAATAAGTATCCGATACCTTGTATAAATGATTTGAATGAACAACTTCAGGGTGCATCTGTGTTTTCAAAGATTGATTTGAGGTTTGGGTAACGCCAGTTGAAAATCAGGGAGGAGGATATTCCTAAAATGGCCTTCATGACTCGATATGACTTCTATGAGTTCTTAGTTTTTAGGCTTACTAATGCCTCCACAACATTCATGGATTTGATAAATGAGATATTCAAACCTTATTTGAATTCGTTCATGATCATCTTCATTGATGACATTCTGGTTTATTCGTAAAGTAAGAAGGACCACGAGAAGCATTTGAGAGTGGTTCTTGGTATGTTGAAAGAGAAAGAGTTGTATGCCAAGTTTCCAAATATGAGTTATGGCTTAGTTATGTGGCATTTCTGAGACACGTGGTGTCGAAAAAGGGTATCATGGTAGATCCAAAAAAGATAGAGGTAGTCAAGGATTGGGCTAGGCCTACTTCAGTAACAAAGATTTAAAGTTTTATGGGTCTCGCGAGTTATTATTGTCGGTTCGTCAAGGGTTTATCGTCTATTGCTTCTCATTTGACTCGATTGACTTAGAAAGATGTGCCTTTTCAATGGTTCAATAAGTGTGAGGTGAGCTTCCAAAAGCTCAAGTTACTTTTTACCTTAGCCATGATTTTAGCCCTACATGTGGAAGAGAAGGACTTCACCATTTATTGTGATCCTTCGAGCATTAGCTTGGGTTGTGTGTTGATGCAGGAGAACATGGTGATAGTATATGCATTAAGGCAGTTTAAGGTGCGTGAGAAGAACTACCCCATTCACGACTTAGAGCTGGCATCAGTTGTCATTGCATTGAAGATTTGGTGGCATTATCTGTATGGAGTTTGTTGTGAGGTGTACACCGATCACCGCAACCTTCAACATGTGTTCAGTCAGCGGGATTTGAATTCTAGACAATGCGGTGGATATAGTTACTTAAGGATTATGACATGACTATTTTGTACCATCGGGGCAAGACCAATGTGATGGCAGATGCCTTGAGCAGAAAGGCAGTGAGTATGGAGAGCTTGGCGCATTTGATTGTTAATGTGCATCCTTTGGCATTAGAGGTCCAATCCTTAGCCAATAGTTTTGTTAGACTCGACATTATGAATCCGGATAGGATTTTGGCTTGTGTGGAGGCAAAATCGTCTCTTTTGGAACAAATCAAGGCCCAACAATACGATGATGTAAAGTTGTGCAAGATCTGGGACAAGGTGATACAAGGGGAATTTAAAGAGTCTATGCTTGATAGTGAGGGAGTCTTGATGATTAGGGGAGAGTGTGTTTTCCTTGTGTTGGAGACTAGATGAGATTGCTCGTGGAAGAGGCTCACAATTCCAGAAAGTCTATTCATCCTGGTGCAACAAAGATGTATCGTGATCTGAAGTAGCACTATTGGTGATGTAGGATGAAGAGAGACATTGTTGAGTTTGTATCTCGGTGTCTGAATTTCTAATAGGTTAAGTATGAGCACCGGAGACCAGGTGGTTTGACTTAGAGAATGCCCACCCGAGTGAAAGTGGGAGCGAATTTCCATGGATTTTGTAGTTGGATTGCCGAAGACTTTGGCAAGTTTGATTCCATTTGAGTCATTATGGATAGCTTGACCAAGTCTGCACACTTCATTCCAGTCTAGACGACTTACAATTCTGAGAAGTTAGCCAAGATTTATATTTGTGAGATGTTCTACTGCATGGGGTGCCCATTTCTATCATTTCAGATCAGGCTACTCAATTTACTTCCCATTTTTGTCGGACGTTGCAAAAGGAGTGGGGTACTCGTCTAGATCTTAGTACAACATTTGACGCTCAGACTGACGATCAGTTTGAGCGGACCATTCATGTTTTGGAGGATATGTTACGGGCTTGTGTGATTGTTTTTGGTGGTCATTGGGACCAATTCTTGTCGTTGACCAAGTTCGCGTACAACAAAAATTATCACTCTAGCATTGATATTTCGCCATTTGAGACTTTATATGGTAGAAGATGTCGTTATTTGATCGGGTGGTTTGATGTTTAAGGTGAAACCTTGGGGTACAGATTTGTTAAGGGAATCCTTAGAGAAGGTGAACATGATCCAGGAAAAGCTCATAACATCCTAATTGCTATCCTAGATCGTCAAGTCTGGAAGTTGCAGATTAAAGAAGTATCCTCCGTTAAAGTATTTGAAGAAACAATAATGTAGAACAGATGACATAGGATGTTGAGGAGGACATAAAATCAAGATATCCTAATTTATTCCCAACAACAGGTTCATGTTGATGCTCGTGTGATATGATTTCCTTATTCCTACCCCATAGTAGTAAACTTACATTATATACATTGCATAAGTGATAATTATAGAAAATATATGACAAATGCAATCCAAATTTCTAGTACGGATGTTTGAGGTGAGTTATGGCTTACTTTATTGATCTCTTGATAGATAAACGGTCGTGTGAGGCCAGCATGATATATGTTATTATATAGCCTGTGAGGAATTTATTGTGTTTTCTGGCTGCGTGACAGGGTTGCATAGTCTCGTTTATATAGGAAACGCTACCAAAAGTTTTGTAGAATTCTGATAGTTAGAATCCTAAGCTATGTTACCCTAACATTCAAGGACGAATGTTCTTAAGGGGGGAAGGATGTTACACCCTGTACTTTGTACGCAGATTTTATCTTAAGCTAGCTAAAGTAAGTTGGAAAGGTCATGATACCCCTATGAGGTTGAAGAGGGTTTTAATCAAGTATTAAGTAAGGCTGGCCAACGAGGCGGGTTGGCCCGGTCCCGCCCCGACCCCGCTATTAAGAAAACAATTTTGGTAACGGGACTAGAACTGGGACGGGACCGCGACTAGTCCCGCCGGGGCCCGGCCCGCTACAGTACCGCCAGCCCCGACCCACCACTGTCCCGCCCGAGTTTAACCCCCTTTTGCACAAAATAACCATTTCACAACGGCCATTTTATATTTTGACCATTGTGCAACGACCATTTTTGGCCCCCCCTGCCCCAACCCCCCTACCCCTTAATGTTTATGTTTAACCCCTAAGTTATTATATTTACACTTTAACCAAATTTTCCAACGATAAATACCTCATTTTCTCTTTATCTTTCTCACAAATCTTCCTACAATCTCTCTAATCTCTCAATCTATCTCTCTACAAGTCTACACTGTGTACTAAATATTCAATTTTATTTAGTCATTTGGGAGTGTAGTTGGCAACTAGCTTGAGGATCATCCATCGAGCAAAGTTTCAATTTTCAACCTTTCGATTACACGTCGACGTTACGTCGGCGTTTGGTACATTTGTTCCTTCATTAAATTATTATTGTTTCATTATTTTAATTAGATTACTTAATTTCATCATCTTTAACTATTTATTAGCATAATTAAAATAAAAGGACTTAGATGTATGTTTAAGAGTAAAGGTAAGGCTTTCTCTAGTAGGGGTAACAAGGGAAGGGGTACTTCTTTTAGTCATTCTATTCCTAGACAGGATGATTTTGTTGATACTTCACATTTTCCTAAAATACCATTACATTTAGACGAGGAGATATTTTCTGGAACTCAACAAGACTTTAATTTAGAAGATAATCTAGATGACACACCACTTGATCTAGATGACACACCGTTGAATCTAGATGACACACCCACTAGTGCACCTCCAACTGGAACGCCTCCTATTCCTCCTAGTATGAGACGAGGACCACCATAATGAAATATAAAATCATATGCATGAGAATTTTTTGATAGAGACGTAGAACATCAAGTAGTTAGATGTCAAATTTGTAAAAATATTTTTAAATTTAAAATGGGAAAAGGTCAGGGTGGTACAAGAGGTTTATTGAGACACATAAAAAACTTTCACCCAGCTAGGTGGAATCAACACCTGGCTGAAAAATCGGGTGTGCCAGTGTCCTCTCAGTTGGGCTCGGGACAAGGTTCACATACTATCCCGGACCAAGTACAGGGTCAAATTAACCCTACGACGGGGGGAACTGTAGGCCCTGAATTCGATAAAAATAGAGATAGGGAAGCAATAGCAAAATTAGTTGCAGTGGAAGGTTTGTCTTTTTCATTTCCTTCTTCTCTCGGTTTTATTCATTATATTAGAGATATGTATAATCCTGCTTTTAACGGTTTTCCTAGATCAATTGTTAAGAGAGATGTATTTAAATTTGCACATGAATATCAACAGTATTTACGTTATTCCTTATATCATTTTCCTGGTAAAGTATCTATCACATATGATATAGGCCGTAGTACTAACGACCATGATTATTTAACGGTAACCTGTCATCGGATAGATTATAAATGATCTATGCAAAAATGTATTTTAGCGTATAGATATATAGATGATAGGCACACTTGTACTTTTATTGCAAAAAAAATTCATCAAGTTTGCGATTATTATGAAATAACTGATAAAATTATGACTATTACATTAGATAACACTTCTTCTAATAATTATGCTATTACAATTTTAAAAAATCTTTTAACTCCATCTTTTTCGAATCATTTTCATATAAAATGTGCATGCCATATATATAACTTAGTTGTAAAGGATGGTCTAACATTTTTTGCAGACATTCTTAATAAAATACAATTTGCTATAAACTTTATTTTTAAAAGTAATAGAATACAAGTAAAAGAAGATTATAAAAAAAATTGTCACGATTGCGGACTACCTTGTAGAAAAATTCCTGAAGAAGTAGCCACTAGGTGGAATTCTTTATACGAGCAACTACTTGTGGCTTATGACTATAGAAGACATATAACTTTATTTTTTAACGCCCAAAATCGAAATCCAACTGATATGGTTGTTGATAGAGATTGGGAAAAAATTTCAGAACTTATTGTATTTCTAGAGAATTTTTTTCAAGCAACAAAAGAATTTTTCGTTATATATTATTTTTCTATTTCAACTATGTTGTTTTATATAGCTCTAATATTTTTACTGCTTAGTGAATATATGGAAAACCAGCTTATAAGACAACTATTAAAAAATATTTTATTCCTATTCCCACTATTTATATTATTGGTGTTGTATTAAATCCGACTATTAAAATAGACTGTTGTAAAACACTTATTGAAACTATTTATGATTGTGTAGCAGTATTTCCACCTCCAACTCCAAAAAATTCAAATGACCCACCATTTGTTGAACAAACTAAAGAAGAAGTGTTGTCTAGCATACAAGATGAATGCAAATAAGTATATAGGTATTACCAACAAGAAAGTGCTAGCAACCAACCGGCTTCCATACCATCTTCTTCTTCTTCAACACAACCTCAAAAAAGACATGTTGTTTCGGCTGGTATTGAAAGCCTTAGAAATAGAATGTTTAGTGGTAACACTACTAACCAAGTTAGTGAGTTTGATGTTTTTGTTATTCAGGGTGTTGTACCGTACCAAGCAGTTCTCAATGAAGAAGGAAATGAAGATTTGCTAAAATATTGGAGGGAGAATGAGAAGACATTTCTGACACTGTCAAAGATGGCCCGAGATGTGTTGAACATTCAAGCGTCATCAACAGCGTCTGAAAGCGCTTTTTTGTCGGCAAATTTCAAATAGGATATCACATACACTCATTAGCGGGAGACAGCTTGGAGATTACAATATTATTCAGAGATTGGATACGAGCGGAGCGAAGAAGGTGCGGTCAACCGGAGATCAACGAAGAAGAAGACGAAAACTACAATAAATCTTATCCGACGGAGGTGGAGGCGACGTCAAGCAATTTGACAACCAAATACCAATTCCAACTGAAGAACCACAAGAAATTATAAAGAAACTAGAAAAGGTGGTTTTAAATATGTAATTTTTTTAATTGCAATTTTACTATGTTATTTGCAACTTTCAAGTTTCAACACCACAAAGTTGCAATTTTGACAATTGTATTACAAAAAAATTATATTTCTATTAAATAATATAAGAGTCACAAAAACAGCCTTGGGATGTTTTTATTACACTATCTTGTTCAATTATTCATTATTGAGTTATTTATCTATGTTATTTTTTAAAATTAAGTGGAAAAAAAAATTGGAAACCCGACCTCGTCCCGCCCCAACCCGATAAATACCGGGCCCCTTTTTGATGGGACCGGGACCGGGACGGGACACTGGCAGAACCCGCCAGTTCCGCCCCAGTACCGGTCCCGCCCTACCCCTCCGCCCTGCCCCGCCCCGAACCCGTCCCGTTGGCCAGCCATAGTATTAAGTATATGTCGTAAGGTTTTAGGTTAATCTAATAAAAGGAAATAAGTTTGTCAAAAAGTCAGTTTGGTGGGCCAATTTCACGGATCGTGAAATGGATTCAACGTCCGCCAAATGTGGTTACACCACCGTGAATTGCTATCTAGACTCTTGAAATTTCAGGGGTGTTTCACGGTGGCGATTCACAGCTCGTGAAATGGATTCATGGTCCGTGAATCCTATCGTGAAAGTTGGGCAGTGCAAGTTTATCCAATTGTTTAAAACGGTCCAAGTTCGATCCTTAGCTCATTTTTATCACTTTCAGATCTTAGGAGTTCATAAACTCTCTCTAAGAGTCTTCATATCATCTTAGGTTAGAACCAAAGGCAAACAACGTGATTTAGACGTAAGGAATACCGTATTAGTTGCTAGCTTGTTCTTCTCCTTGTTGTGCTGAGTTGAGAGAATCCTTTGAGGTGAAGTAACCTCAGATTTTGAGTATTTCTTGTGGCTTGAGGTAAGATTCTTCTTCTTCTCCATGTTTATGAGTTCATACAAGTTGGAGGAGTGTGATTGTTAAGATCTTGTAAAGCAATTCTTGGAAAAACATGGGGTATGTTGTGTTATTTTAGAGCTGCTCGTTTGAAGCTACGTATTGATGTTAAGTTGCTGGATCTTGTTGGTAGTTTTGTGAATAAGAAAAGGAAGCTAAGTAGAACTAAGGATGTTGTCTTGATGGTAAGCTACCATTGTTGAAGAACATGAAGTTCTATGCATTCTAAGTGTTTGACTAAATGTCGTAATGAATTGATTTATAGTTTATTGATCCAATCTTGATCCAAACCTTCTATACTATGTAGATTATCATTTATAGAGTGTACGGAAACTCGTGAGCTACTATTACACAAGTGACAAAGGTATGTAATGGCTAACCCTTCTTTCAAAGCATGAATTTTGAACTATATATCATTTTCCAAAAGAATAGAATACTCTTTTCTTTCGGAAAATGATATATAGTTCAAAATTCATGCTTTGAAAGAAGGGTTAGCCATTACATACCTTTGTCGCTTGTCTAATAGTAGCTCACGAGTTTATTGAATCGCCTAAGTGTCGAAAGAGTTATATATTGAATCACCTAAGTGTCATTTTGAAGTAAAGGAAATGGTCATATGAGTTAAAGAGCCAATAGTGCTATCATTATTGAAGTATATGTATGTGTATATAGAAACATCCTGGGATATAATCAGAGTACGAGAAATAATATATAAACACCCTGGGCTATAACCATATGACGAGGAAGTATGTATTATGTATACATACCCCAGGCTATAACCGGAGGACAAGGATGTATAGGAAAGTATATATACAAGTCTTAGAAACTATTTCAGAGTTCCTTGTTCGCCCCAAGGGGCCTTTCAAGTTATCAGGTTGCTTCTTATACCATACTTTACAACTTATGCTTTCATATTGTTATTCATGCCTTATATATAAGTACATTTCATTTATACCGATGTTTTTTTTGTCGGGGGCGCTGTATTTTATGCTGCAGGTTCAGGTAGAGGTAGACCTCTTTAGTAGAAGCTTGTTGAGTTCAGTTCTTGATAGGTTAGCTTCGCTTCTCTCGAGGCTACCAAGTCAGAGGTATTGAACTGAGTCTTTTGTATATCTATAGATGATGTCTAGGTAGGGGTCATGTCCCGACCATATGACAGTGATGCTTTCTTATAGGCTTGTAGATTTAGTATGTATGTCTCGAGGCTACCTTGCCGATTTTGTATGCTCATATATATATATATATATATATATATATATATATTAAAGTTTGCTTACCCTTCTTATTGAGATATCCAGATGATGTCCTATGTTTCCACATTGTGGCCTAGTTGGCACTATATGTATATTGGTTATACTTTCATACATTTCATGGTTGTTATGGCCTTATTGACAAAGGTTTCTGCCAGTTCAGACGTTGTGTTCAGAGTAGTACGCTCGGGAAAGTAAGGCATCGGGTGCCGGCTATAGCCCCAGATTGGGATTTGACAGATGATTCTTAGATAGAGAAAAGTAAAGGGTTTCTTTTTTAGTATTCTTTTGTCTAAAGTCCTTTCTCTATATATATTTCACACTCGTCTCTGTGTTGTTTTTTTTAGTACTGGTTCTTGGCTTTCTCTCAAGTCATGAAATATCCTTTTTCTGTATGTATGCATTGTATTTCCTGTCTTTCTGTGTGATTTTTTAGAGAGTTGGTTAGATGGGAGGGGTGTGGTAGTGGTGGGGATAGGTGAAGAGGCCCGCCAAAATAACGGATATAAGTGTTAAACATTTGAATTAATCACACTCAATTATCTAGAATTGTTATAAAAATTCAAAATCAGAGATATAAGCGTAATATCGTAAATCACAAGGAAGGTCAGTGTGATTAAGTTAAACATGTGGGGAGATCTATGAAATTATTCCTTTTTTAATATTCTAATTTTGAACTTGTGCATTGCACGCGCGTCCCATGCAATAAGGAGTACATACAATATAAATCATCTTAAAATTAAACTTCAATGTAAAGAGTAATACTAAATATAAATCGGAAAATTAAAAACTGAAGTTAATGAACAATCAACCTATTCAAATGACTTATTTGTTGAACGATAAATAATTTTTCAGTTTTTGAGGTTAATTTTTAATGTTTGTTATCCCAGGTGTTTGTTTGTTTAAGTACGCGTCAAATATATATCTAACATGTGAATATCTCTCTTCAGATATGATTGTGTCACAATTACTAAGCAACTTAAACTGAATGACTTTTTTTCCCTTCATCTTCAAACATGTGTGAGGATACAACACAAAACGTCAAAATCTCTCACATGAAAAAATCATGTCATTTTTTTCTTTGCTTGTCTTTTTCCCCCTCTTATTGTTCGTTGTCCTTATGTAATTAATTCAAATGCAGTTAAAGAGGTTACCTTTGAGCCCGTTTGTTCGATAGTCCGTTCGGACACCGGATCCATTGACGCACCTTCGATCCAACTGTACCTCTCTATTTTTCCTATACACAAGCTATAAAAAATAAATCTATGTACGACTATACGTGTTTTTTTGTGTGTGTGTTTATAAATAAAATATCTATGAAGAGAATTGAGTGAAGAAGAAGAATTTCGGCTTGTGCGTGTGTCAAATGACTGTGTGTGCAAAGAAACTATGAGAATGGTTTTGATGATCAACTGCTAGGTCGTATTGGGGTCGGTAGGAGTTTTGAGGTGGGGACGGGGTAGGTGGTTTTTAGAGAGAGTAAAGTAAACAAGATTCTTTTTAGTGTTCTTTTGTCTAAAGCTCTATATCTCACACTTGTCTCTCTGTGTTTTTTTTCCAGTACTGGTTTTTGACTTTCTCTCAACTCACCGAATAGCCTTTTTGTGTATGTATTGTATATCATGTCTTTCTGATTAATTTTTGGAGAGCTGGTTAGATGGGAGGGTTGGGGTAGCGGTGGAGACATGTGAAGAGTGCTGTCAAAATAAGGGATATAATTATTACATGTTTGACTTGATCACACTCAACTATCAAGAATTGTTATAAAAAATCAAAATAAGGGATACAAAAGTAATAATGTAAACCACAAGGGAGGTCAGTGTGATTAAGTCAAACGTGTGGGGAGATCTCCAGAATTATTCTTTTTTTAATATACTAATTTTGAACACATGCATTGCACGTACATCCCACATAATAAATAGTACAAATAATATAAGTATTATTAAAATTAAACTGCAATGTAAAGAGTAATACTAAATTTAAATCGAAAAAGTAAAAGCTGAAGTTGATGAATAATTAACCTATTCAAATGACTTATTCGTTGAACGATAAATAATTTTTTAAGTTTTAAAGGTTAATTTTTAATGTTTGTTATCCTAGGTCTTTGTTTGTTTAAGTACGCATCAAATATATATCTAACATGTAAATCTCTCTTATATATGGTTGTTTCACAATTAATAAGCAGCTTAAGTTAAATAATTTTTTCCACGTCATCTTCAAACATGTGTGACGATACAATACAAAAAGTCAAAACCTCTCATATGACAAAATCATGATGTCATTTATTTCTTAGTTTGTCTTCACCCCTCCCATTACTTGTTGTCCTTGAGTATTTAATTCGAATGTAGTTAAAGAAGTTATCTTCGAGCCCCGTTTGTCCGCCCGAAACAGTTCATTCAGACACCGAATCCACTGGTGCACCCTCAGTCCAAATGTACCTCTCCATGTTTTCTATACACAAGCTATAAAAAATATATCTATGTAAAAATAGACTAGAATGTTTTACGTGCGGCAGTATAGAGCACCTAGCTAATACATGCCCAAAGAGAATTAATAATAATTCTAAAAACGCTCAACTAGTAGAAGACTTTCAGGAGACTTTAATTGGTGTAGACGAATATATGTCAGACACAGAAAGCATTTATTCTGTAGTAAGTATACAGGATGAAGAGAATAATCAACTAGACTCTTCAGACTCTGAAGCAGACAATTTAATAAACGAAATAGGATTAGAACCCTCTTGTAACAAAGAAGATTTTAATTTAGTAAATACATTAATAGACTGCCAACATATCTTTGAGAAAAACAAAGGTATAGACAGTATAGCATGTTGCATATGCAAATGGTTCCCTAGCAAAAGCAAGATGGCCAAATGTAAAAAGTGCTACATGGAAGGATGTATAACATGCCTTCAGAAAGAATTAAATGTTATAATAGGACCAAAAGAAATGGCAGAAAAGATAGAAAGAAATGCAATAGATCCAACTATCAATGTCAGACTAATGACCTTAGAAACAAGAGTCAATACTTTAGAAATAAGATTAGCAAAATTAGAAAAAGGTAAGCAGATAGCTTTAAACGATTCCTCAGACGAAGAGATTCCAGAAACCCCAGAAGAATCAGCAGAACTATTTAATGATACGCTAATCTGTAACGAGGATAAAAGATTTAGCTCGTTAAGACTCTTAACAAAAATAAAAATAAAAGACTATGAGATAACCACTTTAGCCTTAATAGACACAGGCTGTACAAGTAGTATTTTAAATAAAAAGATCGTACCAGAAAATTTAATAAAAACTCTAGAAAAACCGTCATCTGCAATGCAAATGGACTGACGATAACTTTTATAAGTATTATATACAAGAAGCTAGTATAAGCTTTAAAAATACTTGCAATAAATTCTACAACCCTACCTATAAGATAGGAAGAATTCTAGTTAGAGATCTAAATATTAATACAGACTTTATAATAGGTTTAGACTTTTTATTAAGAAATAACGGTAGTTGTACAATTACTAGAGACGGAGTTATCTTTCAAAAGATAGTACTTATTCTCCTGTTCAGACTCAAAAATAGAAACACAAAGTTAACCAAGTTAACCAACTAAACAACAATAATAGTTGTCAGAATAAATTGTAGCCAAAACAAGAACAAATTAGAATTAGAAGATTTGGATAACTATCCGTAATATAGTTTAGAAAAAGATTATAATCGATAGATATAGTAACATACCAAATAAACTTTAAAAAGGAATAGATAAGATAGGGACAATTAAAAACCAAAAAGATCTAGATAATATAGTAAAAATATTAGACTAATTAGAGATCATAGGAGAAAAGCCACTAAGACACTGAAAAATAATAAGATTCTATGCGATTAGATATTATTAATCCGTAATACATAATAAAGACAAATTTTCTATAGAATCCACTAACCAAGACTTAGAAGACTTTAAATCAACCATTAAGGAACTTCTAGACTTAGAAATTATACGAAGATCAACTTCAAAACATCGCTCAGCAGCGTTTATAGTAAGAAACCATTCTGAACAAGTCCGAGGAAAGGCAAGAATGGTAATCAACTATAAAAGACTGAACGATAATACAAGAAGTAATGGCTATAAATTGCCAGACAAAACAGAACTAATAAATAGAATCCAAGGTAAGACTATATTTAGTAAATTCGATTGTAAATCAGGCTACTGGCAGGTCAAAATGCACCCAGCCAGCATAGAATGGACAACCTTCACTTGTCCAGAAGGGCATTTTGAATGGCTAGTAATGCCATTTGGCCTCAAGACAGCTCCACCTATATTCCAAAAGAAAATGGATGATATATTTGGAGAGTACAAGACATTTACTATAGTATACATAGACGATATTTTAGTATTTAGCAAAAATATCATAGAACATTTAGGACACCTCCAGACTGTATTTAGGTTATTTGTCCAACACGGTTTAATTATTAGTAAAAAGAAAATGGTATTGTGTAAACAATACATAGACTTTTTAGGAGTAACCATTGGGGAAGGAAAAATAAAGCTTCAACCCCATATAGCTAAAAAGGCGTTAGAAATGCCTGATAGATTAGACAATACCAAAGATCTTCAAAAATTCTTAGGTATATTAAACTACGCTAGAACTTTCATTAAAGACCTAGGTAAAATAGCAGGACCTCTTTACTCTAAAGTAGGTTCAACAGGACAAAAGAAATTTAACGCCGAAGACATTAAAATAGTTAAATTACTAAAACAGAGGATCCAGAACATTCCGGACCTCAGTATGCCTCTAGAAAACGACTATCTGATTATAGAAACAGATGGGAGTTTCGAAGGTTGGGGCGCGGTGTTAAAGGCTAAGACAAACAAATACTGCAATAAAACTACAGAGCGAATATGTGCCTATCAAAGCGGCAAATATCGCGAAAAAGGTAATATGAGCAGTATAGACGTAGAGATATTAGCAGTAATATACGCTTTAAATGCATTTAGACTTCATATTTTAAATAAGCCCGAAACATTAGTAAGAACAGACTGTGAAGCTATCGTAAAGTTTCACCAGAAAATAAATGACAAAAGTAGTAGTAGACGTAGATGGCTAAATTTCCTAGACACTATATCTATTTACAATTTAGTTTTTGAGCATATTAAAGGCAAAGACAATAACTTAGCAGACCAGTTAAGTAGATTAACTAAAACTAGAGGAACAATCAAGCTCAGCACACTCTAACTATGTTTGTTCTTCTTAGCAGCATGAGCACGTCTCAACAGACACAAAAAGACAAAGGGAAAGGCCCAGCCAAACCCACAGATAAAGGGAAAGGCCCAGCCAAACCCTCAGACTCAGACACATATAGAAAAGCCACATTGGGGAACCTGAATTTCAGGCCCATGGCCCAAATTGAGACACCTGTTTTGGAAAGACTTCATTTTGGAAAAAATAATTTAGTTTCATTTCCGTTATCTAACATGACTTTTAAAGTTTTGCCAGACTTTTCTATAGACAAACAACAGAGATGTTTGATAGACAACTTGTGGATAGCACACAATAAAAAAGACAACAGCCATTTTGTGGCAACATTAAATAGTACATGTTTTTATTTTCATGAAAAGAACCGGGACAAAAAAATTAAATTTTACGTTGTTGTCCACGGAAAGACTAACAGTGTTTTTCAGACTTGGTTGGAAGTAGTTGATTCTATTAAAGATTTTAAGAGTCCATTGTTCAAAGGTTTTAATGACTTCACAGAAGCATTAGATTATGCCAGAGGAACACTAGGACCAAACTATTATCTTTCTCCAGCCCTGAGACACCAACACAATCAGACTCCACAATACAAGGTCCAGAAAGACACAGATAAAGTAATCTTTTGTGACCACTGCAGTACCATGACAGAGGCCTTCAAAAGGTTAAATCAGACTAAAGAAGAGCTCCAACTTCAAAATACCCATTTATTGGAGAAGATCACTACTTTAGAATTAGTCCTCAGACAAACCAGACTACAAGCTCAGACAACTATATCACAAATGGATAAGACACTACCAACAAGGAGTATTCCATCTCCCTCAAAAATGGATGAGACAGGTGTGCATTCCCTTCTGAATGCTAAGAAACCTATTGTATCAGGTATGGATACAACTAGTCCGGTACAAACGGTCGCCGGTAAAGACTTATCAAATCCGTTGATGGCTGTCACTTTGCCCAAAAGTGAAACTGAGGAAGCAACTTCCTCAAGACATAGAAGAAGGCTCCCCAGAACTATAACGGGATCCATATCTCAGAACAGAAAGACAAAGAAAAAACAAGATATTGAGCAGATTATAAAAGACACACTTGAAAAGATTTTTCAAGAACAGTTAACTAATCAGACAAAAGAACCACACAGAGACATACATGTAACATCTATAGAGTTAACAGAAACACCGGTCCAAGTACAAAATCCAGGACAAAGTTCGGGAGGAAATAATATTTTCCAGGTACCAGAGGATCATGTTTCAGACACAGAATCAGAAAATAATTTAGAACAAGACGCACAGGACCTAAACGATGCTTATGACTCAGGAATGAGTTTTGACTCGGTGGCCCTGCACAATCTTGACACGTAGAAAAATACAGACAGCACTACTGCAGAATGATGCGGTTGAAAGACATGACAAAGACATAAAGAAGGAATCAGCCGAAAGCTGAAAAAGACGAGACATCATTTCTTTACTTTAGCAAAGTTTTCAAACTTTACGGGAAGTAAAAATGCCACCAGCGAAAGACGACAAAATCAAAAGAAGAAATTTTCTACAAAGCAAAAGGCGACGATGGGGCCCCATGCGCACCCGGCCGAAAGCAAGTTTTGAAAGATTCTTTTTTGAAATTGAAATCCAGAGCTGAAGTCCGGATAGTTAGTATAAATATCAGACTTCAAACTCTCTTACAATCGTGCTGTGATTAAGAGAGAGAGCAAAAAACAGAAAACCTCCTCCGCAACACTCTTCCTACATCATATATGTTTTCATCCCCCCTTGTATAAATCATAGTAGTATGTAAGATAGTTTGTTAGACTATCTCCCCAGTAGCAGTAGCAGTTTCCGGGACTCCCGAAAGGGAAATCTCCTTGTACTTCTAGACATGTAAGTCTACTATTTCAGTAGTTTATCTCCAACCATGTAAATTAAGTTTTGTTTGAATATTTATAAAAATCTTGCAGGATTGCAAGAAATTATGTTTATATCATGTTGTTTATTCTCATCATGAATCTTAAATTACTGTTATAATCGCTGCCATGAATGTAGAATTACTGTTAAAATCACAACAATAACATGCCTAGTCGCGAAAACTTCTTGACTTAGTATATGGTTCTCTAACGAGCTCCGTTATGCTGTCCATGGATTAACCCAGAATTCAGATCAACTGGTTGATTATTGGCCGTTGATGTCCATTGAAGGATTTGTGGCTGTTTGTGGGTGTGGTTAAAGACGATAGACATAGCAGGGGTAAAGCTTGGAGGAAGAGATGAACAGTTAAGAAGGAGTGAATAGGGCCCTGTGCTAAAGATTGAACAGTAATGAAACATGAACGGTAGAGATAATGAATAGTAACTTAAGGGTAGTGACTGGACAGAGTCCAGAGATAAAAAAAAAAAATAATAATAATTTAAATCTTATTTGGAGATAGACTTTGAAAAAAGAACTTATATGCATAGAAGCCTACAAAGAGAGAGTACTGAGTAGGACACACAACTATTTGAACCCCCGCTATTGAAATAATCCATTAAAACAACCCCCCTCCTTTTTCATCTGCATTTCAATAGCGGGGGTTCAAATAGTTGTGTGTCCTACTCAGTACTCTCTCTTTGTAGGCTTCTATGCATATAAGTTCTTTTTTCAAAGTCTATCTCCAAATAAGATTTAAATTTTTTATCTCTCGACTCGTCCATCACTACCCTTAAGTTACTATTCATCATCTCTACTGCTCATGTTTCATTATCGCTCAATCTTTAGCACAGGCCCTATTCACTCCTTCTTAACTGCTCATCTCTTCCTCCAAGCTTTACCCGCTATGTCTATCGCCTTTAACCACACCCACAAACAGCCACAACAAATTCTTCAATGGACATCAACCGCCAATAATCAACCACCGTTGATACGGGAATTTACGGGTTAATCCATGGACAGCATAATGGAGCTCGTTAGAGAACCATATACTAAGTCAAGAAGTTTTCGCGACTAGGCATGCTATTGTTGTGATTTTAACAGTAATTCTACATTCATGGCAGCGATTATAACAGTAATTTAAGATTCATGATGAGAATAAACAACATGATATAAACATAATTTCTTGCAATCCTGCAAGATTTTTATAAATATTCAAACAAAACTTAATTTACATGGTTGGAGATAAACTACTGAAATAGTAGACTTACATGTCTAGAAGTACAAGGAGATTTCCCTTTCGGGAGTCCCGGAAACTGCTACTGCTACTGGGGGAGATAGTCTAACAAACTATCTTACATACTACTGTGATTTATACAAGGGGGGATGAAAACATATATGATGTAGGAGGAGTGTTGCGGAGGAGGTTTTCTGTTTTTTGCTCTCTCTCTTAATCACAGCACGATTGTAAGAGAGTTTGAAGTCTGATATTTATACTAACTATCCGGACTTCAGCTTCGGATTTCAATTACAAAAAAGAATCTTTCAAAACTTGCTTTCGGCTGGGTGCGCATGGGGCCCCATCTTCGCTTTCTGCTTTGTTGAAATTTTCTTCTTTTGATTTCGTCGTCTTGCGCTGGTGGCATTTTTTACTTTCCGTAAAGTTTGAAAACTTTGCCAAAGTAAAGAAATGTTGTCTCGCCTTTTTCAAATTTTCACCGATTCCTTCTTTATGTCTTTGTCATGTCTTTCAACCGCATCATTCTCGCAGAGTGCCGCTCAGATTTTTCACGTGTCAAGATTGTGCAGGCCACCGAGTCAAAACTCATTCCCGAGTCATAAGCATCGCTTGGGTCCTGTATGCCTTGTTCTAAATTATTTTCTGATTCTCGTGGTTCAAACATGATCCTCCTGGTACTGAAAATATTATTTCCTCCCGAACTTTGTCCTGGATTTTGTACTTGGACCTGTTTCGTTAACTCTATAGATGTTACATGTATGTCTCTGTGGTTCTTTTGTCCGATTAGTTAACTGCTCTTGAAAAATCTTTTCAAGTGTGTCTTTTATAATCCGCTTCAATATCTTGTTTTTCTTTGTCTTTCTCGTTTCCGAGATATGGATCCTATAGTTCGGGGAGCCTTCTTCTATGTCTCGAGGAAGTTGCTTTCGCTTCACTTTTGGGCAAAGTGACACCATCAACGGATTTGATAAGTCTTTACCTACGACCGCTTGTACTGACTAGTTGTATCCATACCGATACAATAGGTTTCTTAGCATTCGAAGCGGAATGCACACCGTCTCATCCATTTTTTAGGAGATGGAATACTCCTGCTGGTAGTGTCTTATCCATTTGTGATATAGTTGTCTGAGCTTGTAGTCCGTTTGTCCGAGGACTAATTCTAAAGTAGTGATCTTCCAATAAATGGGTATTTTGAAGTTGGAGCTCTTCTTTAGTCCGATTTAACCTTTGAAGGCCTCACATGGTACCGCAAAGGGTCGCAAAAGATTACTTTATCTGTGTCTTTCTGCACCTTGTATTGTGGAGTCCGATTGTGTTGGTGTCTCGTATCGAGAAAGATAATAGTTTGGTCCTAGTGTTCCTCCTGGCATAATCTAATGCTTCGTGAAGTCATTAAAACCTTTGAACAATGGACTCTAAAATCTTTAATAGAATCAACTACTTCCAACCAAGTCCTAAAACATCATAGTCTTTCCGTGGACAACAACGTAAAATTTAATTTTTTTGTCCCGGTTCTTTTCATGAAAATAAAAACATGTACTATTTAATGTTGCCACAAAATGGCTGTTGTCTTTTTTATTGTGTGCTATCCACAAGTTGTCTATCAAACATCTCTGTTGTTTGTCTATAGAAAAGTCTGGCAAAACTTTAAAAGTCATGTTAGATAACGGAAATGAAACTAAATTATTTTTTCCAAAATGAAGTCTTTCCAAAACAGGTGTCTCAATTTGGGCCATGGGCCTGAAATTCAGGTTCCCCAATGTGGCTTTTCTATATGTGTCTGAGTCTGAGGGTTTGGCTGGGCCTTTCCCTTTATCTGTGGGTTTGGCTGGGCCTTTCCCTTTGTCTTTTTGTGTCTGTTGAGACGTGCTCATGCTGCTAAGAAGAACAAACATAGTTAGAGTGTGCTGAGCTTGATTGTTCCTCTAGTTTTAGTTAATCTACTTAACTGGTCTGCTAAGTTATTGTCTTTGCCTTTAATATGCTCAAAAACTAAATTGTAAATAGATATAGTGTCTAGGAAATTTAGCCATCTACGTCTACTACTACTTTTGTCATTTATTTTCTCGTGAAACTTTACGATAGCTTCACACCGTTCTTACTAATGTTTCGGCTTATTTAAAATATGAAGTCTAAATGCATTTAAAGCGTATATTATCAAGCTAATATCTCTACGCCTATACCGCCATATTACCTTTTTCGCGATATTTGCCGCTTTGATAGGCACATATTCGCTCTGTAGTTTTATTGCAGTATTTGTTTGTCTTAGCCTTTAACACCGCGCCCCAACCTTCGAAACTCCCATCTGTTTCTATAATCAGATAGTCGTTTTCTAGAGGCATACTGAGGTCCTAATGTTCCTGATCCTCCGCTTTAGTAATTTAACTATTTTAATGTCTTCTACAAGTAAATTTCTTTGTCCTGTTGAACCTACTTTAGAGTAAAGAGGTCCTGCTATTTTACCTAGGTCTTTAATGAAAGTTCTAGCGTAGTTTAATATACCTAAGAATTTTTGAAGATCTTTGGTATTGTCTAATCTATCAGGCATTTCTAACGCCTTTTTAGCTATATGGGGTTGAAGCTTTATTTTTCCTTCCCCAATGGTTACTCCTAAAAAGTCTATGTATTGTTTACACAATACCATTTTCTTTTTACTAATAATTAAACCGTGTTGGACAAATAACCTAAATACAGTCTGGAGGTGTCCTAAATGTTCTATGATATTTTTGCTAAATACTAAAATATCGTCTATGTATACTATAGTAAATGTCTTGTACTCTCCAAATATATCATCCATTTTCTTTTGGAATATAGGTGGAGTTGTCTTGAGGCCAAATGGCATTACTAGCCATTCAAAATGCCCTTCTGGACAAGTGAAGGTTGTCCATTCTATGCTGGCTGGGTGCATTTTGACCTGCCAGTAGCCTGATTTACAATCGAATTTACTAAATATAGTCTTACCTTGGATTCTATTTATTAGTTCTGTTTTGTCTGGCAACTTATAGCCATTGCTTCTTGTATTATCGCTCGCCTTTATAGTTGATTACCATTCTTGCCTTTCCTCGGACTTGTTCAGAATGGTTTCTTACTATAAACGCTGCTGAGCGATGTTTTGAAGTTGATCTTCGTATAATTTCTAAGTCTAGAAGTTCCTTAATGGTTGATTTAAAGTCTTCTAAGTCTTGGTTAGTGGATTCTATAGAAGCTGTCTTTATTATGTATTCTGGATTAATAATATCTAATTCGCATAGAATCTTATTATTTTTCCAGTGTCTTAGTGGCTTTTCTCCTATGATCTCTAATTCGTCTAATATTTTTACTATATTATCTAGATCTTTTTGGTTTTTAATTGTCCCTATCTTATCTATTCCTTTTTTAAAGTTTATTTGGTATGTTACTATATCTATCAGATTATAATCTTTTTCTAAACTATATTCTGGATAGTTATCCAAATCTTCTAATTCTAATTTGTTACTGTTTTGGCTACAGCTGTTACAGCAACTATTATTGTTGTTTAGTTGGTTAACTTGGTTAACCTGTGTTTCTATTTTTTGAGTCTGAACCGGAGAATAAGTACTATCTTTTTGAAAGATAACTCCGCCTCTAGTAATTGTACAACTACCGCTATTTCTTAATAAAAAGTCTAAACCTATTATAAAGTCTCAGATTAATATTTAGATCTCTAACTAGAATTCTTCCTATCTTATAGGTAGGGTTGTAGAATTTATTGCAAGTATTTTTAAAGCTTATACTAGCTTCTTGTATATAATACTTATAAAAGTTATGCGTCCCGTCCATTTGCATTGCAGATGACGGTTTTTCTAGAGTTTTTATTAAATTTTCTGGTACGATCTTTTTATTTAAAATACTACTTGTACAGCCTGTGTCTATTAAGGCTAAAGTGGTTATCTCATAGTCTTTTATTTTTATTTTTGTTAAGAGTCTTAACGAGCTAAATCTTTTATCCTCGTTACAGATTAGCGTATCATTAAATAGTTCTGCTGATTCTTCTGGGGTTTCTGGAATCTCTTCGTCTGAGGAATCGCTTAAAGCTATCTCGCTTACCTTTTTCTAATTTTGCTAATCTTATTTCTAAAGTATTGACTCTTGTTTCTAAGGTCATTAGTCCGACATTGATAGTTGGATCTATTGCATTTCTTTCTATCTTTTCTGCCATTTCTTTTGGTCCTATTATAACATTTAATTCTTTCTGAAGGCATGTTATACATCCTTCCATGTAGCACTTTTTACATTTGGCCATCTTGCTTTTGCTAGGGAACCATTTGCATATGCAACATGCTATACTGTCTATACCTTTGTTTTTCTCAAAGATATGTTGGCAGTCTATTAATGTATTTACTAAATTAAAATCTTCTTTGTTACAAGAGGGTTCTAATCCTATTTCGTTTATTAAATTGTCTGCTTCAGAGTCTGAAGAGTCTAGTTGATTATTCTCTTCATCCTGTATACTTACTACAGAATAAATGCTTTCTGTGTCTGACATATATTCGTCTACACCAATTAAAGTCTCCTGAAAGTCTTCTACTAGTTGAGCGTTTTTAGAATTATTATTAATTCTCTTTGGGCATGTATTAGCTAGGTGCTCTATACTGCCGCACGTAAAACATTCTAGTCTATTTTTATAAGTTCTGTCGTTTCTGTATTTTCTTAAATGTTTATTTTTGTCTAAGTAAGGTTTTTTAGCCGTAGATCTTCTAAGGTAATATTTCTTTTTATCATACTTATTATAATCATACTTTTTCTTTTTATATGGCTTTTTCTTTTTAACGTCTTTGTCGTAACTTTGAGTCGTGTATATCACGCTTTTACAAAAACTCAACTCGTTCTGTTTGAGTTGCTTTTGTATTTGCAGATTGGTACACTTCTCTTGTAAGATCTCCATTATATGTTGGATTCTGTGTCCTATGGACCACTTAGCGTTTGGGTTTTGTAAAATCCCTTCGCGCTTTCCCCAACGGTCTTCTATTTCTCGTCCTAAAGCTCCGGGTAATTTATTGAAGAGCTTTTTTCCTAAGTCTTGATCAAACGAGTTACCGCTGATCGTACAGTAATAAAAGAAATCGTTTAAGAATTTCTTTATGTATATCCAATTACTGATACTAAGTTGTTCTAATTTTATTAAGGCATTCTTTTGTAATATCACTAGTCCACTGTTGGGATCTTCTCCAGTAATAAGAGTATGAATCTTATTTGTGAAGTTATAGGGATTAGCTCCCATTGATACCAACTGATGGAATTCTTCGGGGAAATTTACTTTGTATGCTTCCCACAAAGCTTTAGTGGATTCTCCTAAGAATGTCTCTAAGTATTTGTACATAGTTTCTGAGTCTGTTTCTACATAACTCTGTATATAGTCTGCTACCACGATACCTTTCCATAAGTCTATTACGGAATTCCATCTCCGGGATCGCGGTGTCGCTATATTTAAGATCTTTCTATTTCCTCCTTCTTGGAGGGTTATGTTTTCTTCTAAGGCGCTTTTTCCGATGGTCTAACTCTTTGTTGTTATCGGGTCTTCACCGTTTCTAAACACACGTCTTCTAGGTACATTTCCTGTACTGGTGTCTACCGTTATGTTCTCTCCAGCTGTTCTCTGGAAAGGACGCGCTTCTAGCTCAAGTCCTTTCTAGAGAACAACTGGAGAGAACATAACGGTAGACACCAGTACAGGAAATGTACCTAGAAGACGTGTGTTTAGAACAAATTAAGACCCAAAGACAACAAAGAAAGTTAGACCATCAGGAAAAAGACTGCCCTTAGAAGAAAACATAACCCTCCAAGAAGGAGGAAATAGGGGAAAGATCTTAAATATAGCAGCACACGATCCCCAGAGATGGAATTCCGTAATAGACTTATGGAAAGGTATCGTGGTAGCAGACTATATACAGAGTTATGTAGAAACAGACTCAGAAACTATGTACAAATACTTAGAGACATTCTTAGGAGAATCCACTAAAGCTTTGTGGGAAGCATACAAAGTAAATTTCCCCGAAGAATTCCATCAGTTGGTATCAATGGGAGCTAATCCCTATAACTTCACAAATAAGATTCATACTCTTATTACTGGAGAAGATCCCAACAGTGGACTAGTGATATTACAAAAGAATGCCTTAATAAAATTAGAACAACTTAGTATCAGTAATTGGATATACATAAAGAAATTCTTAAACGATTTCTTTTATTACTGCATTTATCAAATGTAACTCGCTTGATCAAGACTTAGGAAAAAAGCTCTTCAATAAATTACCCGGAGCTTTAGGACGAGAAATAGAAGACCGTTGGGGAAAGCGCGAAGGGATTTTACAAAACCCAAACGCTAAGTGGTCCATAGGACACAGAATCCAACATATAATGGAGATCTTACAAGAGAAGTGTACCAATCTGCAAATACAAAAGCAACTCAAACAGAACGAGTTGAGTTTTTGTAAAAGCGTGATATACACGACTCAAAGTTACGACAAAGACGTTAAAAAGAAAAAGCCATATAAAAAGAAAAAGTATGATTATAATAAGTATGATAAAAAGAAATATTACCTTAGAAGATCTACGGCTAAAAAACCTTACTTAGACAAAAATAAACATTTAAGAAAATACAGAAACGACAGAACTTATAAAAATAGACTAGAATGTTTTACGTGCGGCAGTATAGAGCACCTAGCTAATACATGCCCAAAGAGAATTAATAATAATTCTAAAAACGCTCAACTAGTAGAAGACTTTCAGGAGACTTTAATTGGTGTAGACGAATATATGTCAGACACAGAAAGCATTTATTCTGTAGTAAGTATACAGGATGAAGAGAATAATCAACTAGACTCTTCAGACTCTGAAGCAGACAATTTAATAAACGAAATAGGATTAGAACCCTCTTGTAACAAAGAAGATTTTAATTTAGTAAATACATTAATAGATCGCCAACATATCTTTGAGAAAAACAAAGGTATAGACAGTATAGCATGTTGCATATGCAAATGGTTCCCTAGCAAAAGCAAGATGGCCAAATGTAAAAAGTGCTACATGGAAGGATGTATAACATGCCTTCAGAAAGAATTAAATGTTATAATAGGACCAAAAGAAATGGCAGAAAAGATAGAAAGAAATGCAATAGATCCAACTATCAATGTCAGACTAATGACCTTAGAAACAAGAGTCAATACTTTAGAAATAAGATTAGCAAAATTAGAAAAAGGTAAGCAGATAGCTTTAAACGATTCCTCAGACGAAGAGATTCCAGAAACCCCAGAAGAATCAGCAGAACTATTTAATGATACGCTAATCTGTAACGAGGATAAAAGATTTAGCTCGTTAAGACTCTTAACAAAAATAAAAATAAAAGACTATGAGATAACCACTTTAGCCTTAATAGACACAGGCTGTACAAGTAGTATTTTAAATAAAAAGATCGTACCAGAAAATTTAATAAAAACTCTAGAAAAACCGTCATCTGCAATGCAAATGGACGGGACGCATAACTTTTATAAGTATTATATACAAGAAGCTAGTATAAGCTTTAAAAATACTTGCAATAAATTCTACAACCCTACCTATAAGATAGGAAGAATTCTAGTTAGAGATCTAAATATTAATACAGACTTTATAATAGGTTTAGACTTTTTATTAAGAAATAACGGTAGTTGTACAATTACTAGAGACGGAGTTATCTTTCAAAAAGATAGTACTTATTCTCCGGTTCAGACTCAAAAAATAGAAACACAGGTTAACCAAGTTAACCAACTAAACAACAATAATAGTTGCTGTAACAGCTGTAGCCAAAACAGTAACAAATTAGAATTAGAAGATTTGGATAACTATCCAGAATATAGTTTAGAAAAAGATTATAATCTGATAGATATAGTAACATACCAAATAAACTTTAAAAAAGGAATAGATAAGATAGGGACAATTAAAAACCAAAAAGATCTAGATAATATAGTAAAAATATTAGACGAATTAGAGATCATAGGAGAAAAGCCACTAAGACACTGGAAAAATAATAAGATTCTATGCGAATTAGATATTATTAATCCAGAATACATAATAAAGACAGCTTCTATAGAATCCACTAACCAAGACTTAGAAGACTTTAAATCAACCATTAAGGAACTTCTAGACTTAGAAATTATACGAAGATCAACTTCAAAACATCGCTCAGCAGCGTTTATAGTAAGAAACCATTCTGAACAAGTCCGAGGAAAGGCAAGAATGGTAATCAACTATAAAAGACTGAACGATAATACAAGAAGTAATGGCTATAAATTGCCAGACAAAACAGAACTAATAAATAGAATCCAAGGTAAGACTATATTTAGTAAATTCGATTGTAAATCAGGCTACTGGCAGGTCAAAATGCACCCAGCCAGCATAGAATGGACAACCTTCACTTGTCCAGAAGGGCATTTTGAATGGCTAGTAATGCCATTTGGCCTCAAGACAGCTCCACCTATATTCCAAAAGAAAATGGATGATATATTTGGAGAGTACAAGACATTTACTATAGTATACATAGACGATATTTTAGTATTTAGCAAAAATATCATAGAACATTTAGGACACCTCCAGACTGTATTTAGGTTATTTGTCCAACACGGTTTAATTATTAGTAAAAAGAAAATGGTATTGTGTAAACAATACATAGACTTTTTAGGAGTAACCATTGGGGAAGGAAAAATAAAGCTTCAACCCCATATAGCTAAAAAGGCGTTAGAAATGCCTGATAGATTAGACAATACCAAAGATCTTCAAAAATTCTTAGGTATATTAAACTACGCTAGAACTTTCATTAAAGACCTAGGTAAAATAGCAGGACCTCTTTACTCTAAAGTAGGTTCAACAGGACAAAAGAAATTTAACGCCGAAGACATTAAAATAGTTAAATTACTAAAACAGAGGATCCAGAACATTCCGGACCTCAGTATGCCTCTAGAAAACGACTATCTGATTATAGAAACAGATGGGAGTTTCGAAGGTTGGGGCGCGGTGTTAAAGGCTAAGACAAACAAATACTGCAATAAAACTACAGAGCGAATATGTGCCTATCAAAGCGGCAAATATCGCGAAAAAGGTAATATGAGCAGTATAGACGTAGAGATATTAGCAGTAATATACGCTTTAAATGCATTTAGACTTCATATTTTAAATAAGCCCGAAACATTAGTAAGAACAGACTGTGAAGCTATCGTAAAGTTTCACCAGAAAATAAATGACAAAAGTAGTAGTAGACGTAGATGGCTAAATTTCCTAGACACTATATCTATTTACAATTTAGTTTTTGAGCATATTAAAGGCAAAGACAATAACTTAGCAGACCAGTTAAGTAGATTAGCGATAACTAAAACTAGAGGAACAATCAAGCTCAGCACACTCTAACTATGTTTGTTCTTCTTAGCAGCATGAGCACGTCTCAACAGACACAAAAAGACAAAGGGAAAGGCCCAGCCAAACCCACAGATAAAGGGAAAGGCCCAGCCAAACCCTCAGACTCAGACACATATAGAAAAGCCACATTGGGGAACCTGAATTTCAGGCCCATGGCCCAAATTGAGACACCTGTTTTGGAAAGACTTCATTTTGGAAAAAATAATTTAGTTTCATTTCCGTTATCTAACATGACTTTTAAAGTTTTGCCAGACTTTTCTATAGACAAACAACAGAGATGTTTGATAGACAACTTGTGGATAGCACACAATAAAAAAGACAACAGCCATTTTGTGGCAACATTAAATAGTACATGTTTTTATTTTCATGAAAAGAACCGGGACAAAAAAATTAAATTTTACGTTGTTGTCCACGGAAAGACTAACAGTGTTTTTCAGACTTGGTTGGAAGTAGTTGATTCTATTAAAGATTTTAAGAGTCCATTGTTCAAAGGTTTTAATGACTTCACAGAAGCATTAGATTATGCCAGAGGAACACTAGGACCAAACTATTATCTTTCTCCAGCCCTGAGACACCAACACAATCAGACTCCACAATACAAGGTACAGAAAGACACAGATAAAGTAATCTTTTGCGACCACTGCAGTACCATGACAGAGGCCTTCAAAAGGTTAAATCAGACTAAAGAAGAGCTCCAACTTCAAAATACCCATTTATTGGAGAAGATCACTACTTTAGAATTAGTCCTCAGACAAACCAGACTACAAGCTCAGACAACTATATCACAAATGGATAAGACACTACCAACAAGGAGTATTCCATCTCCCTAAAAAATGGATGAGACATGTGTGCATTCCCTTCTGAATGCTAAGAAACCTATTGTATCAGGTATGGATACAACTAGTCCGGTACAAACGGTCGCCGGTAAAGACTTATCAAATCCGTTGATGGCTGTCACTTTGCCCAAAAGTGAAACTGAGGAAGCAACTTCCTCAAGACATAGAAGAAGGCTCCCCAGAACTATAACGGGATCCATATATCAGAACAGAAAGACAAAGAAAAAACAAGATATTGAGCAGATTAAAAAAGACACACTTGAAAAGATTTTTCAAGAACAGTTAACTAATCAGACAAAAGAACCACACAGAGACATACATGTAACATCTATAGAGTTAACAGAAACACCGGTCCAAGTACAAAATCCAGGACAAAGTTCGGGAGGAAATAATATTTTCCAGGTACCAGAGGATCATGTTTCAGACACAGAATCAGAAAATAATTTAGAACAAGAAGCACAGGACCCAAACGATGCTTATGACTCAGGAATGAGTTTTGACTCGGTGGCCCTGCACAATCTTGACACGTAGAAAAATACAGACAGCACTACTGCAGAATGATGCGGTTGAAAGACATGACAAAGACATAAAGAAGGAATCAGCTGAAAGCTGAAAAAGACGAGACAACATTTCTTTACTTTAGCAAAGTTTTCAAACTTTACGGAAAGTAAAAATGCCACCAGCGAAAGACGACAAAATCAAAAGAAGAAATTTTCTACAAAGCAAAAGGCGACGATGGGGCCCCATGCGCACCCGGCCGAAAGCAAGTTTTGAAAGATTCTTTTTTGAAATTGAAATCCAGAGCTGAAGTCCGGATAGTTAGTATAAATATCAGACTTCAAACTCTCTTACAATCGTGCTGTGATTAAGAGAGAGAGCAAAAAACAGAAAACCTCCTCCGCAACACTCCTCCTACATCATATATGTTTTCATCCCCCCTTGTATAAATCACAGTAGTATGTAAGATAGTTTGTTAGACTATCTCCCCAGTAGCAGTAGCAGTTTCCGGGACTCCCGAAAGGGAAATCTCCTTGTACTTCTAGACATGTAAGTCTACTATTTCAGTAGTTTATCTCCAACCATGTAAATTAAGTTTTGTTTGAATATTTATAAAAATCTTGCAGGATTGCAAGAAATTATGTTTATATCATGTTGTTTATTCTCATCATGAATCTTAAATTACTGTTATAATCGCTGCCATGAATGTAGAATTACTGTTAAAATCACAACAATAGCATGCCTAGTCGCGAAAACTTCTTGACTTAGTATATGGTTCTCTAACGAGCTCCATTATGCTGTCCATGGATTAACCCGTAAATTCCCGTATCAACGGTGGTTGATTATTGGCCTGTTGATGTCCGCTGAAGGACTGTTGTGGCTGTTTGTGGGTGTGGTTAAAGACGATAGACATAGCAGGGGTAAAGCTTGGAGGAAGAGATGAACAGTTAAGAAGGAGTGAATAGGGCCCTGTGCTAAAGATTGAACAGTAATGAAACATGAACGGTAGAGATGATGAATAGTAACTTAAGGGTAGTGACTGGACAGAGTCCAGAGATAAAAAAAAAAAAAAAAATTTAAAATCTTACTTGGAGATAGACTTTGAAAAAAGAACTTATATGCATAGAAGCCTACAAAGAGAGAGTACTGAGTAGGACACACAACTATTTGAACCCCCGCTATTGAAATAATCCATTAAAACAACCCCCCTCCTTTTTCATCTGGTGATATATATATATATATATATGTTTTTTATTTATATATATAAAATATCTACGAACAGAGTTGAGTGATGAGGAAGAATGTATGTCTGTATGTGTGTGAAAGGAGTGTATGTGTAAAAAAAAATTGTGGGAATGATTTTGATGATCAACTGTGAGATAACATGGGGTTGTAGGAGTTGTGAGAGGGGGTGGGGGTGGGGTAGGTGGTTTTAGAGAGACAAAAGTAAATGGGTTCTTTTGTCTAAAGCCCTTTCTCTCTATATATCTCGCACTCGTCACTCTGTATTTTTTCAGTACTGATTTTTTGCTTTCACTGAACTCACCAAATAGCCTTTTTGTGTATGTATTTATTATACATCCTATCTTTCTGTTTTATTTTTGGGAGGGTTGGAGTAGTGGTGGGGATAGGTGAAGAGGGCTGTCAAAATAAAGGATATAATTGTTCACGTTTGACTTAATAAGACTCAACTATTAAGATTTGTTACAAAAAATCAAAATAAGGAATACAAGCATAATATCGTAAATCACAAGGGAGACAGTGTTATTAAGTTAAACGTGTGGAGAGATCTCTGAAATTATCTCTTTTTAATATGCTAATTTTGAACAAATGCATTGCACGTACGTCTTAGGAAATAAGTAGTACATACAATATAAGTCATATTAAAATTAAGCTGCAAAGAGTAATGAATCGGAAAAGTAAATGTTGAAGTTTATGAACAACGAACCTATTCAAATGACTTATTTGTAGAACGATAAATAATTTTTTTCAGTTTTTGAGGTTAATTTTTAATGTTAGTTATCCTAGGTATTTGTTTGTTTAAGTATGCGTCAAATATATATCTAACATGTAAATCTCTCTCTTCAGATATGGTTACTTCACAATTAATGAGCATCTAAAATTAAATAATTTTCTTTGCCAATCATCTTCAAACAAGTGTGAGGATACAATACAAAACGTCAAAATCTCTCACATGACAAAATCATGAGGTCATTTTTTTCTTTCCTCGTCTTTTTCCCCCTCCTATCATTTGTTGTCCTTGAGTAATTAAATCAAATACATTGAAAGAAGTTACCTTCGATCACCGTTTATCTTTAAGGAAAAGTTCATTCAGACACCGGATTCATTGGTGCATCCTCAGTCCCAGTGCACCTCTCCATTTTTCTATACACAAGTTATAAAAAATATATCTATGCAACGACAATACATGTGTGTATATATATATATATATATATATATATATTGTGTTTGTATATAAAATATTTATAAATAGAATTGAGTGAAGATGAAGAGTGTCTGTGTGTGTGAAAGGAGTGTATGCATAAAGAAACTATGAGAATGGTTTTGATAATCAAATGTGAGGTAGATGTCACGACTTAAATCGCAGGTCGTGGTGGCACCTATAATATCCCCCGGATAGGTGAACCACATTCTCAAAATTCTGTAGGAACAAGGTAAATTGCAAAATTTAAATAAGAACAAGTTATCAAGTCTTAATACTTGTCATAGCTATAATAATATCTAAAACATTCCAAAAATCTGGTCAAATAGTACAAGAGCTCTAAAATACGAATCTGAAATACAAGTCTGAAAGTACCTGTAGGCTACATACTATCTGCTGAATAAAAATACAGAAGTAAAAAGAGAAGGGTATTTCAGGAGCTATGGATGATCAAGTAGCTCACCCTGAACGACCGTGAGATATTACCCTCGCGAATCAGCCACAGAACGTAGAACTGGAATCCGGATTGTACTCTGCACTCAATAAAAAGTGCAACAAGAGTAGTATCAGTACAACACTAGTACTAATAAGCATCATAGACTGACTACGATTAGATAACGCATGAAGATGTGAAAACTAACAAGTAGCGCGTATGATAATCAAGTATGGTCACGAATCATGTACAAGTAAAGATCAATGAATCATATAATCAGCCAATAACCAAATGAACAATTAATTATATAAATGAATGAGTGAAATTCAATTCAATACAGTGACCATCTCTCTCACTCCACTCTCGTACACACATGCTAAGGACAATGCCCCAAAGTCATGACCCATGGGAGATCCATGTAGTCCATATACCACCCGAAATAGTTTTCATCGGGCACTTACCATATCAATAAAACATCCACCCAAAATAATTTCCATCAGGCAATTATCATATCATTCCATCATCTACCCGGAATAGTTTCCATCGGGCATATACAATATCCTTCTTACCTCTTTCCGACCTCATGGGACCATATCGTACCACAATTCCAAAATAAACAATCATCAGAACATAGGTGTGAATGAACGGGCATTCAAATATCATAATGCCAAGTATCAAAGATATAAGAGGTAAGTAACTGTAATGACATTTCATTAAACACATCATTTCAGAATTATCCTTTTCTCATAAATTAATCTATTATAAGGTGATGAATGATAATCCATATCAAGAAATTCAAGTCATGTTCCTACTCACAGTTAAATCATTGATATTGCCTTTTCTTTTTATGAGATAAATGAGTTTATCATGTGATAGAGAATACATGCAAGTAACAATCACGAGTAAGAACACATATGATGACAAGCCCACATAACAACTGACGGAACCAACCTAATTGGAATTTACCTCCACGCCATGCCCAAAGGTCTGTCATGCTATTCCTGTCAATTTATACAACTACGTACGATCTCTAATCGCAGTCTAATAAAAGTATGTCGTAACCTACCTGAAGACCGAGCGGGTGCCACGAATCCTCACGCTAAAACCTTCCCTTTTTGAAGTGTCGAACGATTGAAAGCTATCAATTACAGACTCCACATTAAAATATAAATCCATTGATACCCATATTGCCATAACCTAATCGGAATTTGGAAAGTGATCCCGGACCCATAATGATAAAAATAGATTTTTATTTCGAAATTGGTTTACCCATAAGTCGTTGAATTCAAATTTATAATCAAGTTTCAATCTTGCTACCAATTAATAGGTCAAACCTTCAATTACCCCAAATTGTAACTGAGGATTAAAATCTCATTTTCCACAATTCAAATACTATGAATTTGAAGGTGTTCATATGCACCAATACACCTAATATTCAATTATATATACCCAACATATTAAAGATTAAAGTTGCAACCTGATAAACATAAGAGAAAAATAAAAAAAATGGAGTGAAATAATGAAAACAGTGACTTCCAAATAAAAAGAATACACAGAACCAACCATAAGCCATTTTTTTGTGTTAATGCTTAATAATTCCCTAATCATATCCTCATTATTACCCTTTCATCCTCCATAATCCTTTACATCTCATCATCTCCAATCATTGGAACATTATTGACTAATGATTACAAATTTAAGTGAAAGCTAAGGAGAAGCCTCGGAAACTTTCGGTCCACGAGGAGAAAGCTTCAGTTCTTGCCGTCCATTGCTGTGTCCAAGAGTGTTTATTTTTTTTCTCTTTCATGCCAAAAGTAAAATGTTTATTTGAAATCATAGACTACTAAAATGTATTTTAGTATGTGTCATAAGAAGTTGGCCTAGCCCAATAACTTATCACAACAGTTTGTTCAATTCATTTATTACCTTAATTACTTTGTCAAATTTAAAATTAACCCACTTCATCAAATACAATATTTACCAACTTATACTTTATATAGGTGCAAATAAATTTTCTATGAACCAAATATTAACACACATTAAAAAAATTATATTTCAAAATTATCCTCAATTAACCGTAGTTAAAGTGATAGCTCAAAATTTCCAGTTCCTTATCTTAAAACTTTCAATTTTACTAGTTCTTCTCCGATACTCACCGAAATACCTTGGGAAGCGCACCATCCCTCTCTGCAAGCTATAAACATCGAACTAATGTCATGGAAAGTGTATTTTAGGTACTGTAATTCGAAAAAGGGCTAAACGACCAAATGTGTCGTTATAGTAGCGTGGGGGTTGGTAGGAGTTGTGAGGTTGGGGGGGGGGGTTAGGTGGTTTTTAGAGAGAGAAAAGTAAACGAGATTCTTCGTAGTGTTCTTTTGTCTAAAGCCCTTTCTCTCTCTATATCTCACACTCGTCTCTATTTTTTTAAGTACTGATTTTTGGCTTTCTCTCAACTCACCAAATAGCCTTTTTATGTATGTATGTATTGTATATCTCTTTTTTTGTTTTATTTTTCATAGGGTTGGTGCAACAACCTAAATCACGGGCGGCGTCGTGACACCTACACTATCCCTGGTAGGCGAACCATTCCCAAAATCCTTTTACACGAATTAAAATATTGCAGAATATATATGAAGAAATTACAAAGATATAACAATTCGCATTCAGATTACTAAATGTCAAACCTCTTTTTAAAAAAACACTCCCAAAACCTGGTCTAACTTGTACACGGACTACTAAGAATACAATAATAGAGAAATAGAACAAGCCACTGTCTTGAATAAATGAAACAATCTAACTAAGACGAAGACCAAGGCCATCGATAAGATGAGTGACATACCTTAACCTCCACGTGCTCTAACAGCAACCTGAACCAACTGTATACCTGCATCCACGGAAAAGAGATGGAACAAGCGTAGCATGAGTATACAACGTACCCCCGTAGACATCATAGACCTACAACGATGAAAGTTATGTAACAAAAATAAACACCAAGTTGACTCTCAAGTAGGTCCTATTCTAGGCAGTTCAATAGTCACATAAGTCACCTTATTCACATAATAATTCAATCATAGTCAAGTACCATTAAATTCATGTAGCACACAAGGATCTTACAATTAATATTCACCGATTAGTAACTCTGTCTAAGTCATGTTCTTAATTATATTTACTTACACACTTCACAGATCCAATAGACAAGTTGACATTCAGTACACAACATCATTGAGAAAGCTTTCCAAGGGCATTACAATTAGTCTGAATACAATGATATCAACTCTTTTATTATCTCTAACCCTTAGACTTAGTTACAGTTTCATACACTTAAGGGCATGGCACATAATGGTTCATCTAGCATTCTCATTATACTTAAGTAGAAGTCTACGTCGTACACCCTTTGATTAAGGAGGAGATCTACACATACAATCATACAAATCAACGACTACAACAACGACACCTCCACAAGTTCTTTACTAGACACTACCGAATAACCCTATCAATCACCAAGTAATATACAGGAACACATAATTCTCTTTGATCTACATGATAGCTCCGACATATAGACATCACCGACCACAATAACAGTTTGTCATCGAGTACTTAGATTCATAAATGTGTAAACCACATAACCAATTTAACATAGAACAAGCCAGAACATGGCGACCTATCCAGAAGAATCAATCTAATCATTCAAGTTCATTAAATCACTTAATCACCCAAGTTTCAATAATCATTCCAATCATATTACCAATCAACAGTTAATCAATGTATAAATGTATCTATGATATGAATGTTCACATCAGTATACAGGCGTTCAAATTCTATAAATTGTCATCCATGGGGGACCCGCACCGTCCATATACTTATCCGAAATTTCTCAACGGATCCCAGCTTTTGGCTGTAATATCAATATCAATCATTTTCATCATATCAATATTTTCATCCATCTCATAATGTATCCTTACTTTTCCCGATCTCATTGGACCCAAAACATTTTCACACTACTCTCCTTTCAATATCATCAGAATCATAAGTGTATGAATGTAAATGACATTACAAGTCAAGTAATTGGGATGTATGAGATACAATCAATTATAAGAGATGATATCACATGCTTTCAGAAACTCCATAACACGTAATTCTATGTAAATCAGTTTATCATATCGAAAGCAAGATGATGAATAAACATTGAAATTATCAACAATGGCCACAAGCCCATATAATGGAGACAAGACCAAACAACAGCAGTCAGAATCAGTTTAAGGCTGATTCCCCAAATCATCCATCATCACAATTCAACATTTGTACCCACCCAAGCGTTCATCACAAACACTAAGGTGAGACTCCCAAACACGCCCAATACCCCTCAAAATTTATAACTAATACACGCTTCTATCAAATTCCACAAAAGAGTAACTGTAACCTACCTCAGAGCCGAGCAGGAGCCACGAACTGTCAACCCTCAACACATGACTTGTCCTTTTGGAGCACCTTAGAATATTCATAGTCTAACATATATAGATTCTACGTTAATAATTAAGCTAATACACATACAAGGACTTAGTCCTCAAACAATCCAAGATACACCCAAAATTGACCCTGGACGGTATCAAAATCTGAATTACCCAAAAAATATAATAACATACTAAGTAATCATACCCCTAAGTTAATTTGAAAATAAACCCAATTGGACCCTCAATTGCAAGATTTAGTAAAAGCCTCAATTCCTAAACCCTAGATTTTTCCTCAATTTAAAAAGGATTTTTATAATCAAATTAATCATCATCTAACATTAATCAACACTAATTCACAATACCATGATCATCAAATCCATAATCCATCCTCAAATCAAGATTTTAGCCCTCTTATTCTATCATGAAAAGCTTAGGACATTTCTTTCCCAAATAAAATCCATACTAGGATTTAGAAGACTTAAAAGATAACGATAATAAAAAAAAGGGTGAAATTATACCTCCAATGAAGAACCCAAGTGAAATCATCAAGAAATTATTCTTTACCCGATCTCTAATCCCGAGATAATGGATTTGGGAAAATGGGGTCATTTTTAGGACATTTAAGAATCTGACTGAACAACGATTTCGTTTCGGCGGAATCGACATCGCAGGGGCGGTACCGCTTCAACGAAAAAGAGTCCGCTGAGGCGGGGTCACTAAACATCCTGGAAAAGTATTGGAGCGGGAAAGATTCTATAGAGGCGCCATCGCCTCTTCGAGAAGGCTACCACAGGAGCGGAAACCTTAACAAACCACATGACCCACATCTGCGAGCCAACCTCTGTAGAGGTGGACACATAACAGTGACAGGACAACCACTGGTGCGGACACCAGACACCATCAACATGGAAACTACAATTCTTCCACCAAATACCCGAAATGCTTCCAGAACCCCCCCCCCCCTCTCTTGCATACAAACCAAACATGCTACCTTATGGTAAACAGTGCTACAAACTCGCTCGCACCCTCAGATTTCTCATGCGACCGAGATAAGACATACTTTTCTATGAAAACACCCAATCATCCAAATTTTACAATTTTACAAATAAGGCCATAAAGTGCATACGAATAACTCGGAAGCAAACTAATGACTCGACTAAGTCATAAATGACCCTCCGGAACTACTGAAAGTGACAGAATGTGATAACTAACCCATATACCCAGAAGTCAACTTTGAGTCAAACTTATGAATTCAAAAATCTTTATTTTGGGTTTTTCTTCCGATAATCACATAAAGATACCTTAGAATCCATTCCCCGCATATCACAAACCTCACATAGAGTCTACGAAAAGGGTAATTTAGTCTATTAAGTGTCTTTAGCTAAAAATGAACGGACGATCGTTATAACAGATACCAATTAAACAAACATTCTTCCTCGAACGAAAAAAGGGAGTAGGCCCATCCATGGCATTGGCGTAACCATACATGAAGGGGTAATTGGGTGGCAGATACGAAGCTGACGAGTAACCATGTAATCTCCATTATAACCTCATGAAAGCCTCCACACGTAAGAATTACACCTGTAGTACCGCTTGTTCACTGTATCCGTCAAGACTACCTCTAACCTTGCTAAAAAACTTAACTTGTCCCCGGGCCTATCCATTATTTTTCTCAAAAAAGTCTATAGACCCACTAATGATACTCGGGATTCCATTTCTTCGTACCCGAAATTTCTTTCACAGTTGATCCTCGAATGTAAGCACTAACTCCGCTCGAATTTCCTGATATTATTATACCGTACCTCTATACGTATTCGATTGAATCCACCAATAATACCTTAATCACTACCATTCTGTAGTTGTAGCCACAAACTATTGTCCAACCTGTAATGATTTAAATATTCTGCTTCTACCAATCCTTCTCTTACACCTTCCCATGCCGTTTTTTGCACCAAGATTCCTTAGAAACACATAGACACATACCACAAGCCCAAATCATGACTTTCTTTTTCCAGAAAAGAATCTTTGCTTCATTTGAGAAAATTCTAAGTAATTCCATCCAAAACTGATCTTAACTAAGACTAATTAGGCTAATTCTAGTCTCGTTAGTTTGTATCACGAAGATGAAATCACTTAGTCAAAACCCATTGCCCAAATCTTCTCAAATCTCCAAATCACCATACTACAAGCATAACTACCGATCATTTTGTCGTGCCAAATCCATAGAAATCAACTGATCAATCTAAATACTCTCTATAACTATATGTACCTTCTCACCCGTGTAAACCATTAGAACTATCTGAATCATCGCCATCTGAAAAATATCATGAATCTTACTTGCAAACTCCAATGAGAACCAGTAACACTGTCATACCTCCATTCCGAATCGAAATCCATCGCACCCTTATCGGTGGTTTACTAGAATATTATAAATCCTCCATTCAATATAAACATGGGCCACCCAGCCCTAAATGAACAAATCTGACCCGAAATAAAATGCTTAATTTCTAAATCATCGATAGTCACCCGAACCGACATTCAAAGCTGGAATTTATCCCAAGTCCTCAACGTAGTACCGAAGAACTATACTTTATGATTGTAATCTTCATGCTTCTCAACTTCCATGTGACACACACATCTGATAGAACCTCATGAACTTTAAATACATCAAGTCCTCCTTGTACTTTCCCTTACTCACCCACAACTCCAAATATTTCGACGTAAATCATGCGACCTCATTTACTATGCCTTAACCCATTGAGTATCTAATAGTAAGACCTCACTATCTTTTATCAATCCAGATGGTATCAAATCTCACAACCCTCGTGCCTTACCAAATCCTAACGTATCAACCTTATGATCCAGGGACCTTACATTACGCAATTACTTCCAAGTCCGTAATACATGAAATACTCACGCATGATATTAATCAACAATGCTTCAACACAGTCTACCACCAGTCGCCAATCATGAACTCCATGGAGCATTCGTCATAACACTTAGGCAATTACCGTAGACCTACTGCTCCAAACGTACTAAACAATTTCACCCGATCTAAAAGATGCGAAAATAATGCTAACATAATCCACACCTAAACCAAGAATTTCCATTGTTTCAAATCCAAATTCTCCCCATTATCGAAGAGGCACCTTACTCATTACAAATTAGATCAAATACACATTTATCAAAATTCTTAAATTTCCACCTTTCATTTCAATCACATTCACCACTAACAACCTATTATCACTTAAGCATATTCCCTAGTGTACTAAAATATCATGGGCCTCGCAAAATAACTGAACCAATCTTGGAAATAGTAGGATATTGTATACCCAAACAACATAGAGTTTCCCTCACCTAAACCTTTAAACTGAAAGCTCCTCCCAATTTGGCACATCCCATGTACCATCCTTTATAAAATTCCTCCACTAGAAAGGTACCGACCCACTCTGGTTACTCTGACCAAAAATCATTTAGAACCTAAGAGAGAACCCAAACCATAACTGAACTGGTCCATAATCCAAAAATTGATCCTTAATTACCGAACATACAATCCTGCTAATATTCTCATATAGTTTCGTTGAAGTATCATTGCTAAAGGTCCTTAACCAAAATAATCCTTCTTTTATATTGGTTCATAAGTTTACTAACCCAATCATTGATATCAGAGAAGCTCTTCACCACTAGTATTAGTTCAAACCTTCATCAAGTTGTTACCGTAAATACACCCATTTACCAACACCTTATTCGAGAGTCCTTAAATTATGCTCACCCGCGAAGAACTACTTCATGCCTTAATTTCCAAACTAGAACACCTTCAACGCATCGCGTAACTTTTCCTCTCAATCAGTTCACTTCGCAAAATCACACCACTCGTAACTGTAGACACTTCTCAAACATTACCCTTTTACAAACTAGGCCCGCAAGCCTTATCCGAAACTAGATGCAACATTAAATAACTCCTTATAATAAAACTTCACCATTTTCCAACGCTAAAGTTATTCCTATTAGTTGATCACTGGCTCCCATTAGCCTATGACGTAGTCCAACATACCAACTCATATACGATCTCTTATACTTACTCTATCCCAAAAAACTATGGAATAACTTTCAAATCAACAATCTCTTGGTTTCAACAACCCTTTTTTTTATCACTAACTTCGAAACTCCAAGTGACATTTGCAAACACACTCTTTATTTGAAGAAACACGACTGTCTATTTCCTTAAGCTCACTCATCACAAGTAACTTTGCCACCTGATCTAGAATAGATAGTCATTCCCTGAAGGGACCCACAACTACTAGTTCTTACTCTGCTACTACAACTCTGTCACGTCGAAGCCCCACTTAACATTTCATGACCCTATACGACATTCACCCTCGTATTTCTTGTAACTTTATCCTAATGAGCACGTTAGATACCAATTCTTCCCTTCATATAGTGGAGATTGATCCATTCAATTTATTTTTCTTGCACCTTTGTATTATAATTACCACTTCCCAATGATATCACCGAACTGAGGAGTCCCAATCATAACCCCACTAAACTGAACCTTCAAATCATAGATGAAAATTGAAATTGGTCACGCATATGTATCACGATATCACATCTTATACCCCTACCGTGTGACATCATATCAAACCGTTCACATATGAAATTAAGAGCGTGCTCCCATCATCGGTGATAGAATAGGATGCAGAAATTTCAGATACCAATTTGAACTTAGTAGAATAAAAGGCCTCTTCAATGGCCGATAGTATCTCGAGCTCCACTCGTGCAAGGTATAGAATCTTCACACAAAGAGTCCAGCAAGTGTAGTGTGAGTACAAAAATAATGAGTACTCAGTAGCATCATTGACTGACCCTAGATAAAAACGAGATGGCAGTTTGTTGTACGAATACTAATTATAATGACCCATTCGATCGTTTTAGGCTTCTTACCTTATTTTGCCCAAAATACCCTTTCCAAACCCTCTTATTGATGTTTATGGCTTACGGGGATGGGTGGCACGCTACTCAAGGTGAATTGTATGCGATTCGGAAAGAAAACCTACAGTTAGAATTTTTTTAAGTTTTGAAATAGAACGGGGTGACTAAAAGTAGATGTTTGGGTAAACGTGTCAGTTTCTGAGTTTTGTCAATTTTATTAGATCTAAAATATTATTAATGACTTAGTCGAGTCTTTGGCTTGGGTCTCGAGGCGTTCAGATGTGTTTTGGGTACTTGATTGGCTCAATTTGACTTTTTAGAAAGTTAGAGGTAATTTATGGAAAAGCATGTCGTAACAATGTCGGATTGGTATTATGAATGCGGGAGTAAGTCCGTAGCATCGATTATACTCAAGTAGTATATTTAGTTTTATTCTTAGGGACTCAAATGAATTTCAAGTGTCGTTGCGGAAGTCCTCTTTTGAAAACTTGCATTTTAGCTGCTGGTACTGGTGTAACCGCCCTTGTGGAATAACTACCGCACATGCGGAGCCACTTTTGTGGAGGTTGGTCCGCAGATGTGAGATCTAGTGAGGATGGGGAGGGCCATTTCAGTGGAGTTTGGTGCATAGGTGTGAGGCTGCATTTGCGGATCATTCCCCCTCTTGCGCCCTTTTGACGTTTAAGTGAAGACCGCTCATGCTGTCATTTGTCCGCGTATGCAAGGCCGTTTTTGCAAGGAATGGTCTGTAGAAACATAAATCGTTGAATCAGAATTATTTCTCCTTGGGGGTAAGACTCTAACCATGAATTATTTATTAAACCGTGATTCTTTCAATTTATTGGTAGAAAAGCATGTATAACTTATAATTATCAAGGGTATTGGGCTTGATGGGGGTCCCACCTTAATGATTGTGATGAGCACTTAGGTGGGCACCAATATATATTGGTAAGTTGTTAGAATGTCGGGGAAACATGTGAGCCTTCAGACATGGTTGTGGTGATAAATTTCACTTAGGTTGGTATGACTACTGTTTATGTGGGCTTTGATAGCCGTGATTGAACTTATACTTGTGGTGTGAATTGTTACCTCATAAATATGGAAATGTTAATTTTGAAATACTTGTGGAAATTTTGATACTAAGGCACTTGATTATACATCTCATACATACATGATTACTCATATCATGCTTCCATGATAATTATTTTACCTACTGCATGCGTACACTCATTCATACCAATATTGTGACTGAGATGGATCTTGATATGATATGCAGGTTTGGTCCGATGAGACCGAAAATAGAGGTAAGATGACTTGATATGAGATGACTTGATAAATGATGACGTGATTGTGATATGATTCTATACCAGTCTGAGGAATCATGTCGCTTGGTTTTGAGCGGTATATGGACTTATGAGTCCCCAATGGGTCATGACTATATGGCAAAGTTCAGTTACATTTGGACACCAAATTGATTTTGTCAGTACATTGCATTTATGCATTCATACATCATCGTTAATTTACTTCATATGTGATATGTGCCTATCTAATTTTCCATGTTCTGGAGAAGTTTGAGTGTTAGACAAATGTAAGTTGAATTGATAGATAATTGTTGAATAGACTCAGTTCTTATATGTTATACGTGTTATTTCTGTCGTTGTCGGCCTATGATACCTACGGGGGTACATTTTGTACTCATACTATACTTGTTGCATCTTCTATTTGGATGTAGATACAACTCTTTTTTTAGCTCTGGGCCTCGTGGCTGATTCCCGAGGTGATCTTTTAGGGGTTTTAGGGTGAGCCATCAGTCCTATCAGCAACCCTGGATCTTTCTCTATCTTACTTTGTGTCTTTTACTTTCCTTCCAGATAGTTGTATTGCTATAGTAGTTATGACTTTGTAATAAATATTTAGATGCTCTTGTACAAGTTTAGACAAGGTTTTGGGGTTGTAATTCTCTTAGTAATTTCTGCACTTATGACTTATATTATTTATGGCAAGATAATTTTAAGTAGTAATATATTGTTCAATTCTGCTCTCATATTTTAAAATTAATTACACGATTTAGGGATGGTCTGCCTGTTGGGGGATAGTGTAGGTGCCATCATGACCTATGATTTAGGTCGTGACAAGTTCGTATAAGAGCCATATGTTCATCGGTATCACGAGTATAAGATAAAGTCTAGTAGAGTCTTGCGGATTAGTACGTAGACGTTCTTACCCATTCTCGAGAGGATATAGGACATTTAGGAAACTCCCCTTCTTTCATTACTTTTATGCTAGTTTGTTCAAATTGGTATCTGACCTTGATTTTCCTATTCTCTCACAGATAGTGAGGATAAGTGCAAATGCGTTTAGGGATGAGGCACCAACGCCTGCGAATATGGCGCATAGTAGAGGTAAAGGTAGAAGCAGATGCCATAGTAAGGGTAGACCTAGTGGAGCGGTACCGACTATGGGTAGGGCACCACTGGCTAGCCATGCTCACGCTAGATCCTTGTCCCCTGAGCTGGAGGTTGAACATCATAATGAGCATTTTGAGGGGGGGAGTTGGGACCAGCCCAGGCACTACTAGATATTATTGCCACGCTAGTGCTTCAGGATGCCATGGTACACATCTTGAGTCTTATTGAGGACTTAACCCATGGAGATATAGACCCCGTGGACAGCACCGGCTAGGGGTGGAGCACAGAGGACTGGCTAGGCCCGTGCTAGATCTTTATCCCCTAAGCTAGGAATGGATCATAAGGATGATCAGTTTAAGGAGGATCTAGGGCCAGCCTGGCTCAGCTAGAGATTATAGCCACACCAGTGCTTCAGGATGCTATGGTTCGTATCTTAAGCCTTTTGGAGGGGTTGACCCTGCGGGTGTTCTTCCAGCTACTACAGATGGGTCTCAAACCAGGGTCGGAGGTCAGAATCTAGATTAGTATCATACTCCGAAGGTGCCTACAGCCACTGTGGCACCCTGTATTAATGAGATTCTAGCACAAGAGTTTGGCCCTCGGGTAGTCCATGGACCAGTCATCACTCGCGAGGAATAGAAGATGTTTGAGAAATTTTTTAATATGAAACCTCCCTAGTCCTATGGTACACCCGAGGAGGATGCCTATGAGTTTATTTTGAGTTGTCATGAGAGGCTTCACACTAGGTATAGTAGAGTCATACTGGGTTGATTGTGTTGCTTTTTAGATAATCAATGATGCCAAGTAGTGGTGGAGGTCATGCATTGAGTGTCGGCCATCTGGATCACCTCCGTTAACATAGACTCAATTTTATTAAGTGTTCTATGAGAAGTATGTTCCTCATAGTCTGAGAGAGATGAGTTTTTGAGTTTGGATCAGAGAGGTATGTTAGTCACGGAGTATGAGTCCCAGTTTTATGCCTTATCTCGTTATGTAGCACCATTGCTCCCTACTGAGGCGAAGAGAGTCAGGAGTTTTATGAAGGAATTGACCAATCTCACTTAAGTTGGCGATATTGAAGCTAGTAGCTTCTGGAGCATCATTCTATATGGTGGCTATGGCAAGCAAGGCGGATATGAAACTAAAGCGACCACATCGTCAACCGCAATTAGGCTATCCTGCTTCAGAATCCCTCCAATGTGGTTGAGTGCGTGAGAAGTGGGTCTTAGTGGAGTGGTAGCGACAAAAGGGCTCGCATGTTTGGTAGTTTCAATGGATTTTCTTTTAGAGGATGGGGATAGTATGGCATACCCCACCATCACCAATCTAGTTGCCCTATTCAGTCAACACTCTAAATTTCAGCAGGTGGCCCTTTAGGGCATATTAGTTTCAGTTTAGGGCAGACATCTCGGGGTTTCTATTCTCGATATTCAAATCATGTAGGGCATTCTGGTTCATCCATGACAGTTCAGCAGCCCATGTCGGGCAAGACTTTCAATAAGTATGGTGGCCTGAGGCATTTTCAGAGAGATTATCCTAGATTTAGACACGGTGGAGCCCAGTAGGGTCCTCGAGATCATATATCTAGGCCTCCAGCACATCCAACTAGGGGAAGTGGATAGTCTAGTAGGGGAGGCTCGTAGCCTAGAAGCGGTATTCACTAGTCTAGTAGGAGTGGTACTCAGTCAGCGAGAGGTGGAGCTCAGGCAGCCCACGGTGGTCACGGAGATAAATAGTCTGATGGCAGACATGCCCATTTCTATGCTTTTCATGGGTAGACCAGCAGTCGAGGCTTTTGATACAGTTATCATAGGTATTATCTATGTCTGTCATTGGTCTGTCTCCGTGTTATTTTATTTAGGTTCCACTTTATCCTACGTATGCACTTATTTCTCCAGGGTCTAGATATGTTATGTGATTTGCTTGATGTACCTATTCGTATTTCTACTCCTGTTGGTGATTCTATAGTAGTGGACCAAGTCTATCGGTTTTACGTAGTTACATTATGGGGTACGACACATGGGTGGATCTAGTTATTCTAGATATGGTAGACTTCGATATTATTTTGGACATATATTAGTTTTCAACTTATCATGCGATCTTGTACTGTCATGCCAAGATAGTCATGTTAGCTATGTTGGATATTCCGAGGTTAGAGTGGAAGGGTACTCCTAGTCTTGAACCAAAAAAGATCATATCATTCCTTCAGACGAGAAAGTTAGTGGATAAGTGGTGTTGGAATATTTGGCTCATATTCAAAATACTAGTGTGGATACTCCTCCACTCGAGTTTGTACCAGTGGTGAGTGAGTTTTTAGAGGTTTTCTCGACGGTTTGCCTAGTATACCACTGGACCGGGACATTGATTTTTATATTGATTTGAAGCTAGGCACTTGTCCTATTTCTATTCATCTGTATTGAATGGCTCCGACAGAGTTGAGGGAGTTAAAGGAACATCTGCAAGTTTTATTGAGCAAAGGATTCTTTCGACCTAGTGTGTCTCTGTGGGTGCTCCCATTCTGTATATGAAGAAGAAAGATGGTGCCATGCGCTGAACAAGGTCACTATCAGGAATAAGTATCTGTTACCCTGCATTGATGATTTATTTGACCAGCTTCAGAGTGCGTCCGTGTTTTACAAGATCGATTTGAGGTTTGGGTACCATTAATTGAATATTATAGTGGAGGATATTCTGAATATGGCCTTTAGGACCAGTTATGGCCACTACGAGTTCTTGGTTATGTCGTTTGGGCTTACAAATGCCCCCGCAGCCTTTATAGATTTGATGAATGGGGTTTTCAAGCCCTATTTGGACTCTTTTGTCATTGTCTTTATCGATGAAATCTTGGTTTCTTCTCGGGGTAAGGAGGATCATGAGAAACATTTGGGGATTGTACTTGGGTTGTTGAAGGAGAAGAAGCTTTATGCCAAATTTTTGAAGTGTGAGTTCTGCCTTAGTTTTGTAGTATTTCTGGGGCATGTGGTCTCGAATGAGGTTATTATGGCGGGTAAAATCCTTCCCTTCCACTGGTAAAGCCAAAATCGGGGCCGAGGTTAATGACGTTATTATGATATGATGCTCTATCGGTCCAAGAAATTATACCGGTTGGTTGTGAGCGGTATATGGACTTATGAGTCCCCCATGGGTCATGACTATGTGGCAAAGTTCAGTAGTATGTGTTTATCAGGTTGATTTGGTTAGTACATTGCATGCATGCATGCATTCATACATCATCATTCATTTACTTCATATGTGATCTGTGACTATCTGAATTTTCATGTTCTGGAGAAGTTTGAGTTTTAGACAAATGTAAGCTAAATTGATAGATAATTGTTGAGTAGACTTAGTTCTTATATGTTGTACGTGTTAATTCTATCACTTGTTGCATCTTCTATTTGGATACAGATACAACTCTTTTTTCCACCTCCGGGCCTCATAGTTGATTCCCAAAGCGTTCTTTTGGAGGTTACAGGGTGAGCCATCCATCCTATCAGCAATATTGGATCTCCCTCTATCCTACTTCTTGTCTTTTACTTTCCTTCCAGACAGTTGTATTGCTACATTAATTCTGACTTTGTAATAATTATTTAGATGCTCTTGTACAAATTTAGACCAGGTTTTAGGGTTGTAATTCTCTTAGTAATTTCCACACTTATGACTTATATTATTTTTGAAATTTGAAGATTTGGGGAATTACATGTATGGGGTCCATCGTAAGGTGTTCACAAACCATCATAGTCTTTAGCATGTGTCTAATGGAGAGATATGACTTCGAGGCAGCGTAGATGGATGGAGTTGCTTAATGATTATGACATTACCATTATTTATCATCCGAATAAGGCAAATGCGGTAGCGGATGCGTTGAGCCAAAAGGAAGTGAGTATGGGTAGCCCGATGCGTTTGATTGTAGAGGAGCGTCATTTGAATATAGAGGTTCAATTTTTGGAAAAAGGTTGGTGAGAGTTGACATATCAGAACCAGGAAATGTTTTGGCTTGTGTTGAGATGAGGTCGTCACTTTTGGACCAAATTAAGACCCAACAGTTCGAGGATGCAAAATTGTGCAAGATTCAGAATAAGGTGTTAAGGGGGAAGGCTAGAGAGGCAATTCTTGATGAAGAGGGAGTTTTGAGGATTAAGGGGCGAGTTTATGTTCCTCATATGGATGGTTTGACTAGGTTGATTATGGAGGAGGCTCACAACTCTAGGTATTCTATTCATCCTGGTGCTACGAAGATGTATCGTGATTTGAGGCAACACTATTGATGGTGTGGGATAAAGAAGGATATAATGGATTCTGTATCTCAGTGTTTGAATTCTCAACATGTTAAGTATGAACATCAGAAACCTGGGGGTATGACTCAGAGAATGCTTATACTTGACTGGAAATGGAAAGTAATTGCTATGGACTTTGTGGTAGGGTTACCGAAGACTTTGGGTAAGTTTGATTATATTTGTGTTATCGTGGATAGATTGACTAAGTCTGCGTACTTCATACCGGTTCATACTCGCTATAATTTAGAGAAATTGGCAAAGATCCACATTCGGGAGATTGTGTGGTTGCATAGAGTGTCGTATCTATTATTTCAGACCGAAGCACCCAGTTCACCTCTCATTTTTGGAGGACCTTGCAGAAGGAAATAGGAACTCAATTAGATCTCAGTACGGCATTTCACCCACAGACGGATGGTCAGTTCAAGCGGACTATTCAGATTCTCGAAGATATATTGCGGGCATTTGTAATAGACTTTGGTGGTCATTAGGACCAGTTTTTGCCCTTAGTGTAATTCGCCTGAATAATTAATAATGCTTGGCAAAACTAAAGAACATCATAGTATGTTAAAACTAGAGAATATCCAGAAGAAAAAAAGTAAAGAACATTGAAAACTATCTTTTATATATATTATTTATTATACAATTGTGGTTTATAAAAAAGTGATATGGAATATCTTTTTGGCAATAAATATATTTTTATGTTTCCTCTTTTTCCCCTTATTTTTTCCAAATGTAAAATAAAACTCAAAAGTCATTCTTAATTATATTAAATGTGTCATGTTGAAAAACCTTAATAGTCATTAACTCTCATAATTATATTAAAAATACTAAGAGTCCCTCATATAATTCTCCTAATTGACTTAGAATCATATTCATTTGCTTCGATGGTGGGCATTACTTTGCATAAGTAATTAAAAGAGTTAGACGACAAACAAGCATCATGATCTTTTTAATTTGGTGCACCATTTGCAGGGTTGTCAGATCAATTGGTACACATGGTGTCAACTTTTATTAGAGAAAATTTTCTTCTATTATTATACTTGTAAAGATTCGCGTAATCATTTTGAGCTTTTCACCTAAAAAATTTCAAAATACCCTTCTCGTGACTTCTTTTGTGTATTTATGACATATGAAGATGGGTGACGCAATTTACGAGACAATCAGATGAAAATCGTGGAAGAAAATCTAAGTTTTGGAACTTTGAAGTTCTAAGTTTGAGAGGTTTGACTAAGAGTTGACTTTTAGATAAATGCGTCTTTACGAGGTTTCGTCGATTCCATTAGGTCTGTAATATCATTTATGACTTAGTTGAGCCCTTGGTTCGGCTTCCGTGACATTCGGGTGTGTTTTAGGAAGTTGATTGAGAAATAGGATTTTTCTTAGTTTAAGAGTCCATCTTGGTCAACCTCGGGTCAATGAGATTTTTTTTTGAATTCTGAGTGCGCGAGCAAGTTCGGAATGTGATTTATGATTGAAATGCATATTTGGTTTGTGTCCGGTGAGGTCCCAGATGAGTTTCGAGTGTCGGATCGAGATTTGGGAGACACTAGAAAAATCTAATGCCTGATATCTAGTTTCCTTCTATGCAATCGGGAAGAAGGACTCGCGTTCGCGATGCTTAGGGGGACCAAGGGGCTGCAATCACGGTCAGTGGTTCACGTCCTTGAAGGGGAATCAAGGTCTGGGCGCATCGCACTGGCACATCGCGATCATGATGGCCACATCGCGTTCGCGATGGGCTAGGTCAGGTAGAGTCACGTTTACAGAAGAGGGCCTGCGTTCGCGAAGGGCAATTAATGCCTGGACAGATTAAACCCCCATTTTCAAATTTCATATTCTTTAACACATTTTGATAGCTAGAGAGCTAGGATTTGAGTGATTCCAAGTGCAAACTTCAAGATTCTTCATTGGGGTAAGTTTCTAAAATTACTCTGTCATTTATTGATGATTCCAACCATTATTTTTCAATTTCCATCATGATTTCAAGTTAGAAAATAAGAGTTTCCCACTGATTTGAGTTTCGCTTAAATTAGTGAAATTGAAGGACCAATTGTGATTAGAACTTCATGATTTTTAAGATTATGATTATCTAGACTATGGGTAACATAATTTTAAGTTCAATTTTTGTTTTGACCTTCAGGGTTCGGGGCGGGATTTTGGGGTTGATTTTGAGCCCAATACCTTACATGGCTATATGAGTATCGTTAACTTCATATTCTTATGTATATGAATAGAGTGAGCTCATTCGGAGGCTCAGAGGAAGATAAAGCCCACGGAGTGACTCTTCGGCTTCAGATTCAGGCAAGTTGAGACTTACTAGACCCTTTATGTAGTATTTTATGTTGGTTTAATTAATTAAGAGGTGTAATGTAGAATTTGGGGTCTTGTACTCGTGAGGTGATAAGTACTTATGCGGGTACTGGTGTATATGTAAGGGTAATTAAAATACAAAGTAGTTATATTTGTGACAAAGACTATATATTTAGCCTTCGGGGCTTGGAGAGTGGTGCATAAATCAACTTATGTTGATATGACTATTTTTTATTTGGGCTATGTTAGCCATGATTGATAGATTTTTGTGATTTTAAACTTGTCATGTATTCATCACTCCACATCTCGTCTAAAACTGTGAAAGAAGAGTTCATCTTAATAAATTGAATTGATATTATGCATTTGCATGGTGTACGCATACCTATTACATTCATTCATGACATTTATTGACATCTAAATGATGGGATACAAGAAAAGGAGTTGAAGAGGCCAGATTTAGATATGGTACATGGACATGAGTGATGATGATTATATTATAACCTAAGGGCTGGTACCCGATGTAGTCTTGGTGATCTGATATTCCAGGTGGGTATATGAACCTCATGAGTCCCCCATGGGTCACGTGAAACCTACTGAAAGAGCGTTTGTATACCGGTGCATATGACTATTGTATAGTATACACTTCATTAGCATTTCATGCCATTTATACATGTTGGTTGATTTCATGCCATATGTGCCTGAGTGAAGTAAAGATGGAATCTTTATGACTATATTGCTTAAATGAAAGAAATGTAGAATCTTTAGGGTTTTTAATGTCCCGAGAGGTGGAAAGATCGATCTTTAATTGTAAAGGTCGAGTCTTTATGACATTTCTTACCTTAATAAGTGGAAAGATTGAGTCTTTACATGTTTATGTGCCCGAAATAACATAAAGATTGAAGCTTTACTATGTAACATGTTTAATTCGAGCCCGAATTGATTATCTTCATGCATAAGGATACTAGATTACCTAGTAGAAAAGATTGAAAAATTATCACAAACCTCCCTTATTTCTTTTCTGTTGTAATAACTAAATTATTCTATGATGATTTTTGAACTTTCCAAGTATAGAAAAGAAATAGAAAGAGATAGTAGACCTCATACAATAATTGTTCTAGCTCTATCATATCTTTTGTTTCATTTCTTCTGGAGCAATCAAAAAGACTTTTTTTATTACGGATCTACTACCAGAAATTCAATGTGTATTCCTAAATGAAAAATGAATCCTTATGACTATGCGTGAAAAACAACGAACTTTGTGGCTTGTTTTAGTTGTAGATTCCTTACTTAAATTGTCGGGATGCTTTCAAACTGTAATTTGTAATACTTATAAAACAAGAAGATGAGCAACGGGAGTACCAACCCTCGCCACCACTATAGTTTAGGATCGATCGACAACGCTGATGGGTACACGTGCTGCCCGTACTCACTCTACATTTACTGCACCATTTATGTGCAGGCACCGATCCGAGTAGCAGTGGAGTTTCGGGGTCGAGATCGTGATTGACCAGAGAGGCAGCTTTAGGAGTTCAGGATGAGTTGTTGACAATCCCACAACACCGGACTCCTTCCTATCTTTATTGCTTTCCATCTTTCTATATTTTAGACAATCTCTAATAGTACGTATCAGACTTGTATTTGGATAGCAGCTCTTGTACTTATGACAATCAGATTATGGGGTTACGTTTTGTTGACTTATTTCTATTTCTATTAAATATTGATACTATTTAAGTACTTTGGTGATTTATTTTTATTTCTGTAAATTTCATTACTTTTGACTTGTGAATAAACTTAGGGTTCGCCCGGGTTTAGGGTAGGTGCTCTTACGACACAAATGAGATTTTGGGTCGTGACAATACCAATTGTTGAACCTCAACTTATTGCAAGAGAATGATAACATCTAACCAACTTATGACTAAATAATTGATGAACTCTATATAGATCTTGCGAAGAAGACTTTGACGTATACTAAATTTGGTGGAAAGTAAGAAAATATCTCCCGGATTAATTGTTTATTCTCTATTTTCTAACAAAGTTTCAAGGCATAGAATCTTTTCAAATGTGTTGTTCAGCTTAATGAGAAAGCTCTGGAAGAGTGTTACAATCACTTGAACACTGTAAAGAGACTAAGCTACATGAGCTCCATATTCTGCATGCCGATGAAAAATCAATTACTGGTGGGGAGAACAATTAAATTGTCACACGGATGTAATTTCAATACCTTTATTTATCTTTTGTTGTTACTCCAGATAGGATCTTGCATAAAGAGTCAGACCCAATGTTTTCTTTCTATCTATTTTTAAACTCAATAATATTTATATTGTAGGGAGTTAATAATTATTTTCTTGATACAAATTTTATAAAAAAATAAAACAAATACACGTTGAGGTATGATCATATCACATATGGGTGCCTCATATCATAAAAAACTAATGTGGTCATAAATTCTACCTGCCTAACTAAATAAGGTTGTTCACCTTGACATGTTTAGACATTATCTAATTATCATCTTAAATTTAACTAGCAAGTTAGTTTGGTAGGATTATCATTTATCATTTTGAGCTTGTATTTTTTCTTTCAGGCACATATTTTTAATAACAGTAATGATGTTTTTAAAATTTTGAATTGATTGACATGGAATACACGTGCATCGCCCGCGCGTAAAAATTAGTAAAGTATATAAGTTCTCCGGAGTAAAAAGTCATAGAATTTGAAGTGCTTTTACATTGACTTTTTATTTTTACATGGTTAAATACGGAAATAGATGGTAATAATCTATTGGATTCTAACTTAAAAAACTCCAATTTGAAGTTTCATTTAACAATCAAGTCACTCTAACGAGGAGGTTTTGTTTTTTGATTTAGAATTCTTAAAATTTATCAATGAAGATTAGCTGAAAACAATAATGAGAGATGACATCAACAAAAAGTTACCATGGGAGAGAAATTTAGCTAAAAAACAAAAGAAGAAATGGCATTATCTTCCTCAAGTCCAAAATATCTTTTGTATATATGAAGTATAAAAGTGACAAAGTACAAAATTGTAGTTTGGTATAATGACAAACTTTTGGAGTGGGAAAAGTTTCTTCTTTCCAAAGTAGTAATTGATTTTCACGTTTAAATTAAAGAGCTTATCAAAGTTCATTCAAATGTATCTTAAAGGCTACTTTACAACTACTGAAATGTTGCAGCAAAAAAAATATATGTTAAAAGAAAAAAATTAAACATATAATTTGACCTAGACTACATGTCTTGTCATATATGTGGTTTTGAAATGCAAATTAAGATAAATTTATGATAAAAAATATGTATAAATCATCCAAGTTGAAACCTTAAAATCATAAAAGCTCATCAATTACAATCCATGATGCAAGTAAAACTAAACTAACAATTGAATCCAATTTTTATCTGCTAGAGAAAAGTAGCAACGGAAAAAAACAAAGGAAAGAAAAAGAAATCGAAAACGTGAGAAAACATCAAGAAAACAACAAATATTTTTAAAGTCAAGTTAGTGTTATGGTGCAGCGGAAGCCCCTCTCCAAATAATCAAGCAAGTGCAAGTGGATTTTCACGCCTCTTCTTATAGTCGAGTCACTTTTAAGCTCTTCCCCTTCCTTAAAGTCGAGTGTTTTTTCAGCTCCTCTCCTTCCTTAAAGTCGAGTGGCTTTTCGTTCCTTTCCTTGCAGTCAAGCGGCTTTCACTCCTCTCCTTATAGTCGAGTTGTTTTCGCCCCTCAAATCTTTCTATAACACCATGCCCGATATCGTCACGAGTAAGCCCCCATTTTTTTTAATGTTTTTCAGTCGCCTTTGTTTATTGTGAATCCGTTCGACATATATGCCTTCACTCGGGCCTAAAAAAGCAGAGAATTGTTGAAGTGACGTCCAAGCCCGTGGTCGCAATGCTGCCTCCACGCAAGCCCTCAGTCACCGAGCCGACCTCGTCCTCTCGGAAGGACACAACCTTGGCCAGCCTTCCGAGTTCTACCCCCGCTACCACAAATATCACATCCCATACACCGCTCGAAGGTACCTCCGCTCCCCAACTGAGCAAAATGGAGCAAATTCGGTTGAGGCCCGGGAGATGAAGGAAATGAGAGAGAAGAAAAGGGAAAGTTTTGCTGAGACTCAAGTCCCCTTGCCGGAGCTCCCCGAACCTGAAGTGGAAGGAGAGGAGCTTCGAGTGACTTTTTTCTTTTCTCTTAGACAACCCTAACAAGTCACTTGAAGCTCTGCCGTTTGCTTTGCCCCGTGCTAACTTCCTCCAGTTGCCCCCACCCAATAGCCAATAGGCCGAAAAAGGTTGCAGTCAATTGCCCTTCCCGTTATCATCAAACAAAAGACTACCATACACTCCGCGGCTAGCTACCCTCGCCTACCTCATCTATAGGCATTTCTATCCTCCTGCGCGCGAGATCAGATTGACTACTGACGAAAGAAAAAATGGAAGCTTATTATAAAGAAAAGGGGCTTGCGAAACAGAAATGGTTGAATCAGAGTTCTTGAGATTAGATTGGTGCCATCTATGTCTTTCCCGTCTGGCTCTCACCGGTAGACCACCCACCCTATCACATGTCAATAAAAAAAGTCCACCCATTATTCAACCATTTCTCTGGGAATTGCATACAAAAGGAAAAGGTATTAACATGTCGAATCTCGTTCTATCACAAGTAAGGTAAATCATCTCAATCCAGAGTACCTTAACTTGTTGTTGCCGTACAAAGCTGGTCACCTTAACCAGTCATACCCATTTATGGAGATTCCGGATTTGAAGAGCTCAAATTAAATCCATGAAACAAGTAGCTACCCTATGTCAATAAAAGTAAAAGAAAGAAAATAAGGGCGAAAGAAAGATACCAAAGCAATGTTGTATCAGACTGCCTGTCTTTTTGTAGTTGGATGTCCAAGTTTTTGGAATGCTCCAAATTCGACTTGAGCATCTAAATCTCGGTCAATACCAGCAAAAACATTTCTGAACAAGGTTCTAGCACTATGCCAAATGTGTCCGAAGAAGAAGAGCAAAGCAAATGAAGCATGCCTAAAAGTAAACCAACCCCTTGGACTGCTACGAAAAACACCATCGGATTTCAAAGTAGCACGATCTAATTAAAAAATTTCACCCAATTGAGCACGTCTAGCATATTTTTTCACAGTAGCAAGATCACTATAACTGACGTAATGATTTTGTCATATGAGAGGTGTTGACATGTTTATTGTATCCTTACACCTGTCTAAAAATAAATAACAAAAAAAATCATTTAACCTGAATTGCTCATTAAGTGCGTTAGGTATATATTTGACGCGTATTTAACAAATAATCACCTAGTATAACAAACCCAAAATATATGTTAAAATTAACCTCAAAAATTGAAAAAAAAACACGTAAAACAGAAAAAATAAAAATAATTATTTTAATGAGTAAATATGACTATAACAATGTACTACTGTATTGTCGACTATTACAATTTATTTCCTTGATAATAACTTCGATATTGATATAAATATGTAATATAGTTCAATAGTGAAGAGACGATAATATAACTCAGAATCTTAGTGATCTTATTATGGTGTCACGTACTGTTAGTGTTTGTTGGATTTTCTGTCTTTTTGTAAATTATGTTTTTTACTTTTTGGTTGTAAAAAAAAATGTCATTGATTCCAACTTTCAAATACTCTACCCAGCTATTATTAAAGAGAAAGATCGTCCCGACATAGTTGGATGACAAAGGAGAAAACTTAAAATTTAGTTTGAGGTCTGTAGCGTATGGTCAAACCTGTTTTCTTCTGGAGTAAGACCTTGTAACTCAATTGCTCTGTTCTCGAACCTGATCATTTAGATATATCGTATATATCGTCTGACGTAAGATGAGAAGCTGAATATAAAAAAAACAGAGATCACAAAAGATTTTGAAAGCCTCTCCACCTATCCTCACGACCACCCGCCCTCTCATTTCATCTAACAAATCCTCAAAAAAATCACACATAAAGACAGACATACTACACAAAAAAACTATTTAGTGAGTGAAGAACAAGCCAAAAACCAGTACTGAAAAACAAAAGAGAGTGATGAATGTGAGATATAGAGAGAAAAAGGGCTTTACAAAAAAGAATACTTAAGAAGAACCCTTTACTTTTCTCTCTCTAACCTCACCCCCACCTCACCCCACAACTCCTACCAACCCTCACGCTACCTCACACTTGATCATCAAAACCTTACACATACACTCCTTTGTCCTTTCACACACACAGACACTCTTCTTCTTCACTCTGTCCATAGTTTTCATTTTGAGCTTGTATATATATATATATATATACGTGTAGTAGACGTACATAGATATATATAAAGAGCTTGTGTATAGGTATAACAAAGAAAGAAGGAAAAATGGAGAGGTACAGTGGGAGTGAAGGTGCACCGGTGGATCCGGTGTCGGAATGGACTGTTCCGGGCGGGCAAACTGGGCTCGAAGGTAATTTCTTTAACTACATTTGAATTTCAATCGAATTTCAACCCCCCCAATGTGGTTTTTTTTCTTAATGATCGTTTCTTTCTTGTGTTAATGCAGAGCCTATGTGGCAGTTATCACTTGGTACTGGACCGGAAGGTTACCCTGAAAGGCCTAATGAGCCTGATTGTATCTATTACTTGCGTACAGGATTCTGTGGTTATGGTGCCAGGTGTCGGTTCAATCATCCACGGGACCGTGCTTCGGTAAATTTTTGTTTGGGGTGTAAAAAGATTGAGTCTTTAGGGTTCTTTTGGTGGTAATTTTGGTTGGTCACTGATTTTTGTGTGTCCATTTGGGTGTTGATCTTATGATTTGATGGGTTTTTGTCTTGTGGGTGTCCCAGATAGATGTGTAAGGTTTGATCCTTTTGTTTTTGTTGGACATTTTTGAATCCTTTTGTTAAAATCTTGATAAGCATTGCCTTGAGTTAATGTTTTTTAGAAAGTAGATGTTTGCTCGAAGTAGTCGGTGCAGTTAAATTCCTGGATCCACCTCTGGTGATTGCGGTTTAAAAGATTTTTCTTTTGTTTAGATTTGGTGTTGTCGGTTTTTAGTCGAATCTGTGGTCAAGACTGGGAATTTTAACATACATTGTTTTTATCTGCCTTACCGGAAAATTTTTAAAAAATTAACATACATTGATTGTATCGGATTTTTTTATCAAGTAAATGTATTTTCATTCATAAACATGGCCAAGTTTGATACTTTTGTTTTTTGTTGGTAGTTTTTGAATCCTGTTGTTCAAATCTTGATAAGCATTGCCCGAAGTTAATTCTTTTTAGAAAGTAGATATTTGCAAGAAGTAGTCGGTGCAGTTAAAATCCTAGATCCACCTATGGTGATTGCAGTTTTAAAGATCTTTTTTTTTGTTCAGGTTTGGTGTTGTCGGTTTTTAGTTTAATCTGTGGTCAAGACCGGGAACTTTAACGTACATTGATTGTATCGCCCTTATCGGAAAATAAAAAAAGAAGTAAATGTATGTTCTTTCATAAACATGACCAAGTTGGTTGTAGACAAGGGATGATACAGATTTTGTGAACTGACGACAGGTGTTGGGAGCGATGAGAGCTACTGGAGGAGAATACCCAGAAAGAGTGGGTCAACCTGTTTGCCAGGTGGGTTTTCGTTACATCCAATGCTATCAGTTTTAGAATGTTGGGTGTTTTGTTGAATGATCAAATTTAGAAGAATATGTGGTTTCTGGATTTGGGTCTGGTTAGTTAATCAATTCGTCTGCTTGCTGTTGATTATGTACTACTTGAGCTCCCATATGGGTAGTACAATCACTTCGTCTGCTTGCTGTTGATTCTTCAACGGTTTGAGCTCCCATTTTGTTGATCATGATTCGTCCTTTTCCTTCTTTTGGATCTCTGATGTGCTAAATAGCAGCTTATGTTTCAGTTATAGAATGTTGGGTATTTTATTGAATGATCAAATTTAGAAGAATATGTGGTTTCTGGATTTGGCTCTCATTAGTTAATCAATTCGTCTGCTTGCTGTTGATTCTGTACTACTTAAGCTCCCATCTTGTTACTACATTCATTTCGTCTGCTTGCTGTTGATTATGTACTACATGAGCTCCCATCGGGTTAGTACAATCACTTCGTCTGCTTGCTGTTGACTCTGTACAATTTGAGCTCCCATTTTGTTGATCATCATTCGTCCTTTTCCTTCTTTTGGATCTCTGATGTGCAAAATGGTAGCTTATGCTGCTCTTCAATCTGGTGCAGTATTTATAATCCTCCTGACGTTCCATGTTATCTTTCAGTTGCATACTGGAAATATATTTGCTAGATTTGTCTGTAGTAATATTCGTCATTTTGCGTCTCACAAGTGATAAGTGCATGAACTTCTTTTCCTGTTAGACAAGAATTCGTCCTTTTGTTCCTTGATCTGGAAATTTTCCATTACCATGTTTATGAGCTCCCATCTGGTTAGTACAATAACTCGCCTGCTTGCTGTTGATTCTGTACAGTTTGAGCTCCCATTTTGTTGATCACGATTCGTCCTTTTCCTTCTTTTTGGATCTCTGATGTGCTATATGGAAGCTTATGTTGCTCTTCAATCTGGTGTAGTATTTATAATCCTCCTAGACTTTCCATGTTATCTTTCAGCTGCATACTGGATAGATTCTCTTTGCTAGATTTGCCTGTGATAATATTCGTCATTTTGCTGTCTGTTTAGTGGTAAGTGCACGGACTTCTTTCCTGTTAGATATGATTCGTCCTTTTGTTCCTTGATCTAGAAATTTTCCATTACTATGTTTATGAGCTCCCATCGGGTTAGTACAATCACTTCGTCTGCTTGCTGTTGACTCTGTACAATTTGAGCTCCCATTTTGTTGATCATCATTCGTCCTTTTCCTTCTTTTGGATCTCTGATGTGCTAAATGGAAGCTTATGTTGCTCTTCAATCTGGTGCAGTATTTATAATCCTCCTGACGTTCCATGTTATCTTTCAGATGCATACTGGAAATATATTTGCTAGATTTGTCTGTAATAATATTCGTCATTTTGCTGTCTCATAAGTGATAAGTGCATGAACTTCTTTTCCTGTTAGACATGAATTCGTCCTTTTGTTCCTTGATCTTGAAATTTTTCTATTACCATGTTTATGAGCTCCCATCGGGTTAGTACAATCACTTCATCTGCTTGCTGTTGATTCTGTACAATTTGAGCTCCCATTTTGTTGATCATGATTCGTCCTTTTCCTTCTTTTGGAGCTCTGATGGGCTAAATGGCAGCTTATGTTGTTCTTCAATCTGGTATAGTATTTATAATCCTCCTAGACTTTCCATGTTATCTTGCAGATGCAAACTGGAAAGATATAGTTTGCTAGATTTGTCTGGTGATAGTATTCGTCATGTTGCTGTGTTTTAGAAGTGATAAGTGCATGAACTTCTTTTCCTGTTAAACATGAATTTGTCCTTTTGTTCCTTGATCTTGAAATTTTCCATTACCATGTATATGAATTCAACTCTGAATTAAAAAAATTCCATATCTGATAAAAAGATTCATGCAAGGGCCAGCAATTGTGTACTATCCTCAATTGTCCATGTAAGTTTCAATTTTAGCCCACTGTTTCATCCCTTTATGTACTAATCATTATTACCACTTCAGTTTCATGCTTCATGCTGAAGATACTGTTTTTTTTTTGTATATTGTATCTGCTAATTTATTAATTATATCTTGGAAAAGGTTTCTACCTACTTTCCTAAAAAAAAGGTCCCTACCTGTATATCTATTAGATAGCTTTGCAATTGAACACCAAACATGAAGTATTTTCTCCCTGTTAGAATAGGAATAGGATTTCATATATAGTATCCTACTAGGAAGAAGATTGTAATGTAAAAGGATTGTAATGGAGTGTCTATAAATAGAGCTCAGTGCAATCATGTAGATACACAACAATTCAATAATATATTTTCTCTCATAATTTCTCACATGGTATCAGAGCTTCTACAATCTTGGTAGAAAATCAAAGAGCTTTCGCTGTCGGTGGGCGGCATTTGGGGTGGGCAAAAAATTCAGAGAACCGGTTCGCTTCGGTTTTTATTCAATTTTTTTTTAAAAAAACCGATTTTTTTTAAAATCGAACCGAATCAGCATTAAATGATTCGGTTCGGTTCTTTAATTTTTGGGATGAACCGAACCGAAACACCGGGGCAAATTTGTAATTAATCTTATTTTTTATTTTAGGCTACTACTATCTCTTGAATCATAGCCATTGAAGCCAATCTATGAAGCTTTTATGGAAGTCGAATGCGTCATGAACTTGATTAACGTATCACAGAATCATTGACATAAAATGTAGGGAGAGAAAGTAGTTGTAAATCGGTGAAACTTTAAATGGTCATAACTCTGCGCTCGGATGTTCGTTTTACCCGATTTGTTTTTTTTGATTTTTTGTATTTTTTTGAGACGGGGCCGGGCAAACTGCCGCAAGGCGGTTTGGCGTCGCCAATTTTTACGAAAACGACCTTTTTTCCCCAATCAATTTGTGTTTTCCCCCAAATAGGTTTCTAATTTTTCCTTTTCTTTAGTAAACATCTCACGATACACAATAGATTTCAACGTCAAAATTTCGTGCTAATGTAGGTGTGAATGTCAATTTCAGTGTTGGAAATTCAATTAAAAAAAATAAAAATCCCCCGAACCTCCCCGGCCCATTGCCACCCATAGAAAAAATTGATATAATCCGATACGTTCGGCGATATAAACCGAACATAGCTTTTTTTTTTTAAAGTTGGATTCGTTTTTTTTTTAAAAATCAATTTTTTTTCGGTTCATATTTTTCGGATACAAAACCGATATGAACCGATATACGCCCACCCCTAGGTGGCACAAGTCAATGTGTGTCGCCCGTTTGGGCAAAGATAATGATAGAGTGAAGATTGTAGAGCACTTTCAGATATTTATAAATAAAATATTCTGTCAAAAAAAGTATGCGTGAACAGTTTCACGTGAACAATGTCATGTGAACAGTGCAACATGAACAGTGTTTACCCGACATGAATAGTAATTTCGACGTGAACAGTTATTAGATTCTGATCGTCGGAAATAGGGTTCCGGCAAATCCACGCTATCTCGGGGAATCCTTTTAAAAATTATTTTTACTGTCAGCATCGCGTATACATTACGAGCTGACCCATACCAGTTTCTTCGCGGTTCGACAACTTTTTCGGCATAATTTCTTTTCCCGTAGGGTCGGTCCATCATTCCGATCCTACCCACAAAATACCATCATAGTCCCGTGCCTCAATTTCGGTGACTGTTTTGCGTCCTTCTCTTCCAGAGCTAAGAAAGTATCCGCTATTCCAGCGAAGAGTCGAGAAAAAAAATTATCAGCACTGCGCATAATTTTTCCGATGGTTACTAGCGTCACATCTCTATTCAGTGGTGTTGTGCAGAATCCAACATCACCACATCATAGATCAGGTTCAAGCTAGTGAAAAACTAATTGTTGTGCAAATTTTCAACAATTTTCGGGAAAGAAAATCAGTCACCGTGCAATATTTCCGGTGACAACATAGCTGTCCGCGTCGAAAATTACTTTCGAGTAGTGTTGCGCAAATTCCAACACCACCACGAGGTAGAGCACTCCCTTTCGACCAAAATTCAGTCAGTGACTCCGGCAAATACCCACTCACGCGCCACTACGTGCCGCTCGAAGTGCCAGCTCCGGCTAGCGCTTCAGATCAACGCACCGTGCATGCACCTTTTTTCGGCCAAATCCACACGTCGTACATGCACCTTTTCCGGCCAGATCTCGGTGATTTTCTTCTTGGGTTATGTTCGTCAGATTCCATCCATCTTTAAAGTCAGATTTCGCTATGTCTCTCGGTTTTGATATGTTAAACTCCATAAACACAGGAATTGGAAGTTTAAGTCCTATGATTACTTCATAATCCTTAAGGGGGAGATCAGAAAATTGTACATCACAGTCCATGAAGAAGCGACAAGGACGAGGTCGTCTTGGAAGATCTCGATCTAGGTGTAGTTATTGTAATAACTTTGGACACATTCGTGAAGTATGCTATTCTCTCCATGGTAACCTTGAGGAGGAAGTTTATATGGAGCAACCACCTGATTTTGTTGCTAGGGGGAGTCTTAACCTGATTGCATCGGTCATTTTATGGTCTGAAACAGTCTCTCAGAGCCTGATTTGGAAAATTTGAGCACAATAATTCAGGAGTTTGGCATGACTCGTACTAAATGTCTCATCAGACTGAAGTATTTTCTAGGTATTGAGGTTGCTCAATCCAGATCAGGTATACTCTCCGGTGATATTATTACATAATTTGTGAAGTCGAGTATTAGCTTGCAGATATTTTCACCAAGTCCCGTACTGATCCTCGTATTAATTACATCTGTAATAAGCTCGGTACATATAACTTGTATGCACCAGCTTGAGGGGCAGTGTTAGAACATGAATAGGATTTCATATATAGTATCCTACTAGGAAAATGATTGTAATGTAGATTAGGAATAAGATTTCATATGTAGTATACTACTAGGAAAATGATTGTAATGGAGTGTCTATAAATAGAGCTCAGTGTAATCATGTAGATACACAACAATTCAATAATATATTTTCTCTCATAATTTCTCACACTCCCAATTTTGCTTAGTCAACTGCATTTTGATGGAATCAGCTTCCTATGATTTGTCTCCAATGTTGAAGGAGCTCATCTTCCTACTTTTGAGTAAATCATCAAAAGAAAAAAATCGAATGTTATGTCTGCTTGCCTTTCTTTATAATATTTCTTCTGTACTTAATATGTTGTCAAATGACAAAACCACTGTCAAATGATTGCTTAAAAATATGATACCTATTTGCTCAGCCAAAAGTGACTGGTTATGTGTCATGTTTCTCTGGCGATTTCTTTTTTGGATATGCTTATATATAAAACTGTGCTTTTCACTGCAATAATACTAGTTGTTTCTGATTCTGGTTCGCAGTACTATATCAGGACAGGAATGTGTAAATTTGGTGCTTCATGCAAATACCACCATCCAAGACAGGGAGGTGGATCTCCAGCACCGGTGACAGCTAACATTTATGGATACCCTCTGCGTCCGGTCTGCCTTCTTTTTATGTTCAATCAGTCTTCATCTGCTTATTTTGTTTGGTTCCATTCCTTCTGTTTCCTTTTCTTCTTTTTTGTTTTACTCCTTAAAAAAGTTTCAGTATGATTGAATCCTTCTGAGCTCATAGAGTTCCTGTCACAGGGTGAAAAGGAATGTTCGTACTATGTGAAAACAGGGCAATGTAAATTTGGCATCACTTGTAAATTTAATCATCCACACCCTGCTGGAGAACAAGTGCCAGCACCAGCAGCTGTTCTTGCACCGCACATTTATCCAACAGTGCAGTCTCCTTCTGTTCAATCAGCACAGCAATACGGGGTAGTTTCTGGAAACTGTCCAGTTGCAAGGCCTACTCTACTTCCTGGTTTCCCTGGGACTTATGGTTCTATGCTTCTTCCCCCAGGGATGGTTCCTCTACCAGGTTGGACTCCTTATCCGGTAGGTACACCATAGATGCATCTTTCACCTGTTGATGTATACAATTTTTCTGGATGCACTGACGATCTGTTGAGTTTAAATTATGCGGTATAGGCACCTGTTAGTCCGGTTCCCTCCCCAAGAACTCAGCCTGCTGCTGCAGCTGGCCCAATTTATGGGCTTTCTCAGCTATCTCCTTCGGCACCTGCCTACACGGGACCATATTTATCTGTTCCTTCTTCCGCTGGTCCTTCAAGCAACAGCCAGAAGGAGCATGCATTTCCAGAAAGGCCTGGACAACCAGAATGTCAGTATTACATGAAGTATGGGGACTGTAAATATGGATCTTCTTGTAGATATCATCACCCACCTGAGTGGGGTGGACCTAAAACAAGTTTTATCCTCAGTGCTATGGGCCTCCCTCTTCGTCCGGTGAGAATCTTTAGATTGAAATTCTACATATGGGTCAGCATATCAATGTCTAAATTTGTGGTTAACACATTCTCCATGTTAAATCTGACCTTTCTTTCTCTAACCTGCGAATCTAAAGTTACATTACTATTTGAGAGACAACAACAACAACAACATACCCAGTGCAATCCCACAACGTGGGGTCTGGAGAGGGTAGAATGTACACAGAACGTACCTCTACCTCGGGGGTAGAGCGGCTGTTTCCGGGAGACCCTCGGCTCAAGACAAAGCATAATCACAAGCAAAGCAAGAGAAACAGTCAGATTTAGGCAAGAAATTAAAGCTGTATGAACATGCTGATAACTACATCGAATACGCCATGGTAGCGCATTCTAACAAAAGGAAGCAGTAGCTAACACAACTAAATAAGATAAACAAAGTACACTAAAGAACACATAGCAGCAGAAATCAGACTACAGAGGACTATAAAGCAATACTGCGCGTATAAGTGTGATAGGACTACGCTAATCGGGCCTACAGTAATAACACTACAACTATCATTTTGTAAGCGTAAGTAGGACTACGCTCGACTACCTACTACCCTTCTACACTAATCCGTGTCCTCCACAACCCCTATCTAAGGTCAAGTCATGAAATAGAAAAGAAGACATTATGTTTCCTAGGATATTTAGGATGAAGCAGTGTACTGATTGTGATGATAAATTGCATGAAGTGAAGTATCACTGAGATTCGCTATTTGAATTATTGCGTCAGACGAGTTTCACAAGGAGGTATCTGCATTTGTTGACATTATTGCTCTAAGAGTGGGCAGGGCTGCTTTTGGAAGGATAAAACTAAATTTGGGACATAGCTATTTGACTTTGCGATTGAATATGTTGAATTTGCTTTTTGTTTCAAAAGAGATGATTGTCATGATTGAATATGGTATCATTAGTTGTCATCTGAGGTGCAGTAATAATTGATATAATGATTACTTTTCTTCTTCTCGTACTTGAGGAAAATACTTTCAAGCAACAAGAAAAGTGCTTATGATATTCTTGAGTTTCTTCCTCACAAAAGAATTAGGTAGTGTTTGCTTTTAAAAAAAATGGACAAAACTTTTGGATATCAGATTCATTCACTTATTCTCTAAGGACAAATAGTAAATTGAATAGTGTTGAAGGATACATGAGCTGAAGTCACTAGATACTTGTTGTAAATAGAGATTAATTCTGATGATGAAATTCTGGTCTTAATAGGTCATGCTCACATTTCTTCTGGCCAGTTTTTGGGTCTATTGACAAATAATTGACGTTTAAAAGAAAACCATCATACTGCTTTCAAACTGATGAGTGATGACACCCTAGTGAATTCAGCAGTTAGGCATACTATCTTGCCATGCCTGTCTTACCAGATCTCTGTGGTTGTTGCAGCAGTATGACCTCTTAGTGCTATCTCCTATGTCACTTAGAATTTGGCGAACATCCTTTCTGACAATTTTGCCCATGGCTCTTGTGTTTCAATTAAGGAGTGCCGCAACTGCTGCTGATCATATCTGAAATTGAGTTAGAATGTCCAAGTAGAAATTGTTGATTTACAATGTGAATGATCTGTTAGATACTGTACATGCTCCCTAGTCATTTTTTCTGATGTTCTCTCCATATCAACTTGGGGTATGTAAATGGGTGACATCATGTGAAGTTTCAGTGGCTCGGTAAACACTGTGTAATTTCAAATTGTTGAGGTACAAATATTATAAAAGATCAGGCTTTTGCGCCTGATGCTTGCAGATGGTGAATCTTACCCACTCTTCGGGGAATTCTGAACTTTTCTTAACTTGTCTAAACAAAACAAGAAAGAACAATTACTGAACTTTAGTGCATCTTATTTAAGAGTCAAAATAGCTTATCCATGTGGCAAGTTTACTTGGATTTGAACTATCTTCAGATTGGTGCTTATCACTGAAAAAAACATATATTCTGGTAAGACCGCAACATGTGATGTGTGGGCTAGTCACACATCACGAGTTCGAACCTTCAGGCAAACCAAAAAATGGTATTTAAGTGGAGAAGGGTAGTGGATGGGCCTATTATCCACCGAGTTTCAAACCGTGCGCTAGCTTGTGGCCTTTGGGAATTTATCGACATTAAAAAAATAACCCCCCATATTTTGTGATCTTATAATTCCTTGCAATCAATTTCTCAAAAAAATCTTGTGCTTCCACTAGTTCTATATGATAATATAACAGTCTGGTTTTTAGTTGTAGGAAGCAATTCTATTGACCTTTTGGTAAGATTCTTGGTGCTCAACAAGTGATACCGTAATTATGTGTATTCTTGAGCCGAGATGCATCCCAGCCTTCATATACAAAGCCATCAGCTATTAGTCACCCCTTCCCTGAAGTACTAGTGGCATACTATTGTAATTAAGTTTTGGTGCTGTTATATATACAAACTGTTACCATTCCTTAAAAAAAGGATTCTTTGCTAACTGAATGTGCTAGGAACAAACTTGTCTTTTGCTTTACCTCTTTTCCTTAAACACCGTTATTTCTTGCTGAACTCTGTTAATATTTGAAACAAGTGAATTCTGTATTTTTAGTTTATGCACTGCTTGGGGGAATTGGAAGATTCATTTTGTTTTTTCCCCTCTGAATGGTTTTTTCAGGGTGCACCAATTTGCTCTCACTATGCACAAAATGGAATCTGCAAGTTTGGGCCTTCTTGCAAGTTTGACCATCCTATGGGAATGAGTTATAGTCTATCTGCTTCTTCTCTTGCTGATATGGCTGTTGCTCCTTACCCTGTGGGATCTTCTGTTGGTATGTTGGCTCCGTTGTCCTCATCCTCAGACTTGCGGCCTGAACTCATTTCTGGATCTGGCAGGGATGCCTTCTCAACCCAAATATCATCCATGAACATTTCAAGCGGTTCAGTTGGTTCAATGTTTTCAAAGGGTGCTCCTGCTTCTCATTCCGGTGTTCAGCAATCTGTACAGAGTTCTAATCCTTCTTCCAGTGGCGGCAGCAGCAGCGCAGGCCATGGAAGTGAGGCTCGCACATCAAATTGAGAGAAAAGATTGAGTGATCACATTTTTGCTGTTGATCAATGATCACACGACGAGCATTCTATTTTGGTGCTAGTCCTTTTTAGGAGGATTTTGTCTTTATTAGACAGTGATCTTGGTTCTTTCAATTCAGATCTAGCACCCAACTCTAGTTCTGGTCCATCTGTTGTTCATAAAAGTCACTATAAGGCCACCTCTTTTCATTTCGAATAAGTGATATCCATCCATCCTTGAAAGGTGCAACTACCCTCAGTAGAGGTTTGTAGCTAGTTTCTGAATAACAAGAAACAAACACCACTTTCCATTTTAGATGAATTTGCAACCCATATCCCAACTTTTGGACCTTGTGGTGGTTATTTATGTTGTAGTCAATTAGGGAACAAAAATATCCTTCCTACACCATTTGGCTGTCTTCACCTATCCTCTTTAGTACCCTCTTCAAGCTCCAAACTGGACTTCGGAATGAATACCAAGGTTTTAGTTTCCCCTGTTTTTGTTTGGTACTTTATTGTAAAGAAACAGTTGAACTTACAGAATTCTGAACAAGACAATGTTTTATTGTCTCTTATGACATTTGATCGATACTTATGTTGTAATATGGGGCTAGAATTTATCATCAAGTACAGTTAAAAATACCAAGTTACAACTTTGACTTTGTAAGAATTGCTTCTTCTTTCTTTTTAATTCTCTCTCCAATCTAGTGTCTTTATTGCTATTATAGGTTATGGTTTGCCTTTTTAGCTGCTGTAAATGGTCTTACTATATCTAGAGCTAAATTAAAGTAGGGAGCAAAGTAAGTCATTAGTTCATCTAAATGACTAATGGTTAAAACTTTATCTGTATCTTGATTTTTTCTCCTAAGTCTACTTAATTCAGGTAATTATTGATGAGTTTAGAACTTGGTGAGTGATGTACGTACTTATCCAAAGTGGCAGTTACTCCTAATTAAGCATGTTTACTTTGGAAGAAATTAGTATAACTATTTAAAAGCATCTTCCCTCTTTTCTATTTGAGCTTTTTTGGTCACTTCAAATATCTTATTCTGGTAATCTATTTTCTTGTCACTTTATTTTTGTATTCTGGAAATTATCACCCGAAATACCTAAAGTTATACCACCCAATGTTTTGAGGAAGAGAAACTTAGAACCACCTAAAACAAAAATCAGATATCAAACTTAAGAAACCATGAAATGCGATCTTAATCATTCAAGACAACTGCGCTTTTAGGTGCCATGGGTGGAGCTAGGGTGCATTCGAATTCCTTTCGTCGAAAACTTACATTGCACATACATGGTCAAAATTATCTTTTACGTATATATAGTAGGTGTTGAATCTCCTTGGCTTCTTTATATGTTTGCTTCTTTATATTTTGAACCCCGTTAGTGAAAATCTTGGCTCCATCACTATTAGGTACGAACCATACGACTTTATTCTCTTAGGTGTGACACTGACTACGGGAATGTGTTGTTGTCTCCTTATGCCCGTCCTAGAATACTTGTCGCATTTTTTATTTACACGCCTCTTAAGAAAACATATTTAAGGATAGCATTTTGACTACTTTACCCTCTTAACATATTTCATCATGTAATCTCTCCTCAATAAATATTTATTCCATCATTGATGAGAACCTATTAAATGTTGCTAATAATATAAGGGCAAAATGAAAAAAAACTACTTAATTTTATCTTGATTAAATAAAATGACAAGTATCTTGAGACATGTATATTTAGTAAGAACTATTAGCGAATATTCTCCGAATATTCACCGTATATTTTGTAATTATGATAGATGTATATTTAAGGTAACTTAGGATTCTAATTGTATTAGAAATCAACCAGTTAAGGTAAGTTAGGATTCATACTGTATTAGGAATCAACCTTTGTACAACTATATATATTGTGAATAGTGAAAGGAATCCCTATGAAAAATTATTCTATCTTACATGGTATCAGAACCTAAAACCTAAACCCTACTCTTCTCCTTTTCTTTCTCTCTTCTCGGCCGAAAACCACCATTTTTTTCCCTTCCCTCGGCTAGCGGCAACAAGGCAACCACCATGTCTTCCCCCACAAATTTCGGTTCCTCCACTGGCATTTTTGACAACCCCTCTCAATGATCATCGTCTTCTTTTCACCCGGCTCTCGCCGTTACTAACATCAAGAATTTTATTCCTATAATTCTTGATCAAGAAGACTGTCAATATTCCATGTGGACAGAACTGTTCTATATTCATGCCTGTGCGTACAACGTGCTCGACCATATTGATGACTTTGTTCCTCGTCCCACCGACATTACCGAACCAACATGGCATCGCCTTGACGCCATCGTCAAACAGTGGATATACGGCACCATCTTGAAAGACTTGTTGTAAACTATCATGAAAACAGGTGCCACGGCATGTGACCTTTGGGTATGGTTGGAAGAAATCTTTCAGGACAACAAAAATACTAGGGCCGTGTATTTGGAAGAACAATTCAACAATACGCGCCTCGAGAATTTTAACAACATGTCTGAATATTGCAAACAACTAAAACTCATAGCCGACCAACTTTCCAACGTCGGGACATCTGTTTCTGAAACTAAGATGGTACTCCAATTAGTTGCTGGTCTACCGAAAGGTGAATACGATACACTTGCAACGATGATTCAACAAGTCGACCCACTACCTAGTTTCACCAAGGCATGTTCACAACTATTGTTGGAAGAAACTCGACGTGCTAAATAAGAGGAACATAATTAAAAGGCATTAGCCATTGAAGGGATGACATCACCGGCGACCAATACCACCCCGCCACCACCGCATGACCACCAACAGCAGCAGTCCCGCGGCGGAGGTCGTGGCGGCAGAGGCCGTGGCAACAACAACAAAAGAAAGGGTCGCGGCAAGGGCCAACGCAACCAGTGGGCTGGACAGCAGCCAGGCTCAAATCCTGCAGTTTTCCAGTGGGCTGGACAACAGCCAGCATGGCCTAACCAGCAGAACTGGGCCTCGCCTGCATGCCCATACCCGACTGTAGGGGCCCAGTTCCAGATTCCAGCAGCCAGCATGGTCGACTGGCCTATTGGGCCCTTCTCCAGCCACAAGGCAGGCCCACCTGGTCTCGGTCCAGCAACAGCAACCCATCAGTCTGGCCCCCACTGATTTGGGCCAGGCCTACAACACCGTGAACTTTCAACAGCCCGACAAAAATTGGTACATGGACACCGGAGCCACATCGCACCTCACCCAGTCGTCAGTTAACGTGTCCTCAATTTATTACTGTCGGCAATGGTCATCGCATTCCAATTGAAGGTTACGGTAACACACACACCAAACATCCACACCCGCCTTTCTCCCTAAACCACGTTCTATACATCCCTAACATCATTAAAAATTTAATCTCTGTTAGAAAATTCACTAGCAATAATTATGTGTCTGTCGAATTTGACCCTTTTGGTTTTTCTGTGAAGGAACTCAATACGGGGAAAATTCTTACACGCTGCAATAATGTGGGAGGCCTCTACCCATTTACTCAATCTTCCGCTGGCAAACCGCAATCACCTCTATCCCTTGCGGTGATCTCTCCCTCAACTTGGCACAACAGACTCGAACACCCCGGAGACCCAGTTTTTACTTTTCTTAGGACTTCTAAGCGTATTCAATGTAATAATGGAAAAATTGTCCACCACTGTTTTTCTTGCCCACTAGGCAAGCATACTCGTCTTTCATTTATGTCATCAAACAGTGTTACTTTTTCTCCCTTTGATATTGTTCATGTTGATTTGTGGACATCTCCGATTGTTAGCTCTTTGGGTCACAAATTCTATCTAGTATTCTTAGATGATTTTTCACATTTTGTCTGAATTTACCCACTGAAATTCAAATCTGAAGTTTTTGCCAAATTCCTTGAGTTTAAAAAATTCATTAAAACACAATTTGAAAAATCTATCAAATCATTCCAATGTGATAATGGACGTGAATTTAATAACTCGACATTTCACAATTTCTGTTCTAAACAAGGCATGGTTTTCCATTTTTCTTGTCCTTATACTTCCTCCCAAAATGGAAAGGCTGAACGAATTATACGTACCATCAATAACATGGTTCGCACTCTTCTGTTTCACGCATGTCTACCACCGCCTTTTTGGGTCTATACTGTTAAAATGGTAGAATCCCTTCTTAATATTTTACCAACTAGCACTCTCCAAAATAATACCCCTACCGAAATCTTATACCATAGGCTACCATCATATGATCACCTACATATTTTTGGATGCTTATGCTACCTTAACATAGCCTCCACTGCACTTCACAAACTTGCCCCTCGCACCAAGCCTTGTGTCTTCGTTGGTCTCTCTCCTACTCACCGGAGCTATCTGTGCTATGACATTGCCACTCGCACAATCATCTTCTCCCGTCACGTCACATTTGACGAGACGACCTTCCCATTTTCAAACCTCAAAAAATTTCAAACCACCGATTACACCTTCCTCGATGAACCGAGTTTGTCTCTGACTATCCAAACTATGTGCCAACAACAGCCTACTATTTCGACAGACCACCATGTCCTGTCCCAGCCATTGTCCGACACCTCACCAACACTCTCACTGCCTCATGCCGTGTCTCCTGCAACCACAACATCACCACTACCACACAGTCCTGCAGCCAGAACTCGCAGCCTACCTCTGGCAAAGATCGCCGCTTATCACCCCGAACCGTGACTACGCAGCCTCCAAATCCGGCAAAGATCGCCGCTTCCCAATCCCGACACAACAACCCTCAGAACCCCCAAAGATGCACTCCCCACTACTGCCTACACATTGCATGGCGACTCGTGCACAACACAGGATCTTCAAACCCAAGGTTCATTTCAACCTCTCCACATAAACCTTATCACCCATTCCAAAAAATCCAAAACTAGCCAAACTGGACCCTAATTGGAATGCGGCCATGTACGAGGACTTTAACGCTCTAACCAAGCAGGACACTTGGGATTTAGTACCTAGACCAGACGGTGTGAATGTTATCCAGTGTATGTGGCTATTTTATCACAAGTTCAGAGACAATGGTGACTTAGAGAGGTATAAGGCAAGACTAGTTGCGAATGTCACTAATCAGCAGGAGGGTATTGATTGTGGTGAGACATTCAGTCTGGTTGTTAAACCGGCCACTATTCAGGCTGTTCTCAGTATAGCTATGGGCATGCATTGACCGATTCATCAGCTTGATGTCAAGAATGCATTTCTTCATGGGGACTTGAAAGAAACTGTGTACATGTATCCGCCCTCTGGCTTTGTTCATCCGGCAGTTCTGTAGTTTGTATGTCGTCTCCAAAAGTCCTTACATGGATTGAAACAGGCACCCCACGCTTGGTATGATCGTTTTGCCAGGTATCTTCTGTAGATTGGTTTTATATGTAGCAGGTGTGATAACTCTCTCTTTACTTTTCACCGAGGTATCAGCACTGCATATTTGCTATTAAATGTCGACGACATTGTTCTTACGGCCTCATCTGACGGTTTGAAGAATGAAATCATTGCCCTACTCAAAACTGAATTTGCTATGACTGACTTGGGCAAGCTGAGTTATTTTTTGGATATATCAGTGACCAGATCTGCATCCACTTGTTCCTGTGTCAGCGTAAGTATGCAGAAGAGATAGTGTATAGGGCCAAGATGGCAAATTATAAAATTATGCCAACTCCGGTGGACTCAAAATCCAAGTTTAGTGCCAATGACGGTGCTCCAGTTTCTGATCCCACTCTATATCGGAGTTTTGCAGGTGCTCTTCAGTATCTTACATTCACTAGGCCTGATATTGCATATGCCGTTCAGCAGGTGTGTCTGTTTATGCACGACCCCCGAGAGTCCCATTTTGCTGCCCTCAAACATATTATCAGATACATTAAGGGCACATTAGACTTTGGATTACATCTATACCCCTCTGTCCCAACCAAGTTGCTCGCCTACACGGATGCAGATTGGGCAGGATGCCCCGACACACGTCGCTTCACCTCAGGGTACTGTGTATTTCTTGGAGATTATCTTATCCCATGGTCGGCCAAGCGGCATGCCACACTATCCCGTTCGAGTGCTGAAGCAGAATATCGCGGAGTTGCTAATGTCGTTGCTGAGATCTGTTGGCTCCGAAATCTTCTTTTGGAGCTCCCGTGTCCATTACGCAAGGCGTCCATAGTCTATTGTGACAACATATCTGCCATCTATATGTCTCATAATCCGGTCCAACATCAGTGGACTAAGCATATTGAGATGGATATCCACTTTGTGCGAGAGAAGGTTGCTCGTGGTCAGGTCAAAATTTTACACGTGCCTTCCTCTTATCAGTATGCAGACATTTTCACAAAGGGACTACCGCGACAGCTCTTCACCAACTTCCGATCCAGCCTTAGCATTCTGCCTCCTCCCGCTCCGTCTGAGGGGGAGTATTAGCGAATATTCTCCAAATATTCACCGTATATTTTGTAATTATGATAGATGTATATTTAAGGTAATTTAAGATTCTAATTGTATTAAGAATCAACCAGTTAAGGTAAGTTAGGATTCATATTGTATTAGGAATCAACCTTTGTACAACTATATATATTGTGAATAATGAAAGCAATCTCTAAGTGAAATTATTCTATCTTACGAGAACAACAAATATTTTGCAGGGAGGGAGTATGAATTTGAATTTTTTTTTATTTACCAAGCAGGTTTTTGTGATTGAATAAAACCTAATGTCTATCTTCTTCTCTCTCAATCTTCCTTTTAATTTCACTTTCCCTGTTATATTGAAGAAGTCGCTGTTGGCTAGACAAGAGTACTAGTAAACTACTGTACGTATCTAATTGGAGATTGCATGTAAGTCTAGAACTTACGTGCTGCTGATGTCATTTTGCTTAGTACGACTTACTAGTCACCGACTCACGAGTCACCATGATCTTAATTTACCAGTGTCCTAAATCCTAATTTTTCCTTCCATCAACTTTCAGTACGTATATAGTTAGACTTCTCCGTATATTTATTTCTTTATATATATATATATATATATATAATTTCAGAATAGGTGCACCATTATTTTTTAGATAAGATAAAATAAGAAAATTATAATGTATCAAGTTGCATTCGATTTCTCAACATTCAGGAATTAAACCCAGTACCTTAACCAGTTGCCGCTCAAATCTCTTTTGACTATGAGTTTCTTCAAATAATATTAGACATATTTTAAGAATTATGCATAACATATCGAATTTAATCGGGTGACCATGGGTTCACATGACTCAATTTTTGTACTTAGATTCGCCCACATATATATACATATAGTCTTACAATATTGGTACTACTTTTTATTTTCTTAAAAGAATTGGTCAACTGTAGTAAACTAATTATCGTGAAAGTAACAAGCTTGATAAGGAGCGTTATGTTTGTTGCTGGAACCGATATTGTTTCAAGCCCTACCGGAATAATGACATGGATTTGAAATAATCTCTTGAGCTTTTAATCCTGAGAAATTGAAAGGTTGGCTAGCTCATAAAATAATGTCGGAATATATACTTGACAAAATCCGTAGAACGTAAACTTAAATATTATACTTGTTTCATTACAACTTATATATCCGTTTCTTTGATATGCATATTAATATACTTTAAAATTATATACCTTAGACACCCTATTAATTAAGATGAGACACTGAAAAACTCGTAAAAAAAGAGAGGAATTAATTAGGGTGGCATTCAAAGGAGAATTAATTAGGGTGGCAAAAAAGTACATAGATGGTATTACAACATTCATGAAACTGCAAATTAAATATATCAAAAGAGAGTAGTGTATCCAAACTCAACATCACCAAAAGTAGTAGTAGGAGTTTCAGTAGGCATCATCATCAGCTGATCATTTTTATTATTGTTATCAAAAACTGCATTCTCCATGCTTGGATAATAACAATTCCCCACATCCAGCATTTGGTCCATGTTGCCAATATTGTTGTTCACCATCATGGCTGATAAGTCACATGAATCCTCCCATGTTGACATGTACTTTTCTTCATCCAAAAATCCACTGTTAAATGAAAATTTCTCGGAATCCATAGCATTTGCACCATAGAAAGTAGTCATCATGTTGTGATGATCATTGTTTTCTTGGATTTTAGTAGAAGGTGGTGGTTTCAAGCAACTATAAGGAACTATGCAATCTAATAAGTAACCTGAATTAGTATTATTATTAATATCACTAGAAAAGAAGCTGCTGTTCTCATTAGGTGATGAACCATATGAAGATGACTCATTACTATCAGAAGTTGTGGTGGTGGTGGTGGCCGTGGTTAAAATATTCTTGTTCTTGATGATATTGTTGTTACTTTGAATAGCATTATTGAAGTTGAAGTGTTGTGAATTAGGCTGCAACAAGTTTTGGACATGATCAAAAGAAGGGGAAATAAGTGAAGGGAAATTAGTATTAGCACTATCAGAGGTGTAAATAAAATTAGTTCTTGCTTGAGTGCCTTTCATACAAAGTGCAGCTCTATCATAAGCAAGAGCTGCTTCTTGAGCAGTGTCAAAGGTGCCAAGCCAATGCCTTTCTTTAGTCGTGGGGTCACGGATTTCCGCCGCGTAACGACCCCACGGCCTCCGTCTCACCCCGAGAAACCGGCCCGGCTCGGCCTGTTTACGTCGGCCGCGCTTCTCGCTCGGCTGGCATATAGCCGTGTTACGTTGTAACCATGAATAGCCTGTTGGTGTGCGGATTGGCTCGAACATGCCAAATGGTAATTGGTTATTGTTATTATGATTATCTGATGATATTGGTGTGGCAGAAGAAGAAGACATTTTTTATTTTTATTTGTTTGATGAGACAAGTGAAGGTAAGTTGGGGATGAATAATGGATAGCCATGGGAGAAGGAGGTAGCTCTTTTTAAAGGGTGTTGGCCATGATTATGGGGGGAGGGAAAAGGACAGTGTGCACGTAATTTACTGTTTAAAGATTTTGATTTTATTTTCCTTTCTAACAACTTTTAGATTTCTTTCTTGCAACTTGTAACTAGTATCATGCACACTGTATTAAGTACTTTTAGTTTATCAATCCCTGTGTATAGTATCCCAGACCACACCCCCTTGACCCAATAAAAGTTTATTCTTAACATTTTTATAGTTATAATTAGTAAATACTAAATACACATTCTCATTCTGATTTATGAATTAAAATATAAATACCGGATTTGAGTAGAGTAGTATATATGTTTTTTTTGTGTGTAGAGTAGTATATATGTTTTTCCTTTAGGTCTCTACTTAATTCTTTCAATAATGATGGTGTTCATTAGCTTGAGCATATTTCGATTATTATATTGGGTATTTGGTACTTTCTCCGTTCCATTTTATGTGTCATCGTTTGACTCGACATGATTTTTTTCAAAATTATGATCTAAAACAAATCTTATTTATTTGTCTACCTACAAATTATTTCATTAAAGGTAAAGGAGAAATTTTATAGTTAAATTGTTTCTAATTATAAAAAGGTAATATTATTTTTCGGACAGACTAAAAAAAAGTGTTCCAAATTGGGACTGAGGGGACACTTTTTATCAGTATTGCTCTCGGATAATTTTATTTACCAGGACCACCAAAAGTCCAAAACTAGCTTAAAGAAATGAAAAGAAATTACCTTAACACTATCTTAGTTCATGTAATAAATGTATGGGGGCAAAGGAAAATGAAAAACGAATGGATTATTTGAAGTTTTTTCATGCACTTGATTAGAAATACCCTTTCCAATATATCTCGATTACTAAGTTGCTTTGATAATTGCAGTACATAGACTATAGAAGCCACGGAAGAATGTTGGAGCCTATTACTAGCATATAATGCTCTTCTTTTTTATCCAAACAAGAAATTTGTTTGGCCTCATCTGGAAATATATTTACTTAAACATTGTTTAATCCTTCTGTGGTTAAACGGGGTTCTGGACTCGTGTGCAATTTAAATTCTTCCAAATATATAATTTCTTTGAACATACAAGTAAATAAAGTGATGTGGCTTTTACTGCTAAGAAAAAGAATCCAAAACCCAGTGAAATTTTAAAAATACAGATGTGTACGTGTTCGTGTCACACTAAAGAATAATAAATTGAAAATCAGATTGTTAAGTGTCTTTTAATGGGGATTATCTCTTTATCGTATCCGATGAATAAATAAATAAAGAAGAATCTTTAGCAGGCATAAAGACAGAGTTAATTGTAATATAGTGGTGGAATTAGGACTTAAGTTATACACATTTTATACTACCAGTGAATATTAACATTCTTTTTGGCAATAAAATGTGAAATATTTAAATTTTTTTCATATTAACCAATTAATAGACATCAATAAATTTATTTGTAATTACTTAATAAATGACCTATTACAAAAGTATCTTTTAGTATTAGATCAGTGCATAGAATTTAAATTCATAAAATTACTATCTTAAAAGTTCAAAATTCTGTTATCGTTAATCATTTTCCCATACTCCAAAAGGAACATGAATAAAAGAAGGGTTAAAAGCGCGTACGACAATTTTGTCCACATAGTCCTAGATAATCTCAAAACATTTGAATTTTGGAAGTAAAAGTTGTTGTACTTATTCACCTTGGATTATACTATAAAGCACATGTATATCCGCGTTATATGCAAGAAAAATATCAAAATAAATTCTTCTAAACACTTAAGATCATAAGATACCAACAATAGAAAGATAAGTATGCCATGCATGTTACCTACCTAAAGTGGAGTGCGAGAAAAAGCACACAAGTCAAAGCTCTATCTTTTCTATATATTTTTTGTCATTTCTATAGGCTACGCACTAACTTAACCATCATTTTTTTAATATTTAGCTTCCCGGCTTACGCCAGACTATTCCTGGAAATAATAGTCTCGATCCCTCAACACTAATATCAATAAATCGCAAGATGTGCCTGAATGACCAGAGTTTGAGAACAGATCAACTATATCACCTACAATGTCCTACCTCAGAAGAGAGCAAATTGCTCTCATCAGAGTTTGAACCCACGCTGCAAGCCTCCAGCTAAATTTTAATTTCACCTCCTTTGTCATCCAGCTATAGCCGGGGGACAACTTAACCATCATTGCTTCGAGAGGATTAGTGTCTTTTTTTAAAAATAATAATAATCTCACTTATATACATGCATATGGATACAGTCAATTGTTTTTATATTATAAATGCAATTTAACATATTGTAATAGGTTATATTTTCAAAATTTTGGGTTAACTTTTTCTATCAATATAATTAGTTACTTCCACTGTCTCAGTTTATGTGGCGTCATTTCCTTTTTGATTTATCAAAAAAAGAATGTCACTTTTATATATTTAGAAATAATTTAACTTTATTAGATAATTTACAATCACACATTTATATAAGACTTGTTTTAGATCATATATTTAAAAAATCTTCATTTCTTTCTTAAACTCCGTGTTAAGTCAAACAATGCCACATAAATTGGGATGAGGGAGTACCTTTTAAATAATCTGATAGTAGAAAAGAGTATATTGTTAATGTACTAAAGTTAAACTCTCCTTTTTATCCCTTTCCTTTTATGCGGTTATAAAAACTCAACATTTTAAAAAATAAATAGAATATAACAAGTTGTTGATTTATTTGCCAAGTTTATCTTGTTTTATGCGAGTATTTTTTTTGTCAGGGTTTACATTTCTAGGCAATGATTGTGATACTGAAGATGATCAAAGAGATTATTTTATGCAATTGCAATTTTTCCAAGGATAAACATGCATCTTCACGTTGAAAAAAAATCCTATTTCAAAAAGATACTGTTTCAAATTGTGCAAAATCTGAGGATAGAATGGTATCTCATTTATTAGAACGGCTAATTGGAAGTAGTTACCTGCATTAATTTAGTGCTCAAATAAAATTAAATAATTTAACACTTGGAGTTACAGGCTAAAGTGAGATAATAATCACTTTTTGATAATCTATGTAAGAAATGTTTACATCTTCCAGTAATCTTTACATGTGGTAACATATAACTTATTTTATTTTCAAGATTATAAATCTCATATTTTAAGAAAGCTTACATGTAAATATATTGTAGATAACGTGATGGTGTATATTGTTTTTTGTTTTTTTACACCGACAACATATATAATTTAAACTGAAAATGTATATATTACACACATATCTTACATTTATTGGTTTAGGATAAGCACCTAATTTATAAAGTTTTTCCATGTTACCTTTCATCTTTGAGGGGCAATATACTTCACCATAGAAAACTAATAACTCTTCATAGTAAGTCCAATACAGTAATATGAAAATAAGGTAATAACAAGTTATAATCTATTAAGTTGCACAAATATTTTGGAACTCGAACTTCATTTATAAGTGATAACTTTGTGGTAAAAAAATCAATTAAGAAAAAGTAGCATGGTCAAAGTAAGTGAATTTTCAAAGAATACAGAAGAAAAATCTAATCAATGAGAAAAACAAATATAGAGGGGGAAAACTAGGATTTTTTTTTTTTTGTGTTCAAAAAGAGAGAAATTCTCTAAGCAATTTATGGATCTCTGTCTTGTCCAAAAGTGAGTTATAAAAGGCTATAGTCAAAAGTGCAAAGAAAAGGAGTCAGGAACACACGGAAAGCAACAAGTATCAAAACTACTCATAAGCAAAAAGAAATTAGTATATAATTAGTGGGGTGCACTAATTAATTAGTCTATTACCAAGCAATTCTAACATGACACTTTTAACTTTTCTTGACTCACATGCCTAAATGGCATTGGGAACAACATAAACCCCCACCCCCAACACAAAAAGAAAGAAAAACCTTAATCATAGTCATAAAATAAAAATAAAATTTGGTCAACCCCTTTTTATGTCTTTTTATTACTATGATTTCTAAACTCTAATAATGCTTTGCCACCACCCTTCTGGTCTCTCTAGTGCTTTGTTTCATAAAATTATTGAACTACTATTATAAGGTTAAGGAGTGGGACAAATGTGAGAATCGGGATATGATTAAAAAACAAAGACATTATATATATAATTGTGGTTTGATTAAAATACTAATCATCTGTCATTTTTTTTGCATGACATGGACAAAATCTATGACCCTTGACTCATCCACTAAATGTTTCTTTGCCCCTTAAGTTAATTCGTAACTTGAATATATAGAGATAATTTATAGTTAATCTGTCGTTAAATAGGATTAGCGATAAATTTATTTATTAGCTATAAAATTTATTTATCGCTAATTTTTATACTTTAGCACATTAAACACTAAAAACAAGAAAAATGTGCTTGTGAAATTATTTAAATGTAGATTCTAGGTCTTAAATCAGTAGATATAGTATACCGCTGCATCCATTATTATTTTGTATTAATAGGTGAGTATTTACTACACACACAGTACATATATAAAGTTCAAACTGAGAAGATTGGATGCAGCCATACCCGTTACCAAATACTATACTATAACTAGAATCTCTTAAACTTTGACATGACGAAATGATTCATACTTACTGAACTACCTATTTTTTTTACTCATTAGAAACTTTAGATACATGTGCTATTTGAAATTTTCCCTTATGGTATCCCGTCATAATAATTTTGACATTTTGTACAGATGTCATTGTTTTTACAACTTTTTTTATAAATGTGGAGAATTTTTTTTCCGGACATATTTATTTCAACTGCCACTAAATATATGTTACTGTATCCTCACCTTTTCTGTAGTTTCTTAATAGACTAACTTTTTAAATATTAGCATTGGGATTATATAAACATCAAGTTCGATTGTTTATGGAGGAGAGATACTTTGAAAAATCAACGAATTCATGTTTAGCATTTGAAAAGGATGAACAGTTGGTCAAGGGACATATGAAAAGATGTGAACCACTTGGGATTTAATTAGTTAAATTAGATAATAGAACAGTGAATCATAAGTTGGAATTTCATAAATTGAGGGGTTTGTGTTTTCGGATATTCTTGAGGAAAAAAAACGAATGATAATAAGGAGGTGAAGTAGGGGCCTCCTTTGAAATTTTAATTCAGCTTCTATACTGACAAGGGAAACTTATATGCGTAGATGTCAGATTAGAATTTTGCACATTCTCCAAAAAATTGCACACACTTTTGGTCTAAGCAATATAATATAAAATAAATAAAATTAGGGTCATCCGGAATTTAGGGATAAAGATTATAATGATATGACATTCTAAACCAAGGACTTAAGAACATGAGACCTTGGACTTTGACGGGATACGATTTTTTGGTTTCTTTGACCAACATGAATATGGCTCCAATTACTAGTACAATATATTAATGTTGTGATGAAATTTCTGTCCTTAAATATTAAATAGAGACAAAAATATTTCTCTAAAAAGTTCTTCACTTCTTTTAATAATTTTATTTGGTATAAATCTAAATTAATCGAGTCATTTAGGAATGAGGTTAATATGTCAAAAGATGATCAGTTGAACACATTTCTCCAGAAAATCATACTGTATATATTAACCTAGATTATATATTACTTTGTATATATAAATGTGTGTATTATATGCTTTATAACATATTATATCTTGAATAACTTTAGCAAAATCTTTAATTTCACCTAGAACCAATAAATTTCGAATACCACACGTATGTCTAAAACAAAAAACATTGTACTAGTATTAGTCTATGTTCTTTGTTCTTTTTTCTTTTTTCCTTTTGTTTTGTAATCTTGTTCACCTTTTTGCTGATTAGTTACAATAATCAAAAGAACACAAGTGGGGTTCTTGGTTATTTATACTAATTATCAGGGAGGAGTTAGAAATTTAATAAGGAGACTAAAAAAATGTAAGCATATTGTACCTAAAAGATTTTGTTATGTTAAGAGAGTTCAAAAAATTTATAATTAGCTCCGCCACTTCTAATCATTCTTCTTTTATATAACCAAAATTCATAGTTACTCTTCATACAAGGGATACTAATTTGGAGGAAAATTTGGATCAAATGTTAGGAAATTAATTTTATAAGGTAGTAGCTCTAATTTAACCTTGTTCATATTATGGACAAGATTAAACATTTTTAATGGTTTTACAAATCATAAAAGACCAGAGGGGAAACCATAAAAAAAACTAAGAATAAAGTGGAATAGAGAAATGACAAAAAGTTCCCAATTTTAATTTTTTAGATTTGTCGAAAGTTAACTTTTGCTTTTCATCAAATTTTTAACAAAAGCTGAATATTAGATTTAATGAGACTATGAAAATATTATCTAATGCGAACTCACATTCGACGGTGTTGATTTTCCTACTTTTGTTAATGACATTATTTTTTATGTTGTGGTTGTTTAAATTTGACAGGATGTTTCTGCTATTTCTAGTTAAATTTTTTCTTCTTCATAATTTCTGTTAAATTTAACAACAAGAATTTATCAAATTATTTGATTAAGACAAAAATATCATTTTTTGCAAACTTAATAGATTAAGACTGTTTAAGATTAAGAGACTAGTTTAAATACCCCAAAGATAAGGTACCATTTGACAACACTCCAGACTTAGTTCAAACATCAACAAAATTTGTGAATTAGTGAGGACGTGAATTAAAATACTCCGTTTTTCTTCAATCCTTCATTCCTTCTTTTAAAAAAAAAATATCAAAACGTGCAAGTGTCCCGATCCAAATTCTACGGCTATGTGATCATCACAAAATTATCCGTAATCAAGCGTACCAATTAGTTAATTAACTCAAGCATGCGAGTTAAACGAAAATAAACTCTTTAAGTCTAAATCATAGCTTAATTCTAATAAATAACTGAAATCTCAAATAGATTCCAAGTCTGAAGTAGTACAAAATTGGTCAGGGAAACATCTATAGGATCTGCATAGGACAAACACGTATAATAGAAAGTGTTTAAAAATTGATAAAAAGTGTAAATCCTCAGAAATTTTCCGTTAAGTATTACGTCTTCGCTCAGGTTCTAAGTTGAGGATAGGGGTGTTTGATAAGTTATGAAGATGTATATAATAAATAAATTTTAGAGCCAAGATTAAAAAATTACCAACAAATTTTTTATGTGTTTACCAACCGATTTTTAGTTGGTAACTTTACCAACGAATTCAGATTGGTTGGTAAATTTTACCATCGAGCCTCTTAGCACGGGATCAATATCCATTAGTAACTCAAATTGCTCTTGTGCTGCTCCCTTCTGACCCCTCCTCCTGATGAATTCTTTCAAGATCCATGGTTAAGTCCACAAAGTCAATAAAGGTTGTGTTCCTCCTACCACTACACACGTCTTTTATGATGCTCGAAATCAACCCATGAGCTAAGCAATGAATTATCTCAACCTCAATTGGATGAGATGAGGAGTATAGAGAGACAACATCTCGAGTTTGATGTTTTACTGGAGATGGGCACAACGTCTTGCTTTAGGTCTCAAATAATACCTCAAGGGAGACTTTAACTCCCAACGAGGTAATAAATATCTTGGTGAATTCTACCCAAGTCATCAGAGGTGTGTCCTCAGGCCTTTTTTCGCCATCCCCCTGAACCAAAGGTCAACTAAACCTTTCAATTGATAGGCTTCCATCTAACAACCAATAGTCCTTCACCCCTAACAAGGTTGTGACCTTCTCTATTTCCTTAAGAAAGTCATATTGATCCGCAAGAGGGTCTGTCCTTGGTGAATATTGTTGATCCAAGTCTTAAAATCTTCATGGCCAACTGAACCATGTCATCAATCACTGGTGCCCTCATTCCTTCATGTTCCAGTTCTGTAATACTTACTTGGAGGTTCTATTGGGTCTTCATAGCCATGGGCTCAACGAAGGTCTCCATAGCATGCTTTATCTCTTGTAGGGGTTCATTCAAGTCATTTGGAATGAAGGTGGTATTGGTGTCTCATCAACTTATTCCTTTTGTTACTCAACCATCATAGGAATTATCGAACTGGCAAGGTCCGTAGCTTTGCGGGATTAGGAGGATGACCCCTAGGCCTTAGAGGTTTAAGAGGTCCTGCCAAACCCGCGTCAGGCTACTTGTGCAACCTCTTTGTTTACACCACCAATACAAGTTTTCATCATGCTTTCTATGAATCGAAAAACAGACAACTTAAACAACTTCTTATATTTGACCTCTATTGCAAGATCTAGAGTAAGAATAAAGAATATAAGTGTGGTGCAACATATCGATAAGCAGAATTCTACTAGACACAATTCAATTTACTTCTTAGGACTTGAATTAGAACCTAATGTTTTGATATCAATTTTGTCACAATCCAAAATTACGTGACTGACAACGACGCTTTACCCACTTATATGCCTAAATCATGAATGCAAGGTTTTGGGAAATCACCACCTTTAAATATTAAAAACCATGCATGAATACAATCGTTAAAACAAACCACATTTTATTATAAATGGACTATTCATAAAAGTAATAAAGTTTCATGTATGCATGCTATATGAATAATCATAATTACAACTCAAAGGAATAACTATCGTTTATGGAACCGATATGATCATAAATAGCGATACTCAATCAAGACATGCATCGATGATTCAAATAATGAAAGTGAACAGTCTCCACGAGTATAAAGCGGAGTCTCACAAAAAGTATCAACAAAAAATATGGAGCTCCCTTAACTGTGTCTCGTGTAGGTCGACACTAATTCTAGGAAATAAAAGTTGAGTGGCCAAAAGGCCTAAGCTCTACATGTGTAATATGTATCATACAACTTTCTTTCCAAGAAGTGAGACAAGATTTAAAGAAATGAAGTGATATACATATACATTGATATAAGAAAGAAACATTTAGATCAATTCTCAAGTTATACAATGAAATAAAATATCAAAGTAAAATACATTTCAAAGTCTTTAATTATAGCATTAAAGCTTTATCAAATTCATGTGAGATTTTACCATATACCAGGAGCACTACACGATAAAATAACACCAGACTTAGTTACAAGAGTTTAACCCTACTTCTCTGGGCGGCTTATTGTAGTGTTGTACGTGTCGACTTAACTTCATTACCTGAAACAATGATTATTTGTCCTCTCAATGGAGGACTCTATTATCACAAAATTTGACCTAGCCTTGCCATGTGTTCTTACGCTAGCACGCACAGTTTCAAGGTAATGAATAGAACATAAGAAACCAATTTCAGAAGTCTTTGAAGGGGGCTATGAAATAATAAAAACAAAATAAAATAAAATAAATTTGAGTGTCAATTCTGTTTCCGAATGTCAGAAATTATGTCGTCCGACACCAGTAATAGTACTTTAGCAAAACAGAAAACTTTGAAGAGTACATGCACCGAAAATTTAAAGAACACAAATGTTTTAAATTTATATATATAATATAACTTATGATGGTCAATGACCAAATGTATTGTATATATACAAATATACAAATTCCTTTCTTTATAGATTTACAAGATAAAACGGAAATGAATTAAAAGTTGAAGTCGCAAATGACTTCTGCCTGAAAAATCTAACTAAGTAGACATAGACAACCTCTCATTACGATCGCTCCATAAAAAACTAATGTAGAATCTAAATAGCAATTGTAATGTTGGACAAAATGTTGTCAACATACTCAGGCAACACTGGTGATCCAGATTAGGGGTGGACGTATATCGGTTTATATCGATTTTGTATCCGAAAAATATGAACCGAATAAAAATCATTTTTTTAAAAAAAAACTGAATCCAACTTTTTTAAAAAAAAACCGATATGTTCGGTTTATATCACCGAACATATCGGATTATATCAGTTTTTTCTAGTGGGCCGGGTCGGGTCGGGTCATGGAATTTTTTATTTTTAAAAAAAAATTGAATTTCTAAAACTGAAATTGACATTCACACCTACACTATCATGAAATTTCGACGTTGAAATCTATTGTGTATCGTGAGATGTTTACTAAAGAAAAAGGAAAATTAGAAATCGATTTGGGGGAAAACACAAATTGATTGGGAAAACAGACATTTTTCTAAAAATTGGTTGCGCCAAACCGCCGGTTTGGGCCGCCCCGTCTCAAAAAAATACCCAAAATCAAAAAACAAATCGGGTAAAACGGACATCCGAGCGCAGAGTTATGACCATTTAAAGTTTTACCAATTTACAACTACTTTCTCTCCCCACATTTTATGTCAATGCGTCCATGATATGTTAATCAAGTTCATGCCGCATTCGACTTCCATAAAAGCTTCATAGATTGGTTTCAATGACTATGATTCAAGAGATAGTAGTAGCCTAAAATAAAAAAATAAGATTAATTACATATTTAATTCTGTTTTTCGGTTCGGTTCGTATTCAAAATTAAAAAACCGAACCGAATCACTAAATCCTGATTCGGTTTGGTTTTTCAAAAAAATCAGTTTTTTTTTAAAAAAAACCGAGAAAAAACATAACCGAATTTCGATTCTCCGGATTTTTTGCCCACCCCTAATCCATATTTTTGAGATGAAATCCCGAGAGCTCTCTTGGCATTTCTACTTTCTGGTTCTGAATATCGATACTCTATAGTAGCCTCTCTATTTATAGTAGAAGGTATTTCTTGAAAATCTCATCGATCAGTTGTGGAAGTTGAGGGAAAAGTGGACTGCTGGTGGGATTGGTTAGAGAAAATTAGGGAGTAATAAACTCAACAGCTTTGGCTTGATCCTCACGACAAGAAACAACTTTTGACTTAGTCTTCACTCATTTTTACCAGCTCCTTTTTACATTACCATGTCATTTTTACCTCATAGTAATATTTACACAAATATTACTGCATCGCGTGATCTGTTCAGAAAATGTTGGTCCGAATGTTGTGCAACATTTGTCCCAACATACTTACACATTTGTATCAATACTTTAGGAGATATGTTGGGTCAAATGTCACAACACCAAATCCAACATTAACAATCTCCCCCTTTTTGCCTTTCTTTACAAAACTCATTAGAATGTAAAGTTGACTTAGGATGTTGTCACAAATGTTGTCCGACATCTGTGATCAACAATTTCAAGGTCATGCTCTCCCTTAATCTATGATGGCATACAAGCAAAAACATGTGTATACCGATTCATAGGATTAGAAAAGAAAAAAATATGAGCACACATATCACATATCATCCAATATATACAAACCACAAATAGAAATATTCATTGTCAACAAATATCGATATCAATCCACTAAAGATGCTCATACAACATCGATAAAAGTAACAACTCCCTCCTTGCTTATCATACAGCAGTAGCTTCCAGCAGCTTTCTACTCCTGCATAACAGCTTCAACTTCCTCTACAGAACAACCTTTAGCTCCCCCCTGCATCAGCATCATCTCCCTCTTTTGTGAAAAAAGTTGCATCATGAAATAGTCTCTAGCTTGTATCAGGGCATTTCTTACAGCAACAAACTCATAAATCAGTTGGTTGATTTTTCTAATTTGATCCACAAGCCATTCTATAGACAATTTAGACTGTCCTAGACCAGTGTTGCCCAGAATGTTGGTGACATTTCTGGAAATATTTTCACTTTCAGCTTCCTTCTTCCAGGGCAAGTTGATGACTCTGTCATTGCTCTTCAAAATTGCTTTGTGTACAGTGTAAAGCTGAGGAGCCTTCCCTAAAGTGTCTTCTCTCTTAAGCTCAAGCCTTTGGTGGTTAACACTTTGTAGATCAGTTAGGGAAAATGAAGGATTGAAGTTGATTCTTTCTCAGCCAAGTTGGCAATTTTATTAAATATCATTTTTCCCAAATCAATTTTCAAACCTTTCCCAACTTTATACAATAGGGTGGCTTGTTCAGATGTCACAATTGGCTCATTCATCGAAGGAAGCCAATTGTGAATAGCAATTTTATGGAGGGTTGAAAACGGGGCTGTTAGTTTGGAGGCTGGACATCTAGGATCCACTTCTTCATCATACCTCCAGTGAGATATTCAATCACTTCATCCCTATTGTCTATGACCCGTTCTGCTTCTCTAGCATTATCTCCATAATCTAATCATATACATTGATTTATAATAGAAGGTGTAAACAAATAGATCTTTTTTGTAGAGATATGCCTTCTCAAATTTCTTTGAGGAGGTCTTCTCTATAACAGGGCTCAGATTAGCGTAAAACAGCTTTACTACATTATCAACATACAGTCCTTTTTCAGTGACAGATCCTAGGAGCTGTTTGTCCTTTAAGAATTCTATCAGTCCATATTCAGTACAAGAGGCAATATCAATTACTTTCTCATGCCTGATTACTCTATTCTTGTAACAGTCCCACATATCATAGTTAGTTTTAGAATAAAATTTATTTGAGTAAGCAGATACCTTAAAGTCTGAATCTGTGGATTCGGTACTGCTAGAGGATGTTGTTGTATGTGTGTCTGCAGATGTTGGCCGAAATGTAGCCTGAGATGTTGTGGCATCAGTGGCAATATTTGGAGCAGCACTCGACTTTGTAGGTCTGGTAACTCCCTTTGGAAAGAATTGTTTTAAAGTAGAGCTGTCCAGTGGGCTCGGTCGGCCCGATCTGACTCGGCCCATCCCAATACCCGGCCCGCCCCATCCCGATCCCATAAAATTAAAATTATTTTTGTCAGGGTTAGGGTTCGAACTCGGGACGAGGCCTGGGATCGTCCCGCCTGTCCCGGTCCCGACCCGCCCCATCCCAATCCCGTCCCGCTCCGCCCCATCCCGTCCCGACCTGTTCCCCTTTGCAAACAATAACCGTTGTAACAATGGCTAAATTTTGATTTTGGTCGTTGTGCAACGGCTATAACGACCATTTTTAGTCCCCACCTCATAAACCCCCTACCTCCTTAATATTTATTTTTAACCCCTAAGTTAATATATTTACACTTTAACCCTATTTCTCAACTATAAATAACTCATTTTCCTCTTCTTTTTTCTCACAAATCTTCCTACCATTTATGTAATCTCTCAATTTATCTCTCTATAATTCTACAAATCTTCCTACTATTAAATATTATATCAAAGTTAAAAAATTGGGAGTAAAGTTGGCAACTAGCTTGAGGATCATCCATCGAGTAAAGTTTTAAATTTCAACCTCGATTACACGTCGACATTATGTCAGCGTTTGATACCTTCGTTCCTTCTTTAAATTATTATTGTTACTTAATTTTAATTATCACACTTAATTTTATTTACTTTAATTATTTATTTGCATAATTATAATGGAACGATTGAAACCTATGATTAGGGGTAAGGGTAAGGGTGCTTCTTCTAGTAGGGGTAACAAGGGTAAGGGTACTTCTTCTAGTAATCCTATTCCTAGTCCTGATGATTTGATTGATTTCAGTCATATTGATAAAACTATTTTTTAATGATATACCATTAGATGATGAAGTAGATGAACTAGACTTTAATTTAGACGATAATATAGATGACACACCCACTAGTGCACCTCAACCTCAGGCTCAGACTGAGTCTCAGCCTGAAACTGAAACTGGAATGCCTCCTATTCCCCCTAGTATGAATCGAGGCCCCACAAAATGAAAATTAAAATCAGACGCATGACAATTTTTGATAGGGACGAAGAGAATCAACTAGCTAGATGTAAAATTTGTAAAAATGTTTATAAATTTAAAACCGGAAAAGGTCAAGGTGGAACGAGAGGTTTATTGAGACATGTGCAAGGCGAGCACACAATTAGGTGGAATCAATACCATGCTAAAAAATCGGGTGTCCGAATGCCATCTGAGTCGGGACAAGGTTCATATAGTGTCCTCGACCTAGTACATGGTCAAATTAACCCAACGATGGGGGGAATATTTGGCCCTAAATATGATAAAAACAAAGATAGGGAAAATATGGCAAAATTAATTGCGGTGGAGGGTTTGCCTTTTTCATTTCCTTTCTCTCATGGTTTTATTCATTACATTCGAGAAACATATAATCCTTCTTTTAATGGTTTCCTAGATCAACTGCTAGAAGAGATGTTTTTAAATTTGCAAGTGAATATCAACAATATTTGCGTTATGCACTGTATCATTTTAATGGAAAAGTGGCTATCACTTCTGACATAGGTCGTAGTACTAACGGTAATGATTATTTAACGGTAACATGTCATTGGATAGATCAAAAGTGGTCTATGCAAAAACGTATTAGCATATAGATATATAGATGATAGGCACACTAGAAGTTTTAATGCAGAAAATATTCAAGAAATTTGTGATTACTATGGAATAATTAATAAAATTATGACTATTACATTAGATAATGCTTCTTCTAATGATTATGCTATAAAACTTTTAAAACTTAGATTGACTCCATCCTTTCCTGATCATTTTCATATAAGATATGCGTGCCATATTTATAACTTAGTTGTAAGGGATGACCTAAAACTTTTTGAAAACATTCTTGATAAAATACAATTTGCTATAAATTTCATTTTTAAAGGTAAAAAAATACAAAGACGCAAAGTGTATAAAAAACATGTCATGATTGTGGATTATCTTATAGAAAAATTTCAGAAGAAGTTTCAACTAAATGAAATTCTCTATATGCGCAACTACTTGTTGCCTACGGTTATAGACAACCTATTACTTTATTATTTAACGTCCATAATAAAAATCCAAGGGATATGCTTGTAGATAATGATTGGAATTTTTTTTAGAACTTAATAGATTTTTAGAGAAATTTTATCAAGCTACTAAAGAATTTTCCGGTATTTATTATCCTACTATTTCAAATATGTTATTTTATATAGCACTAATATTTTTGTTACTTAATGAATATATGCAAAAATCAACTTATAAGACATCTATTGAAAAAATGTTTAAAAAATTAAAAAAAATACTTTTTTTCCTATCCCCACTATTTATATTGTTGGTGTTGTATTAAATCCAACTATTAAAGTAGACGGTTGTAAAACACTTGTAGAAATGATTTATGATTGTATAGAAGTACTTCCAACAGACTCAACTGAAGAACCAACTCACAAACCAACTAAAGAAGAAGTTATGTCTAGCATACACACCGAATGCAAATAAGTATATATGTATTACCAACAACAAAGTGCAAATAATCAACTGACTTTTGTACCATCTTCTACTACTTTGCTGCAACCTTATAAAAAATATGTAGTTTCTGCTGCTAGTATTCAAGGCCTTAAAATAAAATGTGTAGTAGTTCAACTTCTTCACAAGTTAGCGAATTTGATGTTTATGTTTTGCAGGGTGTTGTACCATACGAATTAATTGCTAATGATGAAGGACAAGAAGACTTGCTGAAATACTGGAGGCAGAATGAGAATACATTTCCGACACTAACAAAGATGACCCGAGATGTGTTGAACATTCAAGCGTCATCAACAACGTCTGAAAGCGCTTTTTCTGCGGGAAGATTTCATATAGGAAAGCACAGACATTCATTGACGGGACACATTTGGAGATTGCAGTTCTACTCAGAGATTGGATTCATGCGGAACGTAGAAGGTGCGATCAACCGGAGACCAACGAAGAAGAAGACTGCAACTACAATGAAATCTTGTCCGAGGGAGCAGAAAGCGACGTTGAAGTTGGAGGGCTTGTGCTCATTGGAGTGTTGGAGTGGATGTTGGATGGCATTTGTTCTGACATTGGTGATGTTTCCATTGGTGAAAATTTGGAAGAGGGTTTTGAGAAGTTAGGGTTTCTGATAGAGATTGGAGTTTGGTTTGGTGATTCCATCGGTTAGGTAGGTAGATGTATACCCAATGTGATTTTCCCTCCCCTTTTTATTTTTATGGGAAACTCGGAAATGATAAAATAATAGCAAATGAAAGGAATATTTATATACATGGCAAACCTTTTCTTAGCAACAAAAATCCCTTATTTTTTGGTGTTTCAATTTTACCCAGTAACTTATACCTAAAATAAACATCACTGTAGGAATAGAATTTAATCTTATCATTTTAAATTCTGAAATTCCATTAAACAAGACATATAATAGGGAGTAAAATCTGATATTTCAAAAATCAGATAAGAACAACATCCCAACACATATCACATTATGGAAATGTTAACATCAATGTTAGCAACATTTTGGACGACACAAATTATTGGAAATATTTATAGCACTCAAATTATCACAGTACAAAATTCAAATGTTGCTAGTAAATCCATAGTCGTCTAACATGAGTCATAACCATATTAATTGAGAGCAATAACTTCCAGCTGCTACATATTCAGATTCAAAAGTTGAAAGTGAGATATAGTTTTGTTTACGACTATACCATGAAACAAGGTTATTGCTAAGATAAAAACATCCTCCACTTGTACTTTTTCTATCATCCACATATCTAGCCCAATCCGAGTCATTAAATTCTATTAAGATAGGATTAGTATCTTTAGAATACCAGATTCCCAATTCACATGTGCCAATAACATATCGAATAATACGTTTCACGATATTTAAGTGGGACATTTTAGGACAGGCTTGAAAACGTGCAAAAACACAAACACTATATATAATATCTGGGCGACTAGCAGTAAGATAAAGAAACCTATCATAGATCAATTTAATATTGGGTCGACATTTTCACCAACATTATCCTTACATACCTTCTGCGATGAGCCCATTGGCGTTTTCATCTGTTTAGCGTTCTCCAAACCAAGTCTTTTAACTAAATTCTTGGCATATTTACTCTCTGGGATGAAAATTCCATCTTCACTTTGCTTTATGTGCAAGCCTAAGAAAAAAGTTAATTATCCAATCATGCTCATTTCAAATGTCGATGACATAACTTCAACAAATGAATTTAGGTACGACTGTGAAGTCGATCCAAAGACTATGCCATCCACATATATTTGAGCAATTATAATATCTACACCGTGTCATTTAATAAACAAAGTATGATCAGCTTCACCACAGTTAAAACCAAATTCAAGAAGAAAGTTAGTTAAACAACTATACCATGCACGGGGGGCTTGTTTTAACCCATACAAGACTTTTTTAAGCTTGTACACATAGTGTGGATGGTAAAGATTTTCAAATCCTTTTGGTTGTTCAACATATACCTCCTTGTCTAGATAAACATTTAAGAAGGCACCTTTTACATCCATTTGGTGTAAAGTAATTTTCAGACAACAAGCAATAGCAAGTAAAAGTCTAATCGACTCGATTCTAGCTACAGGTGCGAAGGTTTCATCAAAATCAATTCCTTCAACCTGAGTATGACCTTGTGCAACTAGACGTGCTTTGTTTCTAACAACTGTTCCCGATTCGTCTGATTTATTTTTAAAAATCCACTTAGTTCCAATTGCATTTGTATTATTTGGACGTGGAACTAAGTCCCAGACTTCATTTCGAGAAATTATTCAAGCTCTTCTTGTATTGCTTGTATCCAGAAACTATCTTTAAGTGCTTCTACAACATTCTCTGGTTGTAATGTAGATATAAAACAAGAAAGACTAACCTCTTGGTATATGGTTGAAATACACACATACCTTACCATTTCTCTATAGTTGAGTGGTTCTTTGCCTCTTGTTCTAATTCCTTCAAAAACTCCCCTATCTCTTGGCCCGTTGGATGATTCTTATTAATCCTTGATGAGGGGTCCTTACGAACTTGGTCTAACAATTCAGCACTTGACTCCTCACCTATGGCCTTTGTGGTCTCTATTGCTGTTTAAGATGTTGCTTCAGGTGTGGCAACATTTGTGGCAATATCTAATTCTTTTACAATCTGTGGACTTTCCACTGTATCTATAATATTATTTTCAATAGTTTTTCCTGAAACATCAGAAAGACAATCAAAGATAACATTTATAGACTCTTGTATAGTTTTGGATCTCAAATTGTATACTCGATAAGCATGCCTATTTTGTGAATAGCCAACAAAAATTCCTTTATTACTCTTAGAGTCAAATTTTGCCAAATGATCCATGTCATTTAAAATATAACAAATACACCAAAAAACATAAAAGTAACGCAAGTCTGGTTTCTTTCCATTTATAATCTCATATGGTGTCATATTTGTTCATGACCTTAAATAGACTCTATTAACAATGTGATTAGCAGTATTCAAGGCCTCTGCGCATAAACGTTTTGACAAATGTTTAGAACTAAACATCACTCTAGCCATTTCTTGCAATGTCCTATTCTTCCATTCTGCAACCCCATTATGTTGAGGAGTTTTGAGAGCAGAAAACTCATGAAAAATTCTCATTTACTCACAAAAATTTGTGAATGAAATATTTTCAAATTCTTTTTCATGAACGGATCTAATCCGAAAAATAGGATAATAAAATAAATTTCTAATTCTAGATTGCAAGATTTTAAACATGTCAAACATTTGTGATTGTTCTTTCAAAAAATATATCCAAGAATATATAGAAAAATCATCTACTATCACAAAGGAATACCTCATGCCTCCTAGACTGTCTACTTCGATTGGACCCATTAAATCCATATGTAGCAATTGAAAACAGTGAGACGTACCTGAATGTTGCCCTTCATGTTGGAAAACATTATGAGAGACACGAGTTTGCTTACCTTTCAAACAATCTTCACATACAGTTTTACCTTTATGGCTAAGTTTGGGTATGACTCTAACCGCTTTAAGAGAGTTTTCATACCCAATTCCTGCATATGAAAGTTTAGTAAAGTTGAGTATCTCATGCAATTTCGAAGTCCCTGTGTTGAGCTTACGGAAGGTTGCTTCGGCTAAATCTAATTTGGCACGGATCTTACCAAATTCAATATCCTTTTTTGGTAAGTACAACCTCAAGTCTGGTTATCGTGCCTTTTAATACTAAATTCTCTTGAGTTAAAGATTTTACTGTTTTTGTCAAGTTACTTGGATTCTATGATTGAGGCTTTACAAATACTTTATAATTCATTAATCATATCATATGTGCATTTAACTTGATCCATACAATCAACCTCACTAACAGAAATAGATCACTAAAGAAATTAACATCAGAATAGTTAAAGAATTCATACCTTTCGGATATTGCTGAGGATGTTGATGTCATTGCTGATGTTGGAGCAAATGTCGTGGCATCTGAGACAACATTGTATACGACATCTTCATTAACTGATAGAGATTGTTCGAAAATAGTAGCCAACATTGCTTGTGTTTTAATTTTACGATCTCTTTCCTTTTCTCCTTCATCATCACTAAGAGAAACCCATAGGTTCTTACCAAATTTTCTAAGAGTGTTTGGCATAGTGACCCCAACTCGAGCATGCATGAAATTGCACAGACTCAAGTTGTTTGGGATCAAATTTGGTACGATCTGCGTTGATTCTTCTTAGTTGATTTCCTTTTTGTACATTTGGAAGGAATCTAATGGGATTTTGATTGAAGACTTGGTTTTGGTGCTCTTTAGATTTAGATTGATTTCTCTCATTTTTGAACTTCCTCACTATCGAATTGTATTTTCGAGTGAGTAAGACAATATTTGTACCATCACCAATTTCTTCAAGATTCTCATCCTCTTCTTCTATTTGACTCTCCGAGGATTGAACTTGAAGTGCCACATTCTTGCTTTTATATAATTCCTTTTGATTCTCAATGTTCATCTCATAAGTTTTGAGAATGCTCATCAAGGTATGAAGGTCCATTGTGGAAATATTGTGAGCTTCTTCAATAGCACAAATCTTTAAATTGAATTTTTCAGGAAGAGAACATAGAGCCTTTTCAACAAGTTGAATGTTGGTTAATGGTTCACCACGCACTTGACATTTATTTGAGATGTCAATCAACTATTCAAAATAAGATTTAATATCATCCCCTTCTTCCATCCTTAAACGTTCATATTTACTCATGATCATGTGTAACTTTGTTCGACGAACACTTGAGCTACCTTTACAATGAATTTGTAAAGTATCCCATGCATCCTTAGCCGTGGGGCAGTTTTGAATGAGTTTGAACATATACATATCAACCCATCCAAAAATTGCATTTAAGGTTTTTTCGTTAAAACTAGCATTATTGATTTCTTTTGTAGTCCATTCGGATTCAGGTTTAACAAGAATGTCACCTTACTCATCAGGTGATAACATTGGAACAACATACCCATTGGTTATAGATCTCCATGCCCTAACATCAATTGATTTGATATGAGAATGTAGACAAATCTTCCAATAGGCATAATTTGATCCATCTAAAATAGGAAGCCTACCAATAGTTGGATTTGCTGGATCCATAGCTTGTGATAACAGGACCAAACACTTATTGTGTTAAGTATCGACTCTGATACCAATTGAAGAGGGCTATGGAACAATAAAAACAAAATGAAATAAACTCGAATGCCAATTCTATTTACGAATGACGGAAATTATGTCGTCCGACACCAGTAACAAAACTTTAGCAAAACAGAAAAATTTGAAGAGTAAATACAACGGAAATTTAAAGAACACAAATGTTTTAAATTTTTATAAGTTATATATATAATATAAATTATGATGTTCAATGACCAAATGTATTGTATATATATTTTATACAAATATACAAATTCATTTCTTTACAGATTTACAATATAAAACGGAAAGGAATTAAAAGTTGAAGTCGTAGATGACTTATGCCTGAAAAATCTAACTAAGTAGACATAGATAATCACTCATTAAAATCGCTCCATACAAAACTAATCTAGAATCTAAACAACAATTGTAATGTTGGACAACGTGTTGTCAACACACTTAGGCAACACTGGTGATCTAGATTTCTGAGATGAAATCCCGAGAGCTCTCTTGGTATTTTTACTTTCTGGTTCTGGATATCGATACTCTGTAGTGGCCTCTATATTTATCGTTGAAGGTCTTTCTTGAAAAGCTCATCGATCAGTTGTGGAAGTTGAGGGAAAGGTGGACTGCTGGTGGGATTGGTTGGAGAAGATCAGGGAGTAATAATCTCAACAGCTTTGGCTTGATCTTTACGACAAACAACATCTTTTGACTTAAGGCTCACTCATTTTTTACTAGCTCCTTTTACCTTGCCAAGTCGTTTTTACCTCATAGATTAATTTACACAAATATTACTGCATCGCGTGAAGTAAAACAAAATCTGTTAAAAAAATGTTGGTCTGAATGTTGTGCAGCATTTGTCCCAACATACTTACACATTCATATCAATACTTTAGGAGATATGTTGGGTCAAATGTCACAACACCAAATCCAACATTAACCGTCTTCACTAGTAACTCCAAATATAATTAATATTTCTCGAATAGATTCATAGCCTAAAAGCCTCAAAGAAATCTATTTTATGAAATTACTGTGTTCATAACTGAAAGAAATAATCCCCTTGATTATTTTCATTGATTGAATAGATATATATACAAGTTACAAACCTTCTCCTACCATAATTCTAACTATACAATATGGTAAGTGTATATCCTAATTATGGTAAGTGTATAACCTAATCTAGGTAACAAATATACTACAATATACACATAATATACTTTCCTTAATACTAAAGATTTGGCAACTGTTTTGACTACCAAAGAATTTGGGCGTCTTTGGCTGCTTGAGCTTTCTTTGAAATTTCTGAGAGGCTCAGTTAGACTCTTCTTCTTGGACTCTGTTTAACACACCCCCGCAGTCATAGCGGGCGGTCTTCGAATGCTGAGACTGTCCCTAAAATCTTCAAAGAGAACCGCCGGTAGACCCTTTGTAAAAATGTCTGCAATTTGATAACGAGACGGGACATGACATACGCGAATTTGACCCTTTGCAACCTTTTCACGGACAAAGTGAATGTCCATTTCGATATGCTTGGTGCGCTGGTGTTGAACTGGGTTACCTGAAAGGTAGATGGCACTAATGTTATCGCAATATACCAAGGTTGCCTTCTGAATGGGACAATGAAGCTCCAAAAGCAAATTACGTAGCCAACATGATTCTGAGACCACATTCGCTACCCCTCGATATTCTGCCTCTGCACTTGAGCGTGATAGAGTTTCCTGACGCTTCGCCGACCATGAGACCAAGTTGTTCCGAGGAACATACAATAGCCAGAAGTCGACCGTCTGGTGTCGGGACAACCACCCCAATCAGCATCCGTGTAAGAGACAAGTGTGGATGTAGAGGAAGGATACAAGTGCAACCCATAGTCTAGTGTCCCCTGAATATACCGAATGATGCGTTTGATTGCATTCATGTGCTCAACTCTGGGATCATGCATGAATAAACACACCTGCTGAACCGCATATGTAATATCCGGTCTGGTAAAGGTAAGATACTGGAGGGCCCCTGCAAGACTGCGATAGCTGGTCGGGTCCTCGTATGGTGCACCTGCTGCGGCGCTTAGCTTTGGGTTTGCATCAACTGGCGTGGAAGTGGACTTACAGGATGACATCCCAGCCCTTTCGATGATCTCAGCCGCATACTTCCGTTGAGACAGAAACAAACCACCTGAATGACGTTTGACGGCAATCCCCAAAAAATAACTCAACGACCCTAAGTCCTTCATAGCAAATTCAGAACTGAGCATGGCCATGATAGACTGACGCAAAGCATCGGAGGAGGTAGTCAAAATGATATCATCCACATATAACAGAATATAGGCCAATGACGAACCACGGCGGTAGATGAACAAAGAATTGTCTGACCTGCTGTGTGTGAACCCAATAGTCGAAACAAAATCAGCAAATCGTGTATACCAGGCACGTGGAGACTGCTTAAGCCCATATAATAATTTCTTCAACAAACAGACATGCTGAGGGCGGTTGGGATCCCTGAAACCCAACGACTGATGCATATAGACTGTTTCCTTGAGATCACCATGTAGAAAGGCATTCTTGACATCCAACTGATGGATTGGCCAAGTCTTTGAAAGAGCCAAGCTAAGCACAGTGCGAATGGTAGCCGGTTTGACCACCGGACTAAACGTCTCACCACAATCAATTCCAACCTGCTGAGTCTTACCATCACCAACAAGTCGCGCCTTATGTCGAGCAAATGACCCATCTGAATTCTCCTTATGAGCAAAAATCCACATAGACCTGATAATATTAATACCATATGGACGGGGCACCAACTCCCACGTCTTATTATCAATAAGAGCATTATATTCATCAGTCATAGCAATTTTCCAATTAGGGTCATTTAATGCGGACACAGGATTGCGGGGCAAGGGGGATTTAGAGACATCCGAATGTAAATTAAAATGTCTTTTAGGTGTAAAAATACCCCGCTGACTACGAGTGACCGGTCTATGACTTGAGGAAGAATTGAGGGAATTTTGGGAATTTTCTGGGCTCGGGATGGGTAGCGTGACGGTGGGCTGCCCAAATCGGTCTGGTGAGTTCTGTTTACGGACCAGTTCAGGTGGGGATCGCCCAATAACTGGAACTGCTCGATGGCTGGAGCGATGAGGAGTAGCGTTCTTGTGGGGCCGGGCGATGGGCCACTGGGAATTCTGGGTACGGGAGTTGTCCGAAAAATTCCGAATAATATAAGGGGATATTTGGTCATCCAAAAAATTATACGACTTGGGTTCGGGAGTATGAACTTTCATAAACGGGAATTGAGTTTCATCAAAAATGACATGGCGATTGATTGTGATTTTCTTGGAGAATAAATCAAAACACTTATAACCACGATGATTCGACGGATAACCCAAAAACACACACGGGGTAGACCGAGCCTGAAGTTTGTTAATTGTGGTGGATGGGAATAACGGATAACACAAGCACCCAAAAATCCGAAGGTGAGAATAAGAAGGGTTCTTATTATATAGGATTTTGAGGGGGGAAGAATATGTCAGACCTTTAGACGGAATTATGTTCAGAAGGTAAGTGGCCATTTGTAGAGCATGATGCCAAAAATATGGAGGTATGGAGGCATGTATTAGGAGAGTTCGGACAATGTTATTTATGGAACGAATTTTGCGTTCGGCTTTCCCATTTTGTGAAGATGTATGAGGACATGAAAAATGAAAATTTATCCCATGAGTAGCACAAAACTCCCGAAACTCCCTATTGTCATATTCTTTCCCATTATCACATTGAATATTTTTATTTCTCTTTGAATTGAGTACGAATGAACGCTCTAAATTTTATGAAGACAGAAAACACTTGTGATTTATTCGCAATTGGAAACGTCCACAAAAATCTAGAATAATCATCTAAAAAGAGAACATAATAACGATGACCCATTGAACTAAGAACAGGAGATGTCCACAAGTCGCTATGAATAATGTCAAATGGCATAGAAGTATGAGAATTGGAGTCTACAAAGGGCAACTTAATAATTTTTCCTAATGAACAAGACTGACAAATTGGAGTACTATTTGTACCCTTACAAGAAATAAAGCTATTTTTATCTAAAGCTGATAAAATAGAAGATCCCGGATGACCCAGACGAGCATGCCATATGGAAGGAGAGATGGCTGCAAAGGCTGATGGCAAGGCTGGACTTGATGGACTGAAACCGGGCATGATAGGATACAGATCCCCCCTACTATCACACCTCATGAGATGACTCCCCGTCTTGAAATCCTTCACAGAGAAACCGAAAGGATCAAATTCAACGTAAATGTAATTGTCATTTGTGAATTTTCGGACATACACTAAATTTTTAATCAATTTAGGAGCATGTAAAGTATTTTTCAAGAGGAGTGGTGGATTAGGAGGAGACAATATTTTCGACCATACCCTAGAATTGGAATAGAATCGCCATTACCAACAATTATCCCCAGGGGTGCTCAATTGGAATAAGATGAGAGAGTACGATTCGGATGTCATGTGAGTAGTGGCCCGGTGTCCATGTACCAATTTGGGTCGGTTGAGTCAACCCCAACGTGTGCATCGCAGCCTCTATATCGATGCGAGTGGGGCTCGCATGATGGGCTTTGCGGAGGACGGGGCCCAAGGACTCTGGCCGTCTTTGGCCCAGGTCATTACGTGGGGGCGTTCTTGGGCCATCGCCGATGGGCCGCCAATGTGGGTATTGGGCTCGCTGGATCGCCAGCCACCGGCCGCGGCTTGGAGGGTGCGGGTGCCACCGCCATCGCCCCGTTGGGCCCACGGTGGTGGTGGCCCATCAGACCCGAATGGGACCCACCGCCGCTTGTTGCTCACCGAAACCGCCACGAGAACCACCTCGTTTGCCCCGCGGTTTTGTTATTTTTGCGATTATTCTTGCCGCCACCATTATTATGGTTTTGGCCCGATTATTAACAAAACCCGAAGAACTAGGAGAGGATGCCACCATGACAACTGGGCTTGCTCCGTGAGTCGCCTTTAGCCAAACCGCTTCTTCCAACGTCAGCATGGAGCGGGCTTGATGAAAGTCGGGAAGAGGGTTGCTTTGGCGAAGGAGAGTTCCAACACCATTATAGGCCTCCGAAAGCCCGGCAAGCAACTGTAGAACTAGACGATTATTTGTCACCGGTGCGCCAACATTACGGAGTTGATCCGCCAATTCCTTTAGTTTCTTGCAATATGCAGAAACGTTCGAAAATACGTCCATTCGAACGAGAGAGAATTCCTGCTCGAGTGTGACGATACGAGAATGTTGGTTGTCTTGGAATATGTCACGCAATCTATTCCATGCAGCCATAGCCATGGTATCGGGCTCCATAATCGTCTGTAGAAGGTCCACTGAAATCGTGGCGTATATCCACCGAAGAACGGTAGCATCAAGTGTAATCCACACCTCAGGATCCTCCGCAGGAAGGGGTCTAGCGGGAGGAATTATGTGATGAAGAACTTGATAAGAGATAGCGTGAATTTTAAACAACTCCGCCCACGTTGCATATTGAACATTTTCCATCTCAAGGACAATAGGGACACTGAGCTTGATATTGGAAACCGTGAGGGCAGGGTGAAAATTGTTCTTAGACATATTTGAAAGAACAAAGAAGGAGGATAAATTTAAGAGAGGTTTTTGAGAGCGGAAGACGAGATATTTGGAGAGAAAAACCCGAGGGAGGGGGGGGGTTCTCGGCCAAAGGGGTAAAAGGCATAAGTTTGAGAGAAGAAAACTTTTGGTTAGACCTAGTCTCTTGATACCATGAAAGAAATAATCCCCTTGATTATTTTCATTGATTGAATAGATATATATACAAGTTACAAACCTTCTCCTACCATAATTCTAACTATACAATATGGTAAGTGTATATCCTAATTATGGTAAGTGTATAACCTAATCTAGGTAACAAATATACTACAATATACACATAATATACTTTCCTTAATACTAAATATTTGGCAACTGTTTTGACTACCAAAGAATCGGACGTCTTTGGGCTCTTTGGGCTTTCTTTTCTTTGGGCTGCCGAGAGGCCCAGTTGGGCCTGCTGCCTGCTGGGCTGCCGAGAGGCCCAGTTGGGCCTGCTGCTGCTGGACTCTGTTTAACAATAACCAATCCAACTATTTGAACAAATCAAATGAAAATCCTTTCTCAATTCATGTTAAAACAATTAACAAGTTTCAGGAAGTGCTACTTCAATATGCAAAGGTTTTCAAGAACATACACTTCACAATTTACTAAAATCAGAAAAACAGTATTTAAACCATTTCAAAGAAAGAAATGGTGCGATCACAACCTACTCCTCCGCGAGTTAGGATTCACATTAAACCATATTATGAATTCAACAATATGAATTTTGCGAAAAACTTCAAGAGGTAGTAAGTTTCAGCATACCTCACTTACTTTCCAAATCTTACATTGCTTGTTCCGATGAGGCCAATATTTCCCAATCTATACATATGAGCTCATGTAAATTAATAACACGTTACAACAATACCAACTAAGTCAACTTAGTATCCAACACTTAGACCCAACTTCACAAGTTTAGCAAGAATTCATATTTCACACATTTGAAGCCGATTCATGAGTTTTACTCCAGTTAATCTTTTAAATGTGTTATGTGATCTAGTCTCATAATTAGGAAATCAAAAACCAATTTTCTCAGTTTATAGACTAGTTTTCTACAATTTCATGAATTGATGTTTAAATATAATTATTTATCCATAAACATACTCTAAGAGGAACATGAAGGATAATATATAAGATTGGAGGGCAAGTATTACCGCCTTTTCAAACTCTAGTTTGAAGACTTGAGTCCTTGAATGTTCTTGAATTTTTCCTTCGAAATGTATGGATTTCATATAGTTGGAGGTTAGAGAATAAATCTAATGGACCAAAATCTACCAAAGAGCGAATTAAATTCTTACCTCAAGAGGGTATTAATAGTGTGTGATCTCCCACATCTCTCTAACCTCCAAGACTCGTCCAAAGAAAATGATTTCTCTCCTCGGAATGCCTTTAATAAGGCCTTAGGTGTCACGCACCATGAGGATGCATCTCGCCAAGAATCACATGCGTTCCTATGCTTCACTCCCTTAGGGTGTCTCCTTTGGAATGATGGTAGCTATTCTCTTCCCCTACATGCCTCTTTTGGTGCAACACGCCATTTTCAGCACCAATGCCTGAGAGTGGTCTTGTTTGTTTTGCTCAATTTTCTTTATTTCATCTTAAATTCTAAAACTCTGAGCGTTTAACTTACACCAAGGTTTTCTTTATGTGCCCTAAACGTTTATCACATTCATATAGGCCCCACATGGTTGGATATTTTATGAATCACATCCCTAAGCTTGACATTAATGCGAATTAATTGTCAAATTTCACCAGGCTTCACAAAAATGTTGAAAATACATGCTTTTAATCTAAGCATTCATGGGAAATCATATTTGTTATAACCTCTACTTTCGGGTTAAGACTAGAAGTGCTCGACATGTGAAAAAGTTTGTGTCATAAGGTTTATCGGGTAATGGTCGGATGTTAAGTTTTGAGGCCAAGCAAGTTATAATTTGAAAGTTGACAAAGGTCATCGCAAGTTAATGTTCCTAAATACATGGGTCATGTTACAATGAGATTTTCTCCCAACATACTTGGTGTTACAGGGTGATCTACCTGTCAACAGTTTCCAAGTGCTAGCGGTGGACACATGGCACCTCCTCAGTTGACACTAAGTAAAACTCCAAAACCCGATTTTCAGTTCATGTTTTTCATATTTCTCAATAGTATTTTGACCTAGAAGCCCTAATATCCCTCTCCATCACCAAGATCTCTAAGGTAAGAATTCTACCATCCTACTAGATTAGTTTATCTTCAACATGAAATATTTGTCCTTAAGCTTTTCTTGATGAAGAAATGAAGCTTTCTAGTGGTGTTATATGTTAAATATCATATTATTGAGTTCAGATTTCATAAATTTCTGCACAAAATCTTACAAAATCCTCTCCAAAGTTCATCAAACATCAAGGAGAATTTTAGGTGAGTTGTAGTCTAAATTCCTCTTTGATTCTCTTCTGAGATCACTAGTTCTGATCGTTCTTTCTTAGTGGTTGTTGTAGCTGCTTGTTTTTTTGTAAGATCGGGGCAGAGATGGCTTGTTCTGTCTTTTCTAAGGTATTTTATCATTTCTTATCATCATAAAGAATATCATACGGACTGTATCGGTTTGTTTATTGTATAGGACTCATGAGAAGGTGATCAGAAACCGTGAGTTTGAGTTATTGAGTTTGTTATTGGTTGTATGAGTTGCTTGTTGAAAATTTTAATTTGTTGTTGTTGTTCTTGTGGAGTTCAGAAGGAAGAAAGACGTGGACAAACATTGTCTAGTTGTTGTATAACGAGTTTGTCACTCATTGAGTAGTTGTTATGTTTCGTGTGGGTTGATACTCATATTATTATCATTTCTTGTAGAGTAAATTTGTAAGGAACAAGTGGTTCATTGTAGTAGTTTGAAAAGTCGGTAATCGAGGTATGTAATGGCTATTTCGCTTTCACCTCTTTCAACTTGAATTCTTACAATATGTCATTTTCTGAATAAGATTCAGAGAATGAAACATCATAAATACTATATTAGTAATAATTGATAGTCCCTCATGTTCTTCTCGATGTTGCTTCCTTCAGTCGATCCCTCGTGTTATTATTTGTAGTCTCATATTCTCAGTTGAAAAGTATATGTTGTTCATTGAGAAGAATATGCCACACGTAACATCCATAAACTTTTTCATAAGAATATCGATCATATGTAACCATATTGAAAATCTTTCATAACTTAAATGGAATGATAATCCAAGTATCAGCCATATGTTTAAAGGATTATACACAGCTGATAGCCTTTGTATCTTCAGTGTGACAGTTATTATTATACACAATTAATAACTCTTGTAGCTTATCAGTCTAGTAGTTACTATTATTATACACACTTGATAGCCCTTGTATCTTTTAGTGGTATTATTTAAACGAGAAGTTTGTCTTGGCAGATTATCTATTAGGCACTCCATGTGATTTACTCAATTTATTATAGTAAAGGAACATACCTAATGTAAAGTACTCCCAAAATATTATAAGGTATATTTTATGTGTCATAGTAAGTGAATCTGAAGATTTGTATAGCGTACTGAGAACGATCAGCTATGGCATGTGTTTCAATAGATTATCTCATACTTGTTCATTGATGTCCTTTCAATTTAAGTTTAACTTCTATCTTATGTTATCAGTCCGTCTTACATACGAGTACAATTTATTTTGTACTCATGTCCCTTTTATCAAGGGCGTTGTATTTCATATTGCAGGTTCAAATATGAGGATTGTCAGTATCTTGTGTTTATCAATTGTTTAGTGGGCTCTATATCTTCCTGGAGTCTAGCCGACTCTAGCTACTATTTTGTAATATATATCTACTGACTATATGGATAGGCCATAGCTGTATCCCAACAGTATTACTGATGTAAAGTACTCGTAGAGGCTTTTGTAGACGTATAATATATGTGTACTTAGTTGTATTAAGATATTGTGTCTATGTTCTAGTGTCAAACTATCAAATTATATGGCGGTCATGTGGCCTTATATAAATATACCTTTTGGGTTATTGGATAACTGATGTCGTTATGTTTCTCATATTCGTGGGTGTCCTTATGTGTTGTGATTCTGTATACATCAGGTTTATGAGTCTTACAGGTTATTCGCTCGATCAGGTAAGGCACCGGGTGTTGGTCCACCTCTCCAGGTTCGGTTCATGACAAACTTGGTATCAGAAATATCTGTGTCCTAAGGATTTTACAAAGCCGTTTTCTAGTAAAGTCCTACTTATGGGTGTGTGGTGCACCAGACTTACAATTGGGAGACTACAAAGCATTTAGGAATAGTTACCCTTCTTTAATACTCTGAATCGTGCAATAGAGTTGAGTCATAAGAAATTAATTCTAGCTTGTGCTTTTTTTATGTGTGTTACATAGATGCTTACGACTAGTAATGTGGATGATAACTGGAGGGATAATGCAGCTACATAGTCAAATACCAGCATATCGCCACCTGTTGATATGGGCCAAACCGAGGCCTAGAGTGAGTCACCTACCTAGGTATCCCCAACACCACCACCGGGGCCAAATGATCCTAGAGGAGTTCCAGTATCTCTAGTACCACCATCTGATTTTTCTGATCTAGATCTCAGGAGTGCGGTCTAGATGTTGACTCAGATAGTAGGCACTTAAACACATATGGTAGCATCTCTTAGTGCTGCACTTTCTGAAATGTGAACCAATTTAGGGGTTCGATATTTCATTAATTTGAATCCTCCAGAGTATATAGGATCTAATCTAAATGAAGATCCTCAGAATTTTATCGATGAGCTTCACAGGAAACTTAAGGTGATCATGCTTCAACAACTGAGGTAGTAGTATTGGCTTCATACAGGTGAAGGATATGGAAGTATTATGGTACGAGTCTTGGGAGCGATCCAGAGTAACAGATACACCTCCAGCTATGTAAGAGGATTTTATCGAGGCCTTCCTAAGTCATTATTTTCCTATAGAGATCCAAGAGTCCTGGTTTGATCAGTTTTTAGCTCTTAGGCAGGGTGATATATGCATAAGGAAGTATATCCTCCGATTTGATTCATTATCCAGATATGTTTTGACTATGGTTTCTATGATGCAAGATATGATTCGTTAGTTTGTGGGTGGCCCAAAGCCGAATTTGATCGGGAATTGTACTGTTGCGTCATTGAACCCAGACATAGATATCTCAAGGATTCAAGCCTTTGGACAAACGCTTGAGGAGTGTGACCATAAGTTTCAGGCTGATCGAGACATAGACAATGAGCAGAGAAAGATGGAAAGTTCAGTTAGAAATTATGTGGAGTCTAAGGGTTTAATAGGCCATAATTCTCTAAACAACTAGACAAGTTATTTGAGTCTGCAGTTTATTCCATTGCAAGTGCACTGCCTCAGTTCCAGAGGCCTAAATATGATTAGTACGCCCAGTTAGGGTCGAGTTAGAGTTTGAGAGCACCAGCTTGGAAAACCCAATAGAGTACTAGTCAGATATGGCCACCTCAACCTTTTTGAAGCTAGTATGAGAGAGTATATATAGAGGTATGTCGTCAGGGCTCAAATACATGTTATTGGTTCAGACTTTTGACTCATGTAATGTGAGATTGTCCGAGTAGGGGTAGAGGTAGTATGGCTCAACCTATCAGTTAGTTGCATCTTTATAATCAACAACATATCCCCTAGGCTGTGGTTCTCAAGCACCTACATGTCGTAGAAGAGGTAGGAAGGAATATCTAGCTTTTGGAGGTAATCAGAACCGTTCTCAAGCACCTACATATCGAGATTGTGAGGTTATAGTTTGTAGCCGTCATACATTAGCAGATTTGATTTAATTGGAGATGGTTGATTGTGATGTTATTATAGGCATGAATATGTTAGCATCCTGTTATGTCATGGTCGATTGTCGGGCGAAGATTGTGAGATTCTATTTTCTGGGCAAGTCAATCTTGGAGTTGGAGTGTAACACTATAACACCTAAGAGTAAGTTTATTTCCTACCTTAAGGTGAGAAAGATGATCTCCAGAGGATGTGTCTATCACCTAGTCTGATTTAGAGATGTGAATGCAAAATCACTTACTCTTCAGTATATTCCCATAGTTAATGAATATCTAGAGGTATTTCTTGAAGAGCTTCCTCGTATTCCTCTGAAAATAGAGATTGATTTCGGCATTAATATACTTCCAGATACTCAGCCTATATCGATTCCTCCTTACCTAATGGCTCGTGGAGACCAAATAGAATTGAAAGAATAGTTGAAAGATGTTCTTGAGAAGGGTTGTATCAGGGATAACATCTCTCATTAGGGCATGTAAGTATTATTATTTCGGAAGAAAGAGGGCTCATTAATGATGTGTATTGATTATCAACAGTTGAATAAAGTGACTATAAAGAATAAATATCAATTTTCTAGGATTGATGATCTATTATCAGTTACATGGTGCCAAATGTTTCTCAAATATTGATTTGAGATTGAATTATCATCAAGTGAGGGTCAGAGAGAAAGATATCCTGAAGACAACCTTCAGAACCCAATACAGTCATTTTAAGTTCCTTGATATGTCATTCGGGTTGACTAATGTTCCAATGCCAATTTTGGACATATTTGTGATTGTGTTCATTGATGATATTTTGGTGTATTAGCTATCAGAATAATAGCATGTAGATAATCTACGAGTGGTATTTTAGATGCTCCAGGATCACAAGTGTATACAAAGTTCTCTAAATATGAATTTTGGATGAAATATGGCATTTCTGGGCGACATAGTATCTTGCGAGGGCATCAGAGTTAATACAAAAAAGATCAAGGTGTGAAGCCTAGACCCACGACTTCCTCTAGAGGTTCAGAGTTTCCTAGGGTTAGCAGGATATTACATGAAATTTATAGAGGGATTTTCCTCTATCTCAGTGTTGTTGACTATGTTAACTCATAATGCGACCAAGTTTCAATGGTCAGATGCTTGTGAGTAGAGTTTTTAGGAGTTGAAGAACAAGTGGACATCAACACCAATCCTGACACTTACAGAGGGTACTGAAGGCTATGTTATTTACTGTGACATTTTAGGTACATGTTTGGGATGTGTTCTAATGCAGCACGATAAGGTTATTGCATATTCTTTGAGAAAACTGAAAAAGGACAAGAAGAATTACTCGATGCATTATCTAGAGTTGGCAATATTTTTTTCGCATTGAAGATACAACATCATCATTTGTATGGGGTCTATGTGGATATATTTACAGATTAAAAAAGTATCCAGTACATTTTCAAACAGTAGGAGTTGAATCTAAGGCAGAAAATGTGGCTCGAGTTGTTAAAAGATTATGACATATATCATCTAGGTAAGGCTAATGTTGTAGCAGACGCCCTTAGACGCCAATATATGGGTAGCATGGTGAACCTAGAAATGGGAAAAAGAGAATTATCCAAAGATCTTCATCAACTGGAAAGTTTGGGAGTCCAACTTCTGGACCCTAATGATGATTGTGTTGTTATTTAGAAGACAATAGAGTCGTCTAGTGTAGCAGAAGTGAAAGAATGATAGTATGATGATCGATATTACTGTGACTAGGAGAAGGTTTTTAGCTGCACAATATGACAACTTTTGTGCTTAAGAAATATGGGGTTCTCAGATTTCAAGGTCGATTGGGTGTTCAAGATGTGGAGAAGCTTCGATAAAGGATAATGGAAGAAATACATCATTCACAATATTCTATCCATTTAGGCTTAACAAAGATGTATCATGATCTCAGAGAATTCTATTGGTGGATCGACATGAAGAAGAGTATTGCAGAGTTTGTAGCTCATTGCCCTAATTGCCAGAGGCCCAAGAAGAACTCAGAGGCCCAATGGGGTAGCTTAGAATATAAAATCTTGATGTGGAAGTGGAATATGATTAACATGGATTTTATTACAGGTTTGCCTCATTCATTTTATAAGTTCAACTCTTTTGGGTGATAGTAGACATGCTTACATAATCGACTCATTTCTTACTAGTTTAAACCACCAACACAGCTGAAGATTATGCAAAACTTTATATCACAAAGATAGTCCAACTTCATGACATTCCAATCTCTATTATATCTTTTCGAGGTGCTCAGTTCATGACGAACTTCTGGAGGTATTTCCAGAAGGGCTTGGGTACTCAGGTGAGTCTTAGTACAATATTACACATACAGAAAGATGATCAGGAAGAACGTATCTTCAGACGCTCAAAGATATTATGAGCATGTGTGCTAGACTTCAAATACAATTGGATGATCAATTACCTCTTATCGAGTTTGCATATTATAATAGTTATCATTCTAGGATAATAATGACACCATATGAGGCATTATACGAGTTGAAATATAGATCTCATATCTGATGGTTAGATTGGTGAGGAAGAGTTTTTTGGTCCCGACTTGTACATGATTGGGTATTCCTGAAGCATTCCTCTATGAAGATGGTTCTACGGTTCGATAAGAAAGAAAAACTTAGCCCAAGGTATATTGGGCCATATAGAGTTATTCAGAGGATAGGCCGGGTGGCCTATTAATTGGAGTTACCCCTAGAGTTAATTGCAGTTCATCTTATTATTCATGTGTCGATGTTACAAAAGTATTTAGGAGATCCTATTCGTGTTGTATCTATAAAGGATGTTCATATTACAAAAAGCTTATCTTATGAAGAGGTTCCAATTGTTATCCTCGATCTCAGGTCCAAAAGTTGAGAACTAAAGAAGCAGCCTCCGCGAAATTACTATGGAGTAATCAGAATATTGAGGAGATTACGTGAGAAGCCAAGGAAAAAATGAAGTCTAAATATCCTCACTTGTTTCAGACAGAATGTTACAGTCGTACTTGAGATATTGTAGTGCCACTAGAGTCAGAGGCATGATTATATGAGGTATGTTATGATCTACAACGAATGTAATTGGTTTTGGATTGGTTAGTGAGGTTTGAAATTGTTTTTGTCCATCCTTTGTACATATTTTTTGTTGTGCTGCCTATTGAGGCATGTTTCTGTGTTTCTTGTTAGCTGACAGGGTTTAGGATAGTCCTATTTATAAAAGTAACTCTGAAGAATTTTTTGAAACTTTTCAAAGTTAGTTTCTGTTAGGAGTATCGCCTTTTCATTGAAGGAAAAATATTTCCAGGGGGGATAATGTTATAACCTGTACTTTTAGGGTAGTACTATAAATGCTCGACATATGAAGAAGTTCATGTCGTAAGATTTTTGAATTGTATAATGGTCAGACGTTAAGTTTAGAGGCCAAGCAAGTTGTAATTTGAAAGTCGACAAAGGTGGTCGCAAGTTAATGTTCATAAGTTCATTAATATATGAGTCTTGTTCCACTGAGCTTTTATCCCAACATTCTTGGAATTACTAGGTGATCCACCTATCAAACGAAGGTCTACGAGTCTAATTCCAACTCTGTAACCTATTTGTTAATACAACATCAGAGTAAAACATTATGCGCTTTTTACTACAGACTTGTCAGCAGTTTCCAAGTGCTAGCGGTAGACATGTGGCACCTCCTAGGTTGACCTTATATAAAACCCAAAAGCCCGCTTTTCAGCTCATTTTTTCATCTTTCTCAATAGTATTTCGACCTAGCAGCCCTAATATTCCCCCATCACCAAGATCTCTAAGATAAGAATTCAACCATCCTACTAGACTAGTTTGAAGCTATTTTGTAGTGTTATAAGTTAAAGATCAGATTTTGAGTTCTTATTTTATAAGTTGCTGCACAAAAATCTTCCTAAATCCTCTCTAAAATTCTTCAAACATCAAGGAGATTTCAAGGTGATTGTAGTCGAAATTCCTCTTCGATTTTCTTCTAAGTTCACTAGTTCTCATCGTTCTCTCTCTCTCATGGTTGTTGTAGCTGCTGGTTTCTTGTCAGATCTTGGAAGAGGTGGTGTGTTCCGTCTTGTCTAAGGTATGTTATTGTTTCTTATCATTGTAGAAAAGCTTTTATGGACCTTATTAGTATGTTTAATATGTAGGACACATGATGGTGATTTGAAGCAGAGAGTTCGAGTTATTGAGTTTATTATTGGTTGTATAATTTTCTTGTTGCAGTGTTTAGTTTTCGTTGTTGTTATGGTGGAGTTCAAAAGGAAGAAAGACGTGGACAAATGTTGTCTCGTTGTTATATAACTAGCTTGTCGCTCGTCGAGTAGTTGTTATAATTTGTCTAGGTTGATACTTGTATTATTATCATTTCTTGTAGAGTAAACTTGTAAGGAACAAGTGATTCATCATAGTAGTTTGGAAGTTCGGTAATTGAGGTATGTAATGGTTGTATCACTTTCGCCTCTTTCAGCATGAATCCTTACTATATGTCCTCTTCTGAATGAGATTCAGAGAACCGAACATCGTAAATATTCTATTTGTAATACTTGATAGTCTTTCATGTTCTTCATTCGATGTTGCTTCCTTGAGTTGAGCCCTCATGTTATTATTTGCAGTCTCATATTCTCAATTGGAAATTATATGTTGTTTATTGAGAAGAATAATCCATACGTAACATACATAATATTTTTCAGAAGAATATCAATCATATATAACTATATTCATAACCTTTCATAACTTAATGGAACGATATTCCAAGTATTAATCGTATGTTTAAATAATTATAAATAGTTTATAGCCTTTGTAGCTCGTCACTCTGGCAGTTATTATTATACACAACTGATAGCCTTGTAGATCATCAGTCTGGTAGTCATCATTATACACAACTGATAGCCCTTGTAGCTTATCACTCTAGTAGTTATTATAATTATACACTGGTGATAGCCATTGTAGCTTTCAGTCAGATAGATATTGTATACACGAGATCCTTGTGGCTTGGCAGATTATCTGTTAAGCGCTTCATGTAGCTTACTTGATTTATTATAGTAAAAGAATGAACCTAATGTAAAGTATTCCCAAAATATTATAAGGTATACCCCAAAGTCCCACAGTGAGTGAATCTGAAGATTTGTATGTATTGAGAACGGTAAGCTATGGCATGTGTTTTGACAGGTTATCTCTTTTACCTGTTCACTCTTGATGTGCCTTTCATTTGAATTTCAATTCTTATCTTATGTTATTCAGTTTGCTTTACATACGAGTATAATTTATCTTGTATTCACATCCTTTTTGTCATTGGCGTTGTATTTCTTGCTACAGGTTTGGATACGCGAGTTGATAGACTCCTCAGTAGGCAGTATCTTGTGTTCAACCATTGTTCGGTGAGCTCCATATCTTCTTGGCATTACTCTTTTGTTATGTATATGTACAGACTATATGGGTAGATCGGGGCCCTGTCCCAACAATATCGTTGTTTTCAATATTCTTAGAGGCGTTTGTAGACATATAATGTATGTGTTGCCAGTTGTATTCAGATATTGTGTCTATGTTCAGGTGTCAGACTATTAGATTGTGTGGCGGCCATGTGGCCTTGTATAAGTATGTCTTTTGGGTTATTGGTTACCCGATGTCGTTATGTTTCTCATATTGGCAAGTGTTTTTATGTGTTGTGAGTAGGTATACATCAAGTTTGCAAGTCTTATAAGTTGGTTCTCCTGGTCAGGTAAGGCCTTGAGTTCCGGTCCGCCTCTCCATGTTTGGGGCGTGACAATATATTTAGTAAAAAAAAAGTCTTAGAAATCATACCTCAAACACCCAGAGTGATTCCTCTTCAAAATGGGTGAAATATCGTATCATAGAATGCCCAAAACTTAGAACACCATTTTGAATATTTGAGGAAACAGATGTTTTATATCTAAACAACCCTTCTTCGTGAGAGTAATGCTCCTCATGGGATCTCTCTAGATTAAGTATGGATGTCATTCATGATCCTGATTATGTTGAAGGGGATCTAGGCCTATGTGGCAGACACTTTATTTGCGATTGTGAAGCTAAGTCATCATTTGCAATGACAAAGAACCCAACTCTGTGATCGTGTCAGTCTCTTGCGATCGGGAAGCACTATCTTGCACCAACAAATATATAATTGCAAATTAGGTACCATGGTGCCTAAAATTACTTTAGCTCCTCAGGCCTCAACTCCAACAATCCCCACAAGTTCTAAATGGTAAAAATATTGTACAAAATCGCAAAAAAATAATTGAAGCGTAAATAGTCAAAAAGAGAGGTCGATTGGTTATGGAAAGAGCTCTTTAAACTTTCAAAGACAATAAGGTTGTGACATGATGTTTAAATTTTTAAATTAGGTGAGATTTTGTGAATTAATTCGACATTGATATTAGCAGGTTTTGTCTCAAGGAAAAGAAGCAAGTAGAATTCCTAGAAAGTTTGCTAAGTAGCTCACTGTCAAATCCTATGTCTGCAAAAGCTCTAATATTTTTATGTATTTATTTTTTGAAAGGTAACAATACTTATATATATAAAACTTAGGAGTTCAACATATTACACGACATGGTGTCTATGAGGACACTTCGGTTACCTAAACTAGCAAGGAGGTGACTAACAGACTCTTTGATTATTTTTACACAAAACACATGATTACACTTATCGAGCTTTAGAGGCCCGAACAGAAACATAGGAGGCCTAGGATACATCTTTATTTTACTAGACTTGGTCTTGAGTGAAGCTTCCTTTGCCAATAAGTGGACAACTTGGTTTCCTTCCCTAAAATTATGTTGCACTGAGAGCTCCATCGCTGACATTTTCTTCCCCTGAATCATCAACCATCTGCAAGAGGAGACGAGATTATAATATAACTTATGACCATTAAAAATGGCATTGATGGCATCAGTACAGTCTAGTTCCAATTCCAAAGGGTAAAGATTGCGATCATTAGCAATTTGTAACCCCTTTTCCAAAGCCAGTAATTCTGCATGAAGAGGTGAGAAAGCATAATATTTTTGTTGAAAACCAACTATCCAATCTCCATTGTGATCCCTGAATACACCTCCAATAGCACCATTATGAGAGTAATTTTTAAAAGCACCACAAGTGTTTAATTTAAATCATGTGGGAGGTGGTTTTATGCCAAGTGACATTAATACTCTTAGTAGTATTGTAGATAGGTTCTTTTAGAGTCAATAGGTGGAATTCTAAGTCCTGATTAATAATATGGTTAGGGTCACGAGGATTTGATAGGTTGTTATGATTATTGTTATTTCGAGTAGTACAAATTGTCCACAGGATGAAAGGGAAAAAATTAAACCAATTAAGCTTGAAGTGGATGTGATTGGGGTTACTATTCCTAATCGTATTCATTTATCTATAAAGATTTTGAATTTGTTCATAATGATTAAATTATATGGGTTGTTCCTGCCTACGTATATAGGATATTTTAAGAAGTGAACATCCTTCTTAGTAGCAGGGTCCAATGTTGAGATTCTTTAGTTCGACGATCCAGACTTTGTCTCGGAATGCTAAGATTGAGAACACTCCTAGTCCCACAGCCTACGGTAGATCCGATCAGTCTCATGATGAAGAGAATTTTCGATGTTGAAAGGTATCGTCACGACAACTCAATTTGTCCAATAAACTACTCGAAAAGTAGAAACCGAAGCCGAGCAGTCTCAAGTGAATGGATACTCCGAGATAGAACGAGAAAAATTGAATTTGATTAATTCAATTTATCAGACATTTCAAATGGATTTGGTTGGTATAATGAAAAATAGGAATATTCTATGATTCAAGAAGTGACTTTTCATTATTCAGAAATTCATAATAATGAAAATTTACTCGTAGGCTGGGGGATAAAGGTGAAGTTGAATATCTCCCATAGGTGATTTATGATGGGGCCGTAGAGAAAAATGTGTTCAACATTACAATCACATATCTGCAAACAGGACATTGATCATTGATGTTGATACAAATATGATTTGGGTAAGCCCTGGTAGGGACCCTATTATGATAGCATTGCCAAAGGAACATTTTCATTTTGTTAGGGCTGTGAAGGTGCCATATCCACTTAAAATCTTTGTTTAAAGGAGTATGACTATCAATTCATTTATAACAAGATTTTGTGGAAAAAATTGTTATGGTGGAATTAGGGCACCATAGAGGGATATCCACTTTAGACAATCTAGGAGGGGGGAGGCCTTCTATGATTTGGACTAGATTATCAGGCAAAACAAATAAGAGAGGAAATATTCCAGCTATTATTATGATAAAATTTATCTAAGGTGAGAGTAAGGGTGGCCAGTGGGCCGGGACGGCCCGGTCCCGCCCTGACACCGCCCCGACCCCGATTAGTTAAAAAAAATAAAATTCGGTAGCGGGACTCGAACTGGGATGGGACAATGTCTCGTCCTGACCCGTCCCTAGCCCGCCCCAGGCCCGTCAATCCCGAGCCCACCCCGAGCCCGCCCCGAGTCCGTCCCGATCCCGCCTCGATCCCGCCCGTAAGTCCCCCCTTTGCAAATATAACCGTTGCACCAACGACCATTTTAGATTTTGGCCGTTGGGCAACGACCATTTTTGGCCTCCTCTCTCCCCCAACCCCCCCTACCCCTTAATATTTATTTTTAACCCATAAGTTATTATATTTACACTTTAACCCAATTTTCCAACTATAAATAACTCATTTTCTCTTCATCTTTCTCACAAATCTTCCTACAATCTCTCTAATCTCTCAATATATCTCTCTACAAGTCTACATTGTTTACTAAATATTCAATTTTATTTATTCATTTGGGAATTAGGAGTGAAGTTGGCAACTAGCTTGAGGATCTTCCATCGAGCAAAGTTTCAATTTTCAACCTCTCGATTACACGTCGACGTTACGTCAGCGTTTGGTACATTCGTTCCTTCATTAAAGTATTATTGTCCGTTTATTTTATTTAGCGCACTTAATTTTATTATCTTTAATTATTTATTATCATAATTAAAATGGAAGGATTAAGAGGTATGTTTAAGGGTAGGGGTAAGGGTAAGGATGCTTCTTCTAGTAGGGGCAACCAGGGCAAGGGTACTTCTTCTAGTCATCCTATTCCTACACATGATGATTTTATTGATACTCAACATTTTCCTACAATACCATTAGATTTAGACGAGGAACTATTTTCTGAAACTCAAGAAGACTTTAATTTAGATGATGATCTAGATGATACACCCACTAATGTTGATGACAACACACCCACTAGTGCACCTTCAACTGAAATGTCTCCTATTCCCCCTAGTATGAGACGAGGTCCAGCAAACCGACCATTAAAATCAGATGCATGGATATTTTTTGATAGGTACGTAGAGAATCAAGTAGCTAGATGTAAAATTTGTAAAAATGTTTTAAAATTTAAAATTGGAAAAGGTCACGGTGGGACGGGGGGTTTAATTAGACACGTAGTAAGTGCTCATCCAGCTAGGTATGCCCAATACTAGGCTTCAAAATCGGGTGCGCAAACGCCCGCTCCATCGGGACAAGGTTCACATACTGATATTGTCCCGGACCAAGTACATGGTCAAATTAACCCTATGACAGGGGGAATTGTAGGCCCTAAATACAATAAACATAGAGATAAGGAAGCAATATCAAAATTAGTTGTTGTGGAGGATTTGTCTTTTTCATTTCCTTCATCTCCCGGTTTTATTCATTACATTAGAGATATATATAATCCCGCTTTTAACGGTTTTCCTAGATCAACTGTTAAGAGAGATGTATTTAAATTCGCACATGAATATCAACAATACTTACGTTATTCATTATATCATTTTAATGGTAAAGTATCTATCACGTCTGATATAGGTCGTAGTACTAACGACCATGATTATTTAACGGTAACTTGTCATTGGATAGATTATAAATGGTCTATGCGAAAATGTATCTTAGCGTATAGATATATAGATGATAGGCACACTGGTACTTTTATTGCAGAAAATATTTATCAAGTGTGCCATTTGTCGCGCCCTATTTTGACCTCGCTCGGGTCAAAGCGGAGCTCGGACGTATGGGGTGATTCCTGGGTAAAGGATTGAGGAGTCGCCACCTAATTATTTTTTACGGTGAATTAGGACACCTAAATATTTAAACTAAGTGCTGCAATGTAACTCCAATTTTAAGGTCTGCGAAACTAGTGAGATTCTAGGTAAGGGTTCTTTATTATCCTAAAGGGAAGGGGTTAGGCATCCTTTAAGATCCGCTAACTTGCGGTTATCCGGTAAAACTCAGGTTAATTATTGTTAGAAAAATGTAGGTTTTACAAGTATAATAGATTAAAAGATGTTTTGCAAATAATTGGTAAATGATGCATTTTATACAAGTACGTATTTGGATGACATAAAAGAAAGATACATGTAAAGTTTTTAGAAAACATGCATTTGTGACAATAAATTCTTTATAATGACAAAGAAGCGAATCTTTCGAAAATCAACAAGTTGCAAAAAATAATAAAAAGATAAACTTATTTGTACAATGAAGCAAATAAGGATGACAAGAGTTGTTTTAAAAATCTTGAATAAGCGTGACGAGCCTAAAATAAATAAACTAGCGAAGGATTTCTAAGTTTGCGAGCCTACAAATAAATAAGCTAGCGACGGGTTTCAAATCTTAAACTAACCTATGAATAAATCCTACGTTTGCCTATTCTAAGCATTTCAATAATTACATAAGTGCGATAAATAATATTACAATACAAAGCGAGATAAAAGCTGAATTAAAGAAAGAAATAACAATAAATAAACTCCGAGGAATAATTGCCTTTATTTACTTTAGTCCCTGCAAGCTGTCAATAACAAACGGTTAGAAACAGTTAAATACGAATAACTTCATATCCGTATTCAAAACAGTGAATGTTTTGATCGCGGAGGGCTCAGACTTAAATTTTGAAAAGAACATTCCAATCACGTCGTGGCTGCAAACATATGTGGTTTATTTTGATTGCCTCGCCTACTAAACGTGTCGGTCTCTCGGGTGAAATAGAAAAGATCACTATAATCACGTCGTGGCTGCGAATATATAATTCACCTCGCCTACTAAACATGTTGATCTCGGATGAAATAAAGGTTTAAGCCTCATCATTGCCCAGAAGTTATATTTCCGTCTTTGCAACTGTGTAGGCCTCGAAATCGACGGATATTTTTCATCGGCCAGTGTAGTGTCGTGTTCAAATCAGTAAAATAAAATTGGAAACGATGCGGCGGTAGTAAGCGAAAGCGAAGCGATGCGATGCGCGATGGCGGTAGCGATAGCGATGCGATGGCGATGCGATGGCGGTAGCGATAGCGATGTGATGCGCGATGGCGATGCTTGATGGCGATGGCGGTAGCGGTAGCGGTAGCGGATAGCGATGCGATGGCGATGGCGATAACGATAATGATGGCGATGGCGATGGCGGTAACGATGGCGATAAGTAGCGATGGCGATGGCGATGTGACAGTTTCCGAAAATGACGCGGTGTCTAGTTTTAAAAGCGATGCAATGAGAACGGTAATTTGAATCTTTGAAAGCGATGGTGAAACAGAAAGCAATATCTGAAAGGTGCGGTGTTTATTTTAAAGCGATAAAAGCGGTAAAAAGAATGCGATGTCTGAAATCGAGCGATGGCGAAACAGAAAAATAGTGTTAAAGCGATCGTTTTCAGCCAAGAAACAAGAAGAAATGGGTTTTAAAATAACGCAATAATGGGCTGGAAACGCAGAAGCGATGGGTAATCTGAAGCAGAGCAAAGCGAAATAGAAAAACAGCGCCCGAACAGACGCGGTATTTATTCAAAACAAGAAAAGCGATAAAGTCGAAATATTGCGGTTGTCCAAAGCGATTTTGAACCACTGTTTTCAGAGAAAAAGCGACAATTGGGTTTTAAAAATAACGCGATGAGTGGGTTAGAAACGCGAAGCGATGGGCTGTCCGAAACGACCTAAAGTAGCGAGCTTTTAGCCAAGAAAAGCAGCGACAATTGTGTTGAAAACACAGCGGTGATAAGACATCAAATGAGCTCACAATGCAGCGGTAAAATGCTTAGAAAAGAAGTGTAAATGGTCCAGATTACAGAAATGCGCGCTGCAAACGCAGCAGCAGAATAATGGCTCAAAAGTGCGATGTCGGCCCAAGTATTGCGACAAGCTGGCGATCTCGGAATCGGCGACCAAAATGCAACAAAACCCATAACGAGAACTATTTAAAGATGACATATATCCAGAATCTCAAGGTGCATTTGGATACCACAACTATTGATAGCACAAAGAAAGACAAAGGGAAGGTCAACTTAAAGACCAATCACTCTAAACTTCAAATTTGAAAGATAAGAAGATCAAGGGGGCTACCACCATTCATTTCCGATGCCGCAACAAGATTCAAAAGGTTTCTAGAACCTTAGGCATGGCAGGCTATCGAAGAAGGCTAAACCCAACCCGAAGCTTGCCTCGACTTTCAGCCGGCTAAGCAATATAATAGAAAATTTCAAACAAGGGAACTATCAATTTGGGAATGGCTAAATACACACATATGCCCGGATCGGTTAACATACTAATATGGTAAACCAAATGACTCGAAGGAATTATATGTTGTCATGGATGCAATCTAGCATTTAGATAGATAAAGACATATAGATGATTAGTTCAAGACATTTAGGACATGGAGATGGGCAAATATTCATTTAAGACAAAATTTCAAAGAGCACAGAATCATTTAAGCTGTACTAAGCACACACAACCATTTTTCTGTTATGTATTGGACATATTGACACTTAGAGGAATAACTCATAATATATCATACTTATTAGACTTACTAGGCAAGGCAAAGGTATATTCAGTTCATCACACATAACTAACATGCGAGAAATAGTTAAGCGACTCTTTGGAAATAATATCTTAGATTATACAGAACCACCGGTGGTCTAATTACACATATATGGCATATTCATGCTGTACACTAGTCAATATAACATCTTTGAGGCGAACAACTGCTTAATCAGGCTAGCATACAATTCAGTGACCCTTTAAAGCACATAGAAATGAGTTATACCACTAGCCACATATGATATTCCAAACATACAGGATCATTTTTTAAACCAAAGCATGAACAGGGTCTCGGTTATGTTATACACTAAGTATGGTATTACTTAGGCAGATATGATAAGCATATACTAGTCTAATGGACATATGGGGGCGACAGAGATGACCAAATGTTTACTCGGGGATAACAATGAGGGCATGCATCTTGATCATGGATAGGATGGACACATAAGAATCCATATAAAGCGGTACACACATGAGCAAGACAATATTTTATCGGGATAATGCAGATGGTCATACAACACACTTTATGAAGTAGGCATGGCTAGTCACCAAAGGTCACCATTTCATAGTTTAAGTCAACACATACATAGTTAAGATTAAATATGAAGTGTTGGGCATAAGTAGGCGATTCTCATGGCATAAATACTTGGATTGATTATCTAGTATATTACAAGTCAAATACTCATATACCACAACCGATAAACAACTGATCATCTATTAGGAATGAATCAATTAAAAGAAACTCAAAAATCCGAAACCATACACATACACACAATACTTCTTTATCCCATTTTACTACCCCTGAACTCAGCCTGCAGATTTAAGCGTAAAGTAGGAATTTAAACCCGACCTATCTAAACACTTACTCATTTGATAAAAATATGCAAAAGTTGACATACATCTAAATCTTCAAAGAGACCAAACTTTATTCCTATTTAACATTGATTTCAGACAGGACATGTAAAGGAAAACCAAAGCATAACCATATATTCGGACCTTAATCACCACAGATCATGACCTTTAAAGCAGAACAATGACCTTATCATATTAGTCATGATAAAATATAACTAATTTACATCTAACTTTCACTGAACAGATGCTGAACAACATTCTTAACATATTGTGTTAAATGAAATACTAGTCATGAACTTAAACAGGTGGAGACACTATATGTATCACACACAAACATCTAACTATTCATAACTCTCCTAAACAAGTACTGACAACATACACCTCATATCATAATCTGCATAAGTTTAATAATACAGGCATGACATTTCTAAATCTTAATAGGTAATTAAACAGGGCTAACCACTTAACACACTTAGGCATTAAAACACAACCACATGAATAATCAGCACAGAATTAGCATCAAACACACAAAAATACAGAAAACAAATCGAGAGGAATGTGTTTTACTGACCTTCTCCGGACAACGAACCGAGGCGTGTTTCGAATCGTCGAATCCGCTCGGAAATGTTAGAATTCTGATTTGTTGTAGATTTTCGAATTCTGATCTTCCTCCGAAATAGAATTCTGTTTCGATGTTCGACCCGACCAGCGATGACCCGACCGTGATGGATCGACGACTGACCAATCGAATTGAAACAAAAGAAATCCGATATTTTGAGGGTGAAATTTTAGGGAAAAGAAAAGTAGTATTTTTTCGGAATTTTTAAGTTGAAGAACATATGCAAGAACAAACACTTTTAAGTAGATTTCGGATTTTTGAAATCCGGAATCTTCCCAATAGTGAAGAACAAAAGGATTTTCGGATTGAAATTAAGAACCAAAAGGAGTATTTTATAACAAGAAAATTAAGAACAAATCGACCCCTTTTTTGTGTTTTTCTTTGGACCCGAAAAGAACTCCAAAAAATCCTCCCAAAATCTGTTTAATCCCCCGAAAAATCTCCTCTCAAATGAAGAACAATCATGGGGTATTTATAGGTGGATTCCCCCCCCCCCCAAAAATCGAGTTTGAATTTTGAATTAAAGGCAAAAAATCTGAATTTGGAAGCGGATTTTAGGGGTATGGGTTGGACGAAGTGATGGGAGGGGTGTGGGGGTGTCAGGGTTGGTGGCAGGGAGTGGGAGGAGGCAGGGGGCGAGGTGACCGGTCGGGCATGGCGTCGGCTTGGGTGGGGGGTTTCAGATTTTTCGTTTTGTTTTAGGGTTTGTGGGTTTGGGGGAATTAAAAGGGGAAGGGAAGTGGGGGGGTTCGGGTGTGGGCCGGTTCGGGGGTGGGCGGGTTCGGGTGTGGGCAGAGTGTGGTGGGCTGATGCAGTTGGGTTTGGGATTTTATTTTGATGTGTTGGGTATGGGAAATAAAGGGGAAAGGGCTGTTGGGCCAACGGAGTTGGGCCGATCGAATTGGGTTTCGGTGGGGCTTGGAAAATGGAGGGTTTGGGTTGGGTAGAAATTATTTTGAGTTTAGGAAATAAAAATGGGTTAGGAATTGAAAAATATAAAAGGGGTTTAATATTAAAAGATATTATATATATATTTTTTTTTTGTAAAAGACGTGAATTATTTAAAATAACATAACGACGTGATAATAATAAAATATAATTTTTTAAATTATGCTTAATGCTTAATAAAAGGGAAATGCGATGCAATTTTGCGAGAATAAAATAATATAGCATTTCGGATAAAAATGCAAATGATATAAAATATGCGAATAATAATAATAATATGAAGATACACACATATATGCCTATATTTTAAAATTATTTTAAAAGTGTCAAAAATATTAAAAATTACGAATAAAATCATAAAAGATGGGACAAAATTGGGTGTCAACAGATGCCCCTCTTTGGACGGAGACGATGAAAGAGTTTTCGGCCAAAGAAAGTTGACTGAGTAGCCAATTTTGCTCTGATCCTCGGGCTGCATGGTAAGAAATAGAATCCCGAGGGGTATAGAAGTTGCAAAAGATGGTGCACATTCAAGAAACAATGCCCCAGTGTCGACTTAGGATGACACTGGTCGCAGACACGAGAAATTAATGGGAAAGAGCGGATCAACGTTCGAAGTTGGTCGGTTGACCAAATTGCCTTGGTTCGCCGTGAGATATAGTTCCACGTTATCTTTGAAAGCTCCCGCCGATTCAATTCACTGTGGACGCAGCTAAGATAAAAGTTAGTGTATAACAGTTGCATAAGATATGTATGTGAGAATATGACTTTGTAAGTTGAAATGATGTCGTTGCTTAATGTTGTGCAGATGATGGCGTTGGCGGGCGCCTGTTTACACTTTAAAATAAAGTACCCGCATTAGAAGGTGGGCGCCTGTTTTAAAATAAAATACCCGCATTAGGAGGTGGGCGCCTGGTTTAAAATAAAATACCCGCATTATGAGGTGGGCGCCTGACTGAAATTTAAATACCCGCATTAGGAGGTGGGCGCCTGACTGAAATTTAAATACCCGCATTAGAAGGTGGGCGCCTGACTGAAATTTAAATACCCGCATTAGAAGGTGGGCGCCTGACTGAAATTTAAATACCCGCATTAGAAGGTGGGCGCCTGATTTAAAACATACCCGCATTAGAAGGTGGGCGCCTGATTTAAAACATACCCGCATTAGAAGGTGGGCGCCTGATTTAAAACATACCCGCATTAGAAGGTGGGCGCCTGATTTAAAACATACCCGCATTAGAAGGTGGGCGCCTGATTTAAAACATACCCGCATTAGAAGGTGGGCGCCTGACTGAAATTTAAATACCCGCATTAGGAGGTGGGCGCCTGACTGAAATTTAAATACCCGCATTAGAAGGTGGGCGCCTGATTTAAAACATACCCGCATTAGAAGGTGGGCGCCTGACTGAAATTTAAATACCCGCATTAGGAGGTGGGCGCCTGACTGAAATTTAAATACCCGCATTAGAAGGTGGGCGCCTGATTTAAAACATACCGCGATTAGAAGGTGGGCGCTGATTTAAAACATACCCGCGTTAGAAGGTGGGCGCTGATTTAAAACATACCCGCATTAGAAGGTGGGCGCTGATTTAAAACATACCCGCGTTAGAAGGTGGGCGCTGATTTAAAACATACCCGCATTAGAAGGTGGGCGCTGGTGAAATTTAAATACCGCGTTAGAAGGTGGGCGCTGATTTAAAACATACCCGCATTAGAAGGTGGGCGCTGATCAAATTTAAATACCCGCGTTAGGAGGTGGGCGCTGATCAAATTTAAATACCGCATTAGAAGGTGGGCGCCGATTTAAAAGCGTGCCGCGTTAGAAGGTGGGCGCTGATTTAAAAGCGTGCCCGCATTAGAAGGTGGGCGCCTGATTTAAAACATACCCGCATTAGAAGGTGGGCGCCTGATTTAAAACATACCCGCATTAGAAGGTGGGCGCCTGACTGAAATTTAAATACCCGCATTAGAAGGTGGGCGCCTGATTTAAAACATACCCGCATTAGAAGGTGGGCGCCTGATTTAAAACATACCCGCATTAGAAGGTGGGCGCCTGATTTAAAACATACCCGCATTAGAAGGTGGGCGCCTGATTTAAAACATACCCGCATTAGAAGGTGGGCGCCTGATTTGTGTCGTCGTGTTGACGTAATGTAAAGTGGGGCCCTATTGCCATGCCATGATAGTTAATGTGTGGACATAAGCGATGCAAAAGTTGAGTAGATGAGAATGCGACCCTGTAAGTCGAAATACCGTTCTTTCCGTGGACACAACACGGTTGGGAACATGTAGTTTAGCATGACGTCTTTGTACAATCTCCAAACAGGAAAGTGATTCTTGTAGTGAGTTGCGATGCGGAGGCCCTTGCGAATCTGCTCATAAATGTTGCAGCTTCCCTGCTGTTTTCGACCTGAAGAACCTGTACTCAAATAAATTTATGAGTTTTGGGAGGGGGGAGTTGATTCGCGTTGACTTTGTAGCTTCGGTCTTGGTATCTGCATGTCCTGCTAACTCGGACCCGTAGCCCCTCTCTGCTTCCCAGTCTTGGCCAGCCGTTAATGAAAACATTCGAAAATAATTTGTAGAAATGCATCTTAAAAAATAGAAACATAAAAATTATATCGAATTTTGATGAAAAGGTTTGTTGAAAATAATTTGCTTATAAAAATTACTGCACATATATATACATGTCTGTCGAGCAGTGACATGCGGTGAAACAAAGCAAACGTCTTATCCAAAATTCTTCTGACTGAAGACTTAGTTTGCCGATGCTTTTCCATGTTTATCGGCGTCCTCTGGCAGTGATACCTTAAAAAATGCCCCAGTTTCTGATATGTGAGAATGACGATCTTTTGAACGGACAAACGAGTCTTGTGTAGATTGCTTGTCTGCCCTATCAGGGTGATCAGATGGGTGCATTTTGTCTTCTGTGAGATGAAGGAGAAAATATTTCCTAATGGTGGGACCGAAGCCGATTTAGGCCGCCTACGTATCCCCATGAGGGAATCAGGTCATGACGTAGTTCATTACAAGTAAAAGGGGATTGTAAGGATTTTTCTAAAGATGGGACCGAAGCCGATGTGGCTGCCTACGTATCCCGCCGAGGGAATCAGGTCATAACGTAGTTCAGGTAAGCAAAAGAGATTGTAAGGATTTTTTTCTAAAGATGGGACCGAAGCCGATGTGGCCGCCTACGTATCCCGCCGAGGGAATCAGGTCATAACGTAGTTCAGGTAAGCAAAAGAGGATTGTAAGGTTTTTCTAAAATGGGACCGAAGCCGATGTGGCCGCCTACGTATCCCGCCGAGGGAATCAGGTCATAACGTAGTTCATGTCTTCCTTATATTCTTCGAAGTCTTGCTCGTTGTTTAAGACTTTGTTTGCTTGTTTCATTATATGTCACATATTGCCGACAAATTAGTTTGCATGATGAAAAAAGAAAGGAAAATTATTAAACAAAGCAGATTTTAAAATAGCAAAAGCAATGAAAATTTGTCATTTTAAGCTTTCAAAAGGTGGAGGCAAAATACATTAAACTGCATAAAATGTGGTTCAGGCCTCAATTTAAATCGCATTTTTCATTAAGTACTAATACAATTTGGGTAGACATGATTGGGAAATAACAGATGGGGTGCTCACTTGCTTTAGTCAACACGAATCAACTTTTGGGGAAATAAATAAGGCAAAATGAATCTCTGAAAAATGAAGAAAACCAAATTAGTATAAGGTGAGTAATTATTGCTTTAAATAATATGCACATAGTGAAAAAGCAGGAGAAAACAACAAAATGATTGTAAGACAATTAAATGCGCATCCTAATATGCATGGGGCCTCCCTTATGCCGGAGGTGGGCCTAAACGCCAGATATGCCGGATTACGACAGATTTGATCCAAGCTGCTAAACTGCAATGCTTTGTCGGAAATGAGACAAAATGAATGTACATTTTCCAATTTCAGCATGTCATGATTAGTCTTGGATTAGTCTATCCTTATCACGCTACACATAATATGATGATTGGTCATTGGGTTGTGAGACCCGTAGACATCTTTGGCGGATTTCTTAATTGTGGAGTCGATACCAAGGATCGACCCAACTAAGGTGTATGCATGCATGACTTAAAATAAAGGGTGGTATAGCTCTATCTTAAATTTTCTAAGATTTGGCTGACTAGACACAAGGTTCCCGAGCGGACTACTCGAGTGAGAAGGCTACGCGGCCACCAGATGGTCCGGTCACTCCGCGCATACGCCAACTCTCCTAAAATTTGGTAGATTGAAAGAAATTTGCGGGTGCGCAAAACACACCTCGCGTGTAATGTGTGATAGTGTCAATTTTCCAGAGTGGAAGAAATATGAGCGAAATGCCAATTTAAAGAAAGCAGTAAAATCATATAGCAATTTTAAAGCAGTTATGCACGCAAAATTTCACGAAGGAAACAAATCAAAGCATTAAATCAAATAAAGAACAAAAGTAAAGCGCAATAATAATTAACCTGATTTTGCTATGGTTAAGAACCTGAATATTCCCCAGTGGAGTCGCCATGCTGTCGCGCCCTATTTTGACCTCGCTCGGGTCAAAGCGGAGCTCGGACGTATGGGGTGATTCCTGGGTAAAGGATTGAGGAGTCGCCACCTAATTATTTTTTACGGTGAATTAGGACACCTAAATATTTAAACTAAGTGCTGCAATGTAACTCCAATTTTAAGGTCTGCGAAACTAGTGAGATTCTAGGTAAGGGTTCTTTATTATCCTAAAGGGAAGGGGTTAGGCATCCTTTAAGATCCGCTAACTTGCGGTTATCCGGTAAAACTCAGGTTAATTATTGTTAGAAAAATGTAGGTTTTACAAGTATAATAGATTAAAAGATGTTTTGCAAATAATTGGTAAATGATGCATTTTATACAAGTACGTATTTGGATGACATAAAAGAAAGATACATGTAAAGTTTTTAGAAAACATGCATTTGTGACAATAAATTCTTTATAATGACAAAGAAGCGAATCTTTCGAAAATCAACAAGTTGCAAAAAATAATAAAAAGATAAACTTATTTGTACAATGAAGCAAATAAGGATGACAAGAGTTGTTTTAAAAATCTTGAATAAGCGTGACGAGCCTAAAATAAATAAACTAGCGAAGGATTTCTAAGTTTGCGAGCCTACAAATAAATAAGCTAGCGACGGGTTTCAAATCTTAAACTAACCTATGAATAAATCCTACGTTTGCCTATTCTAAGCATTTCAATAATTACATAAGTGCGATAAATAATATTACAATACAAAGCGAGATAAAAGCTGAATTAAAGAAAGAAATAACAATAAATAAACTCCGAGGAATAATTGCCTTTATTTACTTTAGTCCTCGCAAGTCATCAATAACAAACGGTTAGAAAGCAGTTAAATACGAATAACTTCATATCCGTATTCAAAACAGTGAATGTTTTGATCGCGGAGGGCTCGACTTAAATTTTGAAAAGAACATTCCAATCACGTCGTGGTCGCAAACATATGTGGTTTATTTTGATTGCCTCGCCTACTAAACGTGTCGGTCTCTCGGGTGAAATAGAAAAGATCACTATAATCACGTCGTGGCTGCGAATATATAATTCACCTCGCCTTCTAAACATGTTGTTCTCGGATGAAAGAAAGGTTTAAGCCTCATCATTGCCCGAAGTTATATTTCCGTCTTTGCAATCGTAGGCCTCGAAATCGACGGATATTTTTCATCGGCCGGTGTAGTGTCGTGTTCAAATCGATAAAATAAAATTGGAAAGCGATGGCGGCGATGTAGCGAGAAAGCGAAGGCGATGCGATGCGATGGCGATGGCGGTAGCGATGCGATAGCGATGGCGATGGCGGTAGCGATAGCGATGGCGATGGCGATGGCGATGGCGATGGCGATGGCGGTAGCGGATAGCGATAGCGGATAGCGATAGCGATAGCGATGGCGATGGCGATAACGATAACGATGGCGATGGCGATGGCGGTAACGATGGCGATAAGTAGCGATGGCGATGGCGATGGCGAAAAAGCGTTTCGAAAATGGCGGTGTCTAGTTTTAAAACAAGAAAGCAAGAGAACGGTAATTTGAATGCTTTGAAACAATGGATCAAAACAGAAAGCAATATCTGAAAGGTGCGGTGTTTATTTTAAAACAAGAAAAGCGGTAAAGACAAGAAAGAACCAAATCGAGCAGTTGAATCAAACAGAAAAATAAGGTTAAAGCGATCGCTTTCAGCCAAGAAACAAAGCAGAAATGGGTTTTAAAATAACGCAATAATGGGCTGGAAACGCGAAGCGATGGGTAATCTGAAACGGGGAGCAAACTCAAACAGAAAAACAGCGCCCGAACAGTCGCGCGATTTATTCGAAACAAGAAACAAGAAAGTCGAAATATTGCGGTTGTCCAAAGCGATTTTGAACCAATTATTTCAATGAGAAAAAGCGACAATTGGGTTTTAAAAATAACGCTTGAGTGGGTTAGAAACGCAGCGAAGCGATGGGCTGTCAAAGCTTGACCTAAAGTAGCAGGCTTTTAGCCAAGAAAACAGCAGCAATTGTGTTGAAAACACAGCAGTGATAAGACATCAAATGAGCTCACAATGCAGCGGTAAAATGCTTCCGAAAAGAAGTGTAAATGGTCCAGATTGCAGCAGCTGTGCGCGGCAAACGCAGCAGCAGAATAATGGCTCAAAAGTGCAAGATGTCGGCCCAAGTATTGCAGACAAGCTGGCGATCTCGGAATCAGCTGACCAAAATGCAACAAAACCCATAACCGAACTATTTAAAGATGACATATATCCGAGAATCTCAAGGTGCATTTGGATACCACAACTATTGATAGCACAAAGAAAGACAAAGGGAAGGTCAACTTAAAGACCAATCACTCTAAACTTCAAATTTGAAAGATAAGAAGATCAAGGGGGCTACCACCATTCATTTCCGATGCCGCAACAAGATTCAAAGGTTTCTAGAACCTTAGGCATGGCAAAGCTATCGAAGAAGGCTAAACCCAACCCGAAGCTTGCCTCGACTTTCAGCCGGCTAAGCAATATAATAGAAAATTTCAAACAAGGGAACTATCAATTTGGGAATGGCTAAATACACACATATGCCCAGATCAGTTAACATACTAATATGGTAAACCAAATGACTCAGAAGGAATTATATGTTGTCATGGATGCAATCTAGCATTTAGATAGATAAAGACATATAGATGATTAGTTCAGAAGACATTTAGGACATGGAGATGGGCAAATATTCATTTAAGACAAAATTTCAAAGAGCACAGAATCATTTAAGCTGTACTAAGCACACACAACCATTTTTCTGTTATGTATTGGACATATTGACACTTAGAGGAATAACTCATAATATATCATACTTATTAGACTTACTAGGCAAGGCAAAGGTATATTCAGTTCATCACACATAACTAACATGCAGAAATAGTTAACTGACTCTTTGGAAATAATATCTTAGATTATACAGAACCACTGGTGGTCTAATTACACATATATGGCATATTCATGCTGTACACTAGTCAATGTAACATACTGGGGCAGAACACTGCTTAATCAGGCTAGCATACAATTCAGTGACCCTTTAAAGCACATAGAAATGAGTTATACCACTAGCCACATATGATATTCCAAACATACAGGATCATTTTTTAAACCAAAGCATGAACACAGAGTCTCGATTATGTTATACACTAAGTATGGTATTACTTAGGCAGATATGATAAGCATATACTAGTCTAATGGACATATGGGGCAGACAGAGATGACCAAATGTTTACTCAGGGATAACAATGAGGGCATGCATCTTGATCATGGATAGGATGGACACATAAGAATCCATATAAAGCAGGTACACACATGAGCAAGACAATATTTTATCAGGATAATGCAGATGGTCATACAACACACTTTATGAAGTAGGCATGGCTAGTCACCAAAGGTCACCATTTCATAGTTTAAGTCAACACATACATAGTTAAGATTAAATATGAAGTGTTGGGCATAAGTAGGCAGATTCTCATGGCATAAATACTTGGATTGATTATCTAGTATATTACAAGTCAAATACTCATATACCACAATCGATAAACAACTGATCATCTATTAGGAATGAATCAATTAAAAGAAACTCAAAAATCCGAAACCATACACATACACACAATACTTCTTTATCCCATTTTACTACCACCCTGAACTCAGCCTGCAGATTTAAGCAGAAAGTAGGAATTTAAACCCGACCTATCTAAACACTTACTCATTTGATAAAAATATGCAAAAGTTGACATACATCTAAATCTTCAAAGAGACCAAACTTTATTCCTATTTAACATTGATTTCAGACAGACATGTAAAGGAAAACCAAAGCATAACCATATATTCAGACCTTAATCACCACAGATCATGACCTTTAAAGCAGAACAATGACCTTATCATATTAGTCATGATAAAATATAACTAATTTACATCATAACTTCACTGAACAGATGCTGAACAACATTCTTAACATATTGTGTTAAATGAAATACTAGTCATGAACTTAAACAGGTGGAGACACTATATGTATCACACACAAACATCTAACTATTCATAACTCTCCTAAACAAGTACTGACAACATACACCTCATATCATAATCTGCATAAGTTTAATAATACAGGCATGACATTTCTAAATCTTAATAGGTAATTAAACAGGGCTAACCACTTAACACACTTAGGCATTAAAACACAACCACATGAATAATCAGCACAGAATTAGCATCAAACACACAAAAATACAGAAAACAAATCGAGAGGAATGTGTTTTACTGACCTTCTCCGGACAACGAACCGAGGCGTGTTTCGAATCGTCGAATCCGCTCGGAAATGTTAGAATTCTGATTTGTTGTAGATTTTCGAATTCTGATCTTCCTCTGAAATAGAATTCTGTTTTCTGATGTTCGACCCGACCAGAAGGACCGACCCGGCAAAGGATCGACGACTGACCAATCGAATTGAAACAAAGAAATCCGATATTTTGAGGGTGAAATTTTAGGGAAAAGAAAAGTAGTATTTTTTTCGGAATTTTTAAGTTGAAGAACATATGCAAGAACAAACACTTTTAAGTAGATTTCGGATTTTTGAAATCCGGAATCTTCCCAATAGTGAAGAACAAAAGGATTTTCGGATTGAAATTAAGAACCAAAAGGAGTATTTTATAACAAGAAAATTAAGAACAAATCGACCCCTTTTTTGTGTTTTTCTTTGGACCCGAAAAGAACTCCAAAAAATCCTCCCAAAATCTGTTTAATCCCCCGAAAAATCTCCTCTCAAATGAAGAACAATCATGGGGTATTTATAGGTGGATTCCCCCCCCCCCCAAAAATCGAGTTTGAATTTTGAATTAAAGGCAAAAAATCTGAATTTGGAAGCGGATTTTAGGGGTATGGGTTGGACGAAGTGATGGGAGGGGTGTGGGGGTGTCAGGGTTGGTGGCAGGGAGTGGGTGGAGGCAGGGGGCGAGGTGACCGGTCGGGCATGGCGTCGGCTTGGGTGGGGGGTTTCAGATTTTTCGTTTTTGTTTTAGGGTTTGTGGGTTTGGGGGAATTAAAAGGGGAAGGGAGATGGGTCGGTTCGGGTGTGGGCGGTTCGGGTGTGGGCAGTTCGGGTGTGGGCAGGGTGTGGTGGATCTGGTTGGGTTTGGGATTTTATTTTGATGTGTTGGGTATGGGAAATAAAGGGAAAGGGCTGTTGGGCCCAGCGGAGTTAGGATCGAATTGGGTTTCGGTGGGGCTTGGAAAATGGAGGGTTTGGGTTGGGTAGAAATTATTTTGAGTTTAGGAAATAAAAATGGGTTAGGAATTGAAAAATATAAAAGGGGTTTAATATTAAAAGATATTATATATATATTTTTTTTTTGTAAAAGACGTGAATTATTTAAAATAACATAACGACGTGATAATAATAAAATATAATTTTTTAAATTATGCTTAATGCTTAATAAAAGGGAAATGCGATGCAATTTTGCGAGAATAAAATAATATAGCATTTCGGATAAAAATGCAAATGATATAAAATATGCGAATAATAATAATAATATGAAGATACACACATATATGCCTATATTTTAAAATTATTTTAAAAGTGTCAAAAATATTAAAAATTACGAATAAAATCATAAAAGATGGGACAAAATTGGGTGTCAACACCATTATTACGAAATAACTAATAAAATTATGACTATTACATTAGATAACGCTTCTTCTAACAATTACGCTATTACAATTTTAAAAAATAGTTTAACTCCATCTTTTTCAGATCATTGTCATATAAAATGCGCGTGCCATATATATAACTTAATTGTAAAGGATGGTCAATCACCTTTTGAAGACATTCTTAGTAAAATACAATTTGCTATAAACTTTATTTTAAAAACTAATAGAGTACAACGAAGAAAAGAATATAAAAAAACTTGTCACGATTGTGGACTACCTTATAGAAAAATTCCAGAAGAAGTATCCACTAGGTGGAATTCTTTATACGAGCAACTACTTGTTGCTTATGACTATAGAAAACCTATAACTTTATTTTTTAGCTCTCATAATCAAAATCCAGCTGATATGGTTGTAGTTAGTGATTGGGTAAAAATTTCCGAACTTATTGTATTTTTAGAGAAATTTTTTCAAGCAACAAAAGAATTTTCCGGTATATATTATCCTACTATTTCAACTATGTTGTTTTATATAACTCTAATATTTTTATTACTTAGTGAATATATGAAAAAACCAGCTTATATGACAGCTATTTAAAAAATGTTTATCAAAATAAAAAAATATTTTATTCCTATTCCCACTATTTATATTATTGGTGATGTATTAAATCCGACTATTAAAATAGACGGTACTAAATCACTTATTGAAACTATTTACGATTATATAGAAGTACTACCACCTCCAAGTCCAAAAAATCTAAATCACCCACCACCTATTGAACAAACTAAAGAAGAAGTGTTGTCTAGCGTAGAAGACCAATGCAAAAAAATATATAAATTTTACCAACAAGAAAGTGCTAGTAACCTACCGGCTTCCATACCATCTTCTTCATCTTCAACAGAATTAGCGAGTTTGATATTTTTATTTTGCAGGATTCTGTACCGTACCAAGAAGTTATCAATGAAAATGGACATGAAGACTTGCTGAAATACTGGAGGGGGAATGAGAAGACCTTTCCGACACTTTCAATGATGGACCGAGATGTTTTGAACATTCAAGAGTCATCAACTGCGTCTGAAAGCGCTTTTTCGGCCGGCAGATATCAAATAGGAGACCACAGACACTCATTAGCCGGAGACAGCTTGGAAATTGCAAGCTTGGAAATTGCAGTATTATTCAGAGATTGGATACGAGCGGAGTGGAGAAGGTGCGGTCAACCGGAGATCAACGAAGAAGAAGACGAAAACTACAACGAAATCTTATCCGAAGGTGGTGGAAGCGACATGGATCTATTTGACCAACAAATACCAATTCCAACCGAAGAACCACAGGAAATTATCAAGCAATTAGAACAGATTTTTCTGAGAATGTAATTTTTTAATTGCAATTTTATTATGTAATTTGCAACTTTTGGACAACACCACAAAGTTGCAATTTAGACAATTGTATTTGTATTACAAAAAAATTATATATCTATTAAATAATATAAGAGGCACAAAAATAGTCATCAGATGTTTTTATTACACTATCTTGTCTTGTTTATTGAGTTTTGTTTTATACATATGTTATTAAAAAAAAAAAGGAAAACCCGCCGGAACCCGCCCCGATCCCGACCCCGCCCCGACCTGATTTCGACGGGATCGGGATGGGACTTCGGCAAGTCCCGCCAAACCCGATCCCGCCTGACTCCGCCAGCCCCTACCCCGCCCCTTCGTCCGTCCTGCCCCGACCCCGCCAAACTCGGCCAGGCAGATCCGAGCCCGACCCACTAGCCAGCTATAGGTGAGAGTATTCAGCTCGAGTAACAGGACCTTCTATATAATTCCTAAGAGATGGAATAGTGAGAATCTATTTGGAGAACCATTTTTATGTACTTCTTGATTTGCTTGCTACCCAATAAAGTTATTAACACTAAGTATTAATAAAAGAAATCAAGCAACAAATACATAACATCCCCTCTTTATTACACACATTGCTTTCATTTCAAAATACTTCTTTTAAGAAATCTAATTAGGTTAACAATCTCTTGCAATCGTAAATAAGAGGAAATGTTTTCACAATTGAGTCCAATTATAATAAAATTGGTGACTTCTTTTCAAAGACCTAATTGATTTAATTTTATCAATAGATGTTATCTCAACCGGATAGTATTATTTATGTATTAAATTACAAATTTGCTGAAAGTCATAGCCTCATTTGTTTGCACGGAGGTCTGAATCTAAATGGTTCAGACCTCAGGTAATTAAGTGCATTTATTTATATTAAGTTCTAGCCACTTATTTGGTCTGAATATGTCTTAATCATTAAGATCTTGAACAAAGTCTTAATATCATTACGATATATTTTTGCATGAATAATTTTTACTACCACTCTGTCCACAGTCACCAACTCCACCCCCACCACCACACACTCACCACCCACTCCCCACCACCACCCCCACCCCCACCCCCACCTACCACTACTAACCACCTCTTCCAACACAACCACCACCACCGCTATCAACCACCACCACTCCTACCCTTCCAACCCCAGCCCACCATCACTAACCACCTATGTCATCATAACCACAATTATCAGCCACTATCACCGTTGCCAACCACCAGCCACCACCACCAACCACCTCTGTCATCATAACTATCACCGTCGTCACAACCGTCACTACCATCATTGCAGCCAATTCTTACTACTAACCACCTCTACCATCATGACTAGCACCGCCGCCAACTACCACCAACACCATCGTCAATCACCATACGTTCTTCAACCACTGCCAAATTACTAACATCAACCAACTCCCACCTTCACAGCCACCACCACCATTACAATTCGCCAATATCGCGCATGTCACTACAACACCAACTACCTCCACAATCACAACTATCATCACCATCATTACTAGACACTAGCACCAACCATCATTACTAGACACTAGCACCAACCATCATCACCACCACCACCACAAAGCATCTCCACTATAACTAGTGAACATAGATGTTAAATAATATTTTTTTATTAAATTTATATTTATTTTTTAATACTTAGTTACTTTTTTATTTGAATTGTATACTTATTATGTTTAAATAAATATATTATGCATATTCAAATGTTTCAAAACAAACCGTCTTAATTATTCATTATCCAGATCTGGAGACAACACTTAATCATTCAGATATGCATTCAGATTCAGACGTCTTAATCTTAATGAAAATAATTGAGACTTAGTCAAATGACTCAAATGTAATATAGGAACTGAGCTTCCCCGGAAATTTAAGGAGTATGATGATATTCTACGTCTTATGAGTTGTTTTGTCGTATCGAAAATTACTTTAAGTAATTATTTTAGATGATATCATCCGATATCAGCTGATACTACTTTGTATATGCCCCTACATTCTTCTAAAATCATGCATAAACTACACAATATTTTTTTGTAATATTGTCTAAAATCTTCACAAAAATGTGTAAATTATGGCAACTATCGTATGATGTTATATTTGAAAGGGAACAAGGAAGAAAAAAGGAAGATCTAAGAGAGTCTAAATCCGAGGAATCAAAAACCGAATTATGTGACCAAATGATCCTATTTACTCTTTCCTAAATATGACCCATGATGTTCCCATTTTTCTGTCTTGTAATCAAGAATTTTCCATGGAAGCTGAGTACCGTAAATAGTGACACGTGGACACTATTATCATGTCATCGAGTGGGTCCCTATACACGTGTTAAGAACAATTCATCAACAGATTCTGGTTATCAGGAAAATAGGTGAACTTATATACGAGGTTGAATGAGTACATACGCGTGGGTATAGGCTTTAATTCAACCCATAAGGTGTAGGGCTTCCATTACTTTAAACATTACTCCCTCCGTTCCAAATTAGTTTTGATGATTTTCTTTTAGAAAGTCAATTAGGCTCATTTTAAAATAAAATTGGATTAGATCAACTCAATCATTTATCTATTTTACAGTACATTTAAATTTGTACACGTGGTCAAGGACACATAGGTCTCAAGTGACAATAAAAATAAGATAAAGTTAATAGATAATTAGCCTGAGCATGTTATGAACTTATTGGCAAGGCTTCCGAGTAGTGTATCAGACTAGTTTGAAACAAGAAATATTGATGCAAAGAATGATATCAAAAAGTGTATTGTAGTAACTTGCATATGATGATTTATAATGGGTTATTGTGTCTTATTTATACTTGAGTTCACGGGTACACACCCCACGATATATACCCTTATTAATACAAGAATATAAATGTTGTAATAATTGGACAATTAGGGTCTTCATAAATGTCATTAAGGCTCTTTTGGAAGGTGTGGAATCGGAAAAGTAACGCCCGTCCATTAGAATTCAAACCGTTCACTTGATCTTCCCGATTACCGGTATCTTGCACCCTTCCAATGCCCCTGGTGCCACTCATGCTCAAACGGTAGCGCCAAAAGCAGAGTTGTATCTGACTTAACGTCAATTTTCATGTGTCATGACACGATTCACCCAGCTGTATTATATAAATTTTGCCCTATACAAATAGTCCCTGCACTTTCCGGGCGTGTCTTTCACGTGCTTGGGAAGTGGATTTAATCACCGGATTAATCAATACCCTATAATGTGGCAGGAAAACTAAAAGACAATGATTACAAAAAACTCCAAATGTCACATTCCTTCATTACTTCTGAAACGACGGTAACTGTCCAGTCGCTCCAATCGACGTGAAGCAATGCAATGATGATATGCGTCTCTTCATTTTCTAAACATTACTTTTTCATTCCATAAATAGGAGTCCAAAATCCTTCAGAAAAGGCAACTAAGATTTTCTCCAAAACTTACAACCCTTGAAAGTTCTCCTTTCTTCCGCTTACCTCTTTCCATAATATCATTTTCACAGTCTTCTCCTTTACAATCTCCTGACAATAATGACGGTTCTACTCCGAACCGTCGACCATGAAAAGAGCATATCTCCCCCAAAACATTCTCTTGCCATAAAGATTCTTCCCGATGGGTTTGCTTTTTAGGAGATTTTTGTGTAGAAGAGCACTTTGAATCCGTAGAAGAAATAGAGTCCTTGATAACTGCGAAGGTCCTCCTTGAAGTTATTAAAGACTGCAGCTTCGACTTCAAAACAGACGTCAAAATAGTAGATCTAACTTACTAGATGAACCACCATATTGAAGGGTTTTCAATGGTCCATACATTTCCATTCACTATCGATTTTCGACTCCCAGTCCCAAAGCTTATCGAGGAAATCTATCGACAATATCGAGTTTACTTAGGGGAGGTTGCTCCTCTAATTTAGAGACTGGTTTATTGCATCCAGATACTGATTGGTTGTGCCAACACACCATTTACAATCGATCATCTTTTCCTCCTTTACTACCCTAGGATGTTCCGGGGTAGTATTATTCATTTATACCCTCGTGGGATTCGTAGCCTCGTTAATTCTAAAGATAACTTCGACCCGGGCTAGTTAATCAGGTTCGTAATGATCAGGACTGGCCAAATTCATCAGCCTTCCTCTGATATTTTTTTGGAAGAATGGAATACCACTCGTAAGTATTTTTAATCAAAAACTTGCTTTTGCGTTGTAAATAGGGGGATCCCCTACTTATGCATAGATATTGTATCTTTATAACCATTTTAGTTGAGCTACAACTGGTCGATGAAATTTTTGTGTGGTTATTAGTCTCCTTCGTTCTTCTCCTAATGCCATCCGGTCATGGAAAAGCATTACCTCTAAGTGGTGGCAGGGAAAATACCAGGGTAAGACTAACCCTAATACGTCATATTATGCATGTTTATTTTTTTAATTTTCCCCAATATTCCTTCTCATTCTTTGCGTTCCTCTTGCTGGGCTCCCGACGAGAAAACATGCGACATAAAAAGTTCCTTCTTGTGCAACCGCTTTGACCGACATACTCCAATATGCTTCCAGTAATCAGAAGAGGAAATCTCAAAAAGAAACTCCCAAGATTCCAGCGGGGATCGGTTCTAGGGTTAGAAATCCCTGCCGACTTACAGAATTCTAGAGAGAAGCGCAAGCGGGTGTTATTCAAATTGAATATGAAGAAAAAAAACCGATGAAGACATGAATCCTCCATTCGATGCTTTGGAAAATGAGACAACAATCCCTATAGCCCATCCTTCCAAGAATAGGTCTATTCCTACTTTCGGTGCTCGAGCGTAACTCTAGAAGCTTCCCTTGCACATCTAGCGGACTTCTTCAGGTAAAATGTCACTTTCTCTATCCGCCTTTAAAATCTCATTTCCTTACTGACACATCTTTTCCCATTCAGGGTCACGCCACCGCTCTCTCCATGGAAGATGTAGCTAAAGCTATGGCTCTTTCATATGAAGAAAAAGAAGTTGTCAGAATAATTTTAACATTTATGAGCCGAGGTTGAAAGCCTTAGAGCCGACATCAGAGACTCTGACTCTCTTTAAGCTTCCCTTAGATTACACCTACAATATGTCATTGACTCACTGAGGGATCGAGAGAATTCCCTTCAAGTCCTGACCTCTCCATGCATGACTATCCAGGGAAAGACTGCTAGGCTAGAAGCGGATTTTGCCATAGCTCAGGAGCAATTTATTTCTTCCAAGAATATTATAATTGAGCTCCAAGACAAATTTCTAAGGTGGAAGCTGTGCAGAGACCTGACCATTTTAAAAACTCGCAAGGACACCCTTAAAGAGGCTAGCAAGCCATGGATTGATATCCCTTTTGAAATCCTCGATGTGGAGATCGACCTTCATGAGGAGTTATCCTTGAAATATCTAAGCGGAGACAGAGATGGTTCTGATGTAGTAGCTAATGATCCCCCCTACCCTCCTGGACTTTTGAACTTGCTATTCTTATGATCTCATTGAAACACCCCCGGCGGACCATAGAGAGAGCGTTTCATAACCTTTCATGCGGGTTTTATTTTGTTGCTTTGCTTTTTATGTAACCGGGTCACTTTTGGGATCGTTTTTGTTTTTTGCAACCGGGTTAGTTTTTGCCCGGTAAGATATCAATGAATGAATTTTCTTTTCTAACCATTTTGCTCAAGGTTTGCATTTCACAGTTTTGTTTATATTAGTAGTCTGTATTTATCTTGTGGTTGCAACTTTACCATATTTTTATAGTTTAAGAAAAAAATGAATTCTTTGATGAACTGCTTTAAAAATCCTAAGTCTTAAAGTTTCTAGTGACTTTTCATCAGACTTGAATTCTCTTTGAAAGATGTATCTTTTATCTTTCGATCGGGCTTCACATGACCTTTGTAGTTGAGTAGTTATTTCGCCCATTTTGACTAAAAATTCACCTTCCATTTCTTATACGTCTCCTACGAAGTATCAGACCACCACAACTCTATTATGCTGTATGTTCTCTGCCAGATTCAATTACTGAGCCGCATAGGCAAACAATTTTGGAAATTCCGTAGTATCGATATTTAAATGACATAGCATGATCTATAACAATATAATCGATGGAAAGACACATTTCTATGTTTTTTTCAAGCCTAAACTTCTGAACGAATATTTCCAAAAGGGCTACGATTATAGTAAAGTTGTTTTCATCGACTGGCCCGAGTTGCTCATAACGAGAACTACTTTAAGAATCAGAGTGGGTCCATTGAGTTTTGGTTATAGTTATACGTGTCTGAGCAAAAAAAAATCCCTCGTGGGGCCATGCCCCTAGTGTTAATCAATTTTTGTGAAATTCCTTTTTGTTGCTCCTTTTTCGAGGACAAACATTTATTTAATTGGTATCTGATGTAACGACCTATTCGATCGTTATAAACTTTTGTCTGATTCCTAAAACATCCTCGTCTGGGTACTTTATAATAAATGTTACGTGTGGAATTTATGGGTCAGAGTAGCCTTTAACCATTTTAGAAGGAAGACCAATCGATTCGAAAATTCTCAGAAGACCAGACTTTGCTCCAGCGAGACAATGTCGCCTCAGCATGACTGCTTCATCGAGGTTGTGTTCGACATGGCAGAGGTGCTAGGTGGGCATCTGTAAATGGTTTCCCACTTCTGCACTGAGGCGAGGTGTCAAGTGACTGCGCCTTAGCAGACTCCTATTCTACCAAAGCGAGACTGTGCTTATGGAGTCGATTTTGCAGGATCAGAATAGTTGTTCAGCCAGTTTTGTTAAATGCCCTAAAAATTAATCACTTTCCTATAATATCATATCTCGAAATTGGGGTGGACCTAGAGAGCATTTCTTGAAGTTCGTGCTTAAATTCATCATTGGAGGAAGATTCTTCACCCATTTTGATTTTTTCCATATTTTAAGGTTCCTAATCGTAGTTTAAACCTTATTTGGGGAAAATAGATCCTGAAGCTTCCATGGTATAATAAGAGGCTTAAAGCTTTGATTTAAGGGTGAAATATGATTTAGATTATCTTGATAATGTAAATAAGGATTGATTAATGATATGTGATCATGTTGTAGTATGTAATTTGATAAAGGAAACCCTTTTCAAATTTTGGGGAAAATCTAAGGTTTAGAACTGGGGGTATTATTTAATCATGCAATTGAAGGTTCAATTCGGGTTAGTTTTCCAATTAAACAAATGTGTGAATATTTAGTATATCTCTATACTTTTCGAGTAATAAAGTTCTGATTTTTGATACCATGGGCGCGAGGTGATTTTTAGGTGTCTTTTATATGGTCTAGGACTAAGTCCTTATATGTGTATTGGTGTAATATAAATTTATAGTATATGCGTGTTAGACTATGTTTACTATGAGGTGCTCTGAAAAGGTAAGGCATGCATAGAGGGTTGACCGTTCATGGCTCATGGTCAGCTTTGAGGTAGGCTACGGTTTCTTCTTATTAGACTCCTATAGAAGTACATAATTAGTTATACATGTTGAGGGGTATTGGATGTGTTTGGAGGTCCCACCCAAGAGGTTGTGATGAATGTTTGGGTGGGTACCGATGTTGAACTGTAATGATGGATAATTTGGGGAATCAGCCTTAAGCTGATTCTGACTTCTATTGATTGCGTTTGTCGTCATTATGTGGGCTCGTCTCCATATTTGATATTATTGTGTTTATTCATCACACATGATTTTGATATGATATCCTTATTGTATTTGGACTGTGAGTTATTAAATTCCTGAAAGCATGTGATATTCATCTCTTATACTTGGTTGCATCTCATTACATCTTGATTTCTTGCCTTGTATTATCATTTGCATTCATATACTCATGGTTCCATTGATATTGATATGAGAGTGGTATGAAAAGATTGTGAGTCCAAGAGACAGAAAATGTAAGAACACTTATGAGATTATTGACAACATTGAGATAATGATGATACGCGGGGAACGGGTTGCAAGCCTGCAACATTATTATTCAGCCAAGAGCTAGGCTCTATTGAGAAATTTTGGAGTAGTATATGGACTTCGTGGGTCCCCCATGGGTGTGTAGTTAATAGAATTTGAATGCCTATATACTGGAGATGAAAGGTACCTAGCATTCATATCATTCATATTCATTCATACTTTGACTACTTTTGATTGGTAAAATGATTTGGTATGATTATTGGAATTCGGCTAAATTATGTGGTTGTGTGGAACTGGAGGATTGGATTAGTTGTCATGTTCGATTGATTTCCGAAGTATGTGATTCAGTGATTTTAACCTTTGAGTCAGTTAAAGTGGTGCTTGGTTGTTTCTTGTGACTAATATTGCCTAGTGTCATAACAAATATGTAGGTCAAAGGAACTAAGTACATATATGTGTTGTTTGGTGGTTAATAGCTAGCTAGATAACGTGTTTGGTACTGGTAGTTAAGGTGTTGTCGTATAATTGTTGACTTATATGTCGTATGTGTGTAGAATCTCCATCTTAGTAACAGGGGTATGAAGTAATGGTAGTTACTTAGAGTATAAAGGAGGAAGCCTAATGAACTAATATGGATCATATAAGTGATTGTATGGGGTCTAAATGAAGGGTAAGGACTAAGGATAATAAAGGAGTTAACATTGTATGCTCAACCTTGGAATCATATTTTTGAAAAGCTTTTAAATGAATTAGAGTTGGAAACTATGTGTCAATTTATCTAATGGGTTTGTTAAACTAGTATGTGGATTCAAATGAGAATTTGATTGATAAACCATTAGGTAACTTGGGTTATGTGATAGATAAACCTTATGTGATTTAGGCGATTTTTATGATTGCCAAACCTTTATGTGACTGTGTGAATTGTATGATGGGTGAGCCCTTACTTGTTTTTAGGTGATATATGTGAGTTCATGAAGTCTTATGTGAACATATAATCTATGTGACTACTTGTACTGTTAGAATAGGACTTTAAGTGCGAGTCAACTTAATGTTTATCTCTATTTGCATAACTTCCATCGTTGTCGTCCTATGATGCCTACGGGGGTATATTGTGTACTCATGCTAGGCTTGTTGAATCTTTTATGTGGATGCATGTATCCAGTCTATTCACGTTGCAATTTGGAGCACGAGAAGATTAAGGCAGTCCACTCATTCCTGGCGGCCTTGGTTTTCATCTTAGATAGACCGCCCTTATTCATTCAGGTGGCTTGTTCTACTTTTAGTTATATTGTTGTATTTTAGAGTTCTTGTATAAGTCAGCTGAGATTTTTGGAAAGAAGGTTGTCTTGTAAGGATTGGTTAGTAAATAGTGTTTTAATTTAAATGATATCGTATATTTGTACTTTTTGTTCTCTTCCGCATTTTCTTAACCTTCTTGTTGTAACTATTTGGGATTGGTTTGCCTACCGAAGGGATAGTGTAGATGCCACCATAACGCCCGTGAATTGGGTTATGACTGTTACGATTCACTTTTACACGGAGGCATAAAAGCTACTGAGAATTTGTATTGGTGCTCTAAGTTGGATAATTATTTTAGAGTTGCCACCTAATTTATAGTTAAATTAGGAAAACTAAGTGAAAGGGTTTTTTCAAAAGATATTGAAAAATGCCATCTAAACCAGAATCAAGGTAAGGGTTCTGGTGATTCCCCAAAAAGGTGTTAGATACCCCAGAATTAAGGATACATAGAATATGATTGACCTTAGGGTTCTATAGTATGCTTTAATGATTTGAATTGTCTTGAGGTTTTTAAATTATCTCTAAAATACTTGTCATTTATTTTATTCAAGACTCAAAGGTTTAAAAATGAAAGAGTTAGGCTTCCGCCGAAAAAGTATGCGTAGGGGTCAATTGGTCAATGTTTTTTTGGACTAAGAACATTCAAATGTTGATTTGGGTAGAATTCCACTTTTAGTCCAACAATATTGTCCCATTACACTTGCATTCTTTTGAAAATCTTTTCAAAGTTTTGGCAAAAAGGGGCCCAATCCAGTTAGAATGAAAAAAAAATAGAAAAATAGTTTTCTCTTGTCTTTTGCATGCTACATCCCCAAAGGCCAAATCACATCCTTTAAGTCCAAAACCCATATTCTTAATCTCAAGTCCAAGATAGGTGATTTTGTTTATTTCCAAAAACCATTTAATTGGGCTTAGCCCATAAAATTAGTTTAGAAATGTATCAAGCTTGGTCCTAATAAATCCATTTTAGTTTAAACAAAGTCTAACTCAATTTCAAGATCCAAGTTATGAGTTTGAAAATCCAAAATAGTCTTAAACCGAATATAAAAACCCATTCTTTGTTTTCGAAATTCTTTTGACGTCAAAGCAGTCTATTTTTTCTTTTCAATTCAAATTTAAACAAGTCATTTGAAATTCATTTTAGGCAGTTCTAAACTAAATGATGTACGTGTAACGACCTGTCCGGTCGTTTTTAGTGAAAGACCCATATTTACTTGTTTGACCCTTCTTGTAGACTCTGTGTGTGGTTTGTGATGCACATGGATGAGTGACATGGATCCCGAGGTTCATTTATATGCATTTCGGATCGAAAACCCAATAACTAGAAACTTAGAGTTGGATAGTTTGACTCAAAGTTAACTTTTGGCTAAATGGGTTCGGTTTCGAGTTCCGTCGCTTCCAGTAGTCCCGGAGGGTCATTTATGACTTAGTTGAGACATTGATTTGCTTCCCGAGGCAAGCATATTTATTTTGTGGCCTTATTTGTAAAGTTTGGATTTTGATTTATTCTGGCTGATTCTTTAGAAAAGTACGCCTTAGCTCGGTTAAATGGGAAATCCGAGGGTACGAGCGAGTTCGTAGCAATGTTTACCTTAGACGAGCATGTCTGGTTTGTGTCCAGGGGGTCTCAGGAGTGTTTCGGGTGTTGGATAGAAGGTTGGACTAATTTTCCCATTGCTGGTACCTAGTGTCCCCCACGCTGGCAATACTGTCCGATCTGGCGTGTCCGCCACGGAGAGGTTGACTCACCAAATTGTAAGTTTAGGAGATGGTGGGTTTCCGCCATATCAGAGGATTTTTCCATAGGGATGACTCTGCCGCTGCGGAGTCGTGTCCGTCGGCGCTGGGTAAGGTGTCAAGTGACACCTCCCCAGTGAGGGTTTGGTCCGCCGTAGCAGGTCCGCTTCAACGGAGTCGATTTTGCGGAGGCGCAAGTACTGTATCAGGTGTCCAATAAAATCTTTAGGTTGGAATTGCTTTCCCAAAATAGAAAACCTCGAGACTAGAACCATCATAAGAGCAGTTTCAGAGGTTTATGAGTAATTTCATCCTTGGGGTATTCTTCCTTTGTGAATTAAGTTTATGCTTGCAAGTTCTTTATTAATGGTGATATAGTATGAATATAGATTGGGGAACATGAGTTATGCATGTTTGTGAGATTAAGAGACTTATGTTATTGATTAATGGAGGTATATGAATTAGTTTACTTGTATTATTGTGAATTAGTGATGGATATTATTTAGAAGATAATGTTTAAGGCTTAATTTGGTTGTGATAGCCTACTTCAATTAGGGGAAAATTTCTAGGGTTTCAAATTGGGGCTTTTCATATATTATCCAATTGAGGGTTTAGATTTGCAATTAACTTAAGGATGTGACTACTTAGTATGCGTTATTAGTAATTGAGTATTAAAATTCGAGTCTTGGTAGAGTGGGCCCGAGATGGGTATTTAAAGTCTTACTTTATGTTGTGTTAGCCTTATATTAATAATATAATATGTGTGATTAGACTTCAATCATCACGAGGCGCAGAGGAAGGGCAAGGCTATCATCGAAGCTTGATCGTGTAGAGCTCTTGTTCGGCCCAGAGGTAGGCTATGGTTTAGTTTTTTGAGACTTTGGTAGAAATGTGTAATTAGTTATAAATATTGAGGGGTATTGGCCATGTTTGGGGGTCCCACTTAACCGGTTGTGATAATATTTGAGTGGGTACCGGTGATGAACTGTGTTAATGGGTTATTTGGGGAATCAACCTTGTGCTGGTTCCGACTGCTGCTTATTTGGGCTTGTCGCCATATGTAGGCTTATCTCCATATTTGCTATTGTTTGTTTACTCCCCACACATGCTTTTGATATGATTATATAAACGTGTTTTTGAATCATGAAGCATATGACATGTCATCTCTATACTTGATTGCATCTCATTATATCCTGACATCTTGCCTTGTATTATCATTTGCATTCATTCACTTATGATTCTATGATATTGATATACGAGTGGTATGGATAAGTTGTGGGTCTAAGAGGCCAGAAAGGTAAGACTACTATGAGATTATGACACATTTAGATGATATTGGTATGCAGAGAGCAGAGTTGTATGCCTGCAACATGATAAAGCTTGACAATGAGTCTTGGGCTCTAGTCAGATTAGTGTGTGGAATACAAGCTGACTAGGAGTGGTATATCGACTTCGTGGGTCCCTCATGGGTGTGCGGATCATAATTAAACCTTGACGTACTATATACCAGGTTGACAAAAGTACCTTGCATATGCAGTGCATTCATATCATACATACTTATGCCACTTCACTAATAAATTATGATTGGACTTGTATTTGAAGTTGTTATTGATAAATGACTGGATTATGGAATTTGAAGGGTATACATGCTACTTGATACTTGAATTATTTTTGAACTCTATGAACAGTTTGTGAGCTATGAGATTAACTTGGATTATTGAATTGTTAGTATAGGATTACTTGGTGTCAACTTGGTATTTATCTCTGATTATGTATCTCCCATCATTGTTGGCCTATGATGTCTACGGAGGTACGTTGTGTAGTCATGCTATGCTTGCTACATTTTTTTTGGATGCAGATTCAATACCTTCCACCTCCGCTGCACCACGTGGCTGAGTTCGAGTAGTGGATCTCCAGCGTTTAGGGTGAGGATGCTATCTCCAGCATACCCTTGAGTGTTATCTCTATTTCAGTATTTTGTGGCATTTAAGAGACATGATAGGCTTTCTTAGACTATTTATGTTGGTTTTGGCCTGCGTGCCTATTCAGACTTGTATCAGATCTTGTATCTACAAACTATATCGCCTGGGGATATTTGGTGTATCAGACTTATTTCTTTTTCTGCATTTATATTATGAGACAATTTATATAGTATTTTCTATCTTCCATTTTTATTTATATCATGTCTTATGAATGATTGAGAGTGGTTCACCTACCGGTGAGATTATGTAGGTGCCACCACGATTCCTGATAAGGGGTCGTGACAAAGTTGGTATCAGAGCTCTAGGTTAAATAGTCTTGAATACAATACCAATGTCTAGTAGAGCCTTGTAGATCGGTGCCAAGATGTCCATACTTATCTTCGAGAGGCTATGGGACATTTAAAAAGTTTGACTTTCTTCATTCATTTCATGCAAAGTTGAATCAAATTGGTATCTGACCTTTGTTTCTATTCTATCACAGATGGTGAGGACTCGTGCCAATGCGACAAAAGAGGATGCACTAGCACCGACTCTGGTGGTGTGTGATCATGGTAGAGGTCATGCTCGGGGCTGAGGTAGAGCTAGAGCGACAATACTAACTTAATGTGGGGCACAGATAGCCGGTCAAGCTCGTGCTAGATTTGTTTCTCCTGAGCTGGTTATTGAGCCTCAAGATGATATGCTAGAGGAGAAGATGGGGCCAGCTTAGATTTATCGCTACTCCGATTCTACAATACATACTGGTTAGGTTATTGAATATTCTTGATGGTTTTGCTCGGACAAACGTACATCCTACTAATTCGAGTGGTTTCCAAACTGGTGTGGGAGAGGGGCAGACTCATATCCCTGAGTTTTGTACTCCAAAAGATCAGCCATCGATGATGTCTGCCCCATATTGATGAGGTTCATACTTCAGAATTTGGTCCCCGACCTATTCGAGGGACAAATATGACCCGCGATGAGCGAAATATTTGCTAGCACTAATGGTGGGGCCAGTATTTGAGGGGTTCTCAGTCTAGATATTTAGATCACGATGGTGTGGGTTCTTCTATCTCCATTCAGCAGCCCTCAATAGCCAGGACTTGTTATGGTTATGGAGAGGTTGTGCACTTTAGGAGGGATCACCAAAAAATGTTTTCGGGTGACTCTCATGCACCTAGGACCCCAGCACAAACCTCTAGAGGTGGTAGTCAGACTATCCCGGGAGGATCTCAGTCGGGTCGTGGTGGCCATCAGTCTGGTTGTGATAGATCCTAGTCGGGGAGAAATAGAGTTGATTCAGGATGAGGTGGCCAGTAGGGTACTCAGTCCGAGGTAGGACACACTAATTGCTATGCATTCCCTGGTAGTTTGAGGCTGAGGCATTGGACGCAGTCATCACAAGTATCATCTCAGTCAATCAACTATCTGCGATTGTGTTATTTGATCTGGGGTCTATATTCTCTTATGTGTCTACCTACTTTTTTTGCTAAATTAGAGATGTGGTGTGATATGCTTGATGTTTCTATTCATGTGTCTACACCAATTGGTGATTTTGTGATTGTAGATAAAGTTTATCGCATGTGTGTAGTTACTTTCATAGCTTACGACACTTGGGTAGATCGTGTTATCTTAGATATGGTGGACTTCGATGTTATATTGGGTATGGATTGGCTATCACCATATCATGCGATTCTGGACTATTATTCCAAGACAGTCATGTTAGCTATGCATGGTCTTCCGAGGTTAGAATGGAGAGGTGCTCCCAACCCTGCTCCTAGGAAAGTAATTTCTTACATCCGGGCTCGGAAGTTAGTAGACCGGGGTTGTTTCACTTATCTTGCTCATATTCGAGATACTAGTGCAGAGACTTCTTCTCTTAAGTCAATTTCAATATATAGTGTGTTCGCTAAGGTATTTTCTCCAGACTTACCTGGTATGCTGCCAAACAGAGATATTGACTTGTGTATTAATCTTGAGCCGGGTACTAGACCCATTTCTATTCCTCTATATCGTATAGTTCCAGCTGAGTTGAGGGAGTTAAAAGATTAGTTTTAGGATCTATTGAGTAAGGGCTTCATTCGACCGAGTGTATCTCCACCGGGTGCTCCAATCTTGTTCATGAAGAATAAGGATGACAGTATGCGTATATGCATTGATTATAGACAGTTGAACAAGGTCACCATCAGAAACAAGTATACAATTTCGCGTATTGATGACCTATTCGATCAGTTTCAGGGTGCTTATGTGTTTTCAAAGATTGACTTGAGGTTTAGGCATCATCAACTGAGGATCCGGGCCTAGAATGTTTCCAGGATAGCTTTCCGGACTCGTTATGGGCATTATGAGTTCCTGATGATGTCATTTTGGCTTACCAATGCCCTCGTAACATTCATGGACTTGATGAATGGGATATTTAAGTCGTACTTAGATTCTTTTATGATTATGTTCATTGATGACATCCTGATATATTCATAGAATCAGGAGGATCATGAGCGTCATCTGAGAGTGGTCCTTGGGATTTTGAAGGAGAATAAGGTATATACTAAATTTTCGAAGTGCGAGTTCTAGTTGAGTTCGATAGCATTCTTAGGGTATGTGGTGTCCAATGATGGGATCATGGTCGACCCAAAGAAGATAGAGGCAGTCAGGGACTGTCCTAGACCAACTTCTGTGATGGATATTCAAAGTTTTGTGGGTCTTGCCTGCCACTATCGCCGGTTCATCAAGGGTTTCTCTTCTATCGCTTAGCATCTGACGCGTTTGATGCAGAAGGAAGTGTCGTTTCAGTGGTCAGATCAATGTAAGAAGAGCTTTCAAAAACTCAATACTCTTTTGACCACAACCCCAATTTTATCCCTTTCGGTAGAGGAGAAGGACTTTACTATGTATTGTGATGCTTCTAGGATTGGGTTGAGATGTGTGTTGATGTAAGAGGGTAAGGTGATCACTTATGCATCGAGGTAGTTAAAGGTGCATGAGAAGAACTACCATGTTCATAATTTGGAGTTGGGTGCCGTTGTGTTTGCCTTGAAGATTTGGAGACATTACTTATATAGCATTCATTGTAAGGTGTATACCGACCACGACAGTCTTCAGCACATGTTAAATATGAGGGATTTGAATTTTAGGCAGCGTTAGTGGATGGATTTGTTGAAGAATTATGATATGACCATTTTGTACTATCCAGGCAAGGACAATGTGGTAGCGGATGCCTTGAGCTGAAAGGCAGTCAACATGGGGAATTTAGCTTATTTGGCTATTTATGAGTGTCCCTTCACATTGGAGGTCCATTCTCTAGCTAATTGTTGTTTGAGACTTGATATTTCGAATCCAGGTTGAATTTTGGCTTGTGTGGAAGCGAGGTCTTCTCTTTTGAATCAGATTCGGACTCACCAGTATGATAATGTGAAGTTGTGGAAAATCAGATATAATGTGATGCGTGGTGAGGCCAAGGAGGCCATAATTGATAGTGAGGGTGTTCTAAGGATCAAGGATAGAGTATGTGTGCCTCGTGTGGGAGACTTGACTAGATTGATTATGGAGGAGACCCACAGCTCTAGGTATTCAATTTATCTAGGTGCTACTAAGATGTACTGTAATTTGAGGTAGCACTATTGGTGGGGTAGGATAAAGAGAGACATTGTTGATTTTGTGACTCGATGTCAGAATTGTCAGTAGGTCAAGTATGAGCACTAGCGATCCAGTGGTGTATCTCAGAGGATGCCTATTCCCGAGTGGAAGTGGGAGAGGATTGCCATGAATTTTGTTGTTAGGTTGCCCAAGACTTTGGGCAAGTTTGATGCTATTTGGGTCATTGTCGATAGGTTTACCAAGTCTGCGCATTTCATTTCATTCCGATCAAGAGAAGTTGGCTAAGATTTACATCTGTGAGATTGTTCATCTTCATGGGGTTCCTATTTCTATCATCTCAGATCAGGGTACTCAGTTTACTTTGCATTCCTGGCGGACTTTGCAAAAAGAGATGGGTACTCACTTGGATCTCAATACAACATTTCACCCTCAGATCGACTTTCAGTCCATGCAGCCTATCAGGTATTGGAGGACATGTTACGAGCCTGCGTGATTGATCTTGGTGGTCATTGGTACTAGTTCTTACCTTTGGCAGAGTTTGCATACAATAATATCTATTACTCCAGTATTGATATGGCACCGTTCAAGGCTTTATATGGTAGGAGATGTCGATCTCTGATTGGTTGGTTTGATGCATTCGAGGTTCAGCCTTGGGGTACCGATCTATTGAGAGATTCCTTAAAGAATGTGAAGATGATTCAGGATAAGCTCCTGGCAGCTCAGAGCAGGCAGAAGGAGTATGCAGATAGAAGGTCCGAGATTTAGAGTTCATGGTTAGTGATAGAGTTTTGATGAAGGTCTCACCCATGAAGGGTGTGATGAGATTCGGCAAAAGAGGGAAGTTGAGTCCGGGGTACATTAGACCTTTTGATATTCTTCAGAGAATTAGGGAGGTGGCATATGAGTTGGTACTGTCACCAGGTATTTCAGGCGTCCATTCAGTTTTTCATGTATCTATACTGAAGAAGTATCATGACAATGGTTCTTATATCATTCAGTGGGATTTTGTATTGCTCGATTAGAATTTGTAGTTTGAGGAGGAGCCTATGGCTATTTTGGACAGGCAGGTGAGGAAGATGAGGTCGAATGAGATAGCTTATATGAATGTTCAGTGGAGGCATCATCCTGTTGAGGAGGTAAGTTGGGAGAACGATTCTGATATGCGGAGCAGATATCCTGGATTTTTCACTACTTAAAGTACATTCACTCTGCTCATTTCTCTTCATTCGAGGACAAACGTTGTTTTAATTAGTATATGATGTAATGACCCATCTGATTATTTTTAGCTAAAGACCCTTATTTGCTTATTTGGCCATTCCCATAGACTTTGTGTGGGGTTTGTGATGCGTAGGGATGGGTGGCATGGATCACAAGGTCCATTTATATGCATTTCGGATGAAAAGCCTAAATATTAGAAACTTAGAGTTAGATAGTTTGACTCAAAGTTTACTTTTGGCTAAATGGGTTCGTCTCTGAATTCCATAACTTTCGGTTGTTCCGGAGGGTAATTTATGACATAGTCGAGTCATTGGTTCACTTTCCGAGGTAATTAGATATATTTTGTGGCCTTATTTATAAAGTATTGATTTGTCCCGGATGATTATTTAGAAAAGTACGCCTTAGCTAGGTTAAATGGGAAATTTGAAGGCATGTTTGGGGTACCTTAGACGAGCATGTCTGGTTTGTGTTCGGGAGGTCTCGGGAGTGTTTTGGGTGTTGGATAAGAGGTTGGATTGATGTTCCCATTATTGGTATCTGGTGTCTGTCGTGGTGGAACCAATGTCCGCTCTGGTGTGTCTGCCTCGACGAAAGGTTGGCTAGCCGAAACGTAAGTTTGGGAGATGGTGAGTTTCTACCCTAGAAGAGGATTTGTCTATGAGGGCGTTTCTGCCGCCGCGGAGTCATGTCCGCAGTGGCACTAGGTGAGGTGTCAAGTGACATTTCCCTAGAGAGGGTTTGGTCTACCATAGCGGGTCCGCTTCAGCGAAGTCGATTTCATCAGGGCGAAAGTACTGTATCAGGTGTCCTATAAAATCTTTAGGTCAGAATTCCTTTCCCAAAATAGAAAACCTCGAGACCAGAGCCATCATAAGAGCAGTTTCAGAGGTTTATGAGTAATTTCATCCTTGGGGTAAGTGATTCTTCCTTTGTGAATTAAGTTTATGCTTTTAAGTTCTTTATTAATGGTGATATAGTATGAATATAGATTGGGGAACATGAGTTATGCATGTTTGTGAGATTAAGAGACTTATGTTATTGATTAATGGAGGTATATGGATTAGTTTACTTGTATTATTGTGAATTAGTGATGGATATTATTTAGATCATGTTTAAGGCTTAATTTGTTTGTGATAGCTTACTTCAATTAGGGGAAAATTTCTAGGGTTTCAAATTGGGGCTTTTCATATATTATCCAATTGAGGGTATAGATTTGCAATTAACTTAAGCATGTGACTACTTAGTATGTGTTATTAGTAATTCAGTATTAAAATTCGAGTCTTGGTAGAGTGGGCCCGGGATGGGTATTTAAAGTCTTACTTTATGGTGTGTTAGCCTTATATTAATAATATAATATGCGTGATTAGACTTCGATTATCACGAGGTGTAGAGGAAGGGCAAGGCTATCATCGAGGTTTGATCGTGTAACGCTCTTGTTCGGCCCAGAGGTAGGCTATGGTTTAGTTTTTTGAGACTTTGATAGAAGTGTGTAATTTGTTATAAATATTGAGGGGTATTGGCCTTGTTTGGGGGTCCCACTTAACCGGTTGTGATAATATTTGAGTGGGTACCGGTGATGAACTGTGTTAATGGGTTATTTGGAGAATCAACCTTGTGCTGGTTCCGACTGCTGCTTATTTGGGCTTGTCTCCATATGTAGGCTTATCTCCATATTTGCTATTGTTTGTTTACTCCCCACACATGCTTTTGATATGATATCTTGATTCTGACTTGGATTATATAAACGTGTTTTTGAATCATGAAGCATATGACATGTCATCTCTATACTTGATTGCATCTCATTATAAATATTGCCTGGTATTATCATTTGCATTCATTCACTTATGATTCTATGATATTGATATGAGAGCGGTATGGATAAGTTGTGGGTCCAAGAGGCCAGAAAGGTAAGACTACTATGAGATTATGACACATTTAGATGATATTGGTACGCAGAGAGCAGAGTTGCATGCCTGCAACATGATAAAGCTTGACAATGAGTCTTGGGCTCTAGTCAGATTAGTGTGTGTAATACAAGCTGACTAGGAGCGGTATATCAACTTCGCGGGTCCCTCATGGGTGTGTGGATCATAATTAAACCTTGACGTACTATATACCAGGTTGACAAAAGTACATTGCATATGCAGTGCATTCATATCATACATACTTATGCCATTTCACTAATAAATTGTGATTGGACTTGTATTTGAAGTTGTTATTGATAAATGACTGGATTATGGAATTTGAAGGGTATACATGCTACTTGATACTTGAATTATTTTTGAACTCTATGAACAGTTTGTGAGCTATGAGATTAACTTGGATTATTGAATTGTTAGTATAGGATTACTTGGTGTCAACTTGGTATTTATCTCTTATTATGTATCTTCCGTCATTTTCGGCCTATGATGTCTACGGGGGTACATTGTGTACTCATGCTACGCTTGTTGCATTCTTTTTGGATGCAGATTCAATACCTTCTGCCTCCGCATCACCACGTTACTGAGTTCGAGTAGTGGATCTCTAACATTCAGGGTGAGGATGCTATCTCCAGCATACCCTTGAGTGTTATCTATATTTTTGTCTCTTTTGCATTTGAGAGACATGACAAACTTTCTTAGACTATTTATGTTGGTTATGGTCTGTGTGCCTATTCAGACTTGTATCAGATTTATTAGTGCTCTTGTATCTACAGACTGGATCGCTTGGGGATATTTGGTGTATCAGACTTGTTTCTTCTTCCGCATTTATATTATAAGATAAATTATGTAGTATTTTCCATCTTTCGCTTTTATTTATATCGTGTCTTGTGAATAATTAGGAGTAGTTTACCTATCGATGGGATTATGGAGGTGCCACCACGATTCTTGAAAAGGGGTCGTGACAGTACGTATCGTTTTCCTATCCAAAGTTCGTAACTATAGGGGTTCCAATAATAATACAAAGTATTTTTTTTACATATATATCACGCATAGTATATAACGTAAATAAAATTAAACAGAAATAGAGGATGAGTTTAGGCTGGTTGGCCTACCTAAGCCCATCAGTTGGCTATTTTCACCCATAGTTGAGCCTTCAATGTGCAGCTACATGTATACGGACTTGATGAAAATGTGTTTGGTTGCGCCCTTGCCCAACTGGCTAGAAGGAAGCAAGAAGGCCCAACAGGGCCTCAGTCATCACATGCAGAGGAGAGAAGGAGGGGGAAAAGGAAAAGCCCAGTTAGAAAGGACCCAAATCCATCATATACAAATAAAAATCAAAATGAACAAACCCATGACAAATGAAACTTAATTCAAGACACTTCAATCGGCCCAAACCAATATCTGTTATAATGAAAGGAAAAAGAATCAGTCATGTGGGCATGGCCCAATTTATATCATATAGACAGACGAGAGAAACAAGCAGATGACAAGATTTATAGGCCATGCCCATTGTTATAGTTGTGCAAAGTAGACAGGAATATATAGTAGAAAATGGACTAGGCTTAACAGATGTTCATAATATGGCAATAAGTGATTGATATACTATATATACATAACTATATACCTGATATACTCAAGTATACTAGATATACAGATGATATATAGGATGTGTATATCGACTATCTACATTTCGGCATAGCATGAGCAATATTCAAGTTAAGCTCAGCACAATAAATACTCTAAACTTACTCACAACCTAGCCAGATGTGCAGAAGAAACTAAGATGATGAGAAAATATCTAACTAAAGGATCACTCAAATGCTCAGCACCTCAACCAGTAGTTTAAATACAGGATACACTCAACAAGAGGTAATATTGATATTATATTTTCTACTATGTTCATACAAGAAGAGGGGATAGACATGCTGCAAGTATACTCCTAGTAGTAGCAATTTCACATGAACACAAGAAGGAACATAAGAAAATCATATCCCATACCAAGGTGTTAACTGAATATCTAGTATCTAAATTATGTCATGTTATAGATGCACGCAACAAATAAGTTAACAGTTCATCTAGGACACACCAATGTTATAATTAGTCCTATATGAAGGCAGATATGGGCACCAAAATAGGCAAAGACCAACCATTTAAACTCAAACTGACATGTAGACATTCAACATAGTTCTCAATCACTTCATTATGCTAGCATGCTGAGAAATTACCCTACCTTGGATTTAAGAATTTATTGGCAATATGATAGTTAACACATGAGCCTTTGAATCTTCTATCCTTTATCTACACATACATATTGGACTTAGAGGATGGATTCACAAGTGGGTAGATGTAACATAACATATGGACAAATACAAACTCACATGATTTGGACCTCATATGAACAGACATCACAAATACATGAGAGTAGGTAGCTAGGCAAAGTTTGAGTTTAAAAGTCAGAACAATGTCATTCCAGAACCAAAATGATGAGGTTAAAACAAAGTTGTATTCAGACTATAATGACCCATTTGGTCATTTTGAACTTTTGGACTTGTTTTCCCAAAAATACCCTTTTCGTAGCTTTATCTTGGTTTTTATGACTTGCAGGGATGGGTGGCTCGGTTCTCGAGGTGATCGGGTAGGTGTCGGGTTCCCTTTGGTAAGTCTAGAGAATTCTAAGTTAAGAGAATAGAGGAGTTTGACTCACATTTGACTTTTGGGTAAACATACTTGATTTGTAGTTTTGTCAATTCCATTAGCTCTAGAACGACGCTTATGACTTAGTCGGGCCTTTAGTTTGGATCCCTAGGCAGTTGGGTGTATTTTAGGGGTTTAGTTGTGTAATTGGAGAATTAGAACTTAGGAGTTGACTTTAATTAAACCCGAGCCTTAGAGACCTTTTTTGGGAATTCTGAGTGTGCGAGCAGGTTTGGAATGTGTTTTCTTATATGAATGCATGTTTAGTTTGTGTCTGAGAGGTCCCGGGAGTGTTTTGGGTGGTTGACGGAGGGTTGTTGAGTATTGGGCATTGCTAGCATCTAGTGTTTTTCCCAACGCCCTTCCTTCCACCATCGCTGGTCCGCCTCATTGGAGGTTTGGCATGCCGTAGTGAGGTTCTTCATGATTCGAGGGTCCGCCTTTACGGACAAGTTCCTCGTAGGGGCGGGTGCGCCTATGCGGCATTTCTCTTCGCCCTAGCAGACGTCCAGGTTTTTAAGTTGATTTACCTCAACGGATAGTCTTTTCGTAGCGGTGTATCTGCTCTAGCAGAATCAATTTCTCCGGAGCGGATGCACAGTTCAGATTTAAGATAGTTAAGACCTAGAATCCATTTCATTCCCCAAAACATTTCCTCTTGGTCCTAAAGCTTGGATAGCAGATTTTCTTGGAGATTCAAGGGAGTTTCTTCATTAAGGTAATATTTCCCTTTGTTATTAATGTGTTTTAGTAAATATTCATCCTAAGTATGATTCTTAGATTAGGATAAGAGAAATGCTTTGTTGAGAATAAGAGAGTTGTGATTGGGGATTGGTTATTGGATTATTTTTGTTGATATTATAAACTAGTGATGTATTAGACTAGTGGATGATAATTACTTGATCAATTGCATGATTTAAACCCTTTTGAGAATTGGGAACATTCTAGGGTTAGAAATTGGGCTTTTGCCAATTCATGAAATTAATAATCCAATAGAACTTTGTTGTTAAATTAACTTGAGATTATGACTATCTAGCATGATATGAGACTATATGACCGATAAAGCTCATATTATTTTAATATGGGCTCGGGGTTCCTTTGTAGTTTAACATGGGGATTCTAGAATTATTTAGCATTATGGGAACCGATAGATCCATAATCTCATGTAGTTAATATAAATGACCAGATGGGCTCGCTAGGAGACTCAATAGAAGGGGAAAGCTATTGTGTGTTTCTTCAGCTTCGAAACAGGCAAGTTGAGACTTACCAGACTCTAGTATAGTGTTTATGTGTTGGTATGTTATTAATAAATTAATGGGAATAATGGGGTATTGGAGGTCCCGTATTAGTGAGGTGACGGGCACTAATACGGGCACCGATGAACATAACTTGGATAATTAATGAACTAGTTTAATATACTTGAAGGAGTTATGTGTTTAGCCCTTCGGGCCATGAGTGCGGTGCATTAATTTTCTTAGGTTGGTAAGTTTGCTAATTATTTGGGTGCAAAACCATGTTTGATATCTTATTCTGATTTGACTTGTCATGCATTTATCACTCTATATCTCATCTAAATACTTGATAAGGAATTTATTATATTGATTATGATGATTGCATGGTGTACGCATATCCATATCATTCATACATATTACATTGGCATTTGACTGTTGAGATACTACTGAGAAGGGGCTTAGGAAGCCTGTTGTTAGAGATGGTACATTATACGAGAGTGATGACTGATAATGACACAATTCAACCATATAGCTGGTATCTGATGGAATTGGATAGGTATATGTACCTCATGAGTCCATCATGGGTCACATGACATCTACTGCAGTGTGTGTTTACCGGGTACATATGGTCATTGCATGCATACATACATACATACATACATACATACATACATATCATCTGCATTGCATTTATTCATATTCTTGTTATGTATTTGATGTTATGTGTACTCAGTTTTATTTCTGGTAGAATTTATGATCAAGTGACCTTTAAGGAAGGAAATCTTGGCACCTACAACTTACACTTGATGTAGAATAAAAATATGAGATGATATGGTAATGATATATAGATGGGTCTTTATGACCTTGATTGCTAGAAATAATATATGACCTTGATTGCTAGAAATAACTAATAACGATGGGATCTTTACAACTTGAATTTTTTGGAACGACATAGAGATGGAATATTTACGTGTTCCTTAGTATAAGAACTAAAAGATTGAACCTCTAATGGTAAACTTGTGTATTTGAATAAAAGATTGAATCTTGATAGTGATTATGCCTTAATTCATGAAAGGGTTGGACCTTTATAAGTAGAACTTATTTCATTAATGAAAAGAGGTAATCTTCGAGAACTTAGTTGACAATTTGGCAAAGGTTGGAATTTTATTACTACATCTATCCTAATTATGGCAAAACGAGAGACTTTATGATGTTCCTTGAAGAGTAATGAACTTTATGACTTAGTGTGGTTGTAGTATATTTATTTAAATGGTTTAATTACTTAGATATTGTATTTGACTAACCAAGCAAAAAGAGCAGTATTAGGAGTACCAACCCTCGCCACCGCTATAGTTAGGGTCGATCGACGATGTTGCTGGGTACACGTGCTTCCCGTACTCACTCTACACTTGTTGCACTCTATGTTCAGGTACTGAATCAGATGTCAATGGAGGAGCTTGACGCTGAGGTTGGAGATTCACCTTGAAGGTCTAGAGTGAGCCGTAGATTCCATTCCGGCAATGGAACTCTCCATTTATTTACTTTACTTTTCTATCTATGTTTCGGACAAATATTGTATTTAAAGTTCCTGACTTGTATTTCGATTAGTAGCTTTGTACTCGTGACAACCAGGTTCTGGGGGATGTATCTAAGATTTATGCTTTAAATGTCAAGACTTTGACAGCATTTCTATTGTTATTTACTTGTTCCGAATTCACATTTATATACTTCTATCTTGTATGATTAGTGGTTTGCCTACAGGTTAGGGTAGGTGCCCTCACATCACAATGGTATTTTGGGTCATGAGAAATTGGTATCAGAGTACTAGATTCATTGGTCTCATGAGTACAAGAGCGGTGTCCGGTAGAGTCTTGCGGATTGGTACGAAGAGATTCGTACCTATCTTTGAGAGGCTACAGGACATTTAAGAAACTTTCAGTCTTTCATTCTGTATCGTGAATTTGTGATTTGGTCTATGGCCTAAGCATTTTTGTCTCAAACTCTCACCAACGGTGAGGACACGTTCTCATATTTTATCACGAGCAGCTGGATGTGACATCGCACAGTATAGTATGAGATGTGTCACCGTGATAAGGATGCAATATTGAGTTCAGGTTAGAGCTACGATTTGAAGACTCGGTTGTGATTCATACTCTTGGTTCAGTGATATTCCCAGGAAATGGGAGCGATGGTACAAAGGACTATATGATCTCCATATCTTCAACAGTTAGTTACTCTAAGGTCGAAGAGGTACATTTATGGTATAACAAGTGATGGGAAAGGATTTGGAGATTTGAATATTTATGGTTAACGAAGTAACTAAGTAATAAGTGATATGACTTTAAGGATTGCACTTGAGGTGTGATTGATATGGGAATACTTCAATGTCATTCAGATTTATTATGACAGTCGTGTGATGAAGATGTATTAATGATGAGCCAATGATTCAGTAACAAAAGAGTTAATAGGTTGGCATCTTGAAGACAAACTCAAACTTGAGGGGACAGAGACCATGGTATTGTTGTGAAGATGTTTTGATAAAAGACATGAACTGAAAAGATGATCCTTGGTAATGAGGTCTAAGGTGGTAGGACTTGTTACAAAGTTTGTATGAGGAGTTTTCTTTCTATCTTACATATTTGAATTGTACTGAAGAGGATTCGAATTGTTCAAGCTTACTGAATACTAAAATGGTAAAGTATTCATCTGATAGAAGCGCGGAGTATGCTAAGTCTGTTAATTCATGGGAGTATGAAAGGCTAAGTGGAGTAAGGACGAGTGGTACGTGAATTCTATACATAATTGGCTAATGGCCCCAGGATAAGTGGGTGCTAATGAGACATGGATTGATAGGTATTTTTACTATATTGTAGACTACCAGGATGTACAAGGAACAGCTAATGAAGATGGATCTAGTGATGGACAAGTGTGAAGAATTATTGCTTAAGAAGTTACCAGTGGTTGCACTTAATTATAGACGAGGAATGTGGACATTGTACATGTTTCTTAGGGCTAGGTAAGTTTTCACAATTAATAGTGGTGTGATTTTCTGAAATTGACATAATGAAGAGGATAACCGCATAATTTGTTAGAGGCATTCTAAATTGACGAGACAAGGTGAGAAATGGTTCTTTTTAGGAAAGTATCGATTAAGGACCCTTGGGTAAGGCATCAGTCGATAAGGATATTTAAAGTGGTAGATCAATGGTAGATATTAATTGACTTGAGGTTTGAAATACGTTTCAGAAATTGAAGGATTAATGATAACGATTGAAACTAAGAAAAGTGAATTCACTATAGTACTTTGTGTATTGATAATTGATTGAGGGACTTGTAAGCCAAGGTAGAAAAATGATTCGTCAGTTAAGAGATCATAGCCAATGATGCTGGTATGGAACCGTATGAGAGCGTTAGTAGAACCTTGTGAATGGTAAGTGAGATTGCCCTGCAGGTTATGGACCTACAGTGATGGTTTGGAATATTACATCGACAATAATTGATCTTATTGGGTAACAAAGGTTGATCAGTATTTCTGGTGGGAGAAGGTTTCATGAAGGATTGTTCATATGATGCATTTGATTTAGATAAGTATCAAGTTTTGAGATTCGAGTGAGGTAACCAAAACTTTTGGTTGTTCGAGTTTGTGGTTTACTACTATCTCCAGGATTTGCTCATCTCTTTTGCAAGATTTATGATATATCGATACACTCTCGAGTGGGTTTGAGTGATTTTTGGTCGATAGCAGCAAATGTGATTTTGCATAGAATATAGAAATTGAAGAATTAAGATAAAGGCATGTTGGACCTTGAATTGGAAGGCATAGGGTACACCTTAAGAAAAGGAAAGGATTTGAATTCGACGCAACATGGTTACTTGAATCAAGTATGAGTCATGGTGGAATTATCTTGCTTTATTTCAGATATGGTGTAATTGTTAAGTAGGTTGGAAGAAGGAAGTCCAGGAGAGTTGACTAAGTGTTATGGCAAAGCGCCATGCAAATTCATGATTGATGATCGTGAGATTCGGGTTTCAGATGACTGACATGATAAGATTGATGGGAATGTGGCTTGTGTGGTACCAGTAGATAATTTCACACCATTCTTGAAAGAATGCATTAACATTGATTAATAAGAGGAAGCTTAAAATCTCTTAAGTTTGAAGGTCAAAATATATTTTCAAAGCGAAATTGTGTTCGTGATAATAGATTATGTCGAAGCATTACTGGATGGATAGCAACGTTGAGTGCATTAAATATTAATCACGTGAGAGTATTTGCATGTGGTAAGGCACATAGGCTGTGAGAATTGATATTTTGTGTTTGGTAAAAACATATTACAATCAAAGATTCAATTGTTATGAAGGGAGGATATGAGGCTTTACGCCTTGCATCGATGTATTTAGATTCTATAGATATTCATCACGTGAGAGTATTTGCATGTGGTAAGGCACATAGGCTATGAGAATTGATATTTTGGGTTTGGTAAAAACATATTACAATCAAAGATTCAATTGTTATGAAGGGAGGATATGAGGCTTTATGCCTTGCATCGATGTATTTAGATTCTATAGAGTTGTGTCAGATTTTTGTTTCAGTTGTGATTTGAGAACAAGAAGATTTAGTTCCTCGGTACTAAGTTGATGACTCAGGTAAATTTCAACTTTTAAAGTGAGGGACGTCATCGTGGCATTTAACATTCATGAGCAATAGATTGGGATCGGTCACCACAGACTGATGATGGTTCTATGATTGGTTTTGTGAAGGAATTGAGCTAGTTCGGGTGACCATTGGCGACATTCGAGGAGTTGCGCACTTTGCACTGGGTTAGAATCATTTTGGTAATACCAAGTAGCGTATGGATATATTATCATAATTTATGGTTAGTCCAGTAATCAATTTTTGAAAGCTTAGATAGACTTACAGTTCAGAACATAGGTAGGGCAGAGTTACTAGGATTTATGTGGAATTTGCAAGTTGATTGGATGATGTTTGTTGATCGCTACCATTTGGATAGTTATAATGGTCTAAGCGGGTACTTGGTGATGGTTTGGGAAGGTACAAATTGTTATGGGAAATCTTGGGATGATCAGACGATTTTCTATAGATTTGGTAAATCAAGATAGTCACTGGGATGATGCACATATTACGGTTTTTGGAGGTTTAAGAAGAATTGGATGATGAGAGTTAGCTAATAGTTTCAGCTCGATAAACACAAAAGTAACGAATTTGGAATTAGCACAATTCACCTTGGGTAAGGTCAACTTTTGGATGGAAAGGATGAAAATTAGCTCAGAACAAGCATATTCTTCCTAGCGAGAGAGAGTCATGATTTGAACTCTCAACGTATGAAGACGTGTTTTCTATGGATTCTTAGTACTAAAGATGACCTGGATGGTGTGAAAGAGAGATACGCAAAATTGGAATATTTGATTGGTAAAAGCTTGGTACTGGATTGTGGCTACACTAAAGGACTAAAGTGATGATAACAAAAATCGTAGAATCAATTAATTGCGTTCAGGGGAGTGGTTAGGATCAAAACCAAGGAATTTGAGTGGAGTCAGTTCAAATATATGAAAACTAGTTGTGGGAGAAGTTTCTGATATGGAAAAATGGATATTTGAGTTTTGATCTAATTCAAGGAAGTTTTGAGTGGTAAGGTGGACAAATAGTGCTATCAACGTGATTCTTGCACGCAAAGTCTTTTCATGAGGTTTATGACGAAGGTTCTCCGACTACTCGACAACTTTGGTACTTTTCTTCACCTTCCGAGGAAGAACGTGTGTTTAAGTGGTAGATGATGAAATGACCCGTTTGGTCATTTTTCACTTTTGGACTTGTTTTCCCAAAAATACCCTTCCCGTATCTTTATCCCAGTTTTTATGACTTGCAGGGATGTGTGGCACGGTTCTTGAGGTGATCCGGTGGGTGTCGGGTTCTCTTTGGTAAGTTTGGAAAATTCTAAGTTAAGAGAATAGAAGAATTTGACTCATAGTTGACTTTTGGGTAAATATGGTCGATTCATAGTTTTGTCAGTTCCATTAGCTCCGGAATAACGCTTATGACTTAGTTGAGCCTTTGGTTCGGGTCCTGAGGCAGTCGGGTGTGTTTTGGGGGTTTAGTTATGAAATTGTAGAATTAAAACTTAAGAGTTGACTTTAGTCAAACCAGAGCCTTAGAGACCTTTTTCGGGAATTCTGAGTGCGTGAGCAGGTCTGAAAGGTTTTTTCTGATAAGAATGCATGTTTAATTTGTGTCTGGGAGGTCTCGAGAGTGTTTTAGGTGGTTGACAGAGAGCTGTTGAGTTTTAGGCATTGCTGGTGTCTAGTGTTCGCCCCAGCGCCCTTCCTTCCGCTACCGCGGGTCTGCCTCAGCGGAGGTTTGGCTCGCCGTAGCGAGGTTCTTCATGATCCGAGATTCCGCCTTAGCAGACAAGTTCCTCACAGGGGCGGGTGCGCCTCTACTGCGTTTCCCTTCGCCCTAACGGACGTCCATGGTTTTAAGTTTATTTGCCTCAACGGATAGGCTTTTTACTGCGGTGTGTCCGCTCCAGTGGAATCTATTCCACCGGAGCGGAATCACTATTCATATTTAAGAGAGTTAAGACCTAGAATCTATTTCATTCCCCAAAAACATTTCCTCTTTTTCATAGAGCTGGGATAACATATTTTCTTGGAGATTCAAGGGAGTTTCTTCATTAAGGTAATCTTTCCCCATGTTATTAATGTGTTTTAGGTAATCTTCATCTTAAGTATGATTCTTAGTTGGGGGAATAAGAGAAATGCTTTGTTGAGAATAAGAGAGTTGTTATTGAGAATTGGAGATTGGTTATTGGACTATTGTTGTTGATATTGTAAACTAGTGATGTATTAGACTAGTGGATGATAATTATTTGATCAATTATATGATTTAAACCTTTTTGAAAATTGGTGGGAAATTCTAGGATTAGAAATTGGGTCTTTTGCCAATTCATGAAATTAAGGATCCATTTGGACATTGTTGTTAAATTAACTTCAGATTATGACAATCTAGCATGTTATGAGACTATGTGAGCGATAAGTTCGTATTTGTTAATATGGGCTCGGGGTTCCTTTGTAGTTTAACATGAGGATTGTAGAATTGTTTAGCATTATGGGCACCGATAGACCCATAATCTCATGTAGTTAATATAAATTACCAGTGTGGGCTCGCAAGGAGGCTCAACGTAAGGGGAAAGCTACTGCATGTTTCTTCGGCTTCAAAATAGGTAAGTTGGGACTTACCAGACTCTAGTATAGCATTTATGTGTTGGTATGTTTAATAAATTAATCAAAATAATGGGGTATTAGGGGTCCCGTATTAGTGAGGTGACGAGCACTGATACGGGCATCGATGAACTTAACTTGGGTAATTAATGAACTAGTTTAATATACTTGAAGGAGTTATGTGTTTAGCCCTTCCGGCCATGAGCGCGGTGCATTAATTCGCTTAGGTTGGTATGTTTTCTAATTGTTTGGGTGCAAAACCATGTTTGATATCTTATTCTTATTTGACTTGTCATACATTCATCACTCTACATCTCGTCTAAATACTTTATAAGGAATTTATAATACTGATTGTATTGATTATGATGATTGCATGGTGTACGCATATCCATATCATTCATACATATTACATTGGCATTTGCAATTTGGATACTACTGATAAGGGGCTTGGGAAGCCTGTTGTTGGATATGGTACATGATACGTGAGTGATGACTGATGATGACACTTCAGCCACAAAGCTGCTATCCGATGGGATCGGATGGATATATGGACCCCATGAGTCCCTCATGAGTCATGTGACAGCTACAGCAGCAGCGTGTGTTTACCAGGTACATATGGTAATTGCATATATACATACATTTCATTTGTGTTGTATTCATTCATATTCCTGATATGTATTTGATATTGTGTGTACTCAATGTTTATTTCTAGTATACTTTATGATCAAGTGACCTTTAAGGAAGGAAATCCTGGCACCTTGTAACTTGCACTTGATGTAGAATGAAAATATGAGACGGTATGGTAATGATATAAAAATGGGATCTTTATGATCTTGATTGCTAGAAATACTAATAAAGATGGTATGTTTATGACCTTGATTGCTAGAAATACTAATAAAGATGGTATCTTTATGACTTGGATTATTTGGAATGATATAGAGATGGGATCTTTACGTGTTCCTTAGTATAATAACAAAGAGATTGAACCTCTAATGGTAAACTTGTTTATTTGAATAAAAGATTGAATCTTGATAGTGATTATGCCTTAATTCATGAAAGGGTTGGACCTTTATGAGTAGAACTTATTTCTTTAATGAAAAGAGGTAATCTTCTAGGACTTAGATGCCGATTTGGCAAAGGTTGGAATTTTTTTACTACATCTATCCTAATTATGGAAAAACTAGAGACTTTATGATGTTCCTTGAAGAGCAATGAACTTTATGACTTAGTGTGGTTGTAGGATCTTTATTAAAATTGTTCAATTACTTAGAAATTGTATAATTTGACTAATCAAGAAAGAAGAGAAGTATTGAGAGTACCAACCCTCGCCACCACTATAGTTAGGGTCAATCGACGATGTTGTTGGTACAAGTGTTTCCCGTACTCACTCTACACTTGTTGCACTCTTTGTGCAGGTACTGAACTGGATGTCAGCAGAGGAGCTTGACTCAGAACTTGGAGATTCACCTTGAAGGTCCAGAGTGAGCTGTAGATTCCATTCCCGCACTAGAACTCTCCATCTATTTACTTTACTTTTTTATCCTATGTTTCAGACAACGATAGTATTTAAAGTTCCTGACTTGTATTTTGATTAGTAGCTCTGTACTCATGACAACCAGGTTTTGAGGGATGTTTCTAAGATTTATGCTTTAAGTGTCAAGACTTTGACAACATTTCTATTGTTATTTACTTCTTCCGCATTCACATTTATATACTTCTATCTTGTATGATTAGTGGTTCGCCTACAGGTTAGGGTAGGTGCTCTCATTGGACAATGGGATTGTGGGTCGTGACATAGACAACCATCATATAGGTAGGAGCAAGTCATATTGGGCATCCACAGACTATTGGAAACATGTTTATGGCAGGGGTGACAACTAAAGTACCTAACAATCCACACAATGACTCAGAGTCCTTTGTTCTTACCTAGACATGCATCCTGAATAGGTGATTTGACTTCACAAACATGAAGTGAGTTTAAAAAGATACATAAAGAGTTATTTCAAGATTTGTAGACACCACTATCTTCACTTATACCTCATTTCTAACCAAAGGAAAACAGAAACACCACATCTTTAAGCAAAAAGAAACCACATTCAATCCTATATGCTAAGATTCATAGGTTCAGGTCACTTTATCTCTAACACTATCCAAGATATGACATTTTAGGCTTATTCAATCCTTAAATTTGACTTAAACAGACCCTAAATGATCGTCCAAACCCTAGAAGTTTCCATATCTAGGTTTAGTAACCTATTTAACTACCTCTAAACCTATATATCCTCCTTTAATTCTTGTTAAAGTTACCTCCATGTCATGTGTGATCTCCCATCTTTATTTAGCCATAACATATGTACAACACAGATACCAAATTCTCAAAATTATCAATGGATAAGTGTCCTGAGCCATTTCTCTTTATCTTGTTTATTCCTAATTTAACCTTTTATGCTAACACACCACTTCAAAGTCACTTATTGTCATCAAATCAGTTCAGAACGTGTCCATAACCACACCAAATACAACAACAACCTGAAATTCATCTTGAACTAAGACACACAAGGCCACGGTCGTTTAATATACTTCACATTCTTGACCATATACATATAACTATGCATTTTGAACTATTATAGTTCACATTAACATTAAATCATGCTTGAGTCTATCTTAATTACTTGTTAATCAGTTTATTAATGTCTAATAGGGTTGATGAGCATTTAAGTTATAACTTACGCACTTAAATTGATCCTAAGTCAAGATATGCATTATTTAAATAGGTTCATGACTAAAAAATGAGGTTATCATCACAGACTTGTTAAGACAAGTTCAAAATGAAAGTATATTTAAGTCCTAAAGACAATCTATATTGGGACAAATGTACTTTATACACATTCATATTATTATTAATGGAGATTAATATTTTGGAATTTGCAATTATTGAATTATTATTTGATTGTTTGTAATTATTCATTAATGTGCATCCCGTGAGCTTACGTTGTCATTAATAGAAGTGAGTTATTCATGATAGAGTGTAACTCTTAAAGTAGCCTCGACTAATGATCACCGAGAATGGGATATCGATGATATATGATAAGTCGACATGTGGTCTGCATCACATCCTTAGAGGATGTAGTATGTCTCACCTGCTACGAGTAATGGCTACTCGTGATAGACACATGGATACTTTGGAAGTATTGGTATACCCTGCTGATATACTGTTTGTTATACTTATCCAAAGTACGATCAGTGTGTGGGAGATAGAAGTCCTTAGACTTGAGGTCAATACGCGCCTTGTCTACAAAGTAATGTACTTTGATCCCGTCCTAAGCTCAAATGCCTTATAGGTTGAGATACGGCTTGTATTGGGTACATTATGATGTGGATTAAAGGTGGTAGTTGATCCAAGATTAGGATTCATTCCTCGAATGTATATTCGGGAGACCACTCGGATTCTCAGTGATATTAAGTTGACTAAGTCATTAGCCAACGCAATAGACATATTTAGAATATGGTCTAGTTGTCAACTAATATAGATGAGATACAATGATTAAGCCATTTGGATAGACACTTGACAAATCCTAACATTGATCAGGTGTGTAGTGAATGAAAGGATTTTATCTTACCACATAAAGGTTAAGTATACTGGATTCACGTAAACGTACTTCACATATTGAGTTCGTCTTTCGGCGCCATCTAGGAGTTCCGCGTAGACCTTAATTTGATTAATGTCGATATGAGAAGGCATGTAGGGTCACACTATGTCGATTGTCCATTTCGACCTAAGGATGTATTGAGAGAGTAATTAAATGTTCGATTTGGAATCGAGATATTTAAATGAATAATGATTATTTTAATTAAGTCAAAATTGTATTTTGGATTTAATTAAGAATGCATGAAAAAATAAATCCAGACAGTGCAGGAGCACGTCGAGCGTCGCGGCGCCCATACCCTAGGGCCGCGGCGCAGTGCATGCGCATGTCAATTGACGTGGCGCCCATACCCTAGGGTCGCGACACTTCTGCCTCAATTTTTGGGTCAGGTCCAAGGTTAAACCCTAATCTGGTTTTGACCTTTTTTCAACTATAAATAGAGGCATTCACCTCATTATTCAACATACCAATTTCTGAAAATTATTCTAAGCCTTAGAGACATAGAATCAAATACTCTCTCGAACCTCTACCAGATTTCCTAGCTTTCCGAAGGAGAACTACATTGAAGCTTGGATCTTGCAATCGGAAGGGCAATTGCCTGTGCACCTCACAGTTAATAAAGATTCCAGATAATTCTAACTTGTAAGTATATACTTTATGTTACAAGTTTAATTGTTGTACAACCATACCAGAAATATTGTTGGGGTAAGTAAGAAACAAAAACTTTTAACTTCCGTTGTGCCTTACTTATGTGCTTTGAACCCAACAAAACCCTACAGTGGTATCAAGAGCTAAGGTTGGTTCAATGGTTATATAACAACTGAATAGAATAATAATATGGGTTAAACATAAAATTGGATTAAATCGAGGTTTCTTGAAATCCTAAATGTCTTGTACGAATGTTGACTTTTTTATTTCACCCTAAATTATCTCCTACGCTAACTCGAGGAAGTCATTCCGATCTAACTCGAACTAAGCCAAAGTGCATTGTCTGGCTCATTGCACGGTGCATGGCTAAGAACGAGTAAGAACGGATGATGGTCGATATGGGCGTTATTGATAATGGTGGGTGATAATAAAGGATTTTAGAAACCGAAAGGCTACTGCCTCAGTGGCGCATTAGCGTCGCGGCCCCACCTATACAAAAAAAAATTCAGAGTTCAGAATGTTTTACCCGAGATTATTATTATACAATATATTATTTGATAGGTATATTGTTTATGTGTTAAATGTCAAAATGTTTATCATTTACATTTCTAGAATAGTGTCCGCTATAACTGTCTGGGCAGGCGGCGCCCAGTGTTTGATTAAACCATCTTCTATCATGCATATTGGGTTGACGGTTCCCAAATTATATGTGTTATTAGTTTTTCATGATGTTAAGATGTCATATTGGATATGGCATAAAAGAGTTGATCTTGGTTAAAAACCCGAATTAAAATGTTCCCCAAAACTTTAAATACCAGTCTATATTAAAACGTGTCGTCCATTATAATTATTAGAGTGCAAAATCCTTTTCAGCGATAGAGTATTTATGCCAAAGCATTTGCTCTAAGTATACGAGGACCCAGACTCTTTCATAGATGTGTTTTAATGTATAGGTAAATGATAAACTTTTGTGGGTATTTACACCAAAGTGTTTGCTCATAAAGTCCAAATTTGGTTAGATACATAAACGCAGTCGTGCAATGGGGTTGACTTGCTTAGACAAATCTTGGCCCCAAAGTATCGAACTAATCTAAGGATGCAAGATTAAATGTAATATTTGATCAACCAAGAGTTGTGAATAAGTTTTGCAATTGGTTTAGAACCTACCAATATATGTTATTGAAGTTATCAGCCAAAGCAAACGCGGAGATAGCATAGGCTTGGATCTTAGCCCATTATGACCTCAATTAAAATAGGTATCTATTCTACCATGGGGTCGTAGAAGTATGTTAAAATAATGAGAGCTAATTAAACAAAAGGCCTTGTTGATTAGCCTAAATGAATGTGTATAATAGGAAATAGATTTTGAATTTGATTTCGGACTATCTAATTCTTCAGATTATTAAAGATGTCGAGCTTATCGTTGAAAATGTTGATTGAGATGAATAAACTTACTGGACCGAACTACCTTGACTGACTAAGGAATTTGCGAATAGTATTAAGACAAGAGAAAATAGAATACGTGTTGGACACGGTGTTCCCAACAGTCCCTGCGACAGATTCTGACGAATATGCCTCTTTTGATAAAGATGCTTACCAGAAACATCTAGATGATGCCACTTTGGCGCAATGCGTAATGCTGTCTTCCATGTCTATGGAACTTCAGAGACAGCATGAGAACATGGGGCCCAATGAGATGCTCGAACACTTGAAAAATATCTATGACGTTCAATCCCAGACGATGGAATATGAGCTGCTAATAGAACTCTTCAAGTGTAAGCTCAATAAAGGGGGCCAGGTCTCACAACACGTGTTGAAGATGATAGGGCTGATAGAAAGGCTTGCTTCAATTGGAACGAAGCTTGAAAAGAATGTCTCTGCCACCCTCATCCTAAACTCTCTCCCTCGTTCCTTTGAGAACTTCATAGCGAATTTCAACATGAATGGAACGAAGGTGACTCTGCTGGAGCTGCACAACATGCTCAAGACCTTTGAGTCCTCCACTTCCAAAGGCAAAGTTGTGCTCATGGTGAGCTTTTCTAGCCAACCCAACCCGAAAGGCAAGAAATGGCAGAAGAAGAAGGGCAAAGCAATCGTTGCGCCCTCAGCTATGAAGCCCAAGGGAGGTGTGAAGAATAAGGTGAATGTGGCTAAGGATGAATGCCTCAACTGCCATAGGAAGGGGCATTGGAAAAATGATTACACGGCACCATGAGGAGGAAAAGCACCAGGTGTTCCTGCCTTTGGTAGATAAGGTATGTATGTCATTGAAATAAATATGTCTATAAATAACTCTCATTCCTGGGTATTGGATAACGCTTGTGGCTCACACATTTGTACAAATGTGCAGGGGCTAACTGATAGTAGGAAGGTTGGACCAAGAGAGGTAGGCCTAAGCATTGGAAATGGAGCACCAGTGGATGCTGAGCATGTAGGGACTTATAGACTAAATTTACCTTCCGGTTATTGTTTAGTGTTGAATGATTGTTTTTATGTTCCCTCATTAACAAGGAATATTATTTCTATCCCAGTGTTGGACATGCAGGGCTTTTTCTCGTATATTTATAATGGCAGTCACGTACTGTCTTTTAATAATATTATATATGGAATTGCTCCTTTTGTGGATGGATTATATACACTGAACTGTAGTCGAGAGATATTCAATGTACAAAATAAATGATCCAAGACAAGTAATAGAAACTCTACCTACCTATGGCACTGCAGACTTGGTCATATCAACGAATCAAGGATAGCACGATTGAGGAAGTTAGACTACCTAGAACCAATTGATTTGGAGTCTTATGGTAACTACGAATCTTGCTTGAAAGGAAAAATGACCAATAAACCACTTTCTGGGAAGGGTGTACGAGCCCAGGATGTGCTTGAGTTGGTCCATACTGATGTATAAGGGTCATTCTCGACTCAAGCTAAAGGAGGCTTCCCATACTTCACAAGGTATGGATATGTGTATCTTATAAGACACAAATCCGAGGCTTTTGAGAAGTTCAAGGAGTACAAGTCGGAAGTAGAGAAGAAACTTGCGACAAGTATCAAGACCCTTCGATCGGATCGACGAGGTGAGTACTTGAGCAAGGGTTTTCTAGATTACTTAAAGATACATGGAGTCCAATCTGAATGGACACCTCCAGGAATGCCACAGATGAATGGTGTTGCCAAAAAGAGAAAACCGAACCTTATTGGATATGGTTCGATCCATAATGAGCTCCTCAGCTCTACCGATATACCTTTGGGGACATGCTATACAAACCTCTATATATATCCTGAACAGGATTCCTTCCAAGTCAGTAGAAAAGACACCCTATCAGATATGGTGTGGCAAGAAGACAACTCTTAAACATATGAGACCCTGGGGGTGCCCTGCATATTTTAAGAAGATGCTCACTGACAAGTTGGAATCTAAGAGTGAGAAATGTTACTTCGTGGGGTATCCAAAGGAAACTAAGGGATACTACTTCTATCTTCCTGGAGAACATAAGGTCATTGTTTCTAGGAACACAACTTTCCTTGAAGAAGAATATGTCTACAAGGAACATAGCTGCACAGAGATAGAACTTGAAGAAATTCAAGAACCACAAGATAACACAGAAAATGAACCCTTGTCAAATGACCCAAACAAGGATTCAGTGGGAGTATCTGGTGAAGATTGGGTACTTAGAGTACGCCCATCAGCCAGTAGGAGTGTTGTGAGAGATAGTGCACAAAAATGCAAGGCTCTCATACACAATCAATGGAAGATGATACAATGGTTGTACATCATTCCATTAAGGAAATACATGAAAATGACATTCCTGAAAGCTCTCAAGGTGATGGATTGTCCAATACACAAAGACCTTCTCACAATCAGAATGCAACAAACACTGAAATGCAGAATACTAAACTCCTTGTTAAAACATAGAATGAAATAGATATTCCTGATAACGATGAACCTACAACCTACAGTGAAGCTATGTTGGACATTGATTCACAGAGATGGCAAGAAGCCATAAAATCTGAGATGGACTCGATGTATATAAAATCAAGTTTGGAACTTGGTTGATTTGCCGATAGGGGCTAGACCCATAGGATGCAAATGGGTCTTCAAGAAGAAGATTATGGCAAGGTACAAACTTATAAAGCAAGACTGGTGGCTAAAGGTTATAATCAACGGCCTGGGGTCGATTATGATGAAATCTTTTCACCTGTTGCTAAGATTAAGTCCATTCGGATTTTGCTTGCAGTAGCTGCATATTATGACTATGACATTTGGCAGATGGACGTCAAGATTGATTTCCTCAATGGTAATCTAGTTGATGAGGTGTATATGAAACAACCTGAGGGTTTTTCAATTGAGTCCAAACCAAATGTTGTATGCAAGCTACAAAAGTCTATTTATGGGTTTAAGCAAGTCTCGAGGAGTTGGAACACTTTCTTTGACAAGGCTATCAAGTCATTTGATTTCGTCAGAAGAAAAGAGGATCCATTTGTTTATAGTAAACGCAAAGATGGGAGTATTGTCTTCATTATCATATATGTAGATGACATATTAATAATGGGAGACAATAAGACTCTCCTGCAGTCAGTCAAAGAGTGGTTGTCCAGTACCTTCATGATGAAGGATTTAGGTGAAGCCTTCTACATTCTGGGGATTAGGATTTATAGAGATAGACCTAATAGATTGTTGGGGCTGTCACAGTCAGTCTATATAGACAAAGTGCTTATACGTTTTTCTATGGAAAATTCCAAGAAAGGCGGTCTACCTATGGGACAAGGCATCAAGTTATCTAAGAAGGATAGTCCTTCTAATACTATGGAACTTGAACGCATGAAAATGATCCCATATACTTCGGTTATAGGATCGATCATGTATGCCATGACCTGTACTAGGCCAGATGTGGCCTTTGCACTTTGTATGACTTGCAAGTTCCAGTAGAAACCTGGGGAAGAACACTAGAAAGAAGTCAAGAATATTCTTAAGTATCTTAGACGAACTAAAGATTATTTCTTAGTCTATGGTGGACAAGAGAAGTTGGTATGTACTGGGTACACTGATGCTAGCTTCCAGACAGATGTTGATGACTACAAATCTCAATTAGGTTACACATTCATTTTCAATGGTGGAGCAGTAAGCTGGAAAAGTTCCAAACAAGCTACAACTGCTAATTCGACAACAGAAGCTGAGTACATTGTTGGATCGGAAACTGGTTAAGAAGTTGTAGCGATATCTGAGTTCCTGAAGGAACTAGAGGTTGTTCCAAGTGCCACTTGCCCAATAACGGTTTATTGTGACAACACTGGTGTGATTGCGCAAGCTAAGGAACCAAGATCAACCAACAGAAACAAACATGTACCAAGGAAGTACCACATACTCAGGGAGATGGTGGAGACTGAAGAGATTAGATTAGACTATGTTCCCACAGACGAAAATCTTGCTGACTCATTCACTAAACCATTAAGCTTAGTCAAGCATAATGGTCATTTTGAAAATATGGGCATTAGATATGTTGGAGATTGGCTCTAGGACAAGTGGGAAATTAAAAGTATATTTACGTCCTAGAGACAATCTATATTGGGACAAATGTACTTTATACACATTCATATTATTATTAATGGAGATTAATATTTTGGAATTTGCAATTATTGAATTATTATTTGATTGTTTGTAATTATTTATTAATGTGCATCCCCTGAGCTTACGTTGTCATTAATAGAGTGAGATATTCATGATAGAGCGTAACTCTTAAAGTAGCCTCGACTAATGATCATCGAGAATGGGATATCAATGATATGTGATAAGTTGACATGTGGTCTACATCACATCCTTAGAGGATGTAGTATGTCTCACCTGCTACGAGTAATGGCTACTCATGATGGACACATGGATACTTTGGAAGTATTGGTATACCCTGCTGATATACTATTTGTTATACTTGTATAAAGTATGATCAACGTGTGGGAGATAGAAGTCCTTAGACTTAAGGTCAATACGCACCTTGTCTACAAAGTAATGTACTTTGATCCCGTCCTAAGCTCAAATGCCTTATAGGTTGAGATACGGCTTGTATTGGGAACATTACGATGTAGATTAAAGGTGGTAGTTGAGCCAAGATTAGGATTCATTCCTCGAATGTATATTCGGGAGAACACTCGAATTCTCAGTGATATTAAGTTGACTAAGTCGTTGGCCAACGCAATAGACATATGTAGAATATGGTCTAGTTGTCAACTAATTTAGATGAGATACAATGATTAATCCATTTGGATAGACACTTGACAAATCCTAAGCTTGATTGGGTGTGTCGTGAATGAAAGGATTTTATCTTACCACATAAAGGTTAAGTTTACTGGATTTGCGTAAACGTACTTCACATATTGAGTTCGTCTTCCGGTGTCGTCTAGGAGTCCCACGTAAACCTTAATTTGATTAATGTCGATATGAGAAGGCCAGTAGGGTCACACTATGTCGATTGTCCATTTTGACCTAAGTATGTATTGAGAGAGTAATTAAATGTTCGATTTGGAATCGAGATATTTAAATGAATAATGATTATTTTAATTAAGTCAAAATTAGATTTTGGATTTAATTAAGAATGCATGGAAAAATAAATCGAGACAGTGCAGGAGCACGTCGAGCGCCGCGACGCCCATACCCTAGGGCCACGGCGCAGTGCAGGCGCATGTCGAGCGCCGTGACGCCCATACCCTAGGGCCGCAGTGCTTTTGCCTCAATTTTTGGGTCAGGCCCAAAGTCAAACCCTAATTCGGTTTTGATCTATTTTTCAACTATAAATATATGCATTCACCTCATTATTCAACACACCAATTTATGAAAATCATGTTAAGCCTTAGAGACTTAGAATCAAATACTCTCTCGAACCTCTGCCAGATTTCCTAGCTTTCCGAAGGAGAAATACATTGAAGCTTGGAGCTTGCAATCGGAAGGGCAATTGCATGTGCACCTCACAATTGAGAAAGATTCCAGATAATTCTAACTTGTAAGTATATACTTTATTTTACAAGTTTAATTGTTGTATAACCATACCAAAAATGTTGTTGGGGTAAGTAAGAAACAAAAACTTTTAACTTCCGATGTGCCTTACTTATGTGCTTTGAACCCAACAAAATCCTTCACAAAAGTCATCCCAGTTCAAAGAAACTACACATTATGCCTAGTTCATATGTTATTTATCATATATTATCCCTAAAGTATTATTTCTTTATTACTACCAGTCATCCAAATCAGCTATATTCACCTTATATATTAAATTAGTCCTAATCAAGCTAAGACAAAACCCAAAAAGTGACCAATATCAGCTAAAACATACTAACCAATCATATAACACCTCAATAATAGATCATACAATATTACCTTGTGTTGAGGCAGCCTAGGATAAAAAAATGAAGCTTGATTCTTCACTCTCGAACCTCCGAAGATCGTAAATCACACGAAAAAGAAAGGTTTTAGTAGTCAAATACTAATTACACTAGGTATGGGTTACACTAAAGGGTTTGGATCCCAAATAAAGCATAATTAGTCAAATTTAAACTCGATTAAGGCTCTCAAATAATGTGAAAGCCTCTATCCAGTTTCAGAACCTCAAAATGAAGGAACAAGGTCTCAATTTATAGACCTTGGTGGAAACCCTAGTAGAGACAAAGATCCGATGTGGGAGAATTCAGATTTGGGGGGAAATTTCCCTTCAATCCGATTCTCAACCAATGAGAAGAGATAATTTGAAATCAAAATCAGAAAAATTCCATCAAGCCATCGCAAAAAAACAAAAGAACGACATAGAGGTAGCCTCACCTTAGGGAGGTAGGGGTCGGAGTGTTGGTGCAAGATGGCGAGAGTCATTAATGCTCTTGCCATTTTTGGCTCTTACGGCTCTGCGTGAGGTGAGCGTACCAGCCTTGTCTCCCCATTTTTGGCAATTGAAGAGCAAAGCCTTTGCGGCTAGGATTTTGCAATTAGGAGAAAGAAAGAGAGATCGGGGGCTCTGCCCCTTTCTTTGATGCCCAAATGACAATTTTGGGCTGGGTCTTGGGCCATCTAGCCTTGGGCTCGGCCGATTTTCCTTTTAAATAAATGGCCTAATGATTTTTAATACAATATTAATCAATTTTAAATTTAAAAATGGCTAAATAATTTCATAAATAACCTAAATTAAAATTAAAGCTTCGTTTTGAGCCTGCATTTGACACTAATTAGGATTTATGAAATTAAAATCGTGCAAAAGTCTTCTTAATTTAAAACATGACATGAAGTTGAGATGTAATTCCACCATCATACTTAATTAGATAATTTCTCGACTTTGACGGAGTGGAACATTAATTTTGAGAATTTTTTAAAACAATTACATTTATAATCATCGGTTAAAATTCCAAAATTATGATTAATGGTAAAAAATTATATAAAATTAGGATGTGATATACAATATATATGTCGGATGATATTTTGTGAAACGATGAAACACTCCCGGAATAATTTTGTAAATCACATTCGTCTTGTAAAAAAGTATACTTCAATCTATCTGTGATTTGGGATCCTTGAATAATTCAGTAAAAGTTTTGGAGAGTAAAAATTAGGTCTCAACAACTGCCCCTTCGTTGTTCGGGGATGGCTAGACCATCCCTGAGCAGTGACATTTGACTGACCTAGTTTTTAGCCGACCAATCGAGAAATACTCTTCGTTTATGAATTTTTTGAAAATTATGGTCAGACTCTGGTCTCTAGGTTTCCTACATATCTTAGGTTGATTCAGTCCACTTGTAGTTCGACTCAATTAGACTACTAGAAAGTCGATAAAGCAAAAGTATCAAACTAGAAAATTCTGAAATGATTTTGTTAGAATGTGACCGATCTTCGGAGATTGAGTGTCCTACATATCCCCAATTTTCGGGAATTAAGTCACTTGTAGTTTAACTCGATGCCCTAAAAGGGTATCCCTTATGTGGGAATCCTTTTGACTTTAAAGGTGTATGCCTGACCAGTTAATGTTTTTTTTTTGAAAACAAAAATCTTCGTGATTTGCGAACGAGATCGGCAAGGAGTGATGTTCAAACTCATGTACAAGGATCTTGATTCTCGTTGGTACAAATTTTCAACCGGATGCCCAAGAACAAGTTTCATGTTTGCTCCACATGCGTCTGGATCTATTCTGCTTGCTTTCCGCCTCCGATAGCTTTGACCTATTTCCATGTGTTGGGACCTGCGTGTTGATTATTTATGTTTATCATACCTGCACGACTTTGTTTTTTGTACCCTCCCGGGTAACTGTTCTGAGCAGGTGACACATCTGACACCGTTTGGCTCTATAGACTTTATTGGTTGGATGTTGTTTGAGCGGATACCACTTCTGACACCGTCTGGATCCTCTAACATTGTTGACTTTAGTAGATTCCACCTTTGACATCGTCTGGCTCTATTTACTTTATTGACTTGAGCGGATGCCACCTTTGATACCATCTGGCTCTATTGACTTTATTGACTTAAGCGAATTCTACCTTTGACACCATCTAGATTTGTTAACTTTATTGACTTGAGCGGATGCCACCTTTGACACCATCTGGCTCTGTGGACTTTATTTCCTTCAGTGGATGCCACATTTTACACCGTCTGCCTCGTGCATTTCTGTTGAGCGGATGTCACTTATGACATCATTTGGCTGGTGTATGAATAGCCCTCTTGGCATATAGTTTGTATGAATGGCCCTCTCAGCGGTGAGTATCCCTCTCAGCATTATTTGTATGAATGGCCCTCTCGGCAGTGTTGATATTTTTACGGATAGCTTTCTTGCATGTCGTCTTGACTCTTAGAAACGAATATTGTGACCTCTTTGATCGGGTTTACATCGTCTGACTCTTGGAAAAAAGGCAGCAACCACCTGACCGGATTTATATCATTCTGATTTTAGAGCAAATATTATGGCTTCATGACCGGATTTAAATCACCCTGACTAGAAAAATTGAACATTGAGACCTCCACGATAAGATTTACGTCATTTTGACTCTTGGAATGAAGACTGCGGCCTCCTGACTGGGTTTACATCATTCTGACTCTAGAAAGAAGACTGTGGCCTCTTTGACTAGATTTACATCACCCTGACTTTGAGAAAATTAACACTACAATCTCTCCAATCGGATTTACGTCGTTTTGATTCCTAGAATGGAGATTGCGACTTCCTGACTGTTTTTAAATTGTTTTGACCTTAAATGAACGTTGCGGCCTCCTGACCGGATTTACGTCATTTTGACTTTCGGAACAAAGACTGCAGCCTCTTTGATTAGATTTACATCAATCTGACTTTGAAAATAAACATTGCGGCCTTTCTGATCGGATTTATGTCATTTTGATTTCTAGAATAAAGACTATGGCCTCGTGACCAGTTTTACATCGTTCTAACTCTTAGATTAAAGATTGTGACCTCATTGACTAGATTTACATCACCCTGACTTTGAAAACGAACATTGTTCCCTTCCCAATTGAATTCACGTCATTTTGACTCTTGGAACGAAGATTGTGGCCTCCTAACTGGGTTTACATCATTCTGACTCTAGAGTGAAGATTGCAGCCTCTTTGACCGGTTTTACATTGCTCTGACTCTTGGAACAAAGATTGCTGCCTCCTAACTGGAATTACATTATTTTAGCTCTTCATACGACTCTCATGGTTGGGTTGTGATTCTTTCGTCCTTTTTCCTGCCTCTCATGGCCAAGTATTATGCCCTTGTGGCCTTTTATTCCTTTTCATGGCTCTCATGTCCAGGTATTATACCTTTGTGGCACTATGCTCTGTCTTCGGCTCTTGGGGACGGTATTATGCTCTTGCGACATTTTTCTTTGACTTTGGCTCTCAGGGCCTAGTGGTTATCTCCTAGTGTCGGAGCGTATTTTGTGTTACCTATTTCAATCATGAATGAACAATTTAGTATAAAAATCCACCATCCTCCTGACGATGCTTCGGCAACCCGCAATCATAGAAATATTGTTCGTTCCTATGGGGTTGATCTGTGTCGCCGACTCCCATTGCTTTATTTCTCTGTTTCTCCAATCCCAACCCCTTTTTCGGTCCTTGTTTTTGAGAGATAAAATTTTAAATAGAACACTTGAAAATATTTGAGAAAACAAATGTTTTTACTAAACATTTTATTATATTAAAAATATCGTTAACTCAGCGTCATGACATATACATTTTGAGCGAGGTTTATTGACCATCCTTGGCACTCTGTTTTTGCTCCTCGTCTATCTGGGTGAAATTTTTGAGACCCTCTCAAAACATTTCCCCAATTGAAGGTTTTTGATTAGCTGACTCTTGTGCCGATTTGTTTTAAAGGAATTTTTGAGTCCCTCTCAAAAACTCTGCCCCAGTTACGGGTTTTACACCGGTTAACTCTTGCGCAGATGTCATCGGTGGAATTTTTGAGATTTTCTCAAAAATTTTGCCCTAGTTGCAAATCTAGGATGACTGATCCTTTGTGCCGGTTTTGGTGGAATTTTTGAGATCTCCTAAAAAATGCTGCCCCAGTTTATACTTTGTGAGGTGATTCTTTGAATCCTTGATGTCTCAGAGGCTTCCTAGGAGTTTCTTTGGTTTTTGTTCAGTGCGACCGAGCTCAAAAAGCACCTACGTATCCCATCTCGAGAATCAGGTCAAACGTAGTTCGGAACAAAGATGGTGGATTATTTATAATAGTGCGACTGAGTCCTGAATAGACGCCTACGTATCCCTTTTTTGGAATTTGGTCATTGCATAGTTCATATTACAAGGAAATGTGGGTTTTTATAATAAATCGACCGAGTCCGGAACGGATGCCTACGTATCTTGTTTTGGGAATCAGGTCCTCGTGTAGTTCATTACAAGGAAATCATTTGGTTTTCTAATGCGATTACAAGCAAAGGAAAATGCGATTATAAATAAAGGGATATGATTACAAGACGAGGAGCGTGTCTTCACGCGTAGTATCGCTTGATTACGTCTGAGTTGATTGCTTTGGGACACTCTTGGCTATCCATTTCTATAAGGATGATAGTTCATCCTGATAGTACCGTACGCACCATGTAGGCCCTTTCCGGTTGGGTGTGAACTTTCCTTTGTATTCGTCTTGATATGGAAACACACGCTTGAGTACCGGTTGTACTATTTGAAATATCCGGGCTCCTACCCGCTTGTTGAAGGCGCGTGCCATTCTTTGTTGATATAGCTGAATGTGACATACGACAACCATCATTTTCTCATCGGTTAGAGCCAGTTACTCGTATCTTATCCGGACCAACTCTACATTGTCCAGTTCTGCTTCTTGTATGATTCTGAGTGAGGGTACCTCTATCTCGGCTGGTATCACTACTTCAGTAGCGTATATAAGTATGGAGTTGCTTCAGTTGAGGTCCAAGTAGTTGTTCGGTATCCTACCAATACATAGGGTAGCTGTTCATACCAGCACTTGTTGTTGTCGATCATTTTCCTTAGTATTCTCTTGATGTTCTTGTTGGCTGTCTCTACGGCTTTGTTCATTTGTGGCCTGTAGGCGATCAAATTCTGATGAGTTATACGGAATTGTTCACACATGTCCTTCATCAGATGACTAGTCAGGTTTTCTCCATTATCGATTATGATTGACTCTAGGATGCTGAATCGGTATATGACATTATTTCACATGAAGTCAGCTACCACTTTCTTTGTCACTGACTTGTGAGAAGTAGCTTCAACCTATTTTGTGAAGTAGTCTATGGTGACTAGGATGAAGTGGTGTCCATTGGACGCTGATAGCTCTATGGACCGATGACATCCATGCCCCCAAGATACAAATGGCCAGGGTGAGCTCATGACATTAAGCTTATTTAGTGGAACTTTCATTAAATCTCTGTGGATTTGACACTAATGGCACATTTTCACAAATCGGCTACAGTCAGTTTCCATGGTCATCCAGTAGTAGCCTGCTCAAAGGATCTTCTTGGCTAAGACAAACCTGTTCACGTGGGGGACACAAGTCCTGACGTGTACCTATTCTAATAATTTTGTGGCCTCTACGGCATAAATGTATCTTAGTAGCTCTAGATCGGGTGTCTTCCTATAGAGTACTCTCTTGTTCAGGAAGAAACTATTGGTCATTCTTCTGATGGTCTTTTTCTGATTAGTTGTGATATTTTTGGGATACTCACCCTTTTCCAAATGTGTTATTATGTTAGCATACCACGATTTACCATTTGGTTCTGCTTCCACATGGGAACAATAAGCATATTTTTCCCTGATATTTTTCTCAAATAGGTCAATGTGACTGCTTTCAGGGTGTTGTGTCTGGATGCTATGGTTGCAAGAGCATCGATAAATTCGTTCTGGGCTCTCGGCGTGTGCCGAAATTCGAGGAAAGATGTGCTAGTTTTCAAATAAGAGAGGATGATTATGTCCCTCACAATGAGCGCGTATTATAGCAGATGTCACCTTATCATCTTGCCAGATCCTTGTGAGGCCTTGTATGACTTGGAATATAGATCCTCCATCGAATGATTCAATACGAAAAGAAAGAAGTTGATTGGACCGTTGTCAAATTCACTTAAAAGTATTTGCCACTTGGCCAGATTCCCTATAGGCATGGGCTGGCGAAAGATGTACTTCAAGGGATCCATCTTAAATATTAGGTGGGTAGTATATGCCGATAAGTAGTGTCTCAGCTTTTGGGCTACCCATGTCAGTGCACAACATGTCTTTTCCACCAGAGTATATCTTGACTCACAGGCGGTGAAATTTTTGTTGAGATAGTACACCACTCACTCTTTCTTCCATTTCTCGTCATGTTGAGACAACATGCATCCGAATACATTGTCTGATAATGACAAATACAGCAACAACGGGCTTCCCGGTCTAGGAGAGACCAAAACTGGCAGATTGTAAAGGTATCTCTTGATAGTGTCAAAGGCTTTCTCACACTCGGCCGCCCACTTGGTGGGGGCATCCTTTTTAGTAGCTTAAGGATGGGCTCCACGATTATTGTAGATTGGGCTATGAAGCGTCCAAGATAGTTCAACCTCCCCAGGAAACGCATGACATCTTTCTTAGTTTCTGGCGGTGGTAGTTCTTGAATGGATTTGGTTTTCATGGAAACTAGTTCTATGCTTCTATGGCTGACTATGAATCCCAATAATTTTCCAGCGGGCACTCCAAATGCACACTTGACCGGATTCAGTTTTAGATTGAACTTGCGAAGTCTGTCGAAGAAGTTTTGCAAGTGTATGATGTAGTCGTTCTCTCTACTTGAATATGATGTCATCCACGTAGACTTCTATTTCTTTATGTATCATATCATGGAAGATGGCGGTCCTTGCTCTCATGTAAGTGGTGCCGACATTTTTGAGGCCGAACGGCATTACACGGTAGTGGTACACTCTTCATGAAGTGATGAATGTTGTTTTCTGTGCGTGTTTTTCACTCATCAAAATTTGATGGTAAACGGTTATCGATGAGTATTTGGATGTTTGGAAGTGAGAAATTATCCTTAGGATTAACTCGATTGAGGTCACGGTAGTCCACACAGATTCGGATATTTCCGTCCTTTTCGGTTCGAGCATAATGTTGGCCAACTAGATGGGGTAAGAAGCTACTTCCATAACCCTGGACTTTATCCTTGATTCATATGCTGAGATCAGGCTTGAATTGTCGAATTTTCTATTTGACCGGAGTGAAACCCTCATTGATGGGTAGCTTGTGAGCTACGATGTATGTGCTCAATCCAGGCATATCCGCGTATGACCACGCTAATACATCGACGTATTCCCTTAACAAATTTATCAACACTTCTTTTCTGGGCGTGTCCAAATGCGCACTTATCCAGACTTCTTTAACCGTCTCCAAGGTTGATTTCTTTGGTTTCGTCCAAATTAGGCTTTTGCCTATTCTCATTCTGATCTTCTTCATCAAAGAGGTCCTCTGGAAACTCTGCTTCCTCGTCATATTTCTTATATTCCTTTTCGTCTGTATCACTTGACTCACTCATCCCACGACATGTCATAACATTATGAGTTATTTTATTATTATTATTGAAAAATAAGGCAATGAAAGGTTAGTGTATAAAAACATAATATATAAATAAAGAGATTGTTTCTTGCATAAATTGAGGCTTTCATTGATTTTGATAAAAAAACAAAAGTACAAATTGTGGTCCTAACTCGGATCAACAGCGTGGCATTTCCATTTTTTCAAATATCACTTGGGAAAGTAAAGATATAAATGGTGAATTCTCGGGCCTCATCCGATTTCCATCATATTTTTAAAAACAGATTTAAAAAATTCTCTCTACCGAGGAGCCCAAAGTGGGTTAGAGGTCCAATTGGATAGTTGCTCGTCTGGATCAGCATCGCGGATGGTGGGTGCTTCGAAGCATTTCTCAGGTACCATGGCACACGCTTCCTCTTGGAACAGCATCCCTAAACCCTCTTCTGCGTCCCTCCCCCCTACTGTGCATGGGCATTTTGACTGGGAATGACTGGTATAGACCTGGGATGGCTTGCGGAGCTTTAGAGGACCTCTTTTTTTCTGATCACCATCAGTGGATTCCTCAGAGCTTGGTATGTACCCAAGACCAAATGGTACTCATTTGCCGGGATTGACACCGGTTCCAGCGTGCCTTAGAGCTCTCGACCCAGACTTTTGTTGAGTTTGAACCCATTCTAGAGCATGGTTGTGTCAATCATCTTGTAGACTAGTGGCATAGAGATTTCTTCCTCATCCTCTTGGTGGGTGGATCCAACAAGCTCTACCATAGGAAAATCTGTATCTCTCGGGATTTTCTTTATTACTGGGATAGAGTAGTTGGGGTAGTTGTGAATTCTACCCGCTCTGTGAATTACAACTTCTGGGTCTTCCTATATAAACTTCATAGCCTGATGGAGAGATGATGTCACTGCTCCAGCCATGTGCATCAATGGTCTGCTCAGTAATAGGTTATAGTTGGCACTAATGGCCATGACTTGAAACTCAATTGTGAACTCGGTGGGCCTCATTTGTATGTTAAGGTCTACCTCGCCAAGGGGATCACGTTGTGCTCTATCGAATTCTCTTACATTGGTATGGCTTTGGCGGATCTTCCCGACATCATAATCCAACTGCTCTAGTGTAGAATCAGGGCATCTGTTTAGGTCAGTCCCATTATCGACAAGTACCCAAGAGATGATCTTATATCTACACTTAATAGTTATGTAGAGAGTCTTGTTGTGGGTCGTTCCTTCTTTTGGAAATTCATCAGAAGTGAAAGAGATCTAATGGACCCCAATAACATGACCTACCATGTCAGCCAATGTCTCGCTGCTTATCCCTGCTAGGACATGAGCTTCGTCCAATATTTTTATTAAAGTCTGACGATGATGAGATGAACTCATAAGTAGTGCCATCATATATATTTGAGTTGGAGTCTTCTACAAGTGTTCGATAATGGAATATGCTTTTGGCTTCATCCTACGCCAAACGTGTTCGGCCTCTCCATCAGTGATGGGCCTTCTTTGATTTTTTTCTTTGTAGGGCACTTCTTTCTCCAACTCATCCAGAGTATAACACTTTCCCGATATTGTCATTCCTTGGGCGACATCCACGAACTATTTTTTGGAGTTGGGACTACTTCTTGTGGTACCTAGACCACGTATTTGGGGAAGGGATCAGCACCTTGTATTGCGAACGCTCTTGCAGAGTGAGAGAGGTGACCATTTGCTCTAAGCTTTCAACAAATGCTTGGGCCAATGGTTGGCCTATATCTCAATCTTCTTCTCTTTCAATCATGTGTATATGGTTGGTACCATAATTTATGAGAGATTTGTATACACATTTCGCATTGTAACCTCTAAAATGATCTCTCATTTATCGATCAAATTTTGTAACTTGTGCTTCTTATTAATGCAATCTTCTGTAGTGTTCCCATTCCCTCCGTAATGTTAAGCACAAGTTTGATCGGCTCTGTAGAAGTGACTTCCTAGATTATCGGGCTTTGGTAGCATGGTTTGGATGATACCGACGGCGTTTAGCTTTGTGAACAAACTTTTTTGAGTCTCAGGAAGTGGAGTGAACGTTCGAGGAGGCTTTCTCTTGAAATTCGGACGTGGCAAGTCATATGTAGTCAGAGGCGGCTGATTACGATAATTTTGCTAATTTTGGGGCGCATGAGAAGATGGTGCTGAAACTTGGTAATTTGGAGATGGAGCTTGGTAAGTAGGTATTGGTGTTTGATAATTTGGTTGTGGAGCTTGGTAGGCTGGAATTAGTATTTGATAGTTAGGTTGTGCTTAGTATACTGGCACAAGACTGTATGGTGATGATATTTAGTTGGTCGGAGGAGGAGATTGGTATATATTGATGGATGATTGTGACCCTTTCTTTCTACGACTCTTCATGCTTGAGGTGTGAGCGACGTTTGCCATGTCCTTCTTGTTCTTCTTTGTGGCTCCATTGGATCTTGTCAAGACAACTTTGTTGGCAATGCTGACACATTTTCCAATTTTGAGGTCGTCTTCTATTGCCTTTCCTATTTTGACTAACTCTGAGAATGGTCGTCCGGCCATGGTAACATGCGGTCGTAGAAATCTAATTCCTAAGATCGTATGAAGATTGAAACCAATTCTTCCTCGGTCATTGGTGATTTTACTCGGGCGGCTTCATCCCTCCACCTACTCGTATATTCGCGATAGGTTTCAATAGACGCCTATTTGATTTTTTCCAAATTGTAGTGATCGGGCACGGTTTCCACATTGAAGCGGAATCTATCCATGAATGCCCCTGTCATTTCTTCCCATGAGTACCATCGATGGATGTCTTGAGTAGTGAACCATTCTAACACTTCGCTCGTGATGCTTTGACTGACTAGCCTCATTATCAATGCTTAATTTCTCTTAATTCTGACCAGTTGGTTGCAGTAAGCCCTGAGATGAGCTTTGGGATTCCGTGTCCCGTTGAAGAGTTCAAATTTGGGCACTTTGAATCCCTCTGGAAAATCTAAGTCTGGATGCATGCATAAGTCATCATATCTAGGCCCATTGCTTTTCGTGAGCCTTTGTTGGACTTTTCGAACATATCTATCATTTTCTGTTTCATTTCCTTGTCTTTTTCGTCCTGTTCGGACCTCCACACTTTTTCCATCTCTTCATAGTCATGAAGTTTTAGCGAAGAGTCAATGTGAGTACTTGGAGTGTGAAAGGATATTGTGGGATGTGCCGAGCAACTTTTGGGAGTGCTAGCGGCTTTGGGTGTAGTGTGGGCAGCAGTGTTTTGGTGGACGCTAGGATCAGCATAGGAAGGCGGTGCTTGAAAATAATGTGCGGAATAGGAAGTCACGGCTATATGGGTGGCATATATTGGAGGTGGGGTTTGGTACGAAGTAACAACATGGGTATTAGGGAAGTGTTCAGTCACAAGTGAGTTCAGTGATGGAAAAGGTGGTGGAGGCCTTCTTGCCTCAACAATAGTTGCTTATCTGGCAGCGTTGATGGCTTCATTTTTAGTGACCTATTCTTGAAGGCCGACTATCTTCCTGAATAGCAAGCTGATTACATCCTCAGTATGCGAGGCATTTTGGAGATCCTAAGACACGATGTCCCCAATAGTCAAAGCATCCTTGTCACGTGTTTCCTCTAGAGTACCAGTTATTTTTGCTTGATCTTGTTGATTTAGGGATGTTGCTGCGGCTTTTGATCTGGTGAAGTATGCCAGTGTGACGATCCACGGATCAACCCTTTCTATAAGAAGAAAAATAACTCAAAAGCAAATTATGTTAGTACGTTAATTAGAAATCATAAATACAAGATATCACACATAAGTTGCACATAGACTCATGTATTCGATCTGAACTCTTGATTAATTTCCCATTCCGGGGGTATTTTGGTCATTTTGGCCAATTTTGTTTTTTAGGGTTTCGGTTGGAAAGTCTATGGTTGATTTGCTACCACGCCGTCGTTAATCCAGAAACTAACCTATAATTAGGGGGAATTATAATTTATATAATATAGGGGTCGAGTCTTATGTAGACTGCTTGTGTATCCCTCCACGGGAAATCAAGCCCTTCTGTAGTTTAGGTTACATAGATATTATCTCTAATTTCATCTACCTGAACCTTACCCAGAGGAATCCCTCTTCGGGATATCAGGTCGAACATAGTTTCTTTTATAAAAAGAGGGAGGGAGGGGATATATTTGATTGAAAGCTGAAAAAGGGAAGTCTAAACTATCCAAAAGATGGCTTCTTCTTGAAGCCATGATGGATCGTAGTCCTTACGATTGCGTATTTTCTTGCGGCTTTTCTAATAGCGGTCTTGTATCATGGGCCAGATCTGGTCGGTGTTGACTAGATGCTCTAGCTCGAATTTGAAGGTGTCACATCCCTCGATGTCGTGTCCCAGAGCCCCTGAATGGTACAAGAAAATCTTCGTCTTTGAAGTGTTGGCAGATAATTTTTGAAGTAGGTTTTGAGTGGGCGCACCTTGTTAGTGTGAGCCAGGAGAGAGAAAATGTGCACGTACAAATCTTCGAAGGCAGTGAAGTCACAATGCCAAAGTTAAGTCTCAATGGTGATTCCTTCACCAGGCATGACAGGGTCGTAGACCAGTAGGGAGTGTGATCCCCACAGGTTACGAATGACCCTCTCACCAATCAGTCTGATAGTTCTTTTCTTGAAGTTACACATTCGTCTATGACGTGGCCGGGCTAATTATTATGGTATAGGCATATCTTAGGAGCAAAGAGGGGTGCACAAGTTGGGAGGACATGTGAGCTAGCATGTGCCAATCCGGCAGCTTTCATCCCATCATAGACATAGATGTTTTGTACCACCCTGGGTGCAACTCTGAAATGTGAACCGCGGGCTTTAAGTGCAATCGCCCATTATATTGGAGAAAGCGTACGGGGAGGTCCTTGTGGTGTCCCGTAGTGATTAGAAGCTTCATTGGGGATCGGGGTAACTCCCTCAGGTAACCCGCTTGATTCCTAGTACGATATTGGATCATTCTCAAGCAGATCTAACAAAGGGACATAGTCGTCAACCATTATCTTGACCTTTTCAGGGAGGTTTTGGTGTCGAGGTTTTCCTTCGGGGGACTCCTCATCTACTTTGCAAATATTTTCCTGAAGTGACTTCTTGATCTCTTCATCGCTGACCAAATCAATGACTGGTGATGTGGCACTTTGGCTATCACGAGTATCCATCAGTAGCAAATCAACCTTTAATATGAGGTGAATTTTAGACAACTTCTGGTATTTTCTTGTGTTTTTCCTTTTGGGTTGGTTTTCAGAATGCGGGACCAATCAAAAGTTCAAACGGAACACATGAAAACACATAAGTAGTTTATATCACAAAAACACATACGCAGTTATAATATTCGCGTTCCTAAACCTCGTTACTTCAAAGATTTCTAGTCATTTGAAGCATAAATGTGCCAAATGTTGATTAAAACCATTGCCCCATAATCATTTCATTAATAATAATATCTTCTCCAATGGGATTACAAAGCATAATCAAAGCAGTAAAAATCTGAAGAAGTCCCCTTCAGTGGCGGATGATGAAGCTCTGTTGATCCGGGCTCTCTTAGCCCTCCAAATGGTAGCCTGGATCAGGAGATGAGTAGACATCAGAAGCGAACCAACCTAATGATCTATCTTTGTGGCGGTCATGGGTGCAGTGCCATCCATAGCTCTCCTCATGTGAGAGTCTAAGTCCTCTAGACACTCGTGAGTGAAGTCTAGCTGCTCGATCAAACTGTCTTTGACGGCCTAATCATGTTCTATTTTCTGTAGGTACTTGGATCTCGATGATCAGCATGTCTTTGAATATGGCATGCCTTAATCTCGGTCATTGAATCCCAATCATGTTTGGACTGATAGCGGTTGGGCTTCGGTGTGAGGGTACCTTACAGGTGTGCTCTCAACCAGTCTATGTAGTCTTCATCACGACCCGGGCGGAGAGCATCATCAGCTAGGGTCTCTGGACCCCATTTGATTTGACCGTTCAACTCTCGGATGATATTAGCAGCCCATCTGATCCTGACGCATTCATAGTCAATCACATACTCCCTCATGTTTCCTATCTGGGGGATTACATGTTTCCTTTCGAACTGTCTTAGGACTCTAAGAGGTGCATATGGTCGCATTCCCCGGATCCCCAGGAAAGGACATTTTCTACCCCTCACGACTATGGTCTCAGTTATAAAATTGGGAAATCTCCAATGGATACTGTCCTCTCAAAGCCTAGAAAAGATAAAAGCCCACCCTTCTTTGTATTGGTTCCCAAAATTTGGGTAGGTGACTTTGAGGTGGTCATCTCTACGCTCAGGGTCTCGGCATGATGGAACCTCAGCTTTTTGAAGGTGCTTAATGATCCACCATTGTACCAAAAGGTTGCACCCTTGGAAGTACCTATGTAGGTTCCGGTATCAACCTAAGGTTCGATAGATATCAGACAGGATGACTGGAACTATGTCATAGTATTTGGTTTCCCCGTTTGTGGTTAATCCATGAAAGATAGCATGGGTGACGAAGATGACCCAGGTATCTATGGCCTAGTAATGGTCTTTGGGAAACACCATAGTTCCTAAGAGGCATATAGTGAAGACTAGGGGTCAGGTGGCTTCCCAACTGGCGAAGGACTGGAACTCTACGGTGTGCTCTAGTAACCATGTCTAGACCTAAATCGGCTATGGAGATCCCTAAAGGCTACGGTTGGGCCGAATATCCAATATGCACTAGCTAAGGATATGAACCTAAGAATCTCATTGGGAGTTGGCTTATGGAGTACTAGAAGGTTATGGTCGGACTTCTTTCTCTGCCTCATACAAGTCCCCACACTATCTATACAATCTCGGATCTCTTTTAAGGTCGAGGTTATCTCAAAGTCTCCGAACCTAAAAACCATTCTATCAGAATCCTAATATCCGGTAAGGACTTCCAGAAGGTCACTATTTCCTTTCATGGTCATAAGGGATGGTAGGTGTCCTAGACAATTTGTTACTTCTTTTTGTTGTGGGGCATCTAGCCATGACCACCAGATTTGTAGAATCTTAGTTGCGTCAATAACCATGTCGAATTTCAAGTTGGTATGCATCTACAAAACATAACATGGATAGTTCCCCCCCCCCCCCCATGAGCAATGGTTCATCAAATAAGGCACAATAATTCTTCTACATAGTAAGTAGTTGGATGTGGTGTCATCGGGTCGGAGATCGTCAAGATACGAGGGAGTCAACCTAATAAGTCCAAGTAGGTCTGAGATACTCGAACCTATCTAGGTCAGAATTCTCTAGTTCAGTAGGAATTTAGTTTTGCTCTATCCTAGTTGTACTAGAGTGATTTAACAAATGACTTAGGGATCCGAGCGGACAACCTAGGGTGAACCATTGTCGACTGTTTGACGACTGCGTACCAATTCCGTCTTCAATATGCTCCAAGAAAATATTTTTAGTTTTATACTGGAGGGTGATTGCGAAATCCGTATAATCACCTTTGTGCACTGATGCAAGTGTATGTGCATGCCATTTGGCAAAAGATGAATGCTTGAGTGACAGTTATAATTGTGAGTATTTAAATACATAGGCAATTTATATTAATTAAAATCATGTTGTATTGGAATCCTTATGGTTAGAACCTAGGTTTATCCCCAGCAGAGTCGTCATCTATTACGGTTCACTTTTACGTGGAGGCATAAAAGCTACTGAGAATTTGTGATAGTGCTCTAAGTTGGATAATTATTTTAGATTAGCCACTTAATTTATAGGTAAATTAGGAAAAAAAGTGAAAGGGTTATTCAAAAGATATTGAAAAATCCTATCTAAACTAGAGTCAAGGTAAGGGTTCTGGTGATCCTCCGGGGATGGTGTTAGACACCTCGATATTAAGGATTCGTAGAACACGATTGATCTTCGGATTAGCATGCTTTAATTATTTGAATTGCCATAAAGTGTTTAAAATACCCGTAAAATACTCGTCATTCATTTTATTCAAGACTCAAAGGTTTAAAAATGAAAGAGTTAGGCTTCCGCCGAAATATTATGCATAGGGGTCAATTGGTCAACTTGTTTTCGGACTAAGAACACTCAAATGTTGATTTGGGTAGAACTCCATTTTTAGTCCAACAATATTGTCCCATTATACTTGCATTCTTTTGAAAATCTTTTCAAAGTTTAGAAAAAAGGGGTGCAATCCATTTAGAATGACAATTGTTTTGGGTTTTGAAAAGAGAGAAAAATAGCTTTCTTTTGTCTTTTGCATGCTACATCCCCAAAGGCCAAATCACATCCTATAAGTCCAAAACCCATACTTTTAATCTCAAGTCCAACATAGATAACTTTGTTTATGTCCAAAAACCATTTAATTGGGCTTGGCCCGTAAAATTAGTTTAGAAAGGTATCTAGCTTGGTTAATAAATCCATTTTAGTTTAAGCAAAGTCCAATTCAATTTAAATTCAATTTGAAAATCCAAAATATCCTTAAACCGAATATCAAAACCCATTCTTTGTTTTCGGATTTATTTTGATGTCAAAACAGTCTATTTTTTCTTTTCAATTCAGATTTAAATAAGTGTTTCGAAATTCATTTTTTGAGGCGGTTCTAAACTAAATAATGTACGTATCATTTGCCTATCCTAAGTTCGTAATTATAGGGGTTCCAATAATAGTACAAAGTATTTTTTATACATATATATCACACATAGTATACAACGTAAATAAAATAAAATAGAAAGGGAGGATGAGTTTAAGCTGGTGGGCCTACCTAAGTTCACCAATTGGCTATTTTCAACCATAGTTGGGCCTTCAATGCACAGCTACATGTATACCGACTCGATGAAAATGTGTTTGGTCGGGCATTCGCCCAACTGGTTAGAAGGAATCGAGAAGGCTCAATGGGGCCTCAGTCATCACGGGTAGAGGAGAGAAAGAAAGGGAAAAGGAAAAGCCCTGTTAGAAATCACCCAAACCCAGCATATACAAATAAAAATGAAAATGAACAAACAGCCCATGACACATGAAACTTGATTCAAGACACTTCAATCGGCCCAAACCAATATCAACAGATAATGAAAAAAAGAAGAAGCAGTCAGTTGGGCCTAGCCCAATTTATTTCATATAGACAGACGAGAGAAATAGGCAGATGACAAGATTTATGGTCCAGGCACATTGTTGATTGCTATAGTCACGCAAAGTAGACAAGAATAGATAGTAGAAAATGGACTAGGCTCAACAAATGTTCATAATATGGCAATAGGTGGTTGATATACTAGATATACATAATTATATACCTGATATACTTAGTATACTCAATATATAGGATGTGTATATCAACTATCTACATTTAGGCATAGCTAGAGCAATATTCAGGTTAAGCTCAGCACAGTAAATCCTCTAAACTTACTCACAACCTAGCCAGATGTGTCAAAGAAATTAAGAAGATGAGAAAACCACTAACTAAAGGATCACTCAAATGCTCAGTACCTCAGCCAGTATTTTAAATACAGGATACACTCAACAAAGAGGTCATATTGATCCTATATACACTCAACAAGAGGTCATATTGATCCTATATTTGCTACTATGTTCATACAAGGAGAGGGGACAGGCATGCTACAAGTATACTCCTAGTAGTATCAAATTCACTTGAACACAAGAAGGAACATAAGCAAATCCTAACCCATACCAAGTTGTTAACTCAACATCTAGTCTCTAAATCATGTCATGCTATAGATGCACGCAACAAATAAGTCAACAGTTCACCTCAAGTTGTCCAGGACACAACAATGTTATAGTTAGTCCCATATGAAAGCATATATGGGCACCAAAATAGGCAAGGACAAACCATTTAAAGTCAAATTGACATGCATGACGCCTTGCTATGATTTTTTTCAAGCCTAAACTTCCGAACAATTTTATTCCCAAGAGGGTTACGATTAAATTAAGTTGTTAACCATCGACTAGTTCGAGTTACTCGTAACGAGAACTACTTTAAGAATCAGAGTGGGTCCACTAAGTCCTGGTTATAGTTATACGTGCTTGAGCAAAAAAATCCCTTCTGGGGCCATGTCCCATGTTTTAACCAATTTTTGTGAATTTCCTTAAAGTTGTTTCCCGTTCAAGGATGAACGTTTATTTAATTGGTATCTGATGTAATGACCCGTTCAGTCGTTATGAACTTTCTATCTGATTTCTAAAACATTCCTCATCTGGGTACACCCCGATAAATGTTACGCATGGAATTTATGGGTAAGAGTAGCCTTTAACTATTTTAGAAAGAAGATCAATCAATTTGAAAATTCTCGGAAGACCAGACTTTTCTCCAGCAAGACAGTGTTGCCTCAGCATGATTGCTTCATCATAGTTGTGTCTATTGCGGTAGAGGTGCTAGGTGCGCATCTGCAAAAGGTTTCCCTCTTCTGCGCTGAGGTAAGGTGTCAAGTGACTGCGCCTCAACAGACTCCTATTCTACCAAAGCGAGACAGTATTTGTGGAGTTGATTCTGCAGGAGCGGAATCGTTGTTCAATCAGTTTTGTTAAATGCCTTAAAATGATTCACTTTCCTATAATATCATATCTCAAAATTGGGGTTTGTCTAGAGAGCATTTCTTGAAGTTCATGCTTAAATTCATCATTGGAGGAAGATTCTTCACTTCTTTTGATTTATTTCCATATTTTTAAGGTTCCTAATCCTAATTTAAACCTTATTTGGGGAAAGTAGGTCCTTAAGCTTCCATGGTATAATAAGAGGCTTAGTTCTTTGATTTAAGGGTGAAATATGATTTAGATTGTCTTGATATTGTAAATAAGGATTGATTAATGGTAGGTGATCATGTTGTAGTATGTAATTTGTTAAAGGAAAGCCTTTTCAAATTTTGGGGAAATCTAAGGTTTAGAACTGGGGGTATTATTTAATCATGCAATTGAAGGTTCAAGTCGGGTTAGTTTTCCAATTAACCAAAGATATGAATATTTAGTATATCTCTATACTTTTTGAGTAATAAAGTTTGGATTGATACCATGGGCTCGGGTTGGTTTTTAGTTGTGTTTTATATGGTCAAGGACTAAGTTCTTATATGTGTATTGGTGTAATATAAACGTATAGTATATACGTGTTAGACTATGTTTACTATGAAGTGCTCTGAAAAGGTAAGGCGTACATAGAGGGTTGACCGTTCATGGCTTCTGCTCGGCTTTGAGGTAGGCTATGGTTTAGACGTGTTTGGGGGTCCCACCCAAACATTTGTGATGAATATTTGGGTGGGTACCGGTGTTGAACTATGATGATGGATAATTTGGGGAATCATCCTTAAGTTGATTCTGACTGCTATTGATTATTCTTGTCTCCATTGTGTGGGCTCATCGCCATATTTGATATTGTTGTATTTATTCATCACACATATTTTCGATATGATATCATTATTGTACATGGACAGTGAGTTATTGAATTTTTGAAAGCATGTGATATTCATCTCTTATACTTGGTTGCATCTTATTGCATCCCGATTTCCTGCCTTGTATTCTCATTTGCATTCATACACTCATGGTTTCATTGATATTGATTTGAGAGTGGTATGAAAATATTATGGATTCAAGAGATCAGAAATGTAAGGACACTTATGAGATTATTGCCAATATTGAGATAATGATGATACGCGGGGGGAACGAGTTGCAAGCCTACAACATTTATTATTCAGCCAAGAGTTGGGTTCCATTGAGAAATTTTAGAGGAGTATATGGACTTCGCGGGTCCCTCATGGGTGTGCAGTTCATAGAATTTGAATGTCTATATACTGGAGATGAAAGGTATCTGGCAAATGATTTGCATTCATATCATTCATATTCATTCATACTTTGGCTACTTGTGTTTGGTAACGTGATTTGGTGTGATTATTGGAATCCGGTTGAATTATGTAGTTGTGTGGAACTGGAGGATTGAATTGGTTGTCATGTTCGATTGATTTCTGAAGTATGTGATTCGGTGATTATAACCCTTGAGTCAGTTAAAGTGGTGCCTGGCTGTTGCTTGTGACGAATATTGCCTAGTGTCATAACAAATCTATATGTCAAAGGAACTAAGTACATCTATGGGTTTTTTGGTGGTTAGTAGCTTGTTATACACTATGTCTGGTAGTGGTAGTTAAGGTGTTGTCATATAATTGTTGACTTGTATGTCATATGTGTGTAGAATCTCCATCTTAGTAACAGGGGTATGAAGTAATGGTAGTTACTTAGAGTATAAAGGAGGAAGCCTAATGAACTAATATGGATCATGTAAGTGATTGTATGGGGTCTAAATGAAGGGTAAGGACTACAGATAATAAAGGAGTTAACATTGTATGCTCAACCTTTGTGTCATGTTTTTGGAAAGCTTTTAAATGAATTAGGGTTGAAAACTATGTGTCAATTTATCTAAAGGGTTTGTTAAACCACTATGTGGAGTCAAACGAGAATATGATTGATAAACCATTACGTAACTTGGGTTATATGATAGATGAACCTTATGTGATTTAGGCGATTTCTATGATTGCCAAACCTTTATGTGACTGTGTGAATTGTATGATGGGTGAGCCCTTACTTGTTTTTAGGTGATATATGTGAGTGCATGAAGTCTTATGTGAACAGATAATCTATGTGACTACTTGTACTGTTAGAATAGGACTTTAAGTGCGAGTCAACTTAATGTTTATCTCTATTTGCGTAACTACTGTCGTTGTCGGCCTATGATGCCTACTATGGTATATTGTGTACTCATGCTATACTTGTTGCATCTTTTATGTGGATGTAGGTATCCGGTCTATTCAGGTTGCAGTTTGGAGCATGGGAAAGTTAAGGCAGGCCACTCATTCCTGGCAGCCTTAGTTTCCATCTTAGACAGACTGCCCTTATTCACTTAGGGTGGCTTGTTCTACTTTCTTTGATCCTGTTGTATTCTAGAGTATTTGTATAAGTCATACAAGGTATTAGAAAAGAAGGTTGTCTTGTAAGGATTGGTTATTAAATGATGTTTTAATTTAAATGATATCGTATATTTGTACTTTTCCTTCTCTTCTGCATTATTTTAACCTTCTTGTTGAAACTATTTGGAATTGGTTCGCCAACCGGGAGATAGTGTAGGTTCCACCACAATGCCCGTGAATTGGGTCATGACAGTATATATATATATATATATATATATATATATATATATATATATATATATATATGCTTGAACAAAGTTGAGTGAAGAAGAAGAGTGTTTGTGTGTGAGTGTGAAAAGAGTGTATGCATAAAGAAATCATGGGAATGATTTTGATGATCAACTATGAGGTAGCGTAGGGAGTGGTATGAGTCGTGGAGTGGGAGGTAGGTAATATTTCGAAACGAAAAATAAAGGGGGTTCTTTTTTAGTGTTCTTTTGTCTAACGTCCTTTCTCTCTCTATATCTCATACTTGTCTCTTTGTATTTGTTCCTTTTATGTGGATGTAGGTATCCGGTCTATTCAGGAGTGTTGTAAGTATATATTGTACTTCATGTCTTTCTGTGTGATTTTTCAGAGAGTGGTTAAATGGGATGGGTGGGTACTGGTGGGGATAAGTGAAGAGGGCTGCCAAAAAAAAGGATATAATTATTACACGTTTGACTTAATCACACTCAACTATCAAGAATTGTTATAAAAAAATTAAAATAAAGGATATAAGCATAATATCATGAACCACAAGGGAAGTCAGTGTGATTATATCAAAAGTGTGGGGAGATCTCTGCAAGTATCCCTTTTGTAATAAACTAATTTTGAACATGAGCATTGCACGTGCTTCCCACGCTATAAGTAGTACATACAGTATAAGTCATATTAAAATTAAACTGCATTATAAGGAGTAATATTAAATTTAAAGTGGGTAAGTAAAAGCTGAAGTTGATGAACAATCAACCTATTCAAATGACTTATTTGCTGAATGTTAAATATTTTTTTCACTTTTTGAGGTTAATTTTAATATTTGTTATCCTCGGTGTTTGTTTGTTTAAGTATGTCTCAAATATATACCTAACGTGTAAATCTCTCTCATTTATTATGGTTGTTTCACATTTAATGAGCACTTCAAGTTAAATGATTTCCCCCTTTATCTTCAAATATGTGCGAGAATATCATAAAATATCAAACCCTCTCACGTGATAAAATCTTGACGTCTTTTTTCTTTCCTTGTATTTTTCCCTCCTGTTGTTTGTTGTCCTTAAGTTATAAATTCAAATGTTGTTAAAGAAGTTACCTTCGAGCCTCATTTGTCCTCCCGGAACAGTCCATTCGGACACCGGATCCGTTGGATCCATCGGTGCACCTCTTATCCCACTGTACCTTTCCATTTTTATTATATACAAGCTATATAAAATATATATATGTATGACTATACATATGTATATTTGTGTTTATATATAAAATATTTATGAACAAAGTTGAGTGAAGAAGAAGAGTGTATGCGTAAAGAAACTATGGAATGATTTTGATGATCAACTGTGAGGTAGAGTGGGGTTGATAGGAGTCGTTGGGGGTAGGTGGTTTTTAGAAATAAAACTAAAGAGTTTCTTTTTAGTGTTCTTTTGTCTAAAATCATTTATCTCTATATATCTCACACTCGTTTCTCTATGTGTGTTTCTTTTTCATACTAATTTTTGGATTTCTCTCAACTCATCAAATAGCCTTTTTGTGTATGTATGTATTCTATTTCATGTCTTTCTATGTGATTTTTCGGAGGGTTGGTTAGATGGGATGGGTGGGATAGTGGTGGGGATAGGTGAAGAAGACTATTAAAATAAGGGATATAATTGTTGCATGTTTGACTTAATCACACTTAACTATCAAGAATTATTATAAAAAATATCATAAGGAATATAAGAGTAATATCGTAAACCTCAAGGGAAGTCAGTGTGATTAAGTCAAACGTGTAGGGAGATCTCTAGAATTATCGCTTTTTTAATATACTAATTTTATACATGTGCATTGTGATGACGTCCAAATCCACTTCTAAAAGAGAAAGTGTAAACGATCGTCGCAATATAATTTGCCCAACTAGGAGTCGGGGTCGAATCCACATGGAATAATATACTTGGGCAATTAAGCTAGTTATGGAATTATCATCAATTATGCTAAGACAAATGATTTTCAAAAATTTAATTTTATTTTAAAATGAGTAAAGATAAAACTAACTAATGTGGAGCAAAAACTTGTTCTTCTTTCTTTTATCCTGTTGTATTCTAGAGTATTTGTATAAGTCAGATCAGGTTTTGAAAAAGAAGGTTGTCTTGTAAATATTGGTTATTAAATGATGTTTTAATTTAAATGATATCGTATATTTGTACTTTTCCTTCTCTTCTGCATTTTTTTAACCTTCTTGTCGCAACTATTTGGAAAGGGTTCGCTTACCAGGGAGATAGTGTAGGTACCACCACAATGCCCGTGAATTGGGTCATGACAGTATGTGTATATATATATATAAAATATGCTTGAACAAAGTTGAGTGAAGAAGAAGAGTGTTTGTGTGTGTGAGTGTGAAAGGAGTATGCATAAAGAAACCATGGGAATGATTTTGATGATCAACTATGAGGTAGCGTGGGGAGTGGTATGAGTCGTGGAATGGGGAGGTAGGTAATATTTAGAAAATAAAAGTAAAGGGGGTTCTTTTTTAGTATTCTTTTGTCTAACGCCCTTTCTCTTTCTATATCTCATACTCGTATATTTGTGTTTGTTCCTTTTCCGTATTGATTTTTGGATTTCTCTCAACGCACAAAATAGCCTTTTTGTGTAAGTATATATTGTACTTCCTGCCTTTCTGTGTGATTTTTCAGAGAGTAGTTAAATGGGAGGGGTGGGTACTGGTGGGGATAAGTGAAGAGGGCACCAAAAAAAAGGATATAATTATTACACGTTTGACTTAATCACACTCAACTATCAAGAATTGTTATAAAAAATTAAAATAAAGGATATAAGCATAATATCATGAACCACAAGGGAAGTCAGTGTGATTATATCAAAAGTGTGGGGAGATCTCTGCAATTATCCCTTTTGTAATAAATTAATTTTGAACATGTGCATTGCACGTGCTTCCCACGCTATAAGTAGTACATACAGTATAAGTCATATTAAAATTAAACTGCATTATAAGGAGTAATATTAAATTTAAAGTGGGTGAGTAAAAGCTGAAGTTGATGAACAATCAACCTATTCAAATGACTTATTTGCTGAATGTTAAATATTTTTTTCACTTTTTGAGGTTAATTTTAATATTTGTTATCCTCGGTTTTTGTTTGTTTAAGTATGTCTCAAATATATACCTAACGTGTAAATCTCTCTCATTTATTATGGTTATTTCACATTTAATGAGCAATTCAAGTTAAATGATTTCCCCCTTTATCTTCAAATATGTGCGAGAATATCATAAAATATCAAACCCTCTCACGTGAAAAAATCTTGACGCCTTTTTTCTTTCCTTGTATTTTTCCCTCCTGTTGTTTGTTGTCCTTAAGTTATTAATTCAAATATTGTTAAAGAAGTTACCTTCGAGCCTCATTTGTCCTCCCGGAACAGTCCATTCGGACACCGGATCCGTTGGATCCACCGGTGCACCTCTTATCCCACTGTACCTTTCCATTTCTATTATATACAAGCTATATAAAATATATATATGTATGACTATACATATGTATATTTGTGTTTATATATAAAATATTTATGAACAAAGTTGAGTGAAGAAAAAGAGTGTATGCGTAAAGAAACTATGGAATGATTTTGATGATCAACTGTGAGGTAGAGTGGGGGTTGATAGGAGTCGTTGGGGGTAGGTGGTTTTTATAAATAAAACTAAAGAGTTTCTTTTTAGTGTTCTTTTGTCTAAAATCCTTTATCTCTATATATCTCACACTCGTTTCTCTATGTGTGTTTCTTTTTCATACTAATTTTTGGATTTCTCTCAACTCATCAAATAGCCTTTTTGTGTATGTATGTATTCTATTTCATGTCTTTCTATGTGATTTTTCAGAGGGTTGGTTAGATGGGATGGGTGGGATAGTGGTGGGGATAGGTGAAGAAGACTGTTAAAATAAGGGATATAATTGTTGCATGTTTGACTTAATCACACTTAACTATCAAGAATTATTATAAAAAATATCATAAGGAATATAAGAGTAATATCGTAAACCACAAGGGAAGTCAGTGTGATTAAGTCGAACGTGTAGGGAGATCTCTAGAATTGTCGCTTTTTTAATATACTAATTTTATACATGTGCATTGTGATGACGTCCAAATCCAATTCTAAAAGAGAAAGTGTAAACGATCGTCGCAATATAATTTGCTCAACTAGGAGTCGGGGTCGAATCCACATGGAATAATATACTTGGGCAATTAAGCTAGTTATGGAATTATCATCAATTATGCTAAGACAAATGATTTTCAAAAATTTAATTTTATTTTAAAATGAGTAAAGATAAAACTAACTAATGTGGAGCAAAAACTTGTTCTACTTTCTTTTATCCTGTTGTATTCTAGAGTATTTGTATAAGTCAGATCAGGTTTTGAAAAAGAAGGTTGTCTTGTAAAGATTGGTTATTAAATGATGTTTTAATTTAAATGATATCGTATATTTGTACTTTTCCTTCTCTTCTGCATTTTTTTAACCTTCTTGTCGCAACTATTTGGAAAGGGTTCGCTTACCAGGGAGATAGTGTAGGTACCACCACAATGCCCGTGAATTGGGTCATGACAGTATGTGTATATATATATATATATATATATATATAATATGCTTGAACAAAGTTGAGTGAAGAAGAAGAGTGTTTGTGTGTGTGAGTGTGAAAGGAGTATGCATAAAGAAACCATGGGAATGATTTTGATGATCAACTATGAGGTAGCGTGGGGAGTGGTATGAGTCGTGGAATGGGGAGGTAGGTAATATTTAGAAAATAAAAGTAAAGGGGGTTCTTTTTTAGTATTCTTTTGTCTAACGCCCTTTCTCTCTCTATATCTCATACTCGTATATTTGTGTTTGTTCCTTTTCCGTACTGATTTTTGGATTTCTCTCAACGCACAAAATAGCCTTTTTGTGTAAGTATATATTGTACTTCCTGTCTTTCTGTGTGATTTTTCAGAGAGTGGTTAAATGGGAGGGGTGGGTACTGGTGGGGATAAGTGAAGAGGGCACAAAAAAAAGGATATAATTATTACACGTTTGACTTAATCACACTCAACTATCAAGAATTGTTATAAAAAATTAAAATAAAGGATATAAGCATAATATCATGAACCACAAGGGAAGTCAGTGTGATTATATCAAAAGTGTGGGGAGATCTCTGCAATTATCCCTTTTGTAATAAACTAATTTTGAACATGTGCATTGCACGTGCTTCCCACGCTATAAATAGTACATACAGTATAAGTCATATTAAAATTAAACTGCATTATAAGGGGTAATATTAAATTTAAAGTGGGTAAGTAAAAGCTGAAGTTGATGAACAATCAACCTATTCAAATGACTTATTTGCTGAATGTTAAATATTTTTTTCACTTTTTGAGGTTAATTTTAATATTTGTTATCCTCGGTGTTTGTTTGTTTAAGTATGTCTCAAATATATACCTAACGTGTAAATCTCTCTCATTTATTATGGTTATTTCACATTTAATGAGCAGTTCAAGTTAAATGATTTCCCCCTTTATCTTCAAATATGTGCGAGAATATCATAAAATATCAAACCCTCTCACGTGATAAAATCTTGACGCCTTTTTTCTTTCCTTGTATTTTTCCCTCCTGTTGTTTGTTGTCCTTAAATAATTAATTCAAATGTTGTTAAAGAAGTTTCCTTCGAGCCTCGTTTGTTCGCCCGGAACAGTCCATTCGGACACCGGATCCGTTGGATCCACCGGTGCACCTTTGATCCCACTGTACCTTTCCATTTTTCCTATATACAAGCTATATAAAATATATCTATGTATGACTATACATATATACATTTGTGTTTATATATAAAATATTTATGAACAAGGTTGAATGAAGAAGAAGAGTGTATGTGTAAAGAAACTATGGAATGATTTTGATGATCAACTGTGAGGTAGAGTGGGGGTTGGTAGGATTCATGTGGTTGGAGGTAGGTGGTTTTAGATATAAAAGTAAAGAGTTTCTTTTTTTTTGTTCTTTTGTCTAAAATTCTTTCTCTCTATATATCTCACACTCGTTTCTCTATGTGTGTTCCTTTTTCATACTATTTTTTTGGATTTCTCTCAGCTCATCAAAGAGCCTTTTTTGTGTATGTATGTATTGTATTTCATGTCTTTCTTTGTGATTATTCGGAGGGTTTGTTAGATGGGAGGGGTGGGATAGTGGTGGGGATAGGTGAAGAAGGGTGTTAAAATAAGGGATATAAATGTTGCATGTTTGACTTAATCACACTCAACTATCAAGAAATATTATATAAAAATATCATAAGGGATATAAGAGTAATATTGTAAACCACAAGGGAAGTCAGTGTGATTAAGTCAAACATGTAGGGAGATCTCTGGAATTGTCATTTTTCTAATATACTAATTTTAAACATGTGCATTGTGATGACGTCCAAATCCACTCCTCAAAGAGAAAGTGTAAATACTCGTCGCAATATAATTTACCCAACTAGGAGTCGGGGTCGAATCCACAGGGAATATTATACTTGGGCAATTAAGCTAGTTATGGATTATCATCTATTAGAATATGTAGCTACGATTCAGCAAAAGTAAGAATCTTAATATATTTAGAATGTGTATATTTAGTATGATTAGATTTAGATTTAGCATAATTCTGATTTGATTAGATTTAGATTAGAATAAATTCAGATCTGATTTAGCATAAATTTTGATCTAATTTAGCATAAATTCTTATCTGATTTAGTATAAATTCTGATCTGATTTAGCACAATCTCAGTCATAATCTTGGCCTTTAATATTGTATTTAATGTTGATGAATTCAATGAAATATTCAGGGAAAACATTTCTATATATTCTATCATGGTATCAAGAGAGCTTAGGTTAATACCTTTTCTCCAACTTAGCCGACATTAACTTCTCTTCCATAAGCCTTTTCTCTGCTTTCTTCACTACCACCATTGCCACCAACCAAGTCATCGACCCAAAATTTTCTTCCTCTTCCAATCTTCCTCCTCATCCCGCTCTGACAGTGTCTAACATCAGCAGTTTCATCAAAGTCACTCTTGATATTGAAAAAAAGCAGTACATAACATGGTCGGAACTATTCAAAATTCATGTTAGGGCTTATAAAGTCCTCGACCATAATACTCCACAATCAAAAGAAACAGAGAAAATCAATTCAACCCCATCACTCAAAGACACAGATCCTGAACTGTGGTCACGAATTGACGCCATTGTTTTACAATGGATTTATAGTACCATATCTGAAGATCTTCTGAACACAATTCTTGAACGAGACTCCACTGCCAAAATTGCATGGAATTGGCTAAAGAACATATTCTCCGACAACAAGAACTCGAGGGCTCTATACCTCGAACAAGAATTTTCCTCCGTCCAGATGGAAAATTTTTCAAATGCATCTTCATACTGTCAACATCTAAAATCACTGGCGGATCAATTATCCAATGTCGGCGTCTTTGTGTCTAATGAAAGGTTGGTCCTTTAACTTGTTTTCAGTTTAATTGATTCCTATTCTACTGTTGACTCCCAGATTCATTATGGCGACTCTCTTCCTCCATTCTACAAAGCCTATTCTATGCTCATTTTAGAAGAAACATCAAGGGCGAAAAAAATGGCTAACTCGATCGAAACCTCTATTTTCCATGCTTCTCACGACGACAACCAGAGCAAAAATCAGAATGTCCCTCGACAAAACAAAAACAACAATCGCAACAACAACAACAATCGATGAGGCAGAGGCGGTAGGGCAACAATTGGGGAGGCAAAGGGAAAGGGAAAGGAGCTGGTCGAGGAAACCAGACACAAACCTTACAACAACCTTTCAATATGCAGCAGGCCCTTTCTAATACGAATTGGGCATTTCCATTTAATTGGAATGGGGCATGGCAGAATTGGGCTTCTGCCCCATTCCCTTATCCCATGAATCGGGCCCAATTTCAGAGGGAATTTCAAGCCCAATGCCCCTCTATATTGGGCCCCAGGCCTCAAGCCCACATAGCAACAGCCCAGTCCACATATGCACCAACAGATATTCAACAAGCAATGCATACTATGTTAATTGCTCCTTCGGATGATCAATGGTACTTGGACACCGGCGCTACATCACACATGACTGCAAACGGAGGTAATCTTACGTCTTATTTAAATAAGAGCAACAATCATAATATTACAGTTGGTAGTGGCCATACAATTCTAATTATTGGTTGTGGAAATGCATTATTACCCAAACCCCATCCACCCTTAACCTTACAAAATGTTCTACATGCCCCGCAATTAATCAAATATCTTGTTTCCGTGCAAAATTTACTGTCGATAATTATGATTATGTTGAATTTGATCCTTTCGAATTTTCTGTGAAGGATTTTCAGTCGGAGATGCATTTAAAGAGGTGTAATAGCATGTGTGATCTCTATCCAATAACCACAAGACCTTAGTTTGGAACTTCAACACCGTCTACTTTTGCAGCCTTATCTCCCGAATTATGGCATAGTCGTTTAGGTCATCCGGGAGCTCTTGTTTTAAGCTCTCTTCAACGGAACAAGTTTATTGATTGTAATAAACTTTGGGATAATTTTGTTTGTCATTCTTGCTCCCTTGGGAAACAAGTAAAACTACTTTTTTATGAATCATCATCAATAATCTTTTTGCCATTTGATATTGTGCATAGCGATCTTTGGTCATTACCTATCCTTAGTTCGGGTGGTCATCGATATTATGTTTTATTCCTTAATGATGTTATAAATTTTCTGTGGACTTTTCCAATTACCAATAAATCTCAAGTCTATTCCATGTTCATTACCTTTCATAATTATGTCACAACCCAATTTGAACGAAAAATTAAAAGTTTTCAATGTGACAATGGGAGGGAATACAACAATGAGTCCTTTCACAAGTTCTGTGTATCACATGGAATGCGCTTTAGATTCTCTCGTTCTCAAACATCTTCTCAAATTGGGAAAGCCGAAAGGAAAATTCATACCATAAACAATATCATCTGAACTCTCTTTAATCATGACTCTCTACCTCCATCATTTTGGCATCATGCATTAAAAATGGCTACCTATTTGCATAACATACTTCCTAATACAAAGCTTGCATACAAAACACCCACGAATATTCTCTATCAAAAAGATCCATCATATTCTCATCTTCGTTATGCTATCCACTACTTCCCTTAACTTCTCGGAATAAATTGCAAGCAAAATCAACACCTTGTGTTTTCTTGGGATATCCTGGAAATCATAGAGGTTACAAATGTTATGATTTATCGAGTCAAAAAATAATCATTTCAAGACATGTAATTTTTTATGAGAATACCTTCCCGTTTCAAAAATACATGATCAAAAACCCGCAACATATGAGTTTCTGGATACATGCCCCATTAATCCATTATTTCTACAACCTACACCACCTAATCTAAGGGACTCTACCTCTACTCCCTCACATGTGATTCATGAGTCCATTCAAACTTCGCTTCACACCGACTCCAGTCCAGCTCAATTACCACCAGCCGCAATAGGCAATACTCTCATATTTTCTCACTCCATCCCTCCCCATTCCACACCACATAGTCCAATAAACGCCCAACAAACTACCTAAACCAGTTCACATGTTACTCCTCATCAATCCCCTCAAATAAAAACAAGAGCCCAACACGGAATTTTTAAGCCCAGCAGACTTTTCAATCTTCACACCACTACTAAAAATTCCATTTCTCCTTTGCCTACAAATCCCATCCATGCATTAAACGATCATAATTGGAAAATGGCCATGAAAGATGAATACGATGCTCTTATTTTAAATAAGATGTGGGACTTGGTGCTACAACCGTCTAATGCTAATATCATTCGAAGATTGTGGATTTTCAGGCATAAAAAGAAATCTGACGGGTATTTTGAGAGGCATAAAGCCAGACTTGTAGGTGATGGTGCAGGACAACAAATTGGTGTAGCTTGCGGAGAAACATTTAGTCCGGTGGTCAAACCGGCTACTATTCGGACAGTCCTTAGCATTGCATTATCAAAATCTTGGTGTCTCACTCAGCTTGATGTCAAAAATGCATTCTTACATGGACATCTCAATGAAACTGTCTATATGTACCAACCACCGGGTTTTCATGATCCTCAACACCCTGATTATGTATGCTTGCTCAAGAAATCCCTATATGGACTTAAACAAGCCCCTCGGGCTTGGTACTAGCATTTTATAGATTATATGGCTACATTGGGCTTCTCTCACAGCATCTCAGATCATTATTTATTCATTTATCATCGAGGCACAGATATGGCGTATATTCTCCTATATGTGGATGATATAATTTTGGCTACTTCTTCAGAGGATATTCAACAATCCATTATGTCTAAGCTTGGATCTGAATTTGCTATGAAAGATTTGGGCCCACTCATCTATTTTTTGGGTATCTCTGTCACCCGACATCCCGGAGGTCTATTTCTTTCACAGAAGAAATGTGGAAAGGAGATTATTGAGCGGGCTGGTATGTCCTCCTGCAAACCATCTCCTACACCGATTGACACAAAAGCAAAACTTAGTTCATCTTCCGGTAATCCTTATCATGACCCGACGGAATATTGTAGTCTTGCAAGTGCATTACAATATTTAAAATTTACAAGACGTAATATATCCTATGCGGTTCAACAAGTTTTCTTATTCATGCATGACCCAAGAACCCAACACATGTCTGCATTAAAGCGTATCATTCACTACATTCACAGTACACTCGAATTCAGACTCCATATTTACCCAACTTCGATCAGCAAACTCGTATCATATACTGACGCAGACTGGAGAGGATGTCTGAATACTAGACGCTCAACTTCTGATTACCGTGTCTACCTCGGAGATAACTTGATATCTTTGTCTGCAAAAAGGCAACCTACATTATCCAGATCAAGTGCTGAGGCCGAATACCGTGGAGTAGCCAATGTTGTCTCTGAGTCCTGTTGGATTCAAAACTTACTTCGCGAGCTCCACAGTTCAGTTGTAAAAGCCATTTAGGTTTATTTTGATAATGTTAGTGCGGTTTATCTATCAGGTAACCCAGTTCAACATCAACGCACTAAACACATTGAAATGGATATACACTTCGTACGTGAGAAAGTCGCTCGAGGTCAAGTACGCGTCCTCCATATCCCTTCACGCTATCAAATTGCTTATATTTTTACTAAAGGACTCCCGCTGTAACTCTTCGATGAATTTTGAGATAGTCTCAACATACGCAAACCTCCCGTTTCAACTAAGGGTGTATATTAGAATTTGTAGATACGATTCAGCAAAAGTAAGAATCTTCATATATTTAGAATGTGTATATTTAGTATGATTAGTTTTAGATTTAGCATCATTTCTGATTTGATAAGATTTAGATTAGAATAAATTCATATTTGATTTGGCATAAATTCTGATCTTATTTAGCACAATCTCGGCCATAATCTTGGCTTGTAATATTGTATATAATATTAATGAATTCGATGAAATATTCAGGGAAAACATTTCTATATATTCTATCATCATCAATTATGCTAAGCCAAATGATTTTCAAATATTTAATTTTATATTGAAATGAGTAAAGATAAAACTAACTAATGGGGAGCAAAAGCTTGTTCTACTTTCTTTGATCCTGTTGTATTCTAGAGTATTTGTATAAGTCAGACCAGGTTTTGAAAATGAAGATTGTCTTGTAAGGATTGGTTATTAAATGATGTTTTAATTTAAATGATATCGTATATTTGTACTTTTCCTTCTCTTCTGCATTTTTTTAACCTTCTTGTTGCAACTATTTGAAATTGGTTCGCCTACCAGGGAGATAGTGTAGGTACCATCACAATGCCCGTGAATTGGGTCATGACAGTATATATATATATATATATATATATATATATATATATATATATAGTGTGTGTGTGTGTGTGTGTGAAAGGAGTGTATGCATAAAGAAACCATGTGAATGATTTTGATGATCAACTATGAGGTAGCGTGGGGAGTGGTATGAGTCATGGAGTGGGGAGGTAGGTCATATTTAGAAAAGAAAAGTAAAGGGGATTATTTCTTAGTGTTCTTTTGTCTAACGCCCTTTCTCTCTATATATATAGTACTCGTCTATCTATGGTTGTTCCTTTTCCGTACTGATGTTTAGGTTTCTCTCAACGCACCAAATAGCCTTTTTGTGTATGTATATATTGTACTTCCTATCTTTCTGTGTGATGTTTTAGAGGGTTGGTTAAATGGGAGGGGTGGGTAGTAGTGGGGATAAGTGAAGAGGGCTGCCAAAAAAAGGATATAATTATTACACGTTTGACTTAATCACACTCAACTACCAAGAATTGTTACAAAAAATTAAAATAAAGGATATAAGCATAATATCGTGAACCACAAGTGAAGTCAGTGTGATTATGTCAAAAGTGAGGGGAGATCTCTACAATTATCCCTTTTGTAATAAACTAATTTTGAAAATGTGCATTGCACGTGCTTCCCACGCTATAAGTAGTACATACAATATATGTCATATTAAAATTAAACTGCATTATAAGGAGTAAGATTAAATTTAAAGTGGGTAAGTAAAAGCTGAAGTTGATGAACAATCAAGCTATTCAAATGACTTATTTGCTGAATGTTAAATAATATTTTCTCTTTTTGAGGTTAATTTTAATATTTGTTATCCTAGATGTCTGTTTGATTAAGTATGTGACAAATATATACCTAACGTGTAAATCTCTCTCATCTATTATGGTTGTTTCACATTTCAAGTTAAATGATTTTCTCCTTCATCTTCAAATATGTGCGAGAATATCATAAAATATCAAACCCTCTCACGTGATAAAATCTTGACGCCATTTTTCTTTCCTTGTCTTTTTCCCTCCTGTTGTTTGTTGTCCTTAAGTAATTAATTCAAATGTAGTTAAAGAAGTTACCTTCGAGCCTCGTTTGTCCGCCCGGAACAGTCCATTCGAACACCTGATCTGTTGGATCCACCGGTGCACCTTTGATCCCACTGTACCTTTCCATTTTTCCTATATACAAGCTATATAAAATATATCTATGTATGACTATACATAAATATATTTGATTTTATATATAAAATATTTATGAACAAGGTTGAGTGAAGAAAAAGAGTGTATGTGTAAAGAAACTATGGAATGATTTTGATGATCAATTGTGAGGTAGAGTGGGGGTTGATAGGAGTCGTGGAGTTGGGGGTAGGTGGTTTTTAGAGAGAAAAGTAAAGAGTTTCTTTTTTAGTGTTCTTTTGTCTAAAATCCTCTCTATATATATCTCACACTCGTTTCTCTATGTGTGTTCCTTTTTCATACTATTTTTTGGATTTCTCTCAACTCATCAAATAGCCTTTTTTGTGTATGTATGTATTGTATTTCATGTATTTCTATGTGATTTTTAGGAGGGTTGGTTAGATGGGAGGGGTGGGATAGTGATGGGGATATGTGACGAAGGGTGTTAAAATAAGGGAAATAATTGTTGCATGTTTGATTTAATCACACTCAACTATCAAGAATTATTATATAAAAATATCATAAGGGATATAAGAGTAATATTGTAAACCACGAGGGAAGTCAGTCTGATTAAGTCAAACGTGTAGGGCGATCTCTGGAATCGTCGCTTTTTTAATATACTAATTTTAAACATGTGCATTGTGATGACGTCCAAATCCACTCCTCAAAGAGAAAGTGTAAACAGTCGTTGCAATATAATTTACCCAACTAGGAGTCGGGGTCGAATCCACAGGGGTTATGGAATTATCATCAATTATGCTAAGCCAAATGATTTTCAAATATTTAATTTTATTTTGAAATGAGTAAAGATAAAACTAACTAACAGGGAGCACAAGCTATGGAAATTCGGGGCTTTGGAACATAGCAATTTAATTTAAACTCAATATGATCTAATACAATGCTAGTCCACCATTAAGTATTATAAATCAAGTGTCCTTAGCCTTGAAATCTCAATTACCCACTAATGTCTCTCGACTATTTAGTGGGTTTATCTTAGCTTATTCTATCGAATTAAGCTAATAAGCATTAGTCACATTCCAATTTTAGGCTACACTAGAGTTTTTCCTATCTTCATGTTAAACCCATTAGATGAGGTTTAAAGCCTCAAATCGTGATAACTAATCTAAACCTAATCACTAATTTCTCTCTCAAGTTTAATTAAGGATAAATGGGCAAGTCTTATGGTTAGCTAATGTCACGGCCTAAATCACGGGATTCGTGGTGGCACCTAAAATATCCCGCCAGTAGGTTAACCAATCCCAAAACAATTACAATAAGAAGGTTAAAAATGCGGAAGAGAATGAAAAGTACAAAACATAACAATATTGTTTCTACTAAAACATTACTGATAAAACAATCTTTACAATATAACCTTCTTCTCCAAAATCTGGTCTGACTTATACAAGGACTCTAAGATACAACAGGATCAAAGAAAGTGGAACAAGCCGCCCTGAATGAATAAGGGTGCTCTATCTAAGATGGAAACCAAGGCTTCCAGGAATAAGTGGTCTATCTTAATCTTCCCAAGCTCCAAACTCCAACCTGAATTGACCGAATACCTACATCCACGTAAAAGATGCAGCAAGCGTAGCATGATTACACAATGTACCCCCATAGGCATCATAGGCCAACAACAATGGAAGTTACGTAACATATATAAGCATCAAATTGACTCTCACAAAATGTCTTATTCTAGGCAATTCAAGTAGTCATGTTGGTTACATATTCACATAAGAAACCATGAAATCGTATAAATCACTCAAACCACATAAAGCTTTATCAGTCATAGAAAGATCACCTAAATAACATAAAGGTTTATCAATGATATACTATATCCTGGTTCACGTAGCATACAGGGTTCATATTTACGTTTGACTCCACATACCCAATTTAGCGAACCAATTACGTAAGTTGACACTTCGTTCCTAACCTAATTCTTTTTTAGAAAGCTTCCCAAGAATATAACAATATGGTTGAACATACAACATTAACTCTTTTATTATCTTTAGTCTTTAAACCTCGATTATTACTCCATATATTTCCGTACATGGCACATATTAGTTTGTTGAGCCCCCTCATTATAATTTAAACAATCACCCTCACCATGCACCCTTTTATTAAGAAGCAAATCCTACACACATACGGCATACAAGACAACATGTACCATAACAACACTTGAACTAACCCCCCCCCCCCTACTAGATATTGTAGAAATACACTATTAACCACCAACACCACATAGGCATACTTAGTTCCTTTTAGTCCTACATGATAGTTCTGACAATTATGCATCACTGACTTCAAGCAACAATTTGACATCGAAGTCTTAGATTTGTAAGTTGTAAATCACAGAGTCAATACACAAGAATCAAGCCAAGCATGGCACCCAATCCAATCCAATTGAATCACTCAATCATCCAAGTCTCATTAACCATTCCAAAGAACTATAACAGTCAATAGGTAAACAGTCCAATTCCAATAATCATTCCAAATCTCATCATGAAACCACATGAAATCAATGCATAATAGATGTATGTTATGAATGCAAATGCACTGTTAGGTACCTTTCATTTTCAATATAGACAAGCGTTCAAACTTTATAAATTGTATACGTATGGGGACCCGCAAAGTTCATATACTCATCTGGAATTTGTCAATGGATCTAGCTCTTGGTTGTAATAACATCTGTTGCAGGTGTGCAACTCGACCCTCCGCGTATCATCATCATCTAAGTGTTGTCAACCATCACATAAAGTATTATTTCCTTTCCGGTCTCTTGGACCCAAAGCATTTTCAAACCACTCTCTTTTCAATATCATCAGAACCATGAGTGCATGAATGTAAATGACAATACAAGGCTAGTAATCAGGATATATGAGATGTAAGTATAAGAGATGAATATCACATGCTTTCAAGATGTCAATAACACGTAATCCACGATAATCAGGATACAATATCGAAAGCAAGTTATGAATAAATACAACAATAGCAAATATGGTGACGAGCCCATATAATGGAGATAAGCCCAATCAACAGTAGTTGAAATCAGCTTAAGGTTGATTTCCCAAATCACCCATCATCACAGTTCAATACCGGTACCCACTTAAACGTTCATCATAATCGCTAAGGTGGGACCTCCAAACATGCCTAATACCTCTCAATATTTATAACTAATACGTACTTCTATCAAATTCTACAAAAGAGAAATCGTAGCCTACCTCATTTCCAAGCGGGTGCCACGAACTTTTAATCCACGTAGCCCTTCCAAAAGAGTATCGGGCAATCAGAACTCAAATAAGAATATATATGTCCTACGTTATGATGTAAAAATCCCCGTGAGCTCAAGATTCCAATTTTATCCTCGAAGGGATAATCTCGGAGTTCCGAAGAGTTTTGGTCATCCGATGATAATGTTCTTAAAATGGCATGGAATATGGAGTGGGATTGAAGATTGGACTTGAAGGTTTAAGATGGGGATTTCAAGGAAAGAATTTATGGACTAACAAACTCATGCATTTTGCTACTTTGAAGAGCTCAAAATCTACCAAGGGGAAGTGCAAGTGTTGGTCGAATTGACCATCCAAACAAATACCAAGAATAGAAGCTTCCAACACATTCCAAAAAGATGAGGTTGTTGGAAGAATCAAGTTCATGATATTTACATAGGAGACAACAATTTTGGCCTAGGAAAGAGGAAGGGTTGGCCGAACTCCCTTGGTCACCAAGTCAATCCAAATGCGTTCACACTAGGTGTTAGTTTGTGTCTTTTCGTTTGCTTCCTAGAATAGTCTATTTTGTACTATAAATAGAGGCCTTAGGCCATTGTAAAATTCAGAGTTTGTTGAATATAAAACTTGAGTGTATACTCATCCTTGCTAAGTCTTTCAATCCGGGATTGTAATTCTTAGTTGGTGCTCCGGGAGTACCTTTGGTTCTTGTGTGAGCCAAGCCCATTGGTGTAAGTTTAACTAAGACTGTGTGACTTAGTTGAATCCAAGCTAAGGTTTCCCTTTGGTGTAAGTTTGGTTAAGACTTTGTGACTTAACTAAACCCAAGATTAAGTAACCCGCTTTGGTGCGAGTGAGACGTTGGGGTGTGTGACCCAACCAAACCCAAACCTAGGGTCTATCTTAAGGTTTTTGGCCAACCTTACTTGGTTTGCATTCGGGCTTGTACTTAGCAACCCCGATCAAGTCCTTGTTAAATTGGTCACCCTCATCAAGGTGTCGACTTGGGCATTAAAACCCCCTTGTCATTATCCTTACCATATCGACCGTACCTCACTTGAACCATACCGACCGATCTAACACTTAACCAAATCAATCCTAAACTCAACCGAGGTTTCTCACGGCAACTCGTGTGCAACCCTTGTCCATACCACCAAATAATGACCACCCTCACCTCCCACAACACCTCATAAACAGTCACAATAAATGTCATCACCTGAAACCAAGCGTACCTCCCCGCTCAAACCCAACACCAAACAGTCCATAAAGTCAATCCTTATCGGAACCTCACTGGTTCGATTCGGTTCAACACCATCCACCATAAAACCACCTAACCCCAACCACCACTACAACCCTCGACGTGTCTATAACAACCCCACAAACGTTCTAAGCCCGTTTCCAAGCATAACTACCCGAAACATCCACCAAACACCACCCTATCCGGACAAACCGAGAACCACTTTTTGAGTCCTGTTTTTGGGTCGACCCAAATATACCCAACTCTCGACCCACTTACCAAATCAAATCCCATCATACTTACATCAGAATGGTATCAGATCTAAGCATTCCTGCCCCATGAAACAATGCTATGGCTAACACGAACGATGAACTTAAGAGGGTTATGTCCGAGTTAGTTGCGGAACATGTGCAAGCCTTGAGAAAGGAACTTGCCTGGCATACCATAAGGAACCGCACCAAATTTGGGCCTGTACCAAACAGCCCAAAGAATGAAGGCTTGGTATTCCAATGTGAGTTGGAGGTTCCACGCAAAACACCTAAGGAATCACAAAGGAATCAACTATTTTACATACGGTGCAAAGTGAAAGACAAGGTGTGTAAGTTGATTATTAATGGAGGAAGTAGTTCCCACTTATCTACCCAAGAAATGGTGGACAAATTAGAGTTGCCTACCCGCGATCACCCTAAACCATATGATCTTCCATGGGGAAACGAAGACGAAGAGCTAAGAGTTATGAAACAAGTTCTCGTGAGTTTTTGGATTGGAAAATATGAGGATGAAATGTGGTTCGATATCCTGCTATGTATGTTTGCCATATTTTGCTGGGCCGACTTTGGAGATTGAATTGGAAGGCACAACATGATGGGGAAAGGAATACTTATTCCTTTCAAAAAGATGGCAAGAAATTCAGGTTGGTACCACTATTACCTAGTGAGGTGAAGGAGATAACGACTCAAGGTGCCAAAACCCGTAGAGAATCCGAGACTATACCACTTGATGAGCAGAAAGTCAAGGATGAATCTACGAAGGGGAGTACCATCAATGTCTTGGCATGTAGAGAGGCATGGACTTTTGAAAATGTCGGTTTGAAAGAAGTTGTAGACGATGCAGGAAATGCCATACCGAATGGCTCAACAACCGAACTACCACCTAACAACAATGTTGACACTATTTATGAGGTGGCTTTGGAAGATTTCTCCCTCCCTATGGCGATCTGAAGGCAACAACCGAGTCGTGTGCTCAAGAGAACTTTGTTCCATGTCCAACTCCTATCCATATTAATGAAAGACAAAACAAGGGAGGACTTTCCTGACCAATCCATTGTATCAAGATGAGGATATGGGTGGTACCTTCTTTGCCAACCCTTTATATGAGAAAACAAAGGTAGAGGAAGGAGCCGACATGGAATTCCCAAAGGACAATACATCCGGAGTCTTATCAAGGGAGGTAATGAACTTATTCTTGATTTATTTTCAAGAGGTTCATTTTCCACCTCAAACCTACGGATGTAAAGAATGAAAAGAACAATTTGGCCAAGGGGTTGACTGAGAATTCCTAGCTCCAACACGGCACCTACCTTATTGATACGAAAATAATATAAAGTATGGAAGGTGCACATTAGTCCTCGATTAGTCTATAATCTCACCATGAGTTCCTAGACTAAATGGCCAAGAATGAGTACATATTTCAATGAGTTGTGTGGAACTATAATGCCATCAACACTCAGCTTGAAGAGAAGAGCTCCACGAGTAGCGATCCGCATGGGAATTGAACAAGAAGGGCTCGCCAAAAACCAATAGGGTAAGTACGGATGCCTTGTAGCATCACCCGAAAGTTATGAAATCCAAAAAGGTGATGCCCATACTACCCTAATCACGGTTGTGATGGTGCAAGTTGGATAAAAACTTGGTGCCATTATGGTAAATATTTTCTTTGGTTCAGCTTCTTGTTCTCATCTTGTCATACATAATCATGGTATCTTTACTGCCCTTAGCAAATGGTTCCAAGTAGCAACACGAGACTTGGCAGCCTTGAGAAGGGAGATTTGTGAAGCCCAGCACCGTGAAGAGCCATTGAATTTGCGAACATGAAACTAGAGTAAATGTCATCTCTTGCTCTAACGCAAAATTGAAGGGTGTACAATGCCATGATTCTTCCTATGGCAATGCATTATGTTTTAAGGAATCCGCGAGCTAATACGGACAACTTGTTGAATCAAAACCATTGGTCTCATATTCGGATTTTTTTGGCCAATTTCGAGGAAGGTGGTAGATCAACTTTTGTTGTTGAAGTATTATTACCATATTTAGGAGACAAGAATTCGGGGATGAATTCTTTTGAAGATGGGGAGTATGATGTAAAAATCCCAGTGACCTCAAGGTTCCAATTTAATCCTAGAAGGGATAAGCTCGGACTTCCAAAGATGTTTGGTCATCCGATAATAATGTGCTTAAAATGGCATGGAATATGGAGTGGGATTGAGGATTGGACTTGAAGGTTTAAGAAGGCAACATTTTAGTTCGGCTTTGTGTGTAGGTCTTGGCCGAAGACCATGCTTTTCTTTTAGCGTATCTTCTTACTAGCTTATCTATTAGCTTAGGACAGAGTATGCCACATAATAACTACTTTAGGACACAATTAATAAGCCTTGTAAAGGGTGACAAGGCCGAGAGTCTTCCAATAAGGTAACTAGGCCAAAAAGTATTCCAAATGGGTGACAAGGCCGTGAGTTGGAGGACAAGTTGGCAAGGACAAGAGATATCTATAAGATGGGGATTTCAAGGAAATAATTTATGGACTAACAAACTCATGAATTTGGCTACTTTGAAAAGCTCAAAATCGGCCAAGGGGAAGTTCAAGTGTTGGTCAAATTGACCATCCAAACCAATACCAAGAATAGAAGCTTCCAACACAATCCAAGAAGAAGAGGTTGTTGGAAGAATCAAGTTCATGAATATTGTATCATAGGAGACAACAATTTTGGCCTAGGGAAGAGGAAGGGTTGGCCGAACTCTCTTGGTCACCAAGTCAATCCAAATGCGTTCACACTAGGTGTTAGTTTGTGTCTTTTCGTTTGCTTCCTAGAATAGTCTATTTTGTACTATAAATAGAGGTCTTAGGCCATTGTAAAATTCAGAGTTTGTTGAATATAAAACTTGAGTGTATACTCATCCTTGCTAAGTCTTTCAATCCGGGATTGTAATTCTTAGTTGGTGCTCCGGGAGTACCTTTGGTTCTTGTGTGAGCCAAGCCCATTGGTGTAAGTTTAACTAAGACTGTGTGACTTAGTTGAATCCAAGCTAAGGTTTCCCTTTGGTGTAAGTTTGGTTAAGACTTTGTGACTTAACTAAACCCAAGATTAAGTAACCCGCTTTGGTGCGAGTAGACGTTGGGACTGTGTGACCCAACCAAACCCAAACCTAGGGTCTATCTTAAGGTTTTTGGCCAACCTTACTTGGTTTGCATTCGGGCTTGTACTTAGCAACCCCGATCAAGTCCTTGTTAAATTGGTCACCCTCATCAAGGTGTCGACTTGGGCATTAAAACCCCCTTGTCATTATCCTTACCATATCGACCGTACCTCACTTGAACCATACCGACCGATCTAACACTTAACCAAATCAATCCTAAACTCACCCGAGGTTTCTACTGGCAACTCGTGTGCAACCCTTGTCCATACCACCAAATAATGATCACCCTCACCTCCCACAACACCTCATAAACAGTCACAATAAATGTCATCACCTGAAACCAAGCGTACCTCCCCGCTCAAACCCAACACCAAATAGTCCATAAAGTCAATCCTTATCGGAACCTCACAGGTTCAGTTCAGTTCCAACACCATCCACCATAAAACCACTTAACCCCAACCACCACTACAACCCTCGACGTGTCTATAACAACCCCACAAACGTTCTAAGCCCGTTTCCAAGCATAACTACCCGAAACATCCACCAAACACCACCCTATCCGGACAAACCGAGAACCACTTTTTGAGTCCTGTTTTTGGGTCGACCCAAATATACCCAACTCTCGACCCACTTACCAAATCAAATCCCATCGTACTTACATCAGAATGGTATCAGATCTAAGCATTCCTGCCCCATGAAACAATGCTATGGCTAACACGAACGATGAACTTAAGAGGGTTATGTCCGAGTTAGTTGCGGAACATGTGCAAGCCTTGAGAAAGGAACTTGCCTGGCATACCATAAGGAACCGCACCAAATTTGGGCCTGTACCAAACAGCCCAAAGAATGAAGGCTTGGTATTCCAATGTGAGTTGGAGGTTCCACGCAAAACACCTAAGGAATCACAAAGGAATCAACTATTTTACATACGGTGCAAAGTGAAAGACAAGGTGTGTAAGTTGATTATTAATGGAGGAAGTAGTTCCCACTTATCTACCCAAGAAATGGTGGACAAATTAGAGTTGCCTACCCGCGATCACCCTAAACCATATGATCTTCCATGGGGAAACGAAGACGAAGAGCTAAGAGTTATGAAACAAGTTCTCGTGAGTTTTTGGATTGGAAAATATGAGGATGAAATGTGGTTCGATATCCTGCTATGTATGTTTGCCATATTTTGCTGGGCCGACTTTGGAGATTGAATTGGAAGGCACAACATGATGGGGAAAGGAATACTTATTCCTTTCAAAAAGATGGCAAGAAATTCAGGTTGGTACCACTATTACCTAGTGAGGTGAAGGAGATAACGACTCAAGGTGCCAAAACCCGTAGAGAATCCGAGACTATACCACTTGATGAGCAGAAAGTCAAGGATGAATCTACGAAGGGGAGTACCATCAATGTCTTGGCATGTAGAGAGGCATGGACTTTTGAAAATGTCGGTTTGAAAGAAGTTGTAGACGATGCAGGAAATGCCATACCGAATGGCTCAACAACCGAACTACCACCTAACAACAATGTTGACACTATTTATGAGGTGGCTTTCAGAAGATTTCTCCCTCCCTATGGCGATGCGAAGGCAACAACCGAGTCGTGTGCTCAAGAGAACTTTGTTCCATGTCCAACTCCTATCCATATTAATGAAAGACAAAACAAGGGAGGACTTTCCTGACCAATCCATTGTATCAAGATGAGGATATGGGTGGTACCTTCTTTGCCAACCCTTTATATGAGAAAACAAAGGTAGAGGAAGGAGCCGACATGGAATTCCCAAAGGACAATACATCCGGAGTCTTATCAAGGGGAGGTAATGAACTTATTCTTGATTTATTTTCAAGAGGTTCATTTTCCACCTCAAACCTACGGATGTAAAGAATGAAAAGAACAATTTGGCCAAGGGGTTGACTGAGAATTCCCTAGCTCCAACACGGCACCTACCTTATTGATACGAAAATAATATAAAGTATGGAAGGTGCACATTAGTCCTCGATTAGTCTATAATCTCACCATGAGTTCCTAGACTAAATGGCCAAGAATGAGTACATATTTCAATGAGTTGTGTGGAACTATAATGCCATCAACACTCAGCTTGAAGAGAAGAGCTCCACGAGTAGCGATCCGCATGGGAATTGAACAAGAAGGGCTCGCCAAAAACCAATAGGGTAAGTACGGATGCCTTGTAGCATCACCCGAAAGTTATGAAATCCAAAAAGGTGATGCCCATACTACCCTAATCACGGTTGTGATGGTGCAAGTTGGATAAAAACTTGGTGCCATTATGGTAAATATTTTCTTTGGTTCAGCTTCTTGTTCTCATCTTGTCATACATAATCATGGTATCTTTACTGCCCTTAGCAAATGGTTCCAAGTAGCAACACGAGACTTGGCAGCCTTGAGAAGGGAGATTTGTGAAGCCCAGGCATCGTGAAGAGCCATTGGATCGCGAACATGAAACTAGAGTAAATGTCATCTCTTGCTCTAACGCAAAATTGAAGGGTGTACAATGCCATGATTCTTCCTATGGCAATGCATTATGTTTTAAGGAATCCGCGAGCTAATACGGACAACTTGTTGAATCAAAACCATTGGTCTCATATTCGGATTTTTTTGGCCAATTTCGAGGAAGGTGGTAGATCAACTTTTGTTGTTGAAGTATTATTACCATATTTAGGAGACAAGAATTCGGGGATGAATTCTTTTGAAGATGGGGAGTATGATGTAAAAATCCCAGTGACCTCAAGGTTCCAATTTAATCCTAGAAGGGATAAGCTCGGACTTCCAAAGATGTTTGGTCATCCGATAATAATGTGCTTAAAATGGCATGGAATATGGAGTGGGATTGAGGATTGGACTTGAAGGTTTAAGAAGGCAACATTTTAGTTCGGCTTTGTGTGTAGGTCTTGGCCGAAGACCATGCTTTTCTTTTAGCGTATCTTCTTACTAGCTTATCTATTAGCTTAGGACAGAGTATGCCACATAATAACTACTTTAGGACACAATTAATAAGCCTTGTAAAGGGTGACAAGGCCGAGAGTCTTCCAATAAGGTAACTAGGCCAAAAAGTACTCCAAATGGGTGACAAGGCCGTGAGTTGGAGGACAAGTTGGCAAGGACAAGAGATATCTATAAGATGGGGATTTCAAGGAAATAATTTATGGACTAACAAACTCATGAATTTGGCTACTTTGAAGAGCTCAAAATCGCCAAGGGAAGTTCAAGTGTTGGTCAAATTGACCATCCAAACCAATACCAAGAATAGAAGCTTCCAACACAATCCAAGAAGAAGAGGTTGTTGGAAGAATCAAGTTCATGAATATTGTATCATAGGAGACAACAATTTTGGCCTAGGGAAGAGGAAGGGTTGGCCGAACTCTCTTGGTCACCAAGTCAATCCAAATGCGTTCACACTAGGTGTTAGTTTGTGTCTTTTCGTTTGCTTCCTAGAATAGTCTATTTTGTACTATAAATAGAGGCCTTAGGCCATTGTAAAATTCAGAGTTTGTTGAATATAAAACTTGAGTGTATACTCATCCTTGCTAAGTCTTTCAATCCGGATTGTAATTCTTAGTTGGTGCTCCGGGAGTACCTTTGGTTCTTGTGTGAGCCAAGCCCATTGGTGTAAGTTTAACTAAGACTGTGTGACTTAGTTGAATCCAAGCTAAGGTTTCCCTTTGGTGTAAGTTTGGTTAAGACTTTGTGACTTAACTAAACCCAAGATTAAGTAACCCGCTTTGGTGCGAGTAGACGTTGGGACTGTGTGACCCAACCAAACCCAAACCTAGGGTCTATCTTAAGGTTTTTGGCCAACCTTACTTGGTTTGCATTCGGGCTTGTACTTAGCAACCCCGATCAAGTCCTTGTTAAATTGGTCACCCTCATCAAGGTGTCGACTTGGGCATTAAAACCCCCTTGTCATTATCCTTACCATATCGACCGTACCTCACTTGAACCATACCGACCGATCTAACACTTAACCAAATCAATCCTAAACTCACCCGAGGTTTCTACGGCAACTCGTGTGCAACCCTTGTCCATACCACCAAATAATGATCACCCTCACCTCCCACAACACCTCATAAACAGTCACAATAAATGTCATCACCTGAAACCAAGCGTACCTCCCCGCTCAAACCCAACACCAAATAGTCCATAAAGTCAATCCTTATCGGAACCTCACGAGGTTCGATTCGGTTCAACACCATCCACCATAAAACCACCTAACCCCAACCACCACTACAACCCTCGACGTGTCTATAACAACCCCACAAACGTTCTAAGCCCGTTTCCAAGCATAACTACCCGAAACATCCACCAAACACCACCCTATCCGGACAAACCGAGAACCACTTTTTGAGTCCTGTTTTTGGGTCGACCCAAATATACCCAACTCTCGACCCACTTACCAAATCAAATCCCATCGTACTTACATCAGAATGGTATCAGATCTAAGCATTCCCTGCCCATGAAACAATGCTATGGCTAACACGAACGATGAACTTAAGAGGGTTATGTCCGAGTTAGTTATGAACATGTGCAAGCCTTGAGAAAGGAACTTCCCTGGCATCCCATAAGGAACCGCACCAAATTTGGGCCTGTACCAAACAGCCCAAAGAATGAAGGCTTGGTATTCCAATGTGAGTTGGAGGTTCCACGCAAAACACCTAAGGAATCACAAAGGAATCAACTATTTTACATACGGTGCAAAGTGAAAGACAAGGTGTGTAAGTTGATTATTAATGGAGGAAGTAGTTCCCACTTATCTACCCAAGAAATGGTGGACAAATTAGAGTTGCCTACCCGCGATCACCCTAAACCATATGATCTTCCATGGGGAAACGAAGACGAAGAGCTAAGAGTTATGAAACAAGTTCTCGTGAGTTTTTGGATTGGAAAATATGAGGATGAAATGTGGTTCGATATCCTGCTATGTATGTTTGCCATATTTTGCTGGGCCGACTTTGGAGATTGAATTGGAAGGCACAACATGATGGGGAAAGGAATACTTATTCCTTTCAAAAAGATGGCAAGAAATTCAGGTTGGTACCACTATTACCTAGTGAGGTGAAGGAGATAACGACTCAAGGTGCCAAAACCCGTAGAGAATCCGAGACTATACCACTTGATGAGCAGAAAGTCAAGGATGAATCTACGAAGGGGAGTACCATCAATGTCTTGGCATGTAGAGAGGCATGGACTTTTGAAAATGTCGGTTTGAAAGAAGTTGTAGACGATGCAGGAAATGCCATACCGAATGGCTCAACAACCGAACTACCACCTAACAACAATGTTGACACTATTTATGAGGTGGCTTTCAGAAGATTTCTCCCTCCCTATGGCGATGCGAAGGCAACAACCGAGTCGTGTGCTCAAGAGAACTTTGTTCCATGTCCAACTCCTATCCATATTAATGAAAGACAAAACAAGGGAGGACTTTCCTGACCAATCCATTGTATCAAGATGAGGATATGGGTGGTACCTTCTTTGCCAACCCTTTATATGAGAAAACAAAGGTAGAGGAAGGAGCCGACATGGAATTCCCAAAGGACAATACATCCGGAGTCTTATCAAGGGGAGGTAATGAACTTATTCTTGATTTATTTTCAAGAGGTTCATTTTCCACCTCAAACCTACGGATGTAAAGAATGAAAAGAACAATTTGGCCAAGGGGTTGACTGAGAATTCCCTAGCTCCAACACGGCACCTACCTTATTGATACGAAAATAATATAAAGTATGGAAGGTGCACATTAGTCCTCGATTAGTCTATAATCTCACCATGAGTTCCTAGACTAAATGGCCAAGAATGAGTACATATTTCAATGAGTTGTGTGGAACTATAATGCCATCAACACTCAGCTTGAAGAGAAGAGCTCCACGAGTAGCGATCCACATGGGAATTGAACAAGAAGGGCTCGCCAAAAACCAATAGGGTAAGTACGGATGCCTTGTAGCATCACCCGAAAGTTATGAAATCCAAAAAGGTGATGCCCATACTACCCTAATCACGGTTGTGATGGTGCAAGTTGGATAAAAACTTGGTGCCATTATGGTAAATATTTTCTTTGGTTCAGCTTCTTGTTCTCATCTTGTCATACATAATCATGGTATCTTTACTGCCCTTAGCAAATGGTTCCAAGTAGCAACACGAGACTTGGCAGCCTTGAGAAGGGAGATTTGTGAAGCCCCAGACCGTGAAGAGCCATTGGACTGCGAACATGAAACTAGAGTAAATGTCATCTCTTGCTCTAACGCAAAATTGAAGGGTGTACAATGCCATGATTCTTCCTATGGCAATGCATTATGTTTTAAGGAATCCGCGAGCTAATACGGACAACTTGTTGAATCAAAACCATTGGTCTCATATTCGGATTTTTTTGGCCAATTTCGAGGAAGGTGGTAGATCAACTTTTGTTGTTGAAGTATTATTACCATATTTAGGAGACAAGAATTCGGGGATGAATTCTTTTGAAGATGGGGAGTATGATGTAAAAATCCCAGTGACCTCAAGGTTCCAATTTAATCCTAGAAGGGATAAGCTCGGACTTCCAAAGATGTTTGGTCATCCGATAATAATGTGCTTAAAATGGCATGGAATATGGAGTGGGATTGAGGATTGGACTTGAAGGTTTAAGAAGGCAACATTTTAGTTCGGCTTTGTGTGTAGGTCTTGGCCGAAGACCATGCTTTTCTTTTAGCGTATCTTCTTACTAGCTTATCTATTAGCTTAGGACAGAGTATGCCACATAATAACTACTTTAGGACACAATTAATAAGCCTTGTAAAGGGTGACAAGGCCGAGAGTCTTCCAATAAGGTAACTAGGCCAAAAAGTACTCCAAATGGGTGACAAGGCCGTGAGTTGGAGGACAAGTTGGCAAGGACAAGAGATATCTATAAGATGGGGATTTCAAGGAAATAATTTATGGACTAACAAACTCATGAATTTGGCTACTTTGAAGAGCTCAAAATCGGCCAAGGGGAAGTTCAAGTGTTGGTCAAATTGACCATCCAAACCAATACCAAGAATAGAAGCTTCCAACACAATCCAAGAAGAAGAGGTTGTTGGAAGAATCAAGTTCATGAATATTGTATCATAGGAGACAACAATTTTGGCCTAGGGAAGAGGAAGGGTTGGCCGAACTCTCTTGGTCACCAAGTCAATCCAAATGCGTTCACACTAGGTGTTAGTTTGTGTCTTTTCGTTTGCTTCCTAGAATAGTCTATTTTGTACTATAAATAGAGGCCTTAGGCCATTGTAAAATTCAGAGTTTGTTGAATATAAAACTTGAGTGTATACTCATCCTTGCTAAGTCTTTCAATCCGGGATTGTAATTCTTAGTTGGTGCTCCGGGAGTACCTTTGGTTCTTGTGTGAGCCAAGCCCATTGGTGTAAGTTTAACTAAGACTGTGTGACTTAGTTGAATCCAAGCTAAGGTTTCCCTTTGGTGTAAGTTTGGTTAAGACTTTGTGACTTAACTAAACCCAAGATTAAGTAACCCGCTTTGGTGCGAGTAGACGTTGGGACTGTGTGACCCAACCAAACCCAAACCTAGGGTCTATCTTAAGGTTTTTGGCCAACCTTACTTGGTTTGCATTCGGGCTTGTACTTAGCAACCCCGATCAAGTCCTTGTTAAATTGGTCACCCTCATCAAGGTGTCGACTTGGGCATTAAAACCCCCTTGTCATTATCCTTACCATATCGACCGTACCTCACTTGAACCATACCGACCGATCTAACACTTAACCAAATCAATCCTAAACTCACCCGAGGTTTCTACTGCAACTCGTGTGCAACCCTTGTCCATACCACCAAATAATGATCACCCTCACCTCCCACAACACCTCATAAACAAATACAATAAATGTCATCACCTGAAACCAAGCGCATTCTCCCGCTCAAACCCAACACCAAACAGTCCATAAAGTCAATCCTTATCGGAACCTCACTGGTTCAGTTCAGTTCCAACACCATCCACCATAAAACCACCAAACCCCGACCACCACTAGAACCTTCGACGTCTCTATAACAACCCCACAAACGTTCTAAGCCAATTTCCAAGCACAACTACCAGAAACAACCACAAAACACCACCCTATCCGGCCAAACCGAGAACCTGAAAACCACTTTTTGAGTGATATTTTTGGGTCGACCCGAATATACCCAACTCCTGACCCAATTACAAACTCAAAGCCCTTCGTACTTACATCAGGTTATCATATACGCAAGCCACGCATAATACTATTTCTAACTTCTAAGTAATAACCGCTACCCGGTCTAAAAAGGAACCATCAAGTTAAAAAGGAAGGAAATCAAGGCAAACAGGGCAATATCAAAATTTCATGTCGAAAATGGATTTCCCCACACCCATTTAATCCAAAATGTCCTATAACCATTTAAGATAACGTCAATTTTATCAATTTATAAAAAATCCACCATCTTTATAAGAAACCCCTTTTTGATTCCATTTAGGATATTAGTCATAAAATCCAAAATTCAATTTAGTAGTTGCTACACCTTACTAATACATGTTTAAAATCAGAAAATTCATCCCAAGACTCAAGCTTTAGGTTAATAAGTCAAGTCTCAAAAATTTAAGGATTTTAACAACAAAGTCATCATCCCCACCCAAGTTTTCACCATTAAAACATGACATACAAATATAATAGTCATAAAAGAGTCAATGAATCTTACCCCCAAGTATTTATCGCAAGAACTTCTTGAAAATCTATCTCTAGCGATCCTCCAAGCTACTGAAATGATTTTGGCGAAATGAGACTCGAAGTTGGAGGTTTTAGGAAATAAGGATTTAGGTCTGCCCAGCAATTTCTGCTGGCGCAGACCTCTTCCCGCTTATGCGGTACCGCTTCTGCGGTATCGCTTCTGCGAAAAACACACTACATATGCAAGCCCACTAACTATGCCGCATTTCTGCCGGAGCGAACAAAAGACTGTTGGTGCGTGCTCGCTGAGGCGACACAATCCTCGCTAGAGCAAAGACAGATTTTCCAAGAAATATCAAATTGAATAGTTTTCTCTCTAAGTCGACTAATAATTACTCTTACCCATAGATTTTACTCATAATAATTTTTGATGATTACTCGGATGAGGGATATTATTGGAAAATTAGACGAAGAGTTCATAACGACCAAATGGGTTATTACATCAAGTACCAATTAAACAAATGTTCATCTTCAAATGGAGAGCAATGGGAAGGAATCTTAAAGAAACAGCAAAGAATTAGGGTCAGTACCTACGATGGATTCTTCCCAAGCACGTATAATGATAACTAGAAACGATGTTATATCTCATGACCTGAACTCAATAGTACCAACTCTAATTTATAAAATAGCTCTCGTTACAAACAACCTGAACTACACGATAGAAACCACTCGCTAAATTCGTAACACTATAGGAATACAATTCTTTCGGAAAACTTTGGCTCGAGAGATCGTAATAAGGTGTCATGCCATCAGTCACACTGTCGCAAATCACGGTACGTCATTTAAATATTGGTACTACTAAAATTGGTAAAATAGTTCGCCCATACGGGCTCGGTAATTAAGATCTGACTAGTGGAACATGCGGTATCATTCTGGTGGCCTAACGCTCTGTATGAGATATATATGTCAAGGCCGGGAGGTTAAATTTAATCAAGTCGGGATGGAACAAATACTCTTTGAGAGGGAAATGGTTTCAGAAAAACATCGCATATGTGAATAAATAGACGTAGGTGCGCACACGCTACTGCGAGAGGCCATCCATACAAGTGGTTAATCTCAAAGAAGGAAAGTATTCGCAGAGGCAGGAAATATTTGTGCAGAGGCGCACACGCGTACGTGTAGAACCTGCCACCGAAGTGGCCCAATTAGGGAGGACAAATTATCGCAGGGGCAGTTAGTAGTCCACTCCTGTGCATTTGCAGGTGCGGAAGACAGTTTGCTAAAGCAGAAGTTAACATATTTCAAAAAGTCCTAAAAGCTAATCATTTCCCCATTTTTCCCATACTCCCCTCAACGTTACACTCTCAGCAACACTTTCTCCTAACCCCCACGATTTCACATTTACCCCTTCCCACTCACATCAGTTTCCTAATCTTAAACACTCGAACCTCAACTCAAGAAGGCAGTGCAAAAACAAGAAATGAGAAAGCTCTTCAACCGAACATATCAACCTAAATTTCCCATAATCGGTAAGTTCTTCGTACCCTATTACACTATACACGATTAGGTTCACATATCGGAGTATGTACGTGCTTGTTTGTAGAGAATTTTGGGTAGAAATTTTTGGGGATATATGCAGTGGGTTTATGAGGGTGGGTGACTAAAAACACATAGATATAGAAATCATAGCATAATAAATATTTACTCATCATGTACGCTCACATAGGGTCAAAAAGGGAAGATTTTTGGACAAAATAGTGGGAAATTCCATAATTCTAGTTGGGGTTTTTTGCTGGGAACGACGATCTCGCCTCTTCAAAACTTGTTCCACAGATGCAGTTTTGCTGACACGTATAGAAGTGCGCAGATGCAAACCGACATGTAAATTGGTATTCTATGCGGGTGCGAACAAATTTCTGCAAAAATGGCCTCACTCCTGCAATATCAGTTCTGTAGAAGTGGATCTGAACAGAGAAATCAAAAATGGTAGCTTCTCACAGATTGGATTTTACTAGTTTATTTAGCTCATTAGGCACATAATAACATATACACATGACCCTTACACTGAACTAACTTAATTTGAATCGATGCAGGGATAATTCGGTGAAAATATGGACCAAAACAAAAATGAGAATGTTGTTCCGGCCTAAGAAATTGTTGATGAATGGGCCGAAAATGATTATGACACCATCCGATTCATGTCCAAAGACTGCGAGCACATGTACTTCTCTAATTTAATGGACAAGAAGCTATTAATGGATACGGGAATAGATATGCACAAGGTGGAAAAGCGCATCCCTGAATTTCAAGAGCGTTTGGTGAGAATAGGTTGGACTTGCTTTTGCTCTGAATCATTGCAAGGCGAATGAGGCCTGGGTGAGGGACTTATATGCTAACGTCGAACGGGTGAGATTGATGGAGCTTGATCCAGAGATTATGATTCGCGGTACCATGGTGAATTTTGGGGCTGAGGTGATCAATGCCCACTATAATCTACTTAACCATCCCATGGAGGCGATGGAGGCAATGGATGTATACGGAAATGGTTTGTGGTTAGTCTCGAAGCTGGTAGCAGAGAATGATAGGGGCAAGATTACTTAGACCAACAAGTAAACTGGAATTAAAAACACCTACTTCACGGCGTAGGTGAAGAGGTGGCAATACATCATCGCACGTAGGGTACGTCCCTTGAGTAACACCACTGATTGTATGTATGTCTGCGCCTTGATGATTTCTTGTATTTTGATGATGTTTCAGTAAATGTGGGCTATCACGTTATTCAAGAGATGAGGGACTACTTGCATCAGGATGGACCGAGTCTGATGTTTCCTTCTCTGATTATTGAGTTGTGCGGGAAGGCAGGGATGCCGGACCATCCTACTAATAACTGGATTTATACTGATAGGACTTTTCATCCCTTGAAGGTAGCTGGAGATGGTAGAACAATCCAAAGTAAGAAGATGAATGTGGATGATGAGGACGAGAATGATGCTTCACAGTCGCAGTCTCAGGGGCCTTTTGCTTTGATGGATTCTCAGCTCCAGAGTATTCGAGAGCTGATATCTGGACTTTCTAGGCCTAATACCGAGGCTAGTACTTCAGGTACCTCTGCTAGATACTTCACTCAGGAGGTGAAGAAGCAATATTTGGAGGCACAAAAAGGCCTCAAGACCTCTGTTGGCACACTGGGACTACCTATACTGACATGGCCAAGGCCCATGGCAATTTTTGCCAGGACTTCGACAAAGAGAAGAAAAAGAGAAAGTCAAGGGGCAAGTTACTGGTGAAGGTATGGAGAGATATCAAGGGAAAGCTTCTTCAAACTGATAAATCATAAGGGAGCGCTTCCGGTTGAGGACGAGGATGATAAGGAGAGATACTCCTTCTTGACAGATGACGAGGGTAGATCTGGTGGAGATGGAAGAAGCACGGAGGAAGATGATGAGGTATCGAGCTCGAGGCAGCAAGACTGAGCTTCTCTTAGTACTGTGTTCTAGTCCTTGTCAGGCTCTTATTTTCAGACGTTTCTAGTTTTTGGCTTCGTTGGACAATTTGGATATTTTGTGTTGGATGCTTGTTTTTCATTTCTGTTGTGTTTTTGGTTGATGGATGTTTGGATACTTTGGTATTTTGAATCATCTAGCTTGTCTTTCTCTGTTTTTGAATTTAATGTAGCAAAAATTTATATTACACGGGATGAAGAAAAAAATAGGGCATACTGCACTGGTTTCTGCCCAATGATTCCGCTCGCGTGGGAAAATTCTTACCTGGCGCAGATACGCTAATGCAGAAGGAATTTTTCACAGGCGGACTCAGCTACTCTAACAAGGGTCCGTTGTTTCACACTTCAGCTTGCATCGGCGAGCTTTAATCAAGGCACAATTATCCGTTGCAGTAGAAAAATTATCTGTAGGCGCGATTTTACTAAGGTAAACTATGACCGCCGAGGTAGTTTTGGATTAACAGCTGGAGTCTCGCTTCTGCAGCCACAAACCGCTAGTATGCGGGAAAATGTACACATGGGCGAAGTGCCTGAACCAGAACAGAAATCTCAAATTCATGCAACATTCTGACTTTTCTCGTTACCCTTCAGGCATAATTTTTACACACGATCCACTCCAATTGAGTGTCAGGATTAGATACCAATAGGAATCGACAAGATATCAATTTGACTCAAGCAGATACCAAATGGGATGAGGTAGCACAACATGAGTGAAAGAATAGAAGAGTTCCTAAAATGTCTTATAGCCTCTTAAGGATAGGTGCATACGTCCACGTATCTATCCGCGAGACTCTACCAAACACTGTCCTTGTACTCATGAGACCCGTGAACCTAGAGCTCTGATACCAACTTTGTCATGACCCAAATCATGGGTATCGTGGTGGCACCTACACTATCCTTCCGGTAAGGGAACCAATCCCAAAACAATTACAACAAGAAGGTTAAAAATACGGAAGAGAACAAAAAGTACAAGATATAACAATACCGTTTCTATTAAAATATTACTCATAAAACAATCTTTACAATACAACCTTCTTCTCCAAAACCTGGTCTGACTTATACAAGGACTATAAGAAACAACATAATGAAAGAAAGTAGAACAAGCCGCCTAGAATGAATAAGTGCGGTCAATCTAAGATGGTAACCAAGTCTGCCAGGAATAAGTGGTCTACCTTAATCTTTCCGTGCTACAAACTACAACCTGAATAGATCGAATACTTGCATCAATGTAAAAGATGCAGCAAGCATAGCATGAATACACAATGTACTCCCGTAGGCAATATACGCCAGCAACGACAGAAGTTACATAACAGATATAAACATCAAGTTGACTCTTACATAATGTACTATCCTAAGTAGTTCAAGTAGTCATGTTGTCTGCATATTCACATAAGAATCCATGAAATCGTATAAATCACCCAAGATACACAAAGGTTTATCAGAAAGATCACCTAAAGAACATAAAGGTTTATCAATCATATACTGTTTCCTGGTTCACATAGCATACAGGGTTTATATTTATGTTTGACTCCACATACCCGATTTAGCGAACCCATTAGGTAAGTTTACACTTAGTTCCCAACCTTATTCTTTTTTAGAAAGCTTCCCAATAATAAAACAATATGGCTGAACATATAACATTAACTATGTTATTATCTCTAGTCTTTAAACCCCGATTATGACAACATACATTTGCGTACATGGCACATATTAGTTCGTTGAGCCCCCTCATTATAATTTAAATAATCACCTTCACCATGCACCCTTTTATTAAGAAGCAAATCCTACACACATACGGCATACAAGACAACATCTACCATAACACACTTGAACTACCCCCCCCCTCCTACTAGATACTGTAGAAATACATTATTAACCACCAACAACACATAGGCATACTTAGTTCCTTTTAGTCCAACATGATAGTTCTGACAATTAGGCATCACTAACTTCAAGCAACAATTTGACATTGAAGTCTTAGATTTGTATGTTGCAAATCACAGAGCTAATACACAAGAATCAAGCCAAGCATGGCACCCAATCCAGTCTAATTAAATCACTCAATCATTCAAGTCTCATTAACCATTCCAAAGCATTTTAACAATCAACGGGTAAATAGTCCAATTCTAACAATCATTCCAAATTTCATCACGAAACCACATGAAATCAATGCATAAAGTATGTATGTTATGAATGTAAATGCAATGTCAGGTGTCTTTCATTTTTAGTATACATGCATTGAAATTCTATGAAATGCACACCCATGGAGGACCCGCAAATTCCATATACTCATCTAAAATTTCTCAATCGATCCCTGCTCTTAGTTGTAATACATTTGTTGCAGACGTGCAACCCAGCCCTCCATGTATCATTATCATCTCAGTGTTTTCAACCATCTCATAAAGTATTCTTACCTTTCTGGTCTCTTAGACCCACAACATTTTTATGCCTCTCTCTTTTCAGTGTCATTAAAACCATGAATGTATGAATGCAAATGACAATACAAGGCAAATAATCAGGATGTATGAGATGCAACCAAGTATAAGAGATAAATATCACATGCTTTCAGGAAGTCAATAACACCTAATCCACATACAATCAGGATGTCATATCAAAAGCAATGTGATGAATAAACACAATAATAGAAAATATGGCAACGAGTCTATATAATGGCGACAAGCCCAATAAACAGCAGTCGGAATCAGCTTAAGGCTAATTCCCCAAATCACCCATCATCACAATTCAACATCAGTACCTACCCAAGCGTTCATCACAATCGCTAAGGTGGGAGCCCCAAACATGCCTAATACCCCTCAATATTTATAACTACTATGTACTTCTATCGAAATCTACAAAGAGAACCGTAGCCTACCTCATTGCCGAGCGGGTGCCATGAACTTCTAATCTACGTCGCCCTTCTGAACGAGTATCGGATGGTCTCAACTCAAACAACCACATGTCCTATGTTATCATACATGTAAGCCACACATAAGACTATTTCTAAAGTAATATTCGCTACCCATTCTGAAAAGGAACCATCAAGTTAAAAAGGAAAGAAATCCAGGAAAAAAGGGCAATATCAAAATTTCACGTCGAAAATAGTTTTTCCCACACCCATAACATCCAAAATGTCCTCTAACCATTCAACCTAGTGTCAATTTTATCAATTTATCAAAAAGCCACCATCTTTATAAAAACCCCTTTTTTATTCCATTTTGGATATAGTCATAAAACCTAAAATTTAATTTAGTAGTTGCTTCACCTTACTAATACATGTTTAAAATCAGAAAATCCATCCCAAGACTCAAGTTTTAGGTTAATAAGTCAAGTCTCCAAGATTTAACGTTTTCAACAACAAAGTCATCTTCCCCACCCAAGTTTCCACCATTAAAACATGACATACAAGTATAATAGGCATAAAAGATTCAATGAATCTTACCCCCAAGTATTTATCAAAAGAACTTCTTAAAAATCTATCTCTACCGAGCCTCCAATCTACTGAAATGAGTTTGGGGAAATGAGGCTCGAAGTTGGAGGTTTTAGGAAATAAGGATTTAGGACTGCCCAGCAATTTCTGCTGGCGCAGACCTCTTCCTGCTTATGTGGTACCGCTTCTACAGAAAACACGCCACAGATGCGAGCCCGCTAACTATACCATATTTCCGCTGTAGTGGACAAAAGACTGATGGTGCGTGCTCGCTGAGGCAACACAGTCCTCGACGGACCGAAGATTGAGTTTTCAAAAACATCAAATCAATTAGTCTTCTCTCTAAGTCGGACAATAGTTACTCTTACCCATAGATTCTACTCGTAACAATTTTCGATGAGTACTTAAACGAGGAATATTTTAGGAAAATCAGACGAAAAGTTCATAACGATCGAATGGGTCATTACAACTAATCCTTTTGGAAACATTCAACAACAAGATTAATTAAATTAACCATGATTTCTTCATAAACAATGGTAAATAAAACATTCATAAGAAACATGAGTCAATACAAATTACTATTCAACATGTCTTCTAACTTTGTTGTCCAAATTCATCACTCATACCAAATATGACAATACAATGCAAGGAAATAAAGAGTTGAAGTAAGAAATTCTCATTAATGGCTTTAAGTCTTCACTTCCAAGGTGATGGGTGATGAAACCCTAGCCTCCAAAGCTTGTTCTCCCTCTTCTAAGCTCTCAAAATGTGTTGGAAAATGAGTTGTTGTGTTTTGGTATGAGTTGGTATATTGTGTAATGAATGTCTTTTCACAAAATCCTAGACAAGGTTTATATAGGGACCCAAAATTTCAAACTACACTTCATTACAAAAATTCCGCCACCATTCACTCTATGATCGCAAAATAGGTCTACGGTCCGCAAAGTCAATTTAGGGTTCGTAGAGTGATCTTCATACTTGACTATCTCGAAATGCAGAAGGAGGTTCGATCGGCAGAACTAAACTCCTATCCACATAAATGCTCTATAGCATTGAAATATGAGTTGGGACTGTTGTGGAGCATTGATTCGCAGATCGGGTTGTGATCTGCATAATAGAAGTGCGAACTGCATAACGGATCGCACTTCGGGGCTCCAAAATCCTCTAATCAATGGCTGAAATTATGGTGTAGTTTTTCCATTTGCGATCTGAAGTCTGGTTCTACAGTCCGCGTATTTTGTCTTTGCTGCACTTCTTCCATTTTTACAGCATTTTTGTCCACGTTTATGCTTTTTTCCTCATTTCTGGTGTCCCAAGGCAAAATTCCTACAAACACAAAATAAACATAAAAATAACATTAAAACTTAATTAAAGGGATATAAAAGCTTAAAGAAAGGATATAAAAAATGAGTAATTTCACCGCACATCACATTGCACGTGCGTCCCACGCAATAAGTGGTAGATACGGTAGAAGTCATATTAAAATTGAACTACATTGTGAAGCGTAATATTAAATTTAAAGTGGATAAGTAAAAGCTAAAGCTGATGAACAATCAACCTATTCAAATGACTTATTTGTTGAACGAAAAATAATATTTTTACTTTTTAAGGTTAATTTTAATATTTGTTATCCTCGGTATTTGTTTATTTAAGTATGCGCCAAATATATACCTGACATGTAATTCTCTATCCTCATATATGGTTGTTTCACATTTAATGAGCACTTCAAGTTAAATGAGTTTTTTTCTTCATCTTCAAACACGTGCGAGAATATAATAAAATGTGCCAAAACCTCTCACGTGATAAAATCATGACGTCTTTTTTTTCTTATCTTATCTTTTCCCCTCTCCTATTATTATTTGTCCTTAAGTACTTAATTCAAATGCAGTTAAAGAAGTTATCTTCGAGCCATGTTTGTCCGCCCGGAATAATACCTTCGGACACCGGATCATCGATGCACCCTCGGTCCCACTATACCTCTCAATTTTTCCTAAACACAAGCTATAAATATATATATATATATATATATATATATATATAAAATATGCTTGAACAGAGTTGAGTGAAGAAGAAGAAGATTGTCTGTGTGTGTGTGAAAGAGTGTATGCGTAAAGAAATCAGTATTGGTTTTTGGCTTTCTCTTACTCACCAAATAATCTTTTTGTGTATGTATGTAGTGTATTATTTTCGATCTTTCTGTGTTATTTTTTGGAGGATTGGTTAGATGGGAGGGGTTGTATGAAGGGAGGGATAGGTGAAGAGGCTTTCAAAGTCTTTTTGTGATCTTTTTTTTTTTAATAATGGGGGGATGTTTGAAAGTTACATATTTTTTACAATCAAAAAGAGCAGAACATAGTTTATAAAAAGAGAAAACTCTAACAAACACTAATAGTACGTGTCATCATAATAACATTACACAGATTCTGTCGTCTCATAACTATTGAACTGTTGATGTGTGATATTTCACTGATAATAGTGCATATATAGTAACGACCGACATATTTATTACCTATTATTAGTGTGTATATATATTTAAAGTTGTTGGATTTTGGAAATGATTCATCTATCGGGGATAGTGTAGGTACTACTATGACTCTTGAAAAGGGCCATGATAAAAATCATGAGAATGATTTTGATGATCAACTGTGAGGTAGCGTGAGTGTGGTAGGAGTCGTGGAGTTGGGGAGTAGGTGATTTTTAGATTTAAAAAGTGAAGGGGGATCTTTTTTAGTGTTCTTTTGTCTAAAGTAATTTCTCTATATATCTCACACTCGTTTCTCTGTGTGTGTTCCTTTTCTGTACTGATTTTTGGATTTCTCTCAACTCACCAAATAGCCTTTTTGTGTATGTATGTATTGTATTTCCTATCTTTCTATGTGAATTTTTAGAGGGTTGATTAGATGGAAGGGGTGGGGTAGTGATGGAGATAAGTGAAGAGGATTGTCAAAATAAGGGATATAATTGTTACACGTTACTTAATCACACTCAACTATCAAGAATTATTATAAAAAATATCATAAGGGATTTAGGCGTAATATCGTAAATCAAAAGGAAGGTCAGTGTGATTAAGCCAAATATATGGAGAGATCTCTTAAATTGTCCCTTGTTTAATATACTAATTTTTATCATGTGCATTCCACATGATTCACACGCTATAAGTAGTACATATCGTATAAGTCATATTAAAATTAAATTGTATTGTAAAAAATAAATTTAAATTTAAAGTTGATAAGTAAAAGTTGAAGTTGATGAACAATCAACCTATTCAAATGAGTTATTTGTTGAATGGTAAATAATTTTTTTACTTTTTGAGGTTAATATTAATGTTTATCTGTGGTGTTTGTTTGTTTAAGTATGCACCAAATATATGCCTAACACGTAAATCTCTCTCTTCGGTTATAGTTGTTTCACATTTAATGAGCAGTTCAAGTTAAATTAATTATTCCCCTTCATCTTCAAACACGTGCGAGAATATCATAAAACGCGCCAAAACATCTCAAGTGATAAAATCATGACGTCTGTTTTTTTCTTTTCTTGTCTTTCCCCTCTCCCATTGTCAGTTGTCCTTAAGTGTTTAATTGAAATGCAGTTAAAGAAGTTACCTTCAAGCCCGTTTGTCCGCCTGAAACTGTCCTTTCGGACACCAGATCCACCAGTGCACCCTCGGTCCCACTGTATTTCTCATTTTTTCGTATACAAAAGCTATATAAAATATATATATATATATATATATATTGGGTTAATATATAAAATATGCTTGAACAGAGTTGAGTGAAGAAGAAGAGTGTTTGTCTATCTGTGTGTGAAAGGAGTGTATGCGTAAAGAAACTGTAACGACCTGTTCGGTCATTTTTGAACTAGAAATCTATCTTGACCAAACTACCCTTCTTGTAGACTCTTTTCAGGGTTTGTGACTCGCGAGGATGGGTGACATGGTTTCTGAAGTAAGTTAGATAGGTTTCGGAAAGAAAAGCCTAAGTTTGAAGTTTTTGAAATGGGTAGTGTTGACTCAAAGTTGACTTTTGGGTAAATGAGTTTGTTTTCGAGTTTCAACACTTTCGGTAGGTCCGGAGAATCATTTATGACTTAGTCGAGTCATTTTTTCATTTTCTGATGCGTTCGGTTATGATTTGAGTCCTTATTTTCTAAATTGTGTAGTTTGGAAATTTGGGGAAGTTTTGTAAAAAATTAGTCCTACCATTGTCGGACGGGTATTGTAAAGTCCCAAATTAAAACAAATTTCATATATATATATATATATATATATATATATATATATATATATATATATATATATATATATATATATATATATATATATATTAATGTGGCATTAAGGCCATGATATGCACGTTTACCCCCCCCCCCTCATCTCCCTCAACCTCATCTCCTTCAACCTCCCACAAGTTACACACACACAACTCACTATATATTCTGCATAGCACAAAAGAAAAACACTTAGCACAAAGAACAGAAGTTCAAAAAAGTATCAAGAGCAAAAAAATTAGAAAAATAGAAGAGAACAAATATTACATTTAGCAATCAAGTTTGACAGTTCTTTTGCGGTCACGAAGCAGAAAAAAAGGTGAGTTTCTCTCACTAATAACTCTTAGTATAATCCCTTATTTTTAAGTTACAATACATATTAGAATATGATTCGGATGTTGAAAGAATGATCATGAAATTATTGTTAGCATGTTATTTGATAACTAGTTTGGGTCATGAAACTACAATCTATTTCGCTGAGTTATGTCTGTTGGAATTGGATGAAATTTTACAGGGTTGTACATCTCTCTTTCTCGATCAGATTTAGCCCAAGTGGGGCTAAAACCGACATATGGTTTGAGAGTTATCGCAGTTCAAAGTTTTTGCCTCGGATCGAATGAAATCCGGAGGGCAGAACATATAACGGAACAACTGTACATATTGGTGAGGAATCTGAAAGGTTGTGCTGAATAAAAGTTCTATATTTCTCAGTTATCGATAGTTTGAGACTTTACAGAGATTAATCCGACTTACGGATAAAACGTTAAGACTGTTTTAAGATTGTGTTTTGTTTTACAAAAATCTGGCGAAATAGTTTTCTGAGAGTTATTAAAATAAAAGAACTGAATGTTTTGGTGAGGAATATGAAAGATTGTGCTGAATAAATGTTCTAGATTTCTCTGTTCTCGACAGTTTGAGACTTTACGGAGATAAATTCGACTTACGGATAAAACGTTATGACTGCTTTAAGATTGTATTTTTTTTTCAAAAACATTCTGGCGAGACAGTTTTCATAGGGTTGTTTCTTGTATGAATTGATACTAGTTATATTAAGCATTTTCATATGAAACATGGGATAGTGATAGATCCCCGTGTTACCTTCGACTCGGCGTAAGAAACACCTTATTTGAAGTTATGGTTCGAGATTTATAACCCTTACAAGTGGGAAGGGCGAAAAATTGAAAGAAGGAAATATTATTTGAGTCTTTTGAACATATAACATATATATACAAATATATAAATGCATTGGATCGGGTTGCACATACCGCAACAAATAGATAATATAAATGCATTGGATTTGGTTGCACGTACCGCAACAAATAGATAATATAAATGCATTGGATTGGGTTGCACGTATCGCAATAAGTATATAATATGTTATATGGGATAAAGCAGGGGTACTGGTTAAACTAAGTATTTTCCTAGGACGAGTGGGGAGGAGATCTTACACGTAAATATTTATTGGCTTATATAATGAAAGTATTGTAGACTGCTTTTTTTCACAACATGCTTATTATGTTTATAATATGATTGTAATTAGAATATTTTGAGGTTACTTTGGATTGTAAGGCGGGGTTCTCACTCAGCCCTGGATGGTAGGGCTGACTCTTTTAACTAACATGTTTCAGGAAAGCGTGATAAGGGGAAAGTTCTACAACAAAGCTAGCGATCGTCCCGCTGTCTCATTTGTTCCACTAATCCATTGCTTCGGACTTGGTTACTTTCGTTCTTAAATGAGTAGGTGGAAGAAGTTAGTCTCATTATCTCGGGAGATTCCCCATGTGAGATGGTTTACTTTCAAACTTCAAACTTTCTATTTCCGTATGTGGAATTTCCACTGAGTCTAGGTAGAAGTTGTGGTTGTATGAGCATGGGCTCGTGCTCTTATTAATTAAGTACATGACAGTTTTTTACTTTTATCGTTATTATTACTTCCGCACTTAAATACAAGTTTAATTTGGAAAGAACTGTATTAAAATGGTTCGCCTGGAGGAAAAGGGAAGGTTGTCCAGGTGCCATCACTCCCTTAGGGAAGACTTGAGAAAAGTCGGGGCGTGACAGGTATGCTGAGTGTGCAGGTGTGAGCCACTTATGCAGTTCCTTCCGCCTTTGCTAATTTCATCATTTTAAGTTGGTTCCACTTCTGCGAGGAATTTCCACAGAAGTGGGATTGCCGGTTCTGAAACATTAAAAACACCCCAAGTCCAAAATCATTATTCATTTCTCACTTTCTTTAAGTCCAAGCTCGATTTGGGGAGCATTCTAGGGGTTTTCAATCATTCTATTCTTGATATAAGATTCTTACCTTATTTTCATAATCTATTCATGTTTCTCTTCATTAATTTATGGTTTGTATCATGAGTTGAGGTGAAAACATTTAGAGTTCACTTTCTAGGTTAAGAGAGCTAAATTGATGAAATTGGATGTCAAGATTTAGTCTTTAATGGATGATATTTCAGATTTAGGATTGTTAAGGATTGGGGAGTCTATTTCTAAGCTTGAATTTTTATTTAAATTCTATGATTCCTAAGTGAAAAATCTAGGGTTCTTCTAAATTGGGGGGGGGTGTTTGATAATTAGGGAAATTGAAAGCCTAAATGTGACTAGTTTCTTATAAAACTTAAGGATATGACTATTTAGACCGTGAGTACAGTCCCTTGTGGACCTAGAGTCGCTTTGGAGGTCGGGTATTCAGATACTTTGAAAGGTCTTATCTTTATGGTTGTGTTTAGAGTTATGTGTTAACATAGAATCTATGATATTAGACAAAGATCGTTTGGAGGCGCTACGAAAAGGAAAGGCCTTGGTGTGGGATTGAGTTCGTGGAACCTGCTCGGTCATGAGGTAGGGTACAGTTTACTTTCTTTAGACTCTGATAGATGCATGTAATGTTTATAATTATTTAGAGGTATTAGCATGATAGGGGTCCCAGCTTAGTGATTGTGATGAGCACTCGGGTTGGTACCGGTGTATTGTATTAGGGTGATCAAACTTAGGTTGGTTCTGTCAGTTGTTATATGGGCTTGTCGCCATATTTACTCTTACTTGTGATTATTGACTGGATTTACCTCATCACTCTATGCCTCTCAAATATGGAAAGATAAAATTATTTGAAACTGTGTGTTATTGATGATATTGAGGCACGTGATCACTCATCTCTGGAAACATGACTTTAATCTCATATTACATGACAAATTGTCTTATTTATCATTGCATTCATACACTCATATTATTATTGATACTGAGATGGATTGGTTATGGAATATTGTTTGGTCCGATGAGACTGGGAAATAAAGGTAAATGAAATTTCTATGACATGATATGAATACTGAGATGATATGATATGAAATGACTCGATAAATGAGTTTGTGATTGATGCTCTACCAGTCTGATGAATCATTTCGGTTGGTTGTGAGCGGTATATGGACTCGCGGAGTCCCTCATAGAGCATAGCTAAGTTGCGACGTATAGTAGCATGTGTATACCAGGTTGTTGAGAGGTACCTTGCATATCATACATTAGCATTCATATTGCTTATGTAAATGGTGCCTATTTGAATCTTTTATATTCTGAGGTGATTTATGTGTATGAACAATAATTGCTATGTTCTGATGTGACTTATGTGTTTGAACAATAACTGCGTAGTATTTGGGATACTTGTGAGTCAACTCAATATTTATGTGTTACATGTTGTCTGTCGTTGTCTGCCTATGATGCTTATAGGGGTACGTTGTGTACTCATACTATACTTGATGCATTCTTATTTGGATGCAGATACAGCGCCGTCTACCAGTGTCAGACCTCGTGGCTAACATCCGAGGCTGCTGACTTAGAGATTACAGGATGAGCTTGTCATTCTTCAGCAACTCTGAATTCTCCACTCTTTTACTCATGTACTTATTTTTACTTTCGAGATAGTATTTCAGACATTTTATTCCTGTGATGTAGTCGCTCTTCTACTATTTAGACCAGATTTTTGGAAATGTAATAATTAGATATTCTCGATATTCTATGGCTTATTATATATATGGCAAGACAATTTAGTATTAATTTTTTCTTTTTCGCTTTTAAGTTTAAAGTCGTTGGGTTTTTAGAGTGGTTTGCCTACTAGGGAAATAGCATATGTGCCACCATGACCCCTGAAAAGAGTCGTGACAGAAATCATAGGAATGATTTTGATGATCAACTGTGAGGTAGCGTGAATGTGGTAGGAGTCGTGGAGTAGGGGGTAGGTGATTTTTAGAGAGAGAAAAGTAAAGAGGGTACTTTTTAGTGTTGTTTTGTCTAAAGCTCTTTCTCTCTATATATCTCACACTCTTCTCTTTGTGTGTGTTCCTTTTTCGTACTGATTTTTGGATTTCTCTCGAATCACCAAATAGCCATTTTATGTATGTATTGTATTTTCTATCTTATTGTGTGATTTTTTGAAGGGTTGGTTAGATGGGACGGCTGGGGGTAGTGTTGGGGATAGGTGAAGAGGGCTGTCAAAATAAGAGATATAATTATTACACATTTGATTTAATCACACTCAACTATCAAGAATTGTTATAAGAAAATAAAATAAGGGATATAAGCGTAATATCGTAAACCACAACGGAGGTCAGTGTGATTTAAGTCAAATGTGTGGGCAGATCTCTGAAATTATCCATTTTTTAATATACTAATTTTGAACATGTGCATTGCATGTGCTTCCCACGCTATAAGTAGTACATACCGTATAAGTCATATTAAAATTAAACTGCATTGTAAGGAATAATATTAAATTTAAAGCAGATAATTAAAAATTGAAGTTGATGAACAATCAACTTATTCAAATGAGTTATTTGTTGAAGGGTAAATATTTTTTTCACTTTTTGAGGTTAGTTTTAATGTTTGTTATTCTCAGTGTTTGTTTGTTTAAGTATGAGCCAAATATATACCTAACATGTATTGAGCAGTTCAAATTAAATGAGTTTCCCCCCTTCATCTTCAAACACGTGCGAGAATATAATAAAACGCGTCAAAACCTCTCACGTGATAAAATCATGACGTCTTTTTATACTTTCCTTGACTTTTCTCCTCTCCTGTTGTTAGTTTTCCTTTAGTATTTAATTTAAATGTAGTTAAAGAAGTTACCTCCGAGCTCCGTTTGTCCGTCTGAAACAGTTCCTTTGGATATCAGATCCACCGGTGCACCCTCGTTCCCACTGTATCTCTCGGTTTTTCCTATACACAAGCTATATAAAATATATATGTATATGTATATATATATATTTTGTCTGTGTGTTTATATATAAAATATGCTTGTACAGAATTGAGTGAAGAAGAAGAGTGTATGTATGTGTGTGTGAAAGGAGTGTATGCATAAAGAAACCATGAAAATAATTTTGATGATCAACTGTGAGGTAGTGTGGGAGTGGTTAGAGAAAGAAAATTAAAGGGGGTTCCTTTTTAGTGTTCTTTTGTCTAAAGCCCTTTCTCTCTATATCTCACACTCATCTCTCTGTATATGTTTCTTTTCCTTACTGATTTTTGAATTGCTCTTAATTCACCAAATGACCTTTTTGTGTAAGTATGTATTGTATTTCCTATCTTTCTATGTGATTTTCGGAGAGTTGGTTAGATGGGGTGGGGTAGTGGTGGAGATAGGTGAAGAGGACTGCCAAAATAAGAGATATAACTGTTACACGTTCGATTTAATCACACTCAACAATAGAATTTTGTTATAAAAAATAAAATAAGGTATATAAGCATAATATCGTGAACCACAAAGAAAGTCAGTGTGATTAAGTCAAACGTGAGGGAGATATCTGGAATTATCCCATTTATACTCCCTCTGTCCCAGGTTATATGACACACTTTCATTTTTAGTAAGTCGCAAAAAGAATGACACATTTCCTTATTTGAAAATCATTTAACTTAAAACTTTACATTTTACGCTTCATGAGATGATCTATAATCATACTAATATATTTTGTTTGTTTTAGACTACAAAATTCAAAAGTCTTCCTCAATTTCTTAAATTTGTGCGCAGTCAAACTATATCATATAAATTAGGATAGAGAGAGTACTAATTTTGAACATGTGCATTGCACGTGCTTCCCTACAAAATATTCATTAAGTTGAGTGAATACATGGAAGAGGCGAAAAACATTTAGTGAAGGCACTATTTTTGGTAATTCATTATAGAAATTTATGAATTATTTTATATGAGGTGTACTACATGTCTTGATGTATGCGTGCAATGCACATGATGAGAGATTAATTCTGTCGAAAGATGCATAGGTTTCAGAAGTCTTTTCTTTTTTGTCTAATTACACACCGCCACATAAACTAGAACGGCAGCGGGAGTATGAATTACTGACTTAATATCTATAGCGTTGAGCCTTCATCGTGAAGTAATGGATGTATGTAATAGATTATTCTACAAAAGAAAAATATATTTATCAAATTTAAATTCAAGCAATCACTGATTTTGAGAGCTAACTTTCTTTATTATCATGAGTTAATTACCGAAGAAAAATGTAACTTTTTCCGTACCTTTCTAATAATAAAGGATTGGTAATTCTTTGATGTCAATTTGATTATATACTGATAATGTTGGATTTGGTGTTGTGACATTTGACCCAACATATCTCTTAAAGTATTGATATGAATGTGTAAGTATGTTGGGACAAATATTGCACAACATTCGGACCAACATTTTCTGAACAGATTTTGCCTTACTTCACGCGATGCAATAATATTTGTGTAAATATTACTATGAGGTAAAAATGATTTGCCAAGGTAAAAAGGAGCTGGTAAAAAATGAGTGAGGACTAAGTCAAAAGTTGTTGCTTGTCGTGAGGATCAAGCCAAAGCTGTTGAGATTATTACTCCTTGATCTTCTCCAACCAATCCCACCAGCAGTCCACCTTTCCCTCAACTTCCACAACTGATTGGTGAGCTTTTCAATGAAGACTTTCTACTATAAATAGAGAGGCTACTACAAAGTATCGATATCCAGAATCAGAAAGTAAAAATACCAAGAGAGCTCTCGGGATTTCATCTCAGAAATCTGGATCACCAATATTTCTTGAGTGTGTTGACAACATTCTGTCCAACATTACAATTGCTATTTAGATTCTAGATTAGTTTTGTATGGAGCGATTGTAATGAGAGGTTGTCTATGTCTACTTAGTTAGATTTTTCAGGCAGAAGTCATCTTGCAACTTCAACTTTTAATTCAGTCTCGTTTTATCTTGTAAATTTGTAAAGAAAGGAATTTCTATATTTGTATATAATATATATATATATATATATATATATAATATATTTGGTCATTGACCATCATAAGTTATATTATATATATATATATATAACTTATGAAAATTTAAAACATTTGTGTTCTTTAAATTTCCGCTGCATTTACTCTTCATAGTTTTCTGTTTTGCTAAAGTGATGTTACTGGTGTCGGATGACATAATTTCCGACATTCGAAAATAGAATTGGCATTCGAGTTTATTTTATTTTTTTATTATTCCATAGCCCCCTTCAAGTGGTATCAGAGCCGACATTTAACACAATAAGTGATTGGTCCTATTGTCATAAGCTATGGATCCGGCAAATCCAACTATTGGTAGGCTTCCTATTTTAGATGAATCAAATTATGCATATTGGAAGATTCGCCTACGTTCTCATATCAAATCAATTGATGTTAGGGCATGGAGATCTATAACCAATGGGTATGTTGTTCCAATGTTGCCACCGGATGAGGAAGGTGACAATTCTTGTTAAACCTGAATCCAAATGGACTACAGAAGAAACCAATAATGCTAGCTTTAACGAAAAAGCCTTAAATGCAATTTTTGGATGGGTTGATATGTATATGTTCAAACTCATTCAAAATTGCCCCACGTCTAAAGATGCATGGGATACTTTACAAATTCATTGTGAAGATAGCTCAAGTGTTCGTCAAACAAAGCTACGCATGCTCATGAGTAAATATGAACGTTTAAGGATGGAAGAAGCGGGTGATATTAAATCTTATTTTGAAAAGTTGATTGACATATCAAATGAATGTCAAGTGCTTGGTGAACCATTAACCAACACTCAACTTGTTGAAAAGGCTCTCCGTTCTCTTCCTGAAAAGTTCAATTTAAAGATTTGTGCTATTGAAGAAGCTCACAATCTTGTCATACTGGACCTTCATACCTTGATGAGCATTCTCAAAACTTATGAGATGAACATTGAGAATCAAAAGGAATTGTATAAAAGCAAGAATGTGGCACTTCAAGTTCAATCCTAGGAGAGTCAAATCGAAGAAGATGATGAGAATCTTGAATAAATTGGTGATGGTGCAAATGTTGTTTTACTCACTCGAAAATACAATTCGATGGTGAGGAAGTTCAACAATGAGAGAAATCAATCTAAATCTAAAGAGCACAAAAACCACGTCTTCAATCAAAAGCTCACTAGATACCTTCCAAATGTACAAAAAGGAAATCAACTAAGAAGGACCAACTCATATCGTACCAAATTTAATCCGAAGCAACTTGAGTCTGTGCAGTGTCATGCATGCTCGGGTTGGGGTCACTATGCTAACGAATGTGCAAACACTCTTAGAAATTTTGGTAAGAACCTATGGGTTTCTCTTAGTGATGATGAAGGAGAAGAGGAATGAGATCTTGAAATTGAAACACAAGCAATGTTGGCTACTGTTTTCGAACAGTCTCTATCGAATAATGAAGATGTCGTATACAATGTTGTCTTAGATGCCACGACATTTGCTCCAACATCAGCAATGACATCAACATCCTCAGCGATATTCGAAAGGTATGAATTCTTTAACTAATCTGATATTAATTGCTTTAGTGGTTCTATTATTGTTAGTGAGGCTAATTGTATGGATCAAGTTGAATGCAAAGATAATATGATTAATGAATTACAAAGTATTTGTAAAGCCTTAATCATAGAATCCAAGCAACTTGACAAAAAGGTAAAATATTTAACTCATGAGAATTTAGTATTAAAAGGCACGATAACCCGACTTGAGGTTGCACTTACCGAAAAAGATATTGAATTTGGTAAGATTCGTGCAAAATTAGATTTAGCTGAAGCAACCTTTCGTAATCTCAACACATGGACTTCAAAATTGAATGAGATACTCAACTTTAGTAAACCTTAACTTGCAGAAATTGGGTACGAAAACTCTCTTAAAACCATATGCTCTAATCTCTTTGATAAAAATGAGAAAATATGCTTTGTAAAAGAAAAATGGATTAATAATAGGTTCTCATATATGTCAAAGAATATGAAATTTGTGTGTCATCACTGTAACTCCCCTGGACACTTAAAACCATATTGTTTCAAACTTCAAGATTTTGTGAGCAAAATGTTGCCTAAAATGTTGTCCAACATTCCGGATAACAATCGAAGCAATATTTCTGAACTAAAAGGTAAATATGTTTTAAGAGAGTTTGGGTTCCTAAAAAGGATGTAACGTGTAATGTTTCTATAACTGCATTAAGAACTAACATTTCAGGTTCTTGGTACATTGATAGTGGATGTTCTCACCACATGACATGTACAAAAGGTTTTCTAAAGAACTATGAGTCATTCAATGGAGGAAACGTGACTTATGGAGGTGGCAGTAAAAGCAAAATAATTAAAAAATGGATCTTGGATGTTCCTGGATTTTCAATCTTAAGAAATGTCTTATACGTTGAGGGCTTAATGTCTAATTTGATTAGTATAAGTCAACTATGTGATGACGATCTTGAGGTAAAATTTAATAAGAATGTCTGTAAAATTACGAATAAAGAAAATATATGTGTCATGACATGTACAAGAACATGTGACAATTGTTATCTTATTGTAAGATAAGAAACATGCAATAATGCTAAGGTCGATGACACAACACTATGGCATCAAAAGTTGGGGCATGTCAACTACCATAATTTAGGTCTCATATGAAGCGGTTAGAGGCATACCCAAACTTAGCCATAAAGGTAAAACTATCTGTGAAGATTGTTTGAAAGGTAAGTAAACCCGTACCTCTCATAATGTTGTCCAACACGATGGACAACATTCAGGTACGTCTCACTGTTTTAAATTGCTACATATGGATTTAATGGTCCAATTGAAGTAGACAGTCTGGGAGGCATGAGGTATTCCTTTGTGATAGTATATGATTTTTCTAGATATTCTTGGATATATTTTTTAAAAGAAAAATCACAAACGTTTGACATGTTTAAAATATTGCACTCTAGAATTAGAAATTTATTCTATTCTCCTATTTTTCGGATTAGATCTGACCATGGAAAAGAATTTGAAAATAGTTCATTCACAAATTTTTGTGAGAAAAGAGAATTTTCCATGAGTTTTCTGCCCCCAAAATTCCTCAACGGAATGGGGTTGCAGAATGGAAGAATAGGACATTGCAAGAAATAGCTAGAGTGATGCTTAGTTCTAAACATTTGTCAAAATATTTATGGGCAAAAGCCGTGAATATTGCTAATCACATCGCTAATAGAGTCTATTTAAGGCCAGGAACAAAGATGACACCCTATGAGATTATAAATGGAAAGAAACCAAACTTGCATTACTTTCATGTTTTGGGGTGTATTTGTTATATTTTAAATGACATGGATCATTTGGCAAAATTTGACTCTAAGAGTGATAAAAGATTTTTTGTTCGCTATTCACAAAATAGTCATGATTATCGAGTATACAATCTGAGATCCAGAACTGTACAAAAGTCTGTAAATGTTATCTTTGATGATCTTTCTGATGTTTTAGGAAAAACTATTGAAATTAACATTATAGATACAGTGGAAAGTCCACAGATTGTAGAAGAATTGGATGTTGTCACATCTGAAGCAACATCCGAAATAGCAATAGAGACCACAGATGAGGAGTCAAGTGCTAAATTGTTAGACCAAATTCGTAGGGACCCCTCATCAAGGATTGGGAAGAATCATCAAATGGGCCAAGTGATAGGGGAGTTTTTGAAGGAATTAGAATAAGAGGCAAAGAACTACTCAACTATAGAGAAATGGTAAGGTATGTGTGTATGTCAACCATATACCAAGAGGTTAGTATTTCTTGTTTTATATCTATATTAGAACCAAAGAATATTGTAGACGCACTTAAAGATAATTTCTGGATACAAGCAATGCAAGAAGGCTTGAACAATTTTCTCGAATAGAAGTCTCGGACTTAGTTCCAAGCTAAATAATACAAATGTAATTGGAACTAAGTGAATTTTTAAAAATAAATCAGACAAATCGGGAACAAATGTTAGAAACAAAGCACGTCTAGATGCACAAGGTTATACTCAGGTTGAAGGAATTGATTTTGATGAAACCTTCGCACTTGTAGCTAGAATCGAATCGATTAGACTTTTACTTGTTGTCTGAAAATTACTTTACACCAAATTGATGTAAAAGGTGCCTTCTTAAATGATTATCTAGACAAGGAGGTATATGTTGTACAACCAAAAGGATTTGAAGATCCTTACCATCCTCACCATGTGTACAAGCTTAAAAAGGCTTTGTATGGGTTGAAACAAGCCTCTCGTGCATGGTATGATCGTTTAACTAACTTTCTTCTTGAATTTGATTTTAATCGTGGCGAAGCTGATCGTACTTTGTTTATTAAACGACATGGTGTTGGCATTATAATTGCTCAAATCTATGTGGATGACATAGTCTTTGGATTTACTTTACAGTCGTACCTAAATTCATTTGTTGAAGCTATGTCATCGACATTTGAAATGAGCATGATTGAGAAATTAAATTTTTTCTTAGGCTTGCGATAAAGTAAAGTAAAGATGGAATTTTCACCTCACAGAGTAAATATGCCAAGAATCTAGTTAAAAGATTTGGTTTGGAGAACGCTAAATAGATGAAAACGCCAATGGGTTTAGCGCATAAGATATGTTAGGATAATGTTGGTGAAAATGTTGACCCAACATTATATCGATATATGATAGGTAGCCTTCTTTATCTTACTGCTAGTCGCCCAGATATTATGTTTAGTGTTTGTGTTTGTGCACATTTTCAAGCCTGCCCCACTTAAATGTCGTGAAATGTATTATTCGATATGTTGCTGGCATATGTGAGTTGGGAATCTGATATTCCAAAGACACTACTCCAAACTTAATAGGATTTAGTGACTCTGATTGGGCAGCAGATGTAGATGATAGAAAAAGTATAAGTGGAGGATGTTTTTTATCTTGACAATAACCTTGTTTCATGGTATAGTCGTAAACAAAATTGTGTCTCACTTTTAACTACTGAATCTGAATATGTAGCAGCTGGAAGTTGTTGCTCTTAATTAATATGTCTACGACACATGTTAGACGACTATGGATTTACTAGCAACATTTTGATTTTGTACTGTGATAATTTGAGTGCTATAAATATTTCTAAAAATCCAGTTCAGCACTCACGTACAAAACACATTGATAATAGACATCACTTTTTAAGAGATTTAGTTGAAAAACAACTAGTTCAAATTGAACATGTTGACACTCTTCATCAACTAGCTGATATTTTTACAAAATCTTTGGACCATGAGAGATTTTCTAGGTTAAAGAAATCTCTTGGTCTTTGTAAACTCTAAAAAGGCATTTTTGGTGAATGTCGACTGAAATGTTGTCTAACCATTCGGGTGACATTTACCTATGTTATATCACTAACTGATTATTGTTGTTGTATGGTGCATAACTTTTGGTCACACAAGCATGATTCTTCAATAAGAATATGTTATCAAAGTGATACCGTTCCCTGCGATGATATAAAAATATATATATATCATAAAAAGGTAGTATCAAGATAAGGCAAATCCTTTACAAATATTTGGCAACTGTGAAAAATGAGCAAAGCCCGTGAAAAGATATTGTTCTTATTCTATAGGAGTATCAAGTGCTTCAAAAGATATTTGAGAATACCATAAAAGTATTCTTATTTTTTACACGAAAAATTCTTTTATATGTGTTATATGATTAGACCAAGGACACGATGGGAAAATGTTACATTAGTCCAGTGGTCAAACTCATAAAGTGCATATAAAATGTGTCTTGGTTTGTTGCCAAATCTGAAAATTCTTGTGAGATCAAAATACTTGTGTCGTCCAAAATGTTGCTAACATTGATGTTGACGTTTTCAGAATATGATATATGTTGGGATGTTGTTCTTATCTGATTTTTGAAATATTAGATTTTACTCCCTGTTATATGCCTTGTTTAATGGAATTTCAGAATTTAAAATGATAAGATTAAATTTTATTCCTACCGTAATGTTTATTTTGGTGTAAGTTATTGTGTAAAATTGAAACATCTAAAAATAAGAGATTTTTGTTGCTGAGAAAAGGTTTGCCATTTATGTAAATATTCCTCTCATTTGCTATTATTTTATCATTTTCGAGTTTCCCGTAAAAATAAAAATAAAAAAGGGGAGGGAAAATCACATCGGTATACATCTACCTACCTAACCGATTGAATCACCAAACCAAACTCCAATCTCTATCAGAAACCCTAACTTCTCAAAATCCTCTCCCAAATTTTCACTAATGGAAACATCACCAATGTCAGAACAAATGTAATCCAACATCCACTCCAACGCTCCAATGAGCACAAGCCCTCCAATGAATACAGAGGCTTCCAAGCACAATGATCCCTAGATATCCAACCTCCAAACTAACAGCCCTATTTTTCACCTTCCACAAAATTGCTATTCACAATTGGCTTCCTTCAATGAATGAGTCATTGTGACATCTGAACAAGTCACCTTATTGTATAAAGTTAAGAAAGGTTTGAAAGTTGATTTAGGAAAAATGATATTTCATCAAATTGCCAACTTGGCCAGAAAGAATCAACTTCAATCCTTCATTTTCCCTCTCTGATCTACAAAGTATTAACCACACAAGGCTTTGAGCCTAAGAGAGAAGACACTTTAGGGAAGGCTCCTAAGATTGACATTGTAAACAAAGCAATTTTAAAGAGCAAGGATAGAGTCATCGACTTGCCTTGGAAGAAGGAAGCTGAAAGTGAAAATGTTGCGAGAAATGTCACCAACATTCTCGGCAGTCTACACTATCTACAGAATGGCTTGTGGATCAAATTGGAAAAATCAACCAACAGATTTCTGAGGTTGATACTGCAAGAAATGACATGATACAAGCTAGATACCATTTCATGATGCTACTTTCTTCACAAAAGGGGGGAGATGATGTGATGCATGGGGAGGAAGATAAAGGTTGTTGTGCAGAGGAATTTGAAGTTGTTATGCAGGAGTAGAAAGTTGTTGGAAGCTCATGTTGATGTATGATGAGCAAGGAGGGAGTTGTTGTTGTTGTCAATGTTGTATGAGGATCTTTAGTGGATTGATATTGATATTTCTTGACAATAAATATTTCTATTTGTGGTTTGTATATATTGGATGATATGTGATATGTATGCTCATATTTTTTTCTTTTCTACTCCTATGAATCGGTATACATATGTTTCCTTGTATACCATCACATGTTAAGGGGGAGCATGACCTTGAAATTGTTGATCACAGATGTCGGACAACATTTGTGACATCCCAAGTCAACTTTACATTTTAACGAGTTTTGTGAAGAAAGGCAAAAAGGGGAAGATTATTAATGTTGGATTTGGTGTTGTGACATTTGACCCAACATATCTCCTAAAGTATTGATATGAATGTGTTATATTGGGATAAATGTTGCACAACATTCGTACCAATATTTTCTGAACAGATTTTGCCTTACTTCACGCGATGCAATAATATTTGTGTAAATATTACTATGAGGTAAAATGACTTGCAAGGTAAAAAGGAGCTGGTAAAAAATGAGTTAGGACTAAGTCAAAAGTTGTTGCTTGTCGTGAGGATCAAGCCAAAGTTGTTGAGATTATTATTCCTTGATCTTCTCCAACCAATCCCACCAGCAGTCCACCTTTCCCTCAACTTCCACAACTGATCGAAGAGATTTTCAATGAAGACTTTCTACTATAAATAGAGAGGCTACTACAGAGTATCGATATCCAGAACCATAAAGTAAAAGTACCAAGATAGCTCTCGGGATTTCATCTCAGAAATTTGGATCACCAGTGTTGCCTGAGTGTGTTGACAACATTCTGTCCAACATTACAATTGTTGTTTAGATTCTAGATTAGTTTTGTATGGAGCGATTGTAATGAGAGGTTGTCTTGTCTACGTAGTTAGATTTTTCAGGCAGAAGTCATCTGCGACTTCAACTTTTAATTTCTTTCCGTTTTATCTTGTAAATCTGTAGAGAAAGAAATTTGTACATTTGTATTTAATATATATACAATACATTTGGACGTTGACCATCATAAGTTATATTATATATATAACTTATAGAAATTTAAAATCTTTGTGTTCTTTAAATTTTCGCTGCATTTACTCTTCAAAGTTTTCTGTTTTGCTAAAGTGTTGTTACTGATGTTGGACGACATAATTTCCGACATTCGGAACAGAATTGGCATTCGATTTTATTTCATTTTGTTTTTATTGTTCCATAGCCCCTTTCATATACATTGAATAAAAAAAGTTCAAATAAGTGCTTATAATTAATAGAGAAATCAAATGCTTACATTGACATAAAACTATTAAAAGAAAATAGATATACAACGAAGAGAGAATTCTCTTCTTTGTAGCACTTTACAATTAAGAATATTTTTTTAATATTCATGAGTTTTTTTTTAGTAGTCAAATATGCATTACCAGATTTTCTGCTTTCAGCAACAAATTTCAATAGTTAAATAAAAGACAAGAACAATTAAGATGGACATAAAAAATTGCTTAAATGGAATAGTTGTAGTTGAATTTTGTACTCAAAGATTCACCTGTTCTATTTAGTCTTATATGTTTTTGTTTTTATTTATTTCCTTTTTGCCTGCAAAGATCTCACCGAATTTAATTTATGCTTTCATTTATCATTGTTTGATATATATGTAATTGTAATGATTTACATATATACACTATTAATTCAATTGAACTTGATGTAGCAGGTTATCTTCTTTTTAAAATCTTTTTTCAGAAACTAATTTCACCTTTTATTAGTAGTCATCTTATAATAATATGATATTGCAAAAAGAAAATTACTTACCAATACACAGAAGTTAAACTTCAATATTAAAGGTAAAGAAAAAGATGTAATGTCCTTTATCCATGAACATGCCAAGATAAGTGAGATATACCTCCATCACAAATACAACATGACATTACATACAAGTTATGTAACTACACAAAAGCAACAAGTCATAATCAATCAACACCTAAGTAATCCATCCCAACTCCATACCCGAAGGCTTACATATGTTCTCCAATAGAATCTAACTTTACATACGCTTCGCAAATCGAAGTCTAACCAGAAGGTAAGCCATAACCTATATGCTATGAATAAACTCCATTAATATTTTTTATATATTACTTAACTACTATCTCCATACAAACTTGCACGTGTTTACATTATATCAGAAAAAACGAAAAAAAGATAAGGAGAAGAAGAAGAAAATTAAAAAATAACTTCTTTTCATGTGGACCCCCCTAAACTGAAATGGATATAAACAAATTTGGGTGAGGTTACAACTTTTTTGTCGGTTAAATTTGGGATTATATTTAACAAAAAGTCATCTAAGAGCCACAAATGGGGATAAAAATTAGGTTATAAAATGACAATTTTCACACTACGTCAATAATCCATCATATTTTGCATGGGAGTTGCCTCATTGTAGAAGGAACAAGCAAAACTCTAAAAGCTTCCCAAACAACCAAATTTGCCATTTGTTCCATTTTATACTCTAACTAACAAAGGAAAAAACGTAGAAGAAGAAGAGGAGGAAATACAAACTTGAAAATACTTAATAGGATAGAAGAATTTTTGTATTATCAAGTTATATTATTTTATATAGAAATTAGTTATGCAAGATTTAGTTATTCATGTATTAGTTATTCCACCTTTTATCCTGCATAAAATAATTCATAAATAATTCATGCGTTGACTACGTTTCTTTTGAGCGGAAGGGTCTATCAAAAACAGACTCTCTACCCACAAAGATAGAGGTAAGATCTGTGTACATCCTCCCTCCCCAGACCCCAGTTGTGGGATTAAACTAGGTATGTTGTTGTTGTTTCTGAATTGCAAATCAAACATCGTATTAATTTTATACATGAATAATATACCTCCTAACCTACTACCAAACCAATGCAAGATTTAATACCTGCATAACTCACCTCTAAACCAGCTATAAAACGACCCCAAGGACATATTTGGTCCAATTTAATTTTTAACTGCAACCATGCAATAACTTGTGAAGCTACATCATGTGAAGTAACTTGATTAAATTATAAGGCATCACATAGAGCATATTTTGAAACATTTTAAAGCAATTTAACGTGTCGTTTGTATAAGTTAAATTAAAAACTCTAGATAAAGATGTAACACAAAAACCATAATATCATAAAATAAGAAAGTTCATTATATTGCTTCATACCACAAAATTATCTTTTCATTTCATCAAATCACCAAATAATAAGAATACATCAAAACATCAAATGCCATAAGACATTCCGTTTAAAGAGCACCCAGGAGAAGCCTCTATCATCAATTGAATGGTCTGAATATTTTGTTCGGAAGCCCATATTACAAATTGAAGACTTTGCACGGAAGTCCATTTCACAAATTGAAGGTTTGTTCGGAAGCCCATATTACAAATTGTAATGGGCTTTAAGTTCATTTTGTTTATCCTCTTTTGCAAAACAATAAAGAATTGCTTGTATTATTGGAGAGGTTACAACTTCATTAAAAATATTAAATATAACACAAATAATTATATAAAAGACAAACTTTTCTCCGGAATATAGGATTACTGAATTACCAATATTAAAACTATAAATCTTTAATTTTTTATTATAAAATAACTCTGCCTTACAGATAGTTTAGTGATTATAACACTCAAGACAGTTTAGTGATTAAAACTATAAATCTTTTGTACAATTTCTTGATTAGCAACACATTCTAAAGAGACACCGTGAAATTATCGACTTGGTTCTGCAGACCACTTCCTCTTACTTATAGAGCCTGAATTATCATAATCATGCCACACCAACTCCATCTGGAAAAGAATGACGCAAAACTCAGTCATATTATCCCGAGACTTGCACACATATTATTAGCAAAAACTGAAACTTACACTGCTGGAAGAGAAAAAGCATAGCAAGAACTTAAGTTGAATAGACCATCGAGGATGTCAAGAGCTTTTTATCATGACATGCTAAACAAAGCTATGTGTAGTAATGGTAAGCCTTGAATAGACGAACTTAAGTTGAAGAATAAGAAGCTATCAGCAAATAAGTTCAATGCAAATTACGGAAAATAAGCAATTATGCAGTCTAGTGGCTAAGATGAGCTAGGAATAAGGAAGCAAAGTAGCATAGGCATACATCTCCAACAACGACGGTGTCACCCTCTTTCACGCCAAGCTTGAGCAGAGATTTATTCACACCACATGCGTCCAAAACGTGTTGAAATCTTCTATCTGAATCCATATATCTGTCACATAGAACAAGATTCCTTTTTAATGGAACTCAATGTAATTTTGATAAGCTAAAGTATATCGAACAAAACTCGATTTAAAACAGGTGCCCTGAAGAAAGGAAATGGACGGGAGCGGGCTTCAGGACTATATCATCTACCAATGTAAAATCTCAGTACACCTAAATTTAGGATGATATATGAGACTACTGGAAAAAGTTCAACTCCACTTAAAAACGTTGACTAGTCTCAGCTATGAATTACGATACAAGAAAATGCAATTAACTTCAGGGCCAACATGCTACAACCAAACGTGTTTCCATAGAGATGCTAACCCAAAGGGAAATAGGGGGGAAAGGTGCCTGATAAAAGGCAATAAACAAGAAGGTAAAGAAGGCAGGATTAGAAAACAGTAAGATCCATACCTCCAGTTTGTCATTTGGACAAAACGTTGCAGGCCTGATCCTTGAACATACCAAGTTTTGGAAGAACTATCATGGGAGATCTCAAACTCGTTTATGGGAGCATTTCGCTTCTTTTTCACCAAGTCAGCAACATAGTTCAAGTTTACTGTTTCTGTTCTCACTGTACAAGAAATTAAAACCAATACAATCAAAGAACTGGGCACTATCCCCTCCCCCCTTTTTAACATGCAGTTATTAATCATAGATGAAACTCAGTACTGAAAATACAGAATAGAAAATCCTCACGGGAACCCTCAAATTCTTCCTCTTAGTTCTTTTTAATTTCTTGATAAAACACTTGTTTTATTTCCTCCAACAAGACTCTATAGGAGTTTACCCTGGGGAAGCAGGACGAAAGCACTCTCATTTCATATGTTGTGTTGAATAATGATGTAAGATTTTTTAAGATCCATAATCCTCTAATAACAATGAAAGAGTCAAAATTAGAAGAGAAACTACTCCACAAAAAATACTACAACTATTTTTTTTAATATACGGTCATTTGAAACTTTAAGATGTAATTACAACAACTATGTCTTAATCCTCAATAAGTAAGTAGGAATAGGCTATATGACCTCAAAAATATAAGATCACATAACTCCACTCTCACTGTCATAAATTAACTAATGGGGATAGTGATACACATCATTGCACAGAAAGAAGAAGCTGCATTATTCTGGCATGAGATGAAGATGTTCCAAGGTGGTCCCATATCTTCTAGCCCCATTCCTCTTGCAGCTTTGTAAGGTGTTTTGATATAAAATGCTCTGCAAAATTGGTATGATTATATCATTCAAAATGTGAGAGTATGAACCTACGCAGAAACCGAATATAAATTTATGACGATCCCAAATTTATAATTCACATTAGCGCAAAGGGACGAATTTCTTTATGTAATGTCTTGATTAGATTATCCACAACTTGAGAGTATGAACCTACGCAGAAAGCGAGTATAAGTTTATGACGATCCCAAATTTATAATTCATTAGCACAAAGGAAACTATTTTTTATGCAATGCCTTGAACTAAATCATAGTACTTACATGTCTTATCCGTGGTGTAGATGTATAATATAAGAAGATTTTCAGCAGCTCCGGTTTAAGTTTTGGAAAATGCCACATCATGGATGTTTGGTCTTTTGTACAATTTCTTGATTAGCAACACATTCTAAAGAGACACCGTGAAATTATCGACTTGGTTCTGCAGACCACTTCCTCTTACTTATAGAGCCTGAATTATCATAATCATGCCACACCAACTCCATCTGGAAAAGAATGACGCAAAACTCAGTCATATTATCCCGAGACTTGCACACATATTATTAGCAAAAACTGAAACTTATACTGCTGGAAGAGAAAAAGCATAGCAAGAATTCCTCTTCACTCAGCTAAGGCAACATACCATCGAGGATGTCAAGAGCTTTTTATCATGACATGCTAAACAAAGCTATGTGTAGTAATGGTAAGCCTTGAATAGACGAACTTAAGTTGAAGAATAAGAAGCTATCAGCAAATAAGTTCAATGCAAATTACGGAAAATAAGCAATTATGCAGTCTAGTGGCTAAGATGAGCTAGGAATAAGGAAGCAAAGTAGCATAGGCATACATCTCCAACAACGACGGTGTCACCCTCTTTCACGCCAAGCTTGAGCAGAGATTTATTCACACCACATGCGTCCAAAACGTGTTGAAATCTTCTATCTGAATCCATATATCTGTCACATAGAACAAGATTCCTTTTTAATGGAACTCAATGTAATTTTGATAAGCTAAAGTATATCGAACAAAACTCGATTTAAAACAGGTGCCCTGAAGAAAGGAAATGGACGGGAGCGGGCTTCAGGACTCTATCATCTACCAATGTAAAATCTCAGTACACCTAAATTTAGGATGATATATGAGACTACTGGAAAAAGTTCAACTCCACTTAAAAACGTTGACTAGTCTCAGCTATGAATTACGATACAAGAAAATGCAATTAACTTCAGGGCCAACATGCTACAACCAAACGTGTTTCCATAGAGATGCTAACCCAAAGGGAAATAGGGGGGAAAGGTGCCTGATAAAAGGCAATAAACAAGAAGGTAAAGAAGGCAGGATTAGAAAACAGTAAGATCCATACCTCCAGTTTGTCATTTGGACAAAACGTTGCAGGCCTGATCCTTGAACATACCAAGTTTTGGAAGAACTATCATGGGAGATCTCAAACTCGTTTATGGGAGCATTTCGCTTCTTTTTCACCAAGTCAGCAACATAGTTCAAGTTTACTGTTTCTGTTCTCACTGTACAAGAAATTAAAACCAATACAATCAAAGAACTGGGCACTATCCCCCCTCCCCCCTCCCCCCTTTTTAACATGCAGTTATTAATCATAGATGAAACTCAGTACTGAAAATACAGAATAGAAAATCCTCACGGGAACCCTCAAATTCTTCCTCTTAGTTCTTTTTAATTTCTTGATAAAACACTTGTTTTATTTCCTCCAACAAGACTCTATAGGAGTTTACCCTGGGGAAGCAGGACGAAAGCACTCTCATTTCATACGTCACATTCACAAAGAACGAAGCAATCCAAGCAAATCTAATTGCTATGGAGCAATTCTCGAGGAAAAGGAAATAAGGATTCAAAGAAGAAAAAAAACAAACAGCAACGAGCAAGGACGCAAAGTTCCCCCCCCCCCCCCAAAAAAAAAGAAATAAAGGAAAGGAAAAAGGCACTTCATTGAAAAGTTAACTATGTTACTTCATCCATTCCTATTTTTTTATAACCCTGGTGTCAGGGCCAGTTTGCTCGCACCTCGACTAATTCCACGGGGTACCTGCTACCTCCCACCAGCACAGGTATAGTGTAACTCTATCCTCCAAAACTTAGACAAATGAGAAGAAATCACCTAGTGTTTTTGCCTCATGATTCTTAACCCACTGCATTGATCAATAGGCAACACTCTTGGGTGCTACTCCATCCATCCTAATTTAATAGTCCACTTTTTCGTTAAGCTTAAGTAGTAAGATAATAGTGAATACATGAATTGTTTATTATTTCTTGACAAACATGGATGCCATTTTTTACTTTTGCATTGTGGAAAGGTAGAATAGAGGATAAAGTATTGAGAAAAGTAAAAGTGGGGGCATTTGAAACTTCTGTGTATTTAAAATGTGCTAATTATGAAATGGACAACATTTTAGGACAAACCAGAAAGGGAAGTAAGACAAAAACTTGACTAGGAATATTTATTTAGCTAGAAAGACATTTGTTGAATTTAATTGCACTTGTCAAAACAAATTAACTGAACATCAAAGGTAATTTAGCATAGTCGTGCCCACGGGTAACATCGAAACAAGTAACAATACAGACATAAGAAACACATACCTTCTTCTTTAGCAGCTTCTTTTCTTCTACGAACAAGCTCATAAGCAGCACAAATAACGTCATGTGTACCCTCGCTTTTCACTGCACTCATGCAAAAGGGTTCGATTCCACGAGATCTCAGACTGTCCCTGAATGTCTTCCAATTCTCATATGCGTCTGGGAGATCCATTTTGTTGTAAACCACTAAATAAGGCTTTTCAGCAAGTTCGGGACTAAACATTTCCAATTCGAGACGAACAGCTTCAAATTCATATTCCGTTTGTGGAGATGAACCATCCACCACGTGCACCTTTCTCCAAATAAAAGTCCATCAATTAGTCAAACATATTAGCTCAATATCAGAATAATATAAGGGTTAAGAAACGCTCTAGTGAAATAATATGAATTTTTAAGTAAACTATGAAAAATATGGATGCACGGAGTAATTGGGGGAGGGAAGAAATCTTTACCCAGAAAACATCTCCCCAATTTTCGCTCATGTCAATGGGCCTAAGGACATAGTACAGTGATTCCATATTGTGGACCGAGAAAGGAAAGGGGTAGCTAATATGAACCACTATAATTTTTTTTCTTTACACTAAAAAAAACCACCAAGCTACTACAAACTTGAAACAAGAAAGAACAAAGAATAATTAAAATACAGTTTGCAATTTTTGGTGTGCAGCCCTTCCCCGGACCCTGCGTGAATGTGGGATGCTTCGTGTTGGGCTGCCCTTTACAGTTTGCAATCTGTTTAACCTTTTCAAATATATATTTTTAGATTAAAAGCTCTCCCAGTAACGTTTTATCACGAATTAGCTACAACATAGCAAGCATATGCAAATAACAAAATGCAGACTATACAGGAATATGGTAAGGCAGCCTGGTGCACAAAGCATCCCGCATTAGCAGGGTCCGGGGAAGAACCGCAACCCAAGGGGTGTAATGTAGACAACCTACCCTAATGCAAGCATTAGTGGCTGCTTCCACGGTTCGAACCCGTGCACACGGAAACAACTTATTGTTGCTCCAAGACTCCCCTTCACTAATAGTTTAGGGATATCGTAATCCGCCAAAATCTTTATCTGATTCAACAACTCACTAATAGTTCTATTTATGCAGAATAGGAACACATTCAACTTATTTATGCAAAGAAAGAACACTTTAGAAAAACTTGTACCAGGACTGAACATCTTTCTGAGTGCCGAAGAAACTCATGGCCTAAACCAAAACCTCGGTGTGCCCCTTCAAGTAGACCAGGCAGATCAGCAACAACCACAGTAGCATCATAATCAAATGAAACAACGCCCAAATTTGGAAGCAGGGTGGTAAAGGGGTAATTCGCAATAGCTGGTTGAGCAGCACTTATAACACTGAGAAATGTACTTTTCCCTGCATTTGGCGCTCCGACTATACCAACATCAGCAACCAACTTAAGCTCCAATTCTAACCACCTGGTCGATAGGACTGTTACTTGCAAGATACATCAATTATGGAATATGAAAGAAATTTAACTAGGATATAGTCCTAGCTTAATCGGAATTCAAAATTAAGGATGACAGCTTAATAGACCCACAAACGAGAGGTTTCGATCATTTTTCCAAGTCATGACATTCTAATATCATACTGCTATGTAGTTAGATGCTGAATGTACCCAAAAGACAGAACAAAAAATTACAAAGTGTAAAGAGCAGACACAATATTCATTGGAGATACTCACATCTCTGGACCTTCTTCTCCATTCTCCGCGATCTTGGGCACCCTATTCAACCCTGTCTTAAAAGAGGCATTCCCTCTCCCACCTCTTCCACCAGGCAACAGCAATGCCCTCTGCCCTGGATGCAACAACTCGAAAAGTACATCCCCTTGAATTCCACCATCCCCAGCCTCCCTAACGACAGTACCTGGTGGAACCTTTACCACTACATCCTCGCCTTTTGCCCCGAATTGCTTCTTTCCATGACCATGCCCTCCTCTCCCAGCTTTAATATGCACACTCTGCCTAAATGGCAACAACGAATTCATCGACCCGTCTACCTCGACATACACATTCCCTCCCCTCCCTCCATCACCACCTGATGGTCCACCCAATGGCACAAACTTCTCCCTCCTAAATGCCACCACCCCATTCCCTCCATCCCCTGCTTTTACATAAATTTTCGCCCTATCGAAACACCTCATAACTGCTGGAACCCCTTTCTCCTTCTCCTTTATATCACTCCCTTCCCCTTCAAACACGTCACCACCCTCAAAAACCCCACTTCTAGAACCTTCCATTTCACTCCCAACCTCATCAAAATCATCGTTAACCTCATACAACTCGAATTTTCCATTACCCTCAAATACCCTTTTCCTAGAACCTTCCATTTCACCATCCATGTCATCATTTTCATCATCCTCACTCATATCCTCAAAATCATCATCATTAACCTCGTACAACTCGAATTTTCCACTACCCTCAAATACCCTTTTCCCAGAACCTCCAATTTCACCATCCACGTCATCATCCTCATCATTAACCTCGTACAACTCGAACTTCCCATAATCAAACCTTAAATTCCCCACATTTTCATCGTCCAACAAATCCAATTCTTGATCAAGATTCTTATTTGGGGTGGGAACACTTGACTCAAAGAGTGATATTTCAGTTGAATCTTGAAGGGATGGAAGAAAAAAGTCATCTTTAGGGGGTAAGCGAGTGTAGGTGGTGGCAGTGTCGCCGGCGGCGGTGGTAATTGGCGGCGGTGGTCTAAACTCGCCGGATTTGAGTTGAGGGCGATTGGGGTTTTGCTGTTTTCTTCTGTTAGTGTTTGTAGACACGCGCTTTGGGTTGGTTCTATTGCGATTGGTATTGGGTCGAGCTTGACAGAGAGGACAGAAGATTGATGTAGTAGTTGTGAACAAAGAGAAAGCCATGGATATGGTGGTTCCAGAGCTCAAGGAATTATCCGTTTGGGCGACTGTTTCAGGAATTGATATATTTTCTCTAGATAATTCCTATTGTTAAATTATTTACAAGAACGCCATAGTGATTTTCTTTATTTCACCTGATAAAAGATACTAGTATTTCTAGTTGAACTCAATCAATCAACCTTAATTTCGCTATTAATAGCATAACAGAAAGAAAAAGTATAAAGGTGTAATAAAACAACTTTTACCTCATGAATTTGGAACTCGCGTCATCCTCTTTTGTGAAAATATTAATAATCACTTGATTCAATTTTCATCCATTCCCTTCATCATTAGCTAGAAAATTCAAGTTGTGTTGAAAAAATTATGATAGAAAGACTTCCCCTTAAAGAGTTCTTTAGTGCGTATTTGATCAGTGAGTTCCGAATATCATATTGACTAAAAAAACATTCATTTCTTTCTCTTACAATTTTGGGTTCTCTTCCATGGCACTGCTATCACTATGAGTGTCGATCATACCCGGTGCACAATGGTATATGCCAATATATCTGGAATTTTGAATGGTACCATGTAACATGTCCCATAAACTAACTGTTGGTTACAAAGGTGCAGGAAACGAAAATTACAAATAACTGCCAAGTAATACAAGAACTGAAATTACAATTCAACAACAAACTGAAATTACAATGATCTTGAATAAGAAACTGGAACTGTTTCTGTGTATGCTGAGTCGAGTGTTTGCACTCTGTCTTTAAGACAATATTGCCCCGTATATATCCTTTATACGTCCTGGCCAATTGTCTCCCAAGATAAAACAGCAATGGAACAATTGAGCAAAGAAAACTCAACTGTTACCGTAAAGAATTTTGAGTAATGAAATGATGCTGGAAGTTGTAGGAAGAACTGAAATCTGTTTCTGTTTATGTATTTTCGTGTACCTCAACAATGGTGACAAGGGGGTCTTTATATAGGTGAAGGTGAGGCTGATGAACTGCCTCCATAAGTGCCATTACTGGCCAAGTAATGGCAAATATGGAGGTAGTAATTCCTCCAAAATAAATGGTGAAGATGTGCAACGGATTGGCCATTTAGGAAGAGTAATTCAGCCAAAATAAATGATTGAATTGAGTGTTGCTGACGTTTCTGATCTCTCTGCCAATTCTGACTTTCTTAAAACTTCAGGGACCAAACTGTACATGTTGAAACTTCAGGGACTAAACTATACATATGAAAGAATTCTGGTCCAAACTGTACATATGGCAAAGTTCTCTAGTCCAAAAAGATAATATCAGAAGAAGCACAGCCCGTGAGCCCGAGAACCGGACCGAACGGGCGGGCGGCGGCGGCGCGCGTATGGGCTTTCCTCGAACCGAAGCACATCTAGGTCCTCCCTCCTTTAAACACATGGGATACCCCTTGGGGTCCCAAACCCCAAGCCAACTTTGAGTCTTATAAACAAAACAATTCTTTCTTCCTCCACCGATGAGGGAGAATTGATCTCATACCACATTTTTCCATGCTTTAAACACCTCACTTCGTGGACCAATATCTCTTTTATTTCTCAACGAAATTTGACGATCCTTGGCCCTACGGTTATCTACGTACTTAGTAGATCATGCACGTGTGAAGAACCGGATTCTCCAACATACGTAACACTAATGTTTAAGCCGTTAAAGTTGGTCGGACGCAACTCTCGCCAAAGGCAAATTTCCAACACTAACTTATATTTTTCCCTTTCGGGTCAATTGGTTTTGTGGTTTTTTATTTTATTTTTTTATTACATAGGGGCAGGGAAATGAAAAATTAGAAAGTGATTACAACCAATCAACTGACCTATTAGTAGCTCAATTAATTTTGTGGGTTTTTATCAATTTGCTTTTAGCTTCTTTTTCTTATGAAATATTTTTATTTTTGCATTTAAGATATCTAAAAATAATATACAAGAACTTTTTGCAATATCATTTTCTTCTATTCAATTATCAAAGGACTATGCTCATTCATTTCCACTCGTTCAGTTATATTGTGTCTGCATATTTGTGGGCTTCATTTATTACTCCCGATCATCCCAAGAATAGAAAGAAACCAAAAGAAAAAAGGAAGTTTTTGGTTACTGTCATAATATGGAATTAGTAGCCGTGGATGAAATTTCTTCACTGGAAACTTGGAGCCTCAAATTAAACAAGAAAGTAGTTCCGAGGCATAGCTGGATGACAAAGGAGGAACTTAAAATTTAGCTGGAGGTCTGCAGTGTGAGTTCGAACCTTGGTGAGAGCAATTTGTATTAGCGAATATTCTCCAAATATTCGCCGTATATTTTGTAATTATAATAGATGTATATTTAAGGTAAATTAGGATTCTAATTGTATTAGGAATCAACCTTTGTAAGGTAAGTTAGGATTCGTACCATATTAGGAATCAACATTTGTACAGCTATATATATTGTGAATAATGAAAGGAATCCCTAAGAAAAATTATTATGTCTTTCATGGTATCAAGAGCCTAAAATCTAAACCCCACACTTCTCCCCTCTCTTCCTCATTCTCGGCCAAAACACAGAAATTTCTCGGCCAACTAGAAATTTCTCGGCCTAGGCAACCAGAATTTTCCCTTCAACAATGTCTTCCCCCACAAATTCTGGTTCATCCACTGGCATACTTGACAACCCCTCTCAACGTTCAGTAACTTCTTTTCATCCGGCATTCGCCGTTAACAACATCAAGAATTTTAACCCTATAATTCTTGACCAAGAAGACTGTCAATATTCCATGTGGATGGAACTATTCTACATTCATGCATGTGCATACAACGTGCTCGATCATATTGACGAATTTGTTCCTCATCCCCCCGATGTTACAGACTCAATCTGGCGTCGTCTTGACGCTATCGTCAAACAATGGATCTACGGCACCATCTCCAAATACATGTTGTGCACTATCATGAAAACATGTGCTACGGCACGTGAACTTTGGGTCCGGCTAGAAGAAATCTTTCAGAACAATAAAAATACTCGGGCCGTATATTTGGAAGAGCAATTCAATAATACCCGCCTCGAGAATTTTAACAACATGTTCGAATATTGTAAGCAACTGAAACTCATAACCGATCAACTATCCAACGTCGGGACTTCTGTTTCAGAAACCAAGATGGTGCTTCAACTTGTTGCGGGTTTACCAAAAGGTGAATATGACACACTCACAACAATGATTCAACAAGCCGACCCTCTCCCAAGTTTCAACAAGGCACGTTCACAACTATTTTTGGAAGAAACTAGATGTGCTAAACAAGAGGAACATAATCAAAAAGCGTTAGCCGTTGATAGGATGGCACCACTGCCGAAGAAGAACTACCATCGCAAAGATGTCCAAAGAAGAAGAAAGCCGGCGAGGTCGTGGCGGCAGAGGTCGCAACAACAAAGGCAAGGGTCGCGGAAAGAGCCAACGCAACTAGTGGGTCGGAAGAAGAATGGTTCAACCAAAGAAGAAGAAGTGGCCCAACCAAAGAATCGGGCCTCGCCGCATGCCCGCATCAGAGGGGCCCGCCCAGAAATTTTGGTCGATCGCCTCTTGGGCCCTCGCCTCACCACCAGGCAGCCCACTAGCCAATAGCAGCCCACCTGATTGCGGCCTAGCAAAGAAGAGCCAAACACTGCCCCGACTGATTTGGGCCAGGCATACACCACCGTGAACCTTCAACAGCCCGACGACAATTGGTACATGGACACCGGAGCCACATCTCACCTCACCCGATCGTCAGGTAACCTATCTCAACTACGTCGGTTAAAGTGTCCTCAATTTATTACTGTCGGCAATGGTCATCGCATTTCAATTGAAGGTTACGGTAACACACACACCAAACATCCACACCCATCTTTCTCCCTAAACTACATAATATACACACCTAATATCATTAAAAACTTAATCTCTGTTAGAAAATTCACTAGCAATAATTCTGTGTCTGTCGAATTTGACCCTTTTGGTTTTTCTGTGAAGGAACTCAATACGGGGAAAATTCTTACACGCTGCAATAGTGTGGGAGACCTCTACACATTCACTCAATCTTCCGCTGTCAGAACGCAAGCACCTATATCCCTTGCGGCGATCTCTCCCTCCACTTGGCACAACAGACTCGGACATCCCGGAGACCCAGTTTTTACTTTTCTTAGGACTTCTAAGCTTATTCAATGTAATAATGGGAAAATTGCCCAACACTGTTTTTCTTGTCCACTAGGCAAACATACTCGTCTTCCATTTATGTCATCAAACAGTGTTACTTTTTCTCCCTTTGATAATGTTCATGCTGATTTGTGGACATCTCCGATTGTTAGCTCTTTGGGTCATAAATTCTATCTAGTATTCTTGGATGATTTTTCACATTTTGTCTGGATTTACCCACTGAAATTCAAATCTGAAGCTTTTGCAAAATTCCTCGAGTTTCAAAAATTCATTAACACACGATTTGAAAAATCTATTAAATCATTCCAATGTGATAATGGACGTGAATTTAATAACTCGGCATTTCACAATTTCTGTTCTAAACAAGGCATGGTTTTCCGTTTTTCTTGTCCTTATACCTCTTTCCAAAATGGAAAGGCTGAAAGAATTATACGTACCATCAATAACATGGTCCGCACACTTCTGTTTCATGCCTGCCTACCACCGCCTTTTTGGGTCTATGCTGTCAAAATGGTAGAATCCCTTCTAAATATTTTACCAACTAGCACACTCCAAAACAAGACCCCTACCAAAATCTTATACCGTAGGCAACCATCATATAATCACCTACGTATTTTTGGATGCTTATGCTACCCCAACATAGCCTTCACTGCAGCCCACAAACTTGCCCCTCGCACTCTGTCATGTATCTTCCTTGGTTTGTCTCCTAATCATCAGGGCTACTTGTGCTATGACATTGCCACTCGCAAAATCATCGTCTCCCGTCACGTCACCTTTAACGAGATAACCTTTCCTTTTTCAAACCTTCAAAAATTCCAAACAACGGATTACATTTTTCTCGATGAGTCTCCTATGTCTCTTCTACTCCAGTCGATGTGTCTCCAAAGAAAGCGACAAGATCACGCTTATCCTGCTTCTGGCAGGGACACCGCCCCATCCCCACAACCGCCGCTTTCCAACCCTCGCCATCGCCATCACCTACTACACCCGCAGCTTTCTCGCACCAACAGGCTGGCCCCGCAGCCTCTCCCAGCCCACATTGGGGCCCAAAGAATTGAATTGTCGCCCATCGTCCGTAACTGACTGACCAAAGAACCTCACGCCTCCGACCCACCACCACTGCCTTCTCATCACATGGAAACGCTTGCACAACACGGGATCTTCAAACCCAAGGTTCACTTCAATCTCTCCACACAAACTTTATCACCCATTCCAAAAAAATCCAAAACTAGCAAAACTGGACCCAAATTGGAATGTGGCCATGTGCGAGGAATTTAACGCTTTAACCAAGCAGAACACTTGAGATTTGGTACCTAGACCAGAATGTGTGAATGTTATTCGGTGTATGTGGCTATTTCGGCACAAGTTCAGAGACAGTGATGACTTAGAGAGGTATAAGGCAAGATTAGTTGTCAATGGCACTAATCAGCAGGAGGGTATTGATTGTGGTGAGACATTCAGTCCGGTTGTTAAACCGGCCAATATTCGGACTGTTCTAAGTATTGCTATGGGCCTGCATTGGCCGATTCATCAGCTCAATGTCAAGAATGCATTTCTTCATGGGAATTTGAAAGAAATTGTATACATGCATCAGCCCCCTGGCTTTGTTCATCCGGCAGTTCCGCAGTTTGTATGTCGTCTCATGAAATTACTGTATGGATTGAAACAGGCACCCCGCGCTTGGTATGATCATTTTGCCAGGTATCTTCTGCAGATTGGGTTTATATGTAGCAGGTGTGATAAATCTCTCTTCACCTTTCACCGAGGTAGCAGCACTGCATATCTGCTATTATATGTCGATGACATTGTTCTTACTGCCTCATCTAACGGGTTGAAGAATGAAATCATTGCTCTACTCAAAACTGAATTTTCTATGACTGACTTGGGCAAGCTAAGTTATTTTTTAGGTATATCGGTGACCAGATCTGTAGCCAATATGTTTCTGTGTCAGCGTAAGTATGCAGAAGAGATAGTGTACAGGGCCAAGATGGCAAATTGTAAAATTATACCAACTTCGGTGGACTCAAAATCCAAGCTTAGTGCCAATGACGGTCCGCCAGTTTCTGATCCCACTCTATATCGGAGTCTAGCAGGTGCTCTTCAGTATCTTACATTCACTAGGCCTGATATTGCATATGCCGTTCAGCAGGAGTGTCTGTTCATGCATGACCCCCGAGAGTCCCATTTTGTTGCCCTCAAACGTATTATCAGATACGTTAAGGGCACACTAGACTTCGGATTACATCTATATCCCTCTGCCCCAACCAAGCTACTTCCCTACACGGATGCAGATTGGGCAGGATGCCCCGACACACGTCGCTCCACCTCAGGGTACTGTGTATTTCTTTGGGATAATCTTATCTCATGATCTGCCAAGCGGCATGCCACACTTTCCCGTTCGAGTGCTGAAGCAGAATATCGCGGTGTTGCTAACGTAGTTGCTGAGATCTGTTGGCTCCGAAATCTTCTTTTGGAACTCCAGTGTCCACTTCGCAAGGCGTCTATAGTCTATTATGACAACATATCTTTCATCTATATGTCTCATAATCCGGTCCAACATCAGTGGACTAAGCATATTGAGATGGATATCCACTTTGTGCGAGAGAAGGTTGCCCGTGGTCAGGTCAAAATATTATGTGTGCCTTCCTCCTATCAGTATGCAGACATCTTCACAAAGGGACTACCGCGACAGCTCTTCGCCGACTTTCGATCCAGCCTTAGCGTTCGGCCTCCTCCCTCTCCGTCTAAGGGGGAGTATTAGCGAATATTCTCCAAATATTCGCACTATATTTTGTAATTATGATAGATGTATATTTAAGGTAAATTAGGATTCTAATTGTATTAGGAATCAACCTTTGTAAGGTAAGTTAGGATTCGTACCATATTAGGAATCAACCTTTGTACAGCTATATATATTGTGAATAATGAAAGGAATCCCTAAAGGAAATTATTCTGTCTTTCAATTTGCTCTCTTCTGGGGTAGGATCTTGTAGTTGATATCAGTTGCTCTGTTTTCAAACCCTGGTCATTCAGGCACATCCCACGATTTACTGGTAGTAGTGCTGAGGGACCGGGACTACTATCTCTAGAAATAGTATGGCGCAAGCCGGGAACCTGAATAAAAAAAATACCAAGAAAGTGTCGCAAAAAGTTAGTCATGCTTGGTCCCATCAACATGTGAATGTCTCTAATATATATATACATTTATTGGAAATGGGAAATGACACCCTTTTACCTTTTTTTCAACTGACCAAATTATAGAAACTATCCGCCTCTTTTACCCTTATTTTTTCTTACCCCATCTGTATCAAATTATTTATCATGATTATTAAAAATAGTTATGTTAAATTATTTATTATTTTAGAAATTTAAAACATAATTAATGATTTATTCTCCATTTTATCATTTGTCATTAATAAAGATGACACATAAATAATGTAAATATTTAATGAAAAGAGATTATAACTTATATATAAATAAGAGTAAAGTAGATCAAATATCACTCTTAATTAATATTTTTTAACGGACGTGTAAATCAAAAGAGCGACAAATAATTTGAGACGGAGGGAGTACTTGAGTCAAGAAATTCATTGACACCAAAATCAAGATGGTGTTGAAAATGGATTAACTTGTGTGATTGTGTTGAGAATATAATCAAATATTAAAAGTGTGCTCTCTCTAACAGCTTAAGCTTTTAGATGAGATGGTCACGCAATTCAACATGGTATCAGAGCTATAAGAAATTCATATTCTCATTCCATATCCGATGTGAGACTCTTAACAGATTGTATCCATTGACAATGTAAAGAATCTTACGCAGTTGCAATTTTAGATGCCATAGTAGGTTACTTGCATTATCTTTTAAGTGAAAATGTTGCTCGTTTAGTGTATAAAAGTTAAACTCATCAAAACTATGTACGTCCAATGATGAATAGCTTAACCATATCGTATACTAATGCTCTATCCCTTTATTTCTACTTTACGTGCTCGTTTTTAATTAAACTTGAAAAAGATACTAAGTACATTTGATTAAATGCAGTGGATCATTCAAGCACTTGGTGGATGGGAAGAGTAACTTGCATATTGTCAACAACTCCTTAAAGATGATACATACAAGTTACAACAACTATACTTGGTATCAAGTAAGGATTTTAGGCTAAGTTGATTAAATGGTTAATACGTTGCTGGATAGCAGTTATAACTTATGAGATATCTGTTAAATATTCATAGGATATACACGATATACACGTGTATATATATCGTGTATATCCTATGTATATTGGCATCGATTTTTGTATATAGTTTAGGTAATATTGTAGTGTCCTAGTTTAGGTAATATTGTGGTGTAATTAGTATTGTACACTTACCATAATATTTGTATTACCATAATTGTATAGTTAGTGTCCAAGTAGAATAAGGTTTTAGGAGTAGAATATGAATAGAATTATCATATTATGGAAATATGTAAATTGTATATATACTCTTTCAATTAATGAAAATAATCAAGGGATTATTTCTTTCATGGTATCAGAAGTCTAGGTCTTAAAATCCTCTCTCAAAATCCCTCCTAATTTCCGTCCAACTACCTCATTTTTCGAGCCCCTTCTTCTCGGAATTCGTGCCTACGGTCTATCCTCTCTTTCCAAAATTTTCTTCCAAATCCCTCAATCACATATTGTTCTATCAATATTTCTACATCACGGAACACATTTCATCCTGCCCTTACAATTTCTAACATCAAGAATAACATCCATCTTGTTCTTGAAATAGAAAACGTCCAATATGCGACGTGGGCCGAACTGTTCAAAATTCACGCACGGTCGCATCAAGTCATCCATCACATAATCCCCGCGGCTCCTGAGGATACGGAGGTGCCACGACCCAAAGATGATTCTAAGTTGTGGACGACCCTTGATGCCACCATCCTTCAGTAGATATATTTCACAATTTCTACAGACCTTTTGCAAATGATTATTGAACCCGACGCTACGGCGCAAGTGACTTGGGATAGACTACGTGATATATTCCAAGATAATCAAAATTCTATAGTTGTTACCCTTGAGCAGGATTTCTCACACGTCAATATGGAAGATTTCCCTAACATTTCGGCTTATTACAAAAGATTGAAGGAATTGGCCGACCAACAACGCAACGTTGGCGCGCCGGTTTCGAATGATCGTTTGGTCCTCCAAATAGTTTCAAACATCTCCGAGTCCTATAGTGGTGTTGGCACGCTTCTTCGTCAAAGCAATCCTCTTTCGCAATTTTATCAGGCTCGTTCTATGCTTACACTCGAAGAAGCAGGCATGGCTAAAAAGGCGGCTACCGGTGCTAGTCCCGTGGTCATGATGATCGATTATACTGTTCATCCTACCGGTTCCAACAACTCGGGCCAAAACCGCAACAACGGTGGCTGCAAAAAGGGAGAAAATAAGAAACATAATGGCAAGAATTGCGGTGGCAACAATGGCGGCCGCCGGAACAGTGGTGGTGGCGGTGGTGGCCCTCGCAGAGGTCAGCAACAACAACAATTTTGGCCCCCACAGTGGGACCATATGCAGTGGCAGTGGGCCCCACAGTCATAGTTTGGGCCAAACGGTTTTCAACCTCACTGGCAGTGGGCTGCCCGGCAGCAGTCGAGGCCCAACACGACATGTCCCACTTTCAGTAATTCCTCTGGGTTGAGGCAGCAAGCAGGGATACTTAGGCCTCGGCCCCCGTAGGCCCATCACGCAGTGGCCCCTACTTCTACCGACATCGAAGCCGTAATGCACACGCTTGGTTTAAATCCTCCGGACCCAAATTGGTATATGGACACCGGTGCCACTACCCACATGACATCCGATTCAGGTACGCTCTCGTCTTATTCCAATTTGAGCAACCCTCGTGGCATAATTATTGGTAATGGTAATTCTATTCCAATTTGTGGTTATGGTCATAAAACTTTGTCTCCCCCCAATCCACCCCTTATCTTGAAAAATACACTACATGCCCCCAAATTGATTAAAAACTTAGTATCGGTCCGTAAATTCACCACTAACAATTATGTTTCTATTGAATTTGATCCATTTGGTTTCTCTGTGATGGATTTCAAGACGGGGAGTCCTCTCATAAGATTTGATAGTATGGGAGATCTTTATCTTATCACGCCAAGTTCTGGTTTATCGAGTCAAGTCTTGTCGTCAGCATTTGCAGCTCTTGCTCCTTCCTTGTGGCATGCTCGTCTTGGTCATCCGGGGTCGTCTATGTTATCTTCCTTAGATAAAAATAATTGTATTTCATGTAAGAGTACGCGTAGTACTCCGAATTGTCATTCTTGTTCCTTAGGAAAAATTGTTAGGTTGCCGTTTGTAGATTTTAATTCTCATACTTTAATGTCATTTGATATTATTCATAGCGACTTATGGACATCTCATGTTCTTAGTTCTTTGGATCATCGATATTATGTTCTCTTTTTGGATGATTATTCTAAATTTTTATGGACTTTTCCGATAGCGAAAAAATCTCAAGTGTTTTCCATCTTCTTAAAATTTAGAGCTTTCATTAGAACTCAATTCGAACGAGAAATAAAAAATATTCAATGTGATAATAGCAGAGAATATGACAACGGGTATTTCGGGAATTTTGCGCAACTAATGGGATCAATTTTCATTTTTCTTGCCTTCATACGTCTTCACAAAATGGAAAAGCCGAACGCAAAATTCGTACCATTAATAACATTGTCCGAACATTATTGATTCATGCTTCCGTACCCCCATCGTTTTGACAACATGCTCTACAAATGGCCACATATCTCCTTAACATTCTTCCTTCCAAATGTTTGACATATTCTTCCCCCCTTCAAATTTTATTTAATAAGACTCATTTGTATTCACATCTTCGGGTATTTGGGTGCTTATGTTATCCGTTAATTTCGTCTACCACAATTAACAAACTTCAGGCTCGGTCTACCCCGTGTGTGTTTTTGGGCTATCCATCTAATTATCGTGGTTACAAATGTTTTGATTTGTCATCTAATAAAATCATCATTAGTCGCCATGTAATTTTTTATGAATCTCAATTTTCATTTGCCAAGGTTAGTAATCTCGTGCCTAGTTCGTATAATTTTTTGGATGATGGTATATCCCTGTATATTACTCACCATTTTTCAGACATGTCCCGCACCCCAAATCCGCCAGCGGGCCCACTGCCTGCTGGTTCTACAGTCCCGATTCCACCCTCATTTTCCAGTTCTGGACTTGGGCCAGGTTCTGCCCCAGTTTTCGTAACTGGACCAGTTGCCGAGCCCAATCCAGAATCTGGGCCAGTCTCGGCGTCAGGTTCTATTTCCGAGTCCAGATCGGGGCCAGCAGGGCCACTACCTGCTGGTCGGTCCTTCCCGAGTCCAGAAAATTTCCAAAATCCGCTCAATTCTTCCCCGAGTCATAGATCATTCACTTGTAGTCAACGGAGTATTTTTAAACTAAAAAGACATTTTAGTTTACATTCTAATGTGCTTAAATCACCCTTACCCCGTACTCATGTATCTACGCTAAATAGCCCAAATTGGAAAATTGCTATGACCAGTGAATATAATGCTCTTATTGATAATAAGACGTGGCGTTGGTGTCCCGTCCATCTGGTATTAATATTATTAGGTTTATGTGAATTTTTGCTCATAAGGAAAATTCAGATGGTTCATATGTAAGACATAAGGCGCGGCTTGTTGGTGATGGTAAGATTCAGCAGGTTGGTGTAGATTGTGGTGAGACGTTTAGCCTGGTGGTCAAGCTGGCTACCATTCGCATTGTGCTCAGCTTGGCCCTTTCGAAAGCATGGCCCATTCATCGGTTAGATGTGAAGAATGCTTTCCTACATGATGATCTCAAGAAAACAGTCTAGTTTTTGTATATAATTTAGGTAATGTTGTAGTCTCCTAATTTAGGTAATATTGTGTTGTAATTAGTATTGTACACTTACCATAATATTTGTATTACCATAATTGTATAGTTAGTGTCCAAGTATAATAAGGTTTTAGCAGTAGAATAGGAATAGGATTCTCCTATTATGGAAATATGTAAATTGTATATATATTCTTTCAATTAATGAAAATAATCAAGGAATTATTTCTTTCAATATCCGGCATAAATACATTGACAGAATTTATAGTCTCCAACATCCATTACTGCAAAAGTGGTTGATGATTGTTACTTTGGTAAACGAATTCTATTGAAAACAAAGAAAAAAGGGGAAGTGGAGTGGTCGATGGTACTAAAGATTCCTGAATTGAACATTTTGTGGTCATCTTTAATATACCAATGGTGTTTCCTATTTGAAGGGGACAAACAAATATGTTGGATACTGAAGGTTAAGAAATTTCTTGTAACCGTTTATCTATTTGGACGATTTTCGTTATGCCTTCTAGATGAAAGAGTTCCTCATATTTATTCTTTTTATTGATGCAGGGGTAAAAAATTTGTGACGAGATCACCATTACTCGGTGATCTGGCAGCAATGAGGAGTCAGAAGTGAATTACACAACTCTAGCATTTTGATCAATCCGCAGAATGTAAGTCCTTGGAGGTATTTTAGTAGTCTCTATAAAGATGAAATATATCTAAGCTCTATTTCAGAATCCTCAAGTTATATCACTTACTTTGGATGTTTTCACCTCCAAAAAAGATCATGTTCATGCACTGAATGTGCTATTAGATTTTCTCATTCATGAACTTATTTTAAAGAAATAATCCCTTCATTATTCTTATTAATAAAGAGTTATTTATATACAATATACAATTTCTAATTATGGAAAATCCTATTCCTACTATAACAATAAATGGAAAGTCTTATTCTTATTATAATAATAAATCATAATTACACGTGTACAAGAATTCTTCAACTATGGTAAGTTTACACTAAAACTTAAACTCGGATACAAATGTATACTCCTTCCGTCACACCCCCGCAGTCATAGCGGGCGATTATGTTGTCCCTAAAATCTTCAAATAGAACCGAGGGAAGACCCTTAGTAAAGATGTCAGCAATTTGGTAACTGGAAGGGACATGCAAGATGTGTACTTGTCCACGAGCTACCTTTGCGCGAACAAAGTGAATATCCATCTCGATATGCTTAGTGCGCTAATATTGGACCGAATTTCCAGAAAGATAGATTGCACTAACATTATCACAGTAGACCAAGGTAGCTTTCTGAATAGGAAAGTGAAGTTTTAATAGAAGATTGCGCAGCCAACATGATTAAGACACCACATTGGCTACCCCTCGATACTCGGCCTCTACACTAGATCGCGATAATGTAGCCTGGCGTTTTGCAGACCAAGAGACCAAGTTATCACTCAGAAACATACAATAACCAGAGGTCGAGCGTCTGGTATCAGGACAGTCACCCCAATCAGCATATGTATAAGACACGAGAGTAGAAACGGCGGACGGATATAAATGCAATCCATAATCAAGTGTGTCATGTATGTATCGTATAATGCGTTTGAGAACATGTATGTGCTCAATCCATGGATCATGAATAAACAAACACACATGCTACACTGCATAAGTAATATCAAGTCTCGTGAAATTCAGATACTGAAGTGTTCCTGCAAGACTACGATAGTGGGTGGGATCCTATCGTATGGGGTGCCAGATGTAGCACTCAGCTTCAGTTTGGTATCCACCCGAGTAGAAGTAGACTTACAAGATGAGATGGCATCTCTATTAATAATCTCTGCCGCATACTTTTTCTGAGATAAAAATAGACCATATGCATGACGAGTAACTGTTATGCCCAAAAAATAGCTTAAGGGCCCCAAGTCTTTCATAGCAAATTCTGAACTGAGAAGGGACATGATAGACTTGCGTAGAATATTCGATGAGGCAGTCAATATAATATCATCAACATATAACAGAATGTATGACAGAGAAGTACCACGCTGATAGATGAATAGTGAATGATCAGACCTGCTGTGAGAAAACTCAATAGTAGACACATAATCTGCAAACCTTTTATATCAAGCCCGTGGGGCCTGCTTAAACCCATACAAGGACTTATTTAACAAACAGACATGATGGGGATAATTGGGGTCCCTAAAACCCAAGGGCTGATGCATGTAAACTGTCTCCTTAAGATCACCGTGTAAGAAAGAATTTTTCACATCCAGTTGGTGAATGGGCCATGCCTTCGAGAGAGCTAGACTGAGCACATTATGAATGGTTGCCGGTTTGACCACTGGACTAAATGTCTCTGCACAATCCACACCAACATGTTGTGTTTTACCATCACCTACAAGACGGGCCTTATGCCTCTCAAAAAATCGTCAGAATTTTCTTTATGAGTAAAAATTCACATAGACCGAATAATATTAACACCAGGTGGACGGGGCACCAACTCCCACGTCTTATTTTCAATAAGAGCATTATATTCGTTATTCATAACCAATTTCCAATTCGGGTCATGCATGGCAGACATTGGGTTACGTGGTAGGGGAGATTTAGTGACATTAGAATTAAGATTAAAATATCATTTTGGTTTAATAATACCCATTTGGCTACGAGTAACGGGCCCTTGATGTGAGGTAGAATTAGACGGGAGTTGGGCATTTCTCGGGTTGGCAGTGGACTAGCCAGCAGGCAGTGGGCCTGCTGGCCCAACAATTGGGTGAGCAGTAGATATCGGATCGAAATGACAAATGGGTTGTGTCGCTAGAACAGTACCGTTACTGGAATTGGACCGAGACTCTGGATCTGCAATTTGTGGGCCGGCAAGCAGTGGGCCTGTTGGCGAATTCGGGTCACGGCACATCTCGGACAAATGGTGAATAATATACGGTGAGATCCCATCATCCAAAAAAGTATATGAACTAGACACGGAACTACACAATTTAGTAAACGGAAATTGGGTTTCATCAAAGATAACATGGCGACTAATGATAATTTTATTATAGGATAAATCAAAACATTTATAACCACGATGATTAGATGGATAACCCAAAAACATACAAGCGATAGAACGGGCTTGAAGTTTGTTAATTGTAGTAGACGGAAAAAGTGAATAGCATAAACACCCAAACACCCTAAGATGAGAATACGAAGGATCTTTATTGTAAAGAATTTTAAGTGGGGATTGATATACTAAGCCTTTATGAGGGAGGATGTTAAGTAGATATGTATCCATTTATAATGCATGAAGCCAAAAAGAATGTGGTAGTGAAGCATGGGCGAGCAAGGTACGGATAAATTTATGGAATGAATTTTTCTCTCGGCCTTCCCATTTTGTGAGGACATACGTGGACAAGAAAACCAAAAATATATGCCATTAGTGTCACAAAACTTTCGAAATGGCCCATTATCATATTCCCTGCCATTATCACATTGAATATTTTTAATCTCCCGTTCGAATTGGGTACGGATGAATGCTCTAAATTTTAAGAAGGTGGAAAAAAACATGAGATTTTTTGGATAAAGGAAAGGTCCACAAAAAATTAGAATAATCATCCAAAAATAAGACATAATAACGATGGCCCAAAAAACTTAAAACGGGAGATGTCCATAAATCACTATGAATAATGTCAAAAGGCATCAAAGTACGAGAAGTAGAGGCTATAAATGATAATCTAACATGTTTCCCTAATGGACAAGAAGGACAAAGTGGAGTACTACGCGTACCCTTACAAGTAATAAAATTATTTTTACGCAGAAAAGAAATAATAGATGACCTCGGATGCCCCAAACGTGCATGCCACAAGGAAGGAGCAAGATTGGCAAAGGTAGAAGGTGTGGCTTGACTTGTGGAAATGGTGATGAGTGGATACAGCTCCCCCCTACTACTGCATCTCATTAAAAGCATCCCCATCGTGAAATCCTTCACAGAAAATAAAAAATGATCAAAATTCACAGAAACAAAATTATCAGTGGTGAATTTTCGGACAGACACCAAATTTTTAATTAAGTAAGGGGCATGAAGAACATTTTTTAAGACAAGAGGTGGATGTGGGGGAGACAAATTCGTATGACCATAACCGCGAATTGGAATTGAGTTGTCATTACCAACAATAATGTCACGATTTTTGCTCAAATTGAAATAAGACGACAGATTACCTTGTGCGGACGTCATATGAGAAGTGGTTCCAGTAACCATGTACCAATTCGGGTCCGAGGAATGTAATTCGAGTGTATGTATTGCGGCCTCAATGTCCGTATGTGTCGGGACTAGAGCCGAGCCCCCAATAGTGAAGGTCTGCTGAAGCCGAGGTCCAAGCAGATCGGCCTGCTGCCCCAGCCCAACACTGTATCGTGATGCACTGTCACGACTCAAATCGGAGGGCCATGACGGGCACTCGGACCCTACCCGCCGAGCACCACTCTTTACATATTTAACATATACATGTAATCAATCATGGCCACAAGGACCACCACCAAGTATCTGCTGACACACACATCAAGGCCGACATGGCCATACACGACTACTATACACAATACAACTATCTACAAGCCTCTAAAGAGTACATGACATCGCAAGGACGGGACAGGGCCACGCCATACCTATATGCATATGCAAAATATCATGGCACGACCATACTGCAATTCTGAAATAAGTAGAGTGCTCCAATATCAGCTAAACTAGCAACCTACTAGCGTGAACCGTCCCACTGTCTACCTGAACCTGCGGGCATGAAACGCAGCGTCCCACAATAAAAGGGACGTCAGTACGACTGATGTACTAAGTATGTAAAGCATGAACAATAGCATAACATGGATTTAACAATAAACTGAGACAGAAACAGCCGACAGAAACAGTCGACCTGTAATGAACGCCTCTGAGGGCCATAATATGCCTAAATGTCATGCACAATGCAAATGCGGTATATATATATATATATATATATTGGCCTCATCGGGCATCTTCCTTCCCATAACAGCTCTGTGGGCATCATTTCATTTCGGCCTCTATGGGCATAGTCATTATCATATTGGCCTCATTGGGCATCTTCATTTTCGTGATATATGTACCAGCTGCAGGTGGTGTTGCGTATATAACGTCATTCCTTTTTCCCATCCCCTACATAGATATAGTTCATACCATATAGTAGTGTATATAACACATGTGGGTCTAGGGTAATACATGAATAAAATGTATGAATGACAATAAAACATTCTGAACTTATCGGATGACATAATATCCGTGTACCTTCGGCTAACATTGGGAATATTAACATCTTTCTCATATACCTCAATAAGGATTTAGGAACATATTTAGACATGTTTTTTAACATAGGAATCAATAACAGTAACATCTTTAACTATCAAGAGTAGAATAATTTATGGAACAACATTACGGTTACGTTTCGTACATAAAATATGTCAAAAGAAAGAAATAATTTGTCTTAAGATACCTTAGACATTTTGTGTCTATAATACAACTAAAGCAGCCCGTAATGCACCCCAATCTTATTTTTCAAGAAACTCTCTTCTTCCACCTTACTTCACCTCGAGAAAAGCCCGGATTACAACTCAACGATAAACGGAACAACGGGATGAAATTTAAGAGCAAAACCTCTATATTTCTTCTTGAGGTTCTTATGCACTAGTCTCCATAATTTGATAGAAAAAAGGTTGTTAATGATGGAAATGATGTTGCAGCAACAAATCAGATTTCTTGTAGCTAGATAGTACTAGGTTACTACTTAGTTGTTAGAGGATTAGCTAGGTGTTCAAAGGTGAAACTAAATGAAAGTCTTTCTTTTTTTTTCTATACGGAAAGTGGAGGCCACTTAGTACTTACTATTAATTGCAAACTCCTCCTAATATAGCCAGCACATCAATGTATATAAATGAGTCACTTTTCCTCTTACCTAAAGATGCCACGTTGAAAGGTATACTACTTACCCACATAATCATTAATGTCTTATCTCCACCAAACTATATATTAATCAATTATACACATAATTAATTTCTTGATCTCAATTCACTTAAATCTTAATGACTTATAAAACCTTCATATACTCAATGGCATAATCGTGCGATATAGCACTAGTCCATAACCTCTTTGAGACATACAACTATTATTTTCAATTCCCGTCGTCACACGTCTTGAGTCCTAAATCATTTCGGGATCGCATCCTTTTATATACTCAGCTTCTTTATTTGCATAGGTCTAGCTTTTTAAAACATCGTCCGAAAGTACGGGATGTTACATGCACTATTCGAGAAATTGGGCCTGGAAGCCGACCAAAACTGGGCCTAGTTTTTAGGATATGGCGTTGGTGGATAATAAGGGCTATTGGGCCATTGGCCACTAGCCCGACCCACGGCCAGGAGACCCAAGGCTGCGGCCAGTTGGCCTACGGTGCACTGTTCCGAGCCCCACTGCTGCCGTCGCCACTGTTCTGGCCACCACAACCGTCGTTGTTACCACCGTGACTACCACTGCGGTTCTTGCCATTATTTTTACAATTTTGACCCTTTTTTCTGCCACCGTTGGTACGGTTTTGGCTTAAATTTTTGGAGAATGAGTGAGAGTTGTCTGACTTAGCCATCATCATGACAGAATTTGCGTCGATAGCCGCCTTCTTAGCGAAACCGACTTCTTCCAACATGAGCATGGAACGGGCCTGATGAAATGGCTGGAGAGGATTACTTTGACTAAGCAGTGTCCCAACTTCATTATAGGCTTCGGATAGGCCTGCAACCATCTGAAGAACAAGACGATCATTGGTAACGGGCGTACCAACGTTTCGAAGTTGATCCGCCAATTCCTTCAGCCTTTTACAGTAGGCTGAGACGTTCAAAAAATCTTCCATATTGACATAGGAAAATTCCTGCTCAAGCGTGACAACACGGGAATTTTTGTTATCTTGGAATATATCACGCACCATATTTCAAGTTTCCATTGCCGTAGCGTCGGGTTCAATAATCGTCTTCAAGAGGTCTGTAGAGATAGTGGAATAAATCCACTAGAGAACGGTAGCATCAAGGGTCATCCATAACGTAGGATCATCCTCGGGGGTAGGCACATTCTCTTTGTCAGTGACCGAGGGGATGATGTGATAGAGGACTTGATGCGAGTGTGCGTGAACTTTGAATAATTCTGCCCACGTCGTTTATTGGACGTTTTCCATCTCAAGAACAATAGGGATGTGGTTTTTGATGTTGGAGACTGTAAGGGCAGGATGAAATATGTTCTTTGATGTAGACATAACGAAAGAACAATAGGTGAATTAGGGAGTTGGAAGAAATTTTGGGAAGAGAGGAAGAAATTGCATAGAAACCGATGATGAATCATGGAATTCGAGACGGGAGAAAAGGGCAGCGGAAGTGTTTTTGTGAGAAGGTATTTTAGCCCTAGACTTCTGATACCATATAAAGAATGGATCTTGGGCCTAACTCAACCCCAAAATGTAGCTTGTAGAGTGAGGATTGTCCAAGTCCATATAATGAGTCAATTTTCCCATTTCATATCCGATGTGAGACTCTTAACACTCCCCCGCACGCCCAGACCTTGTTAACTAAAGCATGAATAATATAATTTGGGGGTCCAACATCACTGAACAAAGAATTAGACTGGGTCTGGCTCTGATACCATGAAATAAATAATCCATTGATTATTCTCATTAATAAAGAGGTGTTTATATACAATATACAATCCCTAATTATGGAAAATCATATTCCTACTATAACAATAAATGGAAAGTCATATTCCTATTATAACAATAAATCTTAATTATACTTGTACAAGAATTCTTCAATTATGGTAACTTTACACTAAAACTTGAACTCGGATACACGTGTATATCACGTGTGTATTCCTTCTATCATTGTTGAATCAAGCGAAGAGTAAAAATGTGTTGTAAATGCACTTGCACTCGAATAATGGTCTTCGGATTAAATCTTGGCAACAACAATTTCTTCTATGTGGGAACATGTTGATCCGTTGAGAATAAACTATTGGAATTGGAAGAGTAATTATTGTTCAATTTAACTCAATGTAAAAGGAATACAAGATTGTACTAAAATTTCACGAACTTCATTTAACTTCGGTTTTTGTTGGGTTGTTGTACACGGCGGATATTGAAAACTTGTTTCAAACCCAACAAACGTAAAACTGTTTAACTATAGGGTAATTTAAAACCGTAAACATAAGACTTGAATGATACTTAAATGTTTACAATACCTGGAATTTTTATCAACTGTGGGTGCTCACGCGAATACCCTTTCAATTGCAAGCTTCAATGTATTCTTCCTTTGGAAAGCTAGGAAATCCGGTAGAGGTTCGAGAGAGTGTTTTGATTCTGAGTCTCTAAGACTTTGAATAATGATATGAAAATCAAGTATAATTAATAATGAAGTGTATGTCTGTATTTATATGTGAAAATTAGGTCAAACCGGATTAGGGTTTGACCAAAAAAATTTCAACACATTCTTAATTAAATCCAAAATCCAATTTTGACTTAATTAAAACAATCATCATTCATTTAAATATCTCGATTCTAAATCGAATATTTAATACTCTCTCAATACATCCTTGGATCGAAAGGACAATCGACATAGTGTGACCCTACAGGCCTTCTCATATCGACACTAGTCAAATTAAGGTCTATGCGGAACTCCTAGACGGCGCCGCAAGACGAACTCAATATGTGAAGTACGTTTACATGAATCCAGTAAACTTAACCTCTCTATGGTAAGATAAAATCCTTACATTCACGATACACTCGATCAAGCTTAGGATTTGCCAAGTGTCTATCCAAATAGCTTGATCATTATATCTCATCTATATTGGTTGACAACAAGACCATATTTTAGATATGTCTATTGTGTTGGCCAACGACTTAGTCAATCCAATATCAATGAGAAGCTGAGTCTTCTCTCGAATATACATTCGAGGAATGAATCCTAATCTTGGCTTAACTACCACCTTTAATCCACATCGTAATGTACCCAATACAAGTCGTATCTCAACCTATAAGGCATTTGAGTTTAGGACAGGATCAAAGTATATTACTATGTAGACAAGGTGTGTATTGACCTCAAGTCTAAGGACTTCTATCTTCCACACGTTGATCATACTTTAGACATGTATAACAAACAGTATATCAGCAGGGTATATCAATACTTCCAAAGTATTCATGTGTCCATCACGAGTAATCATTACTCGTAGCAGGTGAGATACTACATCCTCTAAGGAAGTGATGCAGACCACATGTCGACTTATCACATATCATCGATATCTCATTCTTGATGATCATTAGTTGAGGCTATTTTAAGAGTTACGTTATAATATTAATAACTCACATTATTAATAACAACGTAACCTCTAGGGATGCATATTATAAAATATTATAAACAATCAACTAATAATTCAATAATTACAAATGCCAAAATATTAATCTACATTAATAATAATACGAATGTATATAAAGTACATTTGTCCCAATACAAATTGTCTCTAGGACATAAATATATTTTCACCGCAATCAAACAATAATGCCCTTAAACGCCTATCAGGGTTGCTAGCGTATTGGACTTTAAAAGAAAATATTGTTGCCGATTAATATTTCAGGCCACGACCTTTTGCTCCTCTAGCTTTGCAAAATGAAGCAGAAGGAGGGGGGAGAGGAAAAAGCCATTCAAGCTGATGTACATTTACTTGCAGGCCGAATTCTTTCAAGAAAACAGAAATCAATACTAGGTCTCCCCTCATTGCTTCAGTTTGTAAATAATTGACTCCCTAGAGTAACTATGGAAGTACCTTCTCCCATAACAGTTGTGTGCATGATCTCCCTCTCAAGAATCCTTTCAAGATCCAACACGACCGTTTCCATGGTTGGCCTATATCTACCTGGAAAACTCATGCATCTCAATGCTATCTTGATCAAATCCTTCATCACCTCTGCCGTAAAGCTTCCCAGCAGCCTATGATCCACTAAATCGTCTGAACTCAGATGTTTTTCAACCTTAATTTTGTCAAGTTTACATAAAGATTCAGTATAAACATCATGAATGGTGCCCTTTGTTTGAAATTGAATTTGGTTCTTTAACTTACCCAATCAAGTACACTTTGGTTTGATCCAAATTCATCTATATGTGAAGCATCCCTACCAGTTATGAGCTCTAACAGGAATACGCCAAAACTGTAAACATCACTTGTCTCACAGAGAATTCCAATTTGGTTTATCCTAAACATGGAACAGAAAACGAATCAAAAAGTGCTTAAAAGTCAAGTTTGTACTCAAATGAGGCAAAGTGGATATTTACTCTGGATCTCTAAAAGCATTGACAGAACTCAGGACAGTAGGACCTGCATCATCAATTTTCTCGAGTAGCTTCTGAATCCTCGCGTCTGCAACTTTAGCAATGAAGTCCTCATCAACCAGAACATTAGCTGTTTTAAAGTTCCCGTGGATTATTGAAGGACGTTGGCCATGTAGATGACTTAAACCTGTTACAGTTGAGAACAATTTTAGAGTCATCTTTGTTTCTGTTTCTCATTCTAGGACACTTATCTCGGACGAGTCTTATGATATACCTTTAGCTGTTCCAATAGCAATAGATAACCTTTGCTTGAATTCTAGCTTTGTTGCAGATTCCCTTCCTGTGTCTGACAAGAGAACCAATCAGCTTTGGCATATAATTGGTAACATATATATATGTGCAAGGCTGTCTACTCAATTGAGCCCTACCATACAAATGATTGCGCATGCTTCCATTAGGCAAATACTCGAAAACCAGCATGGAGTATCCACTGTCTTGGCAGTAGCCTAAAAGACTGACCAGGTTGCGGTGTTGAATCCTTGATAAATGAGCAACCTAATAGTGGAAATGCAAAGTTAGATATGTGTAACCCTTTTAGTTGGTTTAGTTGGCTTCAATGTTACATGTCTCTTTGAGGTTATAGTTTCCACTTATTTGCTTTTTTGTTAAAACAGGAATATGAAGTTCAAAATTGTATCAGTTCCTCAAGAAGGAAAGGAATGAAGTGAAAAGATGAGTAGGATAGTACATATCCATTCCTTGCCTTTTCTTCCTATTCAATTAAACAATCAACCCCCTTTAATAGCTAGACATACCTCATCAGGAAATTCCTGTTTAGGAGTCCCTAAACGCCTTTTTATAGCAACGACAGTTCCATCACAAAGCAACCCTTTGAAAACCAGACCAAAACTCCCACAACCAATGAGATTGCTCTCATCAAAATGCTTTGTGGCTTTCTCCAACTCTTCCATTCTGAACAGCCTTGATGGACCAAAAGATGCTCCCCTTTTCATCTCCACTGAAACTAACTTGGCCACTACATTTAGCAGAAAGTATAGACTTAGCATAGCAGGGCAAAATTTTAGTGATGATTTCTATTTTTCCACATTACCTACTGCAGATGGATCTGAAGAAGCTGAGTCTGAATTCTTATTTGAATTCTTCCTGTTGCGGAACGTGCGAAAGCATACAAAGAAAATTACTCCCAAGAGGAGCACTGCCCCTCCAATACCTCCTGCTATAGCTGCAAATGAACTTGCCATCCAAGAAAATCATCCAACTTACTTGAACATTGACACTTGTGGTTGTTATATGGATCAATCAAGAAACTTTCAAGTCAAAACTTTCATGTCCTCCTCCTTCATAAGAGTGCTAGAAACCATACGGATGAATAAAGGTACCAACTTGAAGTACTCCATCAGTATGAAAAATCAGATCAAGGTGGTGGTCCTAGCTCTACTTATGTACTAAAAATAATTGCTGACAAATGTTGATTTTTGAAGAATCCATTTGGGAAACAGTAACTATGGTAAGGAAGCAATGCTGCCAATTTCCTTGTATCAGACAACTCATTGGCTAATTTACATAGTACCCCACTTTCTTGTCCATGCAACACTCACACATACCAATATGTCATTCAAGAAAGAGTACTAAGCTCTAACACAGTTGAAGCACCCTCTTTTTATATCCAACAAAAATCTCTTTCTTCTTCTACTTCACTTTTTTCCTTGGCCTGCTCTCAGTAAAACTAAGAAAAAGAGGAAGTAATATTAGTGGTTTTCATCAGATTCTGTCCCTCTTTACACCAATTCAGTTAAAATTACATACCTTGTCAGTTGTACAAGTACTTTTTGATTCCCTTATGTAGAAAGATAGTTGGCATTGGAGATGACACTTACAGGTGTCTAACAATTTCCACACACCAAGAATATCTTAATAAGATAAAATCATGGTAAGAGTGTTACAAATTCACATGAAATTACCAATAAAATGTGCTTTAGTAAAGTCTTTCAAAATAGGAAAACAAGGAAGAGAGGTTCTCATCCAATCTGAGTGAGTAGATGTAACTGATGGAGTAGTAAAACAGTTTTTTTCTTTATTAGGTTAGGCTTATTTGGTAATAATTTAACTTTAAACTTTATCTTTTACGCTTAACGAAAAATATTTTTTGGCTTGTTTTAGACGATAGAATTCAAAAATCTTCTTTTATTTCTTAAACAACGTGTCCAGTCAAATTAGATCATATAAATTGAAACTAAGGGAGTACTATGTAAGTTTAATTGAAAGGAATCAAAAGAAAAGGTGAAAAAATCCATCTAAGTCTTTTCCTTGTATCCACACTAAGAACCTTTTTGCTTTCTTTTTCTTTTTCTTTTTCTTTGTTTGACCTGGAAAGAAGAAGAGTCGCTGTTGTTATTTTTGTTGGTAGAATGAGACATCACGTCATTACAGATCATGACAGCTGAGCAATTAAGACATTCCCCACAACAAAATCCCATACACAAATGCTGCTGGACTTACTTGTTGACTTCTTTCTTATTAGAGTACTTTAATATTTGGGAGTGGTTTGATTACCGGTTAGTGTTACGAGGTCTTAGTAATAAAGAAATTAATTATATAGGTATTAGTAATAGGTAAATTAGTTATTCATGAAAGAGTTTGAAAAAAATAATCTTCTTCATTATTTTCATTAATTGAAAGGTATATATACAAGTTACATATTTTCATAATAGGAGAATCTTATTCTTATTCTATTTCTAAAACATTATTCTAACTATACAATTATGGTAAGTGTACAAGACTAATTAAGATAACATTTACACTACAATATACCAACAATATACATTCCAAATATACTACACTGCTTCTGCCCGTGATGGGCTGAAGCCACTGCCCGAGATGGGCTGAAGCCCACTGTCAAGATCATTTGCCCGTGATATACAATCTTGTATATTGGGTGCATATCACGGGTATATTGTTTTGTTTAACACACCCCCACAGTCATAGCGGGCGGTCTTCGAACGCTGAAACTGTCCCTAAAATCTTCAAAGAGTACCGAGGGAAGACCCTTTGTAAAGATGTTTGCAACTTGATATCTTGACGGGACATGACATACGCGTACCTGTCCCCGAGTAACTTTTTCATGGATAAAGTGAATGTACATCTCGATATGCTTAGTGCGTTGGTGTTGAACCGGATTACCTGACAGGTAGATGGCACTAATATTATCACAATACACTAAGGTCGCCTTCTGAATGGGACAATGAAGCTCTAAAAGATAGTTACGTAACCAACATGATTCTGAGACCACATTAGCTACCCCTCGATATTCGGCCTCAGCACTTGAGCGGGATAGAGTTGCATGACGCTTCGCAGACCAGGAGACCAAGTTGTTGCCAAGGAACATACAATAGCCAGATGTCGACCGTCTGGTGTCTGGACAACCACCCCAATCAGCATCTGTGTATGAGACAAGTGTGGATGGCGAGGAAGGATATAAATGCAAACCATAGTCCATTGTACCCTGAATATACCTAATGATGCGTTTGATTGCATTCATGTGCTCAATTCGGGGATCATGCATGAATAAACACACCTGCTAGACGGCATACGTAATATCCGGTCTTGTAAAAGTAAGATACTAAAGGGCCCCTGCAAGACTGCGATAGCGGGTCGGGTCCTCGTATGGTACGCCGGCCGCGGCACTAAGCAAGGCTTTGTATCAACTGGAATGGAAATGGACTTACAGGATGACATCCCAGTCCTCTCGATAATCTCAGCTGCATACTTTCTTTGAGACAAAAACAAACCATCTAAATGACGCTTGACGGCAATCCCCAAAAAGTAACTCAAGGGTCCTAAGTCTTTCATAGCAAACTCAGAGCTGAGCATGGTCATGATAAACTGGCGTAAGGCATCGGAAGAGGCAGTCAAAATGATATCATCCACATACAACAGAATGTAGGCCAAGGACAAACCACGACGGTAGATGAACAAGGAATTATCTGACCTGCTGTGAGTGAACCCAATAGTCAAAACATAGTCATCAAACCTTGTATACCAGGCTCGTGGAGACTGCTTAAGCCCCATATAAGGACTTCTTCAATAAACAGACATGATGAGAATGGTTGGGATCCCTGAATCCCAACGGCTGATGCATATAGACTGTTTTCTTGAGATCACCATTTAGGAAAGCATTCTTGACATTCAACTGATGAATAGGCCATGCCTTTGAAAGAGCCAAGCTAAGCACAGTGCGAATGGTAGCCGGCTTGACCACCGGACTAAACGTCTCCCCACAATCTATACCAACCTGCTGAGTCTTACCATCACCCACAAGTCGCGCCTTATGTCGAGCAAATGACCCATCTGAATTCTTCTTATGAACAAAAATCCACATAGACCTGATAATATTAATACCAGATGGACGGGGCACCAACTCCCACGTCTTATTATCAATAAGAGCATTATATTCATCAGTCATAGCAATTTTTCAATTCGGGTTGTTTAAGGCAGACACGTGATTACGGGGCAATGGGGATTTAGAAATATTAGAATGTAAATTAAAATGTCTTTTAGGTGTAAAAATACCCCGCTGACTACGAGTGACCGGTCTATGACTCGAGAAAGAATTGAGTGAATTTTGGGAATTTGCTGGGCTCGGGACGGGTAGCGGCGACGATGGGCTCTTGGCCCAAATCGGCAATCTGGAGCAGCAACTAGACCGGTTCGAATTAGGGTGGGTAGCCCAATCGGCTGTCTTGATCCGATGCGAAATTGTGACGGGACAATGGGGCCAGCGGGCAGTGGGCCCGCTGGAGGATTTTGGGTGCGGGAGATGTCCGAAAAATGGTGAGTAATATACGGGGATATACCATCATTCAAAAAATTATACGAACTAGGCTCGGGAGTATGAACTTTAGTAAATGGAAATTGGGTTTCATCAAAAATTACATGGTGATTAATTATGATTTTCTTGGAGGATAAATCAAAGTATTTATAACCACGATGATTAGACGGATAACCCAAAAATACACACGGAGTAAACCGGGCCTGAAGTTTGTTAATTGTGGTGGATGGGAATAACGGATAACATAAGCACCCAAAAACCTGAAGATGAGAATAAGACGGATTTTATTATATAAAATTTAGAGGGGGAAGAATATGTCAAACCTTTGGAAGGAATTATGTTAAGGAGACATGTCGCCATTTGAATAGCATGATGCCAAAAATATGGGGGTACGGAAGCATGAATTAAGAGAGTTCGGACAATGTTATTTATGGAACGAATTTTGCGTTCGGTTTTCCCATTTTGTGAAGATGTATGAGGATACGAAAAATGAAAATTGATCCCATTATTTGCACAGAACTCCCGAAACTCCCTATTGTCATACTCTTTTCCATTATCACACTGAATATTTTTTATTTCTCTTTCGAATTGTGTTATAACGAATGTTCTAAACTTTATGAAGACGAAAAATACTTGAGATTTATTTGTAATTGGAAACGTCCACAAAAATTTAGAATAATCATCCAAAAAAAGAACATAATACTGATGACCCAACGAACTTAGAATAGGAGACGTCCATAGGTCGCTATGAATAATATCAAATGGCATTGAAGTATGAGAACTTGAGTCTACAAATGGCAACTTAACACTTTTTTCTAACGAACAAGATTGACAAATTAGATTACGACTCGTACCCTTACAAGAAATAAAACTATTTTTATCTAAAACAAATAAAATAGAGGATCCCGGATGACCAAGGCGAGTATGCCACAAGGAAGGAGAAATGGCGGCAAAGGCTGATGGCAAGGCTTGACTCGGTGGACTGAAACCGGACGTGATAGGATAAAGATCTCCCCTACTATCACACCTCATGAGAGGACTCCCCGTCTTGAAATCCTTCACAGAGAAACCAAAAGGATCAAATTCAACAGAAACAGAATTTTCAGTGGTGAACTTTCGGACAGACACTAAGTTTTTAATCAATTTGGGGGCATGTAAAGAATTTTTCAAGATAAAGGGTGGATTGGGGGAAGACAACATTTTCTGACCATAACCCTGAATTGGAATAGAGTTACAATAACCAACAATTATACCCCGAGGGTTGCTCAAATTGAAATAAGATGAGAGAGTACCTGAATCGGATGTCATGTGGGTAGTGGCACCGGTGTCATATACCAATTTGGGTCCGGTTGAGTTAAACCCAATGTGTGCATCGCGGCATCGATATCGGTCTGGGTGGGGCCTGCTGCGTAGTGAGCTTGCGGAGGTAGGGGTTCAAGTATTCCAAGATCACCGAATCGGGCCGTAGGCTGCTGGAATCGGGCGTTAGTAGGCGATGGGCGATGGCCGTGATCGCCGATTGTTGGGCTGAAAGACTAGTCGCCCACCGTCAGCCGTAAAGTCAGCCGGAAAATATGGGTTGCTGGCCCACGGCCCATTGCCCCAGCCCCACTGCCATGGGCCCCACTGCTGAGACCAGTAGGGTGGAGGGCCAATGTTCACTGGACGGGGCCCACTGTCGGCCTGCTGACCACCGAAACCGTCGCGTTTTCCCCCGCGGTTTTTGTTATTATTCCAACGATTATTTTTGCCGCCACCATGAGTATGGTTTTGGCCCGAATTATTAACAAAACCCGAAGAATTTTTGGAGGACGTCATTAGGATGACGTGGCTTGCTCTGGTAGCCACCTTTTTAGCCAAATCGGCTTCATCCAAAGTAAGCATGGAGCGGGCTTGATAAAAAGTGGGAAGTGGGTTGCTTTGACGAAGGAGAGTCCCAACGTCATTATAGGCCTCAGAAAGACCGGCAACCAGTTGTAGAACCAGACGATTATTTGTTACAGGTGCGCCAACGTTACGGAGTTGGTTCGCCAACTCCTTGAGTTTCTTGTAATATGCAGACACGTTTGGAAATTCTTCCATGCGAACTAGAGAGAATTCCTGCTCGAGTGTGACAACACGTGAATCTTGGTTATCTTGGAATATGTCACGCAATCTATTCCAAGTAGTCATAGCCATGGTATCCGGCTCAATAATCGTTTGTAAGAGGTCAACCGAAATATTGGAATAGATCCACTGGAGAACGGTAGCATCAAGAGTAATCCATAACTGAGGATCCTCCGCGGGAATAGGTGTAGCGGGAGGAATTATGTGATGGATAACTTGATGGGAGATAGCGTGAATTTTAAACTATTCTGCCCACGTCGCATATTGGACGTTTTCCATCTCAAGCACAATAGGGATACTGTTCTTGACGTTAGAAACCATGAGGGCAAGATAAAAATTGTTCTTAGACATATTGAAAGAACAAAGAAGGAGGGGAAATTTGGGAATAGTAAGAGAGATTTTGGAGAGCGGAAGACCAATTTTGGACAAGAAACCCGAGGTGGGGGTTCGGCTGAGAAGGGCACAAAATTTGGGAGAGAAAATTTTGTTTAGACCTAGTCTCTTGATACCATGAAAGAAATAATCCCCTTGATTATTTTCATTAATTGAAAGGTATATATACAAGTTATATATTTCCATAATAGGAGAATCATATTCCTATTCTATTCCTAAAACCTTATTTCTACCATAATTCTAACTATACAATTATGGTAAGTGTACAAGACTAATTAAGGTAACCTTTACACTACAATATACCAACAATATACATTCCAAATATACTACACTGCTTCTGCCCGTAATGGGCTGAAGCCCACTGTCAAGATCATTTGCCCGTGATATACACTCTTGTATATTGGGTGTATATCACGGGTATATTGCTTTGTTTAACAGAGTTATGCAAGGTTTAGTTATTTTATCTCTTACACTGCATAAAATAATAGTTCTTAGATTCTCCCATAACTTATATATGTATTCCCTTTGTCCCAATTTATATGACACATTTTTCTTTTTAGTTAGTCTCAAAAAGAATTACACATTTTCTTATTTGGCAACAATTTAACTTTAAACTTTACATTTTACGCTTAACGAGATGATCTATAACCACACAAATATCTTCGGCTTGTTTTAGACCACAAGATTTAAAAGTCTTTCTTTATTTCTTAAACTTCGTGACCAGTCAAACTACATCATATAAATTGGGACAGAGAGTATTAGTTATGACGAAAACAAAAACATGAATCAAATATTGTATTAGCAATGTTATGTCTTATGTGAAAAGGAGAAAAACCCAACCAAACATTATATAACTTCTGTTAGATTTTGTGTGGAGATTATACATGTATTAGTTACGTGGAGAAAAAATATAAACCAAACATTGTATTAGTAATGCTATGTTTTATGTGGAAAAGAGAAAAACCAACCAAATATTGTACTATAACTTATGCTAAATTTTATATGGAGATTATTTTTCACCATTTTTGTTAACAAACAGTATATAAAAGTTATGCTAAGTTTAGTATGTGAATAACTCATCTCTAACCCACAACCAAACGACTCACTGGTGGAGTTTTATACTGCACATTGATTTTAAGTCTTTATCCTCCACTTTTTGGGTGCTAATATAATGGTTGGGGACAGTGTGCTAATATAATGGTTGGGGACAGAGTGCTAATATAATGGTCGGGGTCAGCCAATCTTATGGCTATGAATTTAAAGGAAAAAAAAGTCTTAAGCACCATACCATGTACAAAAATATCTCACTCTCAGTGTTATTTGAATGACTCTTATACCAAGTACTCACTTTATCTCATTTTACATGGACATTTTCATTTTTAGTCTGTATTGTAGTTTCTAAAAAGAATAACGTCTAAACAATTTAATTTTAAATTTCAGTTTATCCTTAATAACATGATTTTATAATCATAAAAATGTCAAGTCTTTCTATTTTTTTTATACTCCGTATTTAATCAAACTCGAGAGTAATGTTTAGTGAAAACACTTGTCTATTATTGGTTTTCTGGTGACCTGATTGTTTAATTATTAGATTATCAGTACTTAAATTTAAACTCGTATTTGCCTCTATATATATTTACCTCTTGTTGAGCTGTTGGCATTTACCTTTTTTTCCATGAAAAGCTGGAGATGAGCTGTTGGAAGATTCTTGAGAAGTAAGATATTCCCTGTACATCCTCTCTGTCTCATTTATAAACTTTTTGTTTTATTTTCTTATCACTCTTTTTGTCCTTGAGACGGAACTACAGTGTACAGAAGAAAAGGGATTGTGGAAACAATGAGCATGACGTTTCCGGAGGATTCGATACTTGAGAAATATAAGTAGCGTTTGGACATAAAAAATGTGAAATTTGAGGGGGGGGGGGGGAATTTAAAAATAGTATTTGAAAATTGGAGATGTTTGGACATGAATACAACTTAGAAAAATATTAATATTTTATGAGTGATTTGGAGTGGGGGAAAAGGGAAATAGTTGTTTGGAATTTTTCCAATTTAGGTATTCAATTTGAAGTTAATTTTGAAAAATTATAACAATTCTATATCCAAACATGATTCCGGATTACAATTCTGAAAAAAATAAAAATTATTCATGGCGACATACCTAAGAGATGGAAAAGGGATAAATTTGTTCCTCTAACATGCGAGAAGGATCAATTTTATTATTTATAAAAAAATACTTCGTCTTTACTATTAGCGAATATTCTCAGAATATTCGTCGTATAATTTGTAATTATGATAAATGTATATTTAAGGTAACTTAGGATTCTAATTGTATTAGGAATCAACCTTTGTAAGGTAAGTTAGGATTCGTACCATATTAGGAATCAACCTTGTACAGCTATATATATTGTGAATAATGAAAGAAATTCCTAAGGGAAATTATTCTATATTTCATGGTATCAAGAGCCTAAAACCTAAATCCTCATTCCCATTGAAATCAGATTTTTTTTCTCGCTTTCACGAGAAAAAATTCTGGTTTCTTCCTCCATATTTCGGCCAAACCAGAAAATTATCTTCCCTCGACAGGCGGCAACCATGTCTTCCCCTACAAATTCCGTTTCATCCACTGGCACACTTGAAAACCCCTCTCAACGTTCAGTAACTTCTTTTCATCCGGCATTCGCCGTTAACAACATCAAGAATTTTATCCCTATAATTCTTGATCAAGAAGACTGTCAATATTCCATGTGGATGGAACTATTCTACATTCATGCATGTGCATACAGCGTGCTCGATCACATTGACGAATCTGTTCCTCGTCCCACCGATGTTACAGACTCAATCTGGCGTCGTCTTGACGTCATCGTCAAACAATGGATCTACGGCACCATCTCCAAAGATCTGTTATGCACTATCATGAAAACAGGTGCTACGGCACGTGAACTTTGGGTCCGGCTAGAAGAAATCTTTCAGGACAATAAAAATACTCGGGCTGTGTATTTGGAAGAGCAATTCAACAATACCTGCCTCGAGAATTTTAACAACATGTCCGAATATTGTAAGCAACTGAGACTCATAACCGATCAACTATCCAACGTCGGGACTTCTGTTTCAGAAACCAAGATGGTGTTTCAACTTGTTGCGGGTTTACCGAAAGGTGAATATGACACACTCGCAACAATGATTCAACAAGCCGACCCTCTCCCAAGTTTTAACAAGGTACGTTCACAAATATTGTTGGAAGAAACTATACGTGCTAAACAAGAGGAACATAATCAAAAGGCGTTAGCCGTTGACGGGATGGCAACACCGCGCCAAAGAAGAACTCAATAGCTCCAGCAGAAGAAAGAACAGAGCAGCGGAGGTCTTGGCGGCACAGGTCGCAACAACAAAGGCAAGGGCCGCGGAAAGGGCCAACGCAACCGGATCGGACAACAAACACCATCGGACAAAGAAGAAGATGGTCCAACCAGCAGAAGAAGCGGGCCCAACCAAAGAATCGGGCCTCGCATGCATGCCCGCATTCGACCGCAGGGCCTGGGCCCCAAAGCAGCCTTGGTCGACCCGGCCTGTTGGGCCCTGCCTCAGCCACCAGCGAGCCCACTGACAGTCCAAAGAAGAAGAAGAATCGCAGCCATTGCGATCAAAGAAGAAGAAGACTGCAGCAGCCAAAGACTGCCCCGATCTGATTTGGGCGCATACACCACCGTGAACCTTCAACAGCGACAATTGGTACATGGACACCGAGCCACATCTCACCTCACCCGATCGTCAGGTAACCTATCTCAACTACGTCGGCTAAAGTGTCCTCAATTTATTACCGCCGGCAATGGTAATCGCATTCCAATTGAAGGTTCACGGTAACACACACACCAAACATCCACATCCACCTTTCTCCCTAAACCACGCCCTATACACACCTAACATCATTAAAAACTTAATCTCTGTTAGAAAATTCACTAGCAATAATTACGTATGCATTGAATTTGACCCTTTTGGTTTTTCTGTGAAGGAACTCAATACGGGAAAATTCTTACACGCTGCAATAGTGTGGGAGACCTCTACCCATTCACTCAATCTTCCATTGTCGGACCGCAAGCACCTCTATCCCTTGCGGCGATCTCTCCCTCAACTTGGCACAACCGACTCGGACACCTGAGACCCGCTTTACTTTTCTTAGGACTTCTAAGCGTATTCAATGTAATAATGGGAAAATTGCCCAACACTGCTTTTTCTTGTCCACTAGGCAAACATACTCGTCTTCCCTTTATGTCATCAAACAGTGTTACTTTTCTCCTTTTGATATTGTTCATCTTTGATTTATGGACATCTCCGATTGCTAGCTCTTTGGGTCATAAATTCTATCTAGTATTCTTGGATGATTTTTCACATTTTGTCTGGATTTACCCATCGAAATTCAAATCAAGTTTTTGCAAAATTCCTCGAGTTTCAAAAATTCATTAAGACACAATTTGAAAAACCTATTAAATCATTCCAATGTGATAATGGACGTGAATTTAATAACTCGACATTTCACAATTTCTGTTCTAAACAAGGCATGGTTTTTCGTTTTTCTTGTCCCTATACTTCTTCCCAAACGGAAAGGTCGAAAAGAATTATACGTACCATCAATAACATGGTCCGCACACTTCTGTTTCATGCCTGCCTACCACCGCATTTTTGGGTCTATGCTGTCAAAATGGTAGAATCCCTTCTAAATATTTTACCAACTAGCACACTCCAAAACAAAACCCCTACAGAAATCTTATACCGTAGGCAGCCATCATATGATCACCTACGTATTTTTGGATGCTTATGCTACCCCAACATAGCCTCCACTGCACCCCACAAACTTGCCCCTCGCACTCTTCCATGTGTCTTCCTTGGTCTATCTCCTAATCATCGGGGCTACTTGTGCTATGAAATTGCTACTCGCAAAATCATCGTCTCCCGTCACGTTACCTTTAACGAGACAACCTTTCCTTTTTCAAATCTCCAGAAATTTCAGACCACCGATTACATCTTTCTCGATGAACCGAGTTTGTCTCCGATCATCCAAAATCTGTACCAGCAGTAGCTCACTGTTCCGACGCCACTGCTGCCTCCAGTAGTGTCATCTGACCCTCCCGCAGCAATGCTACCACCCAGTCCAGCTCCCACACCACCCATGCTGCACCCTGTTGAGTCTAATGCACCACCCACACTGCCTCCAGTCCAACAAATCCAACAACCTGTCGAGTCTCCTGCTTCGCAAAGAACATCAAGCTACCAACCAGCCTCCGCAACTCACCGGCTTACCACCAAAGAACTACCCGACCTCCCACTGCAGCCCCCTCATCGCATAAGACTCGTGCACAACACGGGATCTTCAAACCTAAGGTTCATTTCAATCTCTCCACACAAACCTTATCACCCATTCCAAAGAATCCAAAACTAGCTAAACTGGACCTCAATTGGAATGCGGCCATGTGCGAAGAGTTTAACGCTTTAACCAAGCAGAACAGTTGGGATTTGGTACCTAGACCAGCTGGTGTGAATGTTATCCGGTGTATGTGGCTATTTCGTCACAAGTTCAGAGACAGTGGTGACTTAGAGAGGTATAAGGCAAGACTAGTTGCAAATGGCACTAATCAGCAGGAGGGTATTGATTGTGGTGAGACATTCAGTCCGGTTGTTAAACCGGCCACTATTCGGACTGTTCTCAGTATTGCTATGGGCTTGCATTGGCCGATTCATCAGCTTGATGTCAAGAATGCGTTTCTTCATGGGGATTTGAAAGAGACTGTGTACATGCATCAGCCTCCTGGTTTTGTTCATCCGGCAGCTCCACAGTTTGTGTGTCGTCTCAGGAAGTCATTATATGGATTGAAACAGGCCCCCCGCGCCTGGTATGATCGGTTCGCCAGGTATCTTCTGCATATTGGTTTTGTATGTAGCAGGTGTGATACCTCTCTCTTCACTTTTCACCGAGGTAGCAGCACTGCATATTTGCTATTATATGTCGACGATATTGTTCTTACTGCCTCATCTGACGGGTTGAAGAATGAAATCATTGCTCTACTCAAAACTGAATTTGCTATGACTGACTTGGGGAAGCTAAGTTATTTTTTGGGTATATCGGTGACTAGAGCTGCTGCCAATATGTTCCTGTGTCAGCGAAAGTATGCAGAAGAGATAGTGTACAGGGCCAAGATGGCAAATTGTAAAATTATGCCAACTCCGGTGGACTCAAAATCCAAGCTTAGTGCCAATGACGGTGCGCCAGTTTCTGATCCCACTCTATATCGGAGTCTAGCAGGTGCTCTTCAGTATCTTACATTCACTAGGCTTGATATTGCATATGCCGTTCAGCAGGTGTGTCTGTTCATGCACGACCCCCGAAAGTCCAATTTTGCCGCCCTCAAACGTATTATCAGATATGTTAAGGGCACACTTGACTTTGGCTTACATCTATACCCCTCTGCCCCAACCAAATTGCTAGCCTACACGGATACAGATTGGGCAGGATGCCCCGACACACGTCGCTCCACCTCCGGCATCGTGTATTTCTTAGGGATAGTCTTATCTCATGGTCCGCCAAGCGGCAGGCCACGCTGTCCCGTTCGAGTGCTGAAGCAGAATATCGCGGAGTTGCTAATGTCGTCGCTGAGATCTGTTGGCTCCGAAATCTTCTTTTGGAGCTCCAGTGTCCATTACGCAAGGCGTCTATAGTTTATTGTGACAACATATCTGCTATCTATATGTCTCATAATCCACTCCAACATCAACGAACTAAGCATATTGAGATGGATATCCACTTTGTGCGAGAGAAGGTTGCTCGTGGTCAGGTCAAAATTTTACACGTGCCTTCCTCGTATCAGTATGCAGATATTTTCACAAAGGGACTACCGCGACAGCTCTTCACCGACTTCCGATCCAGCCTTAGCATTCGGCCTCCTCCCGCTCCGTCTGAGGGGGAGTATTAGCGAATATTCTCAGAATATTCGTCGTATAATTTGTAATTATGATAAATGTATATTTAAGGTAACTTAGGATTCTAATTGTATTAGGAATCAACCTTTGTAAGGTAAGTTAGGATTCGTACCATATTAGGAATCAACTTTGTACAGCTATATATATTGTGAATAATGAAAGAAATTTCTAAGGGAAATTATTCTATCTTTCATTTACTTAGTTCAAATATATCCTCATTCGTCAAGGTTTGTTCAAAGCGGATACCCAATTTCACGTGACATTAATATTTGGTGATGTGAATACGATGTTGCATGGCACGTCCGCCTCGACTCATTTTATCCCATCCCGTCTACTTCTTCGACATTGTTCTCCTCTCAATCACTATTGTCAACGCCTACACCACCATCACCAAATATCAATGTCATATGGAATTAGCGTTCACTTTAGATAGCTCACAGAGGGGTATATTTGAACCACTCAAATAACATAAGCTTATTGTTGGTATGAATAGTATAACAGAGTAATTTCACCCTTTTTTATATAAGAAAATACATTCTTGATTGAAGTTCTTTCTAAATATCAAGCGCACAGTGGGATGTAAGTTACATTGTCGGCAGCAAGTGGAGTCTCCCCCACTTTCATTAGTTTGAGTTTTTATATATAGTTGAATAATTTAAAAAAAAATATATGCATTTAAATGAAGTTTGCATCCAACAATAACAATATATTCAGTGAAATCTCACAACGTGGAGTCTTGAAAGGGTAAAGTGTACGCAGACCTTACCTCCACTTTGGTAGATAGAGCAGTTGTTTCCGGGAGACCATCGGCTCAAGACAAAGCATAATCACAAGCAAGCAAAGCAAAGCAAGAGAAACGGTCAGACTCAGACAAGAAATTAAGTGGGTGCAATGGTCTTGACTTTGTCTCTAATCAAGCCAATCACAATTCAATCGTTTTAAAATAAGTAAACAATAAATTTGACTATTCCAAAGAAATCTAAGTTATATGTCAGTTTTAGCCCAGAAGGGATTTAGAATTTCTAGAACATGAGTGCACCACTAAAAAAAAGTATTAAGTGGTAATTGATCCATATTCCTCTAAGTAAATAACTCAACATTAAACCAAGTTCACTATTCAGCCGTAAGGAAATAACTCAACATTAAACTAAGTTCATCATTCAGTCGTTTTGGAGTATGGGTGCCAACAGATAATATTATATTAATTCTAGAAAATATGATTATAAAATAACTAGTTTTGCAAAGAGACCATAGATTCACGTGCATCATATTTTGCACCGTAAATACGCCCCTGGTCAAGAACAGATCATCTAGGATTTGGTTTTGTGGGTTCAAAGGGGCTCTATAAATATACACACGCTACACGTGTGTATGTATGTATGTACATATATCTTTTTGCATACCTATATAAGGTCCGAGTTTGGTTGAATTCGCTACGAAGGGCTAGATATGTCTCTGAGTTCACTATTAGAAACAGAGATTTTTCTAATTGACTATTCGTGGAAAATTTGTGTTATAAAACATGATTTTCCTACTTCATTCTCGTTGAACCAGTTCATTGGAAAAATGCATGGTGGAAAATAAATTTTCATTGAAACGCTGAAAACTTTCTAATTATTTCGTGTAAAAACACTACTATTATTTTTTCTTTTCTCACTAATTCAATCAAAATATGGGCGAAAATAGTAACTGGATATTTTTCAATAGGAAAATAGGAATTTTTAGTAGGGGTTATAAGTCCGTCTTAGTCAAGAATGAGTTCAGATTCAGACTGTGGAGTAGTATTTATATACCCACACATTTCTTGTAAATTTGTTGCATATGAGTACATACATGATTATAAGCTATCAATTCAACTGAACCTGCTGCAAAAAGTTAGTAGTGTCTGGCTAAGAAACTAGCCATTAAGAGGAGAAACAGTAAATGTGTCTCTGGTCAAGAGACTAGCCATAAAGAGGAGGACAGTTAATGTTGGAAAATTAAAAATCTGGGTTGCTTTCAATATGCTGTCAGTGTCTAGTAGGGATATGTAATGTGTATATGTGCATTTCTATGAATACATATTGTTCAATATGTGCTCTTCTAAAGCTGCAGGTACTTTATAAAATACCATTATGCATGTGCAGTAGAATGCAATTGGTTACCAACTCTGGTGGTCCCAAGACCAATTAATCCCATTTGCTACTTTCACTATCAAGTGTTCTCCGATGAAATTAATTCTAATCAAAACACAATTAGAGATTTATATTTTAAGATTTAAAGATAAGTGAGTTGTATCCGATTCGGAGAACCCCTCGATGAGTCAGGTATTGTATGATAGGTTAAAGATAAGCAAATATACGAACAAGCAAGTAAAAGAGTAAAATAATATGAACAAACACGCTTTGATTCGGAATGGATAATGAAAAACAATGAACAAGTGTTTCTCTCAATGTATTGTTCTCAGAAAAAGATCTGGATTACAAGTGTGGGCTTAAAGGATACAATGTGTCTTTCCTTTTCTTCTCAGTCTCACATATATAGGACAAAACTAGACTATTATGCCCCCCTAAAGTTTTGACGACGTGAGCGTGTTGATGTCACCATGCACGCGCGCGCTGCGACACTCTGATCTAGGGAGGCTGATGTGACTGGAGTTGTTGGAGGGGAAGACAGTTGTGTGAAGACTTGGAGCCGTTAGACTTCCTGGATATACTAATCCACCCGGGAGCATTTCTACCTAATGTGACTGGTGTTGTTGGGAGTGGAAGACAGTTGTGTGAAGACTCAGAGCCATTAGACTTCCTGGATACACTAATCTACCCGGGAGCATTTCTACCCAATACAGATAGTCCCCCACTTTCTGAGGCCTTTGAACTCATTAGATCGGGAGCATTTCTACCCTGCTGAAGCATCTGAGGCTTTGGCAACTATCACTTGATTTCGGTACTCCCTGCGCGGAGTTTTAATATTTTGGATATGTTACCATGTTTCCTTTTTTTGGAAAACATTTGTTTTGCTACTAGTATTGCCCACGTTTTTTTGCCTTTCTTTTCGGTGAATATTTTCATGTGTTTCTGTATCGTTTATGTCCTGGGTCATAAGTTTTTGTTTAACTTGTTTAGGTCCCATGCAGGGGGCACATATTACTATTTATTACCCTGATTATGTTGGTATGCTTTGTGGCCGGGTGTGAAAGTTTACCCGATTCTTTGAAGTGAAGTAGTTCAACCATATGGATCCTTCCACCCAAGGTTCCCCTCATAGGGACTATGCTCTATGGAAAATTCGAACGTTTGTGTTTAAGTTTCACGATTGCATTTGGTCCTTCACGATGCGCATGGTGTTTTGAGCAATCGCTTTGCCCAATCCAAGAATATTACTTCCGACCGCATATTTTATGATTGGATATTAAAATTTTCCATTTCATAATAAAAATGACCCCCCCTCCCTTTTGTTCGGTGTTGATGAGGAGGACGTCTCGACCTCATCTTATTTTGACATAAGGTTATGTTTCCTTCACGCTCTAAGGCCTGCAGGTCGTATCGTGTGTTCGTGGTGGATATTATCAAGTCTGGAAGGACGCGTTTGTACCAACAACTTTAAAGTATAAGTAGCAAAATGCAAGCGTGTTTTCATTCACCGGGTTCAGTATGTAAACTCGAGTACATGCGTGTTTTGACAAAATTTTGAAAGTACAAATTATCAAAGGCCATAGGGGCGAATCTTCTTCTTTGGAGTTTGGAATTCCAATGAGAGTTCTTCTAGGTAATACGATTTATAGTTGTTGCCTCGTTAAAAACCTCGCCGCCAAAAACCCTTTCGGGAAAAAAATCAGTCAAGGAAAAGAGTGCAACACGTATTTTTTTACCTTCGCTTGCTATCCCTAAGGTGCTTGATTTCTTCGATCATTCCCAGTCTCGGCGCCAATCCCAGCCTTCCGATCAAAATGTTATAAAAATGAAAAGAAAAAGGAAAGAAGGTGAACTCATACCTATGACCCTCAAGGTCGTATCGTGGGAGTGAAATCGACTGAGAATTCTAGCAAACCTTGCGTCTGTATCTTTGAGCGAAGTTGATATGACAGGTCGTACTCACTTATTTTGACCGACCACTAAGATATTTGGCTCGTGTGTTCCTTTCTTTGCAATAGAGTTTGCAGTGGGCCACTTGTAACGACTGTTATCGAATGACACTAAGTATGGTCACAGCTTACGTGTGGCAGTGACGAGGTCCAGAGCTGACTTTTCTATATCCGGTTATCGAGGCTCTACCCCGATTAATGTTTTACTTGCATAATAAATGGGGAGTTGCGCTTCTTCTTCTTCCCTTATCAGAGCGATGCTAATTGATACTGCCGAGATTGTCACATATACGAGCAATCATTCTCCTTCTTTTGGTTTGACCATTACGAAAGGGTTGGCCATGTAATCCTTGAGGTCTCGCAGACTATGGCAGCACTCCTGCATCCACTGAAATCGATGACACTTCTTTATAAGTTTAAAAAATTCATGACATCGGTCTATTGATCGAGAAACGAATCTCCACAGGGTTGCGACCTTTCCTTTCAACCTTTGTACCATCTTGACTTTATTTAGGGTGTCCGGCATTTCTTGGATGGCCCTAACTTTGTCAGGATTCATTTTAATGTCGCGGTCAAAGATAAGGTAACTCAAGAATTTCCCATATCTGACTTTGAAGACATATTTCTCTGGGTTTAGCGTCATGTCGTGGCGACGCAAGCGTCAAAAGTCTCTGTTAAGGAAGCCAGGTGAGTCACTGCTTCTCGAGATTTGACCAGCATGTCATCAATGTAGACTTTCATGGTATGGCTGATTTATTTTTCAAACAAATTCTTTACCAATCTTTGGAAGTCGCTCTTGCATTTTTAAGACCAAAAGGCATTACGTTATAACAAAAATTATCGTGATTGGTCAAAATTATCGTGATTGGTCATGAAAGAGGTTTTATCCTGATCTTTCGGATGTAGGTTGATCTGATTGTAACCGGAGTATGCATCGAGGAAGCTGAGTAGCTCATGCCCTACCGTGGAATCAATCGTCTGATCGATGTGCGGCAACAGGAAAGAATCCCTAGGACATGTTTCTTTCAAGTCTTTGAAGTCTACGCAGATCCTGAATTTGTTGAGTTTCTTGGGGACCACTATTATATTGAGTAAGCGTGCCACATTTTCCTTCACAAATTGGTCATTGACGGCAGATATTGGTTGTTTTATTTATCTCACCGGGGTGTGATTAGGATTGGCGCTCAGCTTGTGGATAGATATCTCGAGGGGATCCCTGTTATGTTAAGGTGAGACCAAGCAAAAAAATCGGAATTAGCTTTTAAATAATATAAGAATGCACCCCTAAGCTCTGGCGGGAGCTTAGAGCCCATGTATACATTCTTTTTGGGATAATTCTCAAAAAGCGTGGCTCTCTTTAGCTCTTCTATAGTGGAGTATGTGGGGTCCTTGTCTGATGGCATAACAAAACCTTTTGGGATGGCCTGGTCTGAATGTCCTTCCCCCACATGGTCCCTTCTTTCCTCCGGACACTCTTCTTGGGCTCGGTGTCTGTAATTGTTATTTATCCATCTTACGTCCCTACGGTTCTGCAACTATCATAGCATGCTCTGACTGGGGATTATGAAGGCTTCCTCTAATTTCTCTGACCCTAGGGTGGGAAATTTGACATGTTGATGGTAAGTTGAAGGGACCGCTTTCATTGCATGTAGCCACGAATGCATTGTATGTCATGTCACCAGACACGACGTCGAAGGTCGTACCCTTTTCCACGCCATCAACGTGAACCGTTAATTCAATTTCTCCCCTCGTCATTACTTGACGTGTTGAAGCCTGTCAGCACCTTTGTTACTAGGGCGATGAATTCATACATCCGCATTTTTTTAGGACGCGCAGCTGAATGATGTTCGTTGAACTCCCTGGATCAACCAAAACACGCTTAGTAAAAGATTTATTAATTTGTACAGATACTACCAAGGCCTCATTGTGAGGTGAGGTGAGATCCGCACAATTATTGCTGGAGAACATGATATCCCGACTCTCCATGAAATTTTGTGTGAAACTCGTGGTCGTGATAGAGATCTTGGATTTCCTCATTGATGTGTACGTAACCTTATTTACCACATCTTCTCCAAAAATTAATTGATAGTGTAAGTGGACGGAGGCGCTTGGTTTGGTTTCTGTCCAACATTCCTACTCAGATTAAGTTTCGCCCGGTCACTGATGTATTCTCTCAAATGTCTTGAGCGCATTAGTTGCGCCACTTTGATTCTTAAGTTGGCATAATCCTTTATGGTATAGCCATGCATGCTGTGAAAATGACACCACAACCCTATGTTCTTTTTCACCGGATTTGTGCGTACATCATCCGAAATTATGGCTTCCTTCATGGTTTTCATTACCGCCACCAATTCCGCTGCATTTATGCTAAAGTTATGATCGGATAGCTTTGGGGGGCCAGTCCCCCTTGACATGGATGTTTCAAATCGTGGAGGGTCTCGCTCAACGAGTCCTTGATGATTCATGTTGCTACCTTAGTTTGCTCTCGGCTGAAGAATCTTCGGTGTTATATGGCTCAAATCGTCCCTCACTCGAGGTGTTGGTGTTGAACCCTTGACACGGCCTCATCGGGTGGTGGTTGCCCATATATACCGATGCTACCACTCGCTGACCTCCTCAATCCGCATCTTGGCAGTGTATTTAAGGTTTATCTCGGTCTATGATTTTGTCGGAAATTCCTTCATGCTTTCCTTCAGTTTTCTGGATGCATTTGAATTGTTCTGGTTTAACCCGTCTGCAAATGCATTTGCGGCCCAATCCTCTGGGATAGCTGGCAGCAACACTCTTTCTCTTTGGAACCTGTCTACGAATTCCCGTAGCAACTCATCTGCTCGCTGCTTTATCATAAACACATCTTGTTTGTGCGTTTCCACTCTCCGGGCCCCGCGTGAGTCCTGACAAAAGTATCTGTAAGAGTAGTAAAATAGTCAATAGAATTTTCAGGCAAATGAGTGTACCAAAAGAGCGCTCCCTTTATGAGCGACTAGCTACATTTCTTTAGCATGACAGATTCGATCTCATGTTGCTTGAGGTCGTGTCCAGTAACGGTCGCTTCGAAGGTCACGATATGCTCATCCGAATCTGCGGTGCCATCATATTTTGGTATATTTGTCATTTTGAACTTCTTCAGAATGGGAACAGGGGCCGCGCTTTTTGGATATGGCAAGATCTCATATTTTTCTGGCTCCTACGCCTTTTACCATGGGCGGTGCTCCTGGTATTTTATTCATCCATTCATTCATTTCTTTTTCTATCCGATGCAGTCCTTTCGTGAACGCATCCATTCGCTCTTTCTTGCCATCAGTTCCCTTTTTACTGGTCTTGGGTGATGCCGAGGTCTTCACCACGTTCTAATTTGACGCCGAATTCCCAGCCCTATAATAAGTTGCTATGGCGGCCACTGTTCTCTCCATTCGCAACATCATTTCGTTCTACGCTTTGAGGACGACCGCAATCATATCCTTCGTCAAAGATCCTCCCTCGTTGATGGGCTCGGGCTTGCCAGTTTGAGATTTAGCTGAGCTTCTTCCTTCAAGTGTTTGCCTCCGTGCTTTTTTTGCTTCTTCGTTATCTGAGATGCCCTTACCCCACTCTTTGTCAGGTTGCTTTGGGAGGGGTCTATTTGTTGCTCTCAATCGGGCTCCTCTTTCGGCTCCGTTCTTAGTGTCATTGATGGATCTATCAAATCCCGATTATTGCCAGGCACTTGTTCCTCTTTGAGTCCCATGTGGCAACTGTTATTTTGTCTTTACATGCCTCTTTTTTTTTTAGTATAGCGACTTTGTTTAGTTTTTTCAAAGAGATCGGCTACAAATCAAGACAACACCACAATTGTTTATCCCTACAGACGGCGCCAAACTGTTTTCCGATAAAATTAATTATAATCAACAACACAATTAGAGATTAGTATTTTAGGGTTTAAAGACAAGTGAGTTGTATACTGTCCGGAGAACCCCTCGATGAGTTTTGTATGATAGGTTACGGATAAGCAAATATACGAACAAGCAAGTAAAAGAGTAAAATAATATGAACAAACAAGCTTTGATTTGGAATAGATAATGGAAAACAACGAACAAGTATTTCTCTCAATGTATTGTTCTCGGAAAAAGATCTAGGTTACAAGTGTGGGCTTAGAGGATACAATGTGTCTTTCCTTCCCTTCTCAGTCTCACATATATATGACAAAACTAGACTATTATGCCTAGGGATGGCAACGGATAGGATCTGGATCGGATCCTACTAGATGCAGATTCATATTCATTTTTCATACCTGAATTCAGATCTGGATCCAGATTCATCGGGTTCATAAAAATCAGATCCAAATCCGGATCCATCGGATCCACCGGGTCCACGGATCGGATCTGGATCCACATGTAAAAAAAAGTTGTCTTGCTAAGAATGTAACATTGCTAAGAATTTTTTTTTGAACTGACAATCGATTTTTACTTAGCTAACAGTTTACTGTGTTTCAATTTTGAAATGTTCATATGAGATATTTTGTTCGTTATCTCATTTTAATTGTGAGCTATTAATTGAAAATGTTGGACAATGACAATAGTTGTGGAAAATGCTGACTAGTATTTTCACAATGCAGAACTTGTATGTGCTTGGAATCTTCACAAATGAAGTGAATATAATTTTAACTACTTGTCTATGGAGATGTTAGTCATTCACTAATATAACATTGATTTTATTATCGAAGTTACCTCTTTATTTTTTGGTTTTTGTGTTAACGGGCGGATAAATTAAACTTGCAAGGATGTGCTTAGCAATTTTAAGAAAATACTTATAAAATTACATTCCAGGTTATGAATATATTTAATAAAAAATGGATCCACGGGTCGGATCTGGACCGGATACGAATCTCAAATACAAGATCCAGATCCAGACCCGATCCGTCAGAAACGGATCTGGGTCCGATCCGGATCCGTCAGATCCAAATTTTGAAGATCCATATCCTATAAAACGGATCAGGATCCACCGAATCCGGATCGGATCCAGGATCCACTGCCATCTCTAATTATGCCCCCTCTAAAGTTTTGACGACGTGAGCATACTGATGTCACCATGCCCACGCGCGTTGCGACACTCTGATCTAGGGAGGTTGATGTGACTGGAGTTGTTTAGAGTGGAAGACAGTTCTGGAAAGACTCGGAGCCGTTAGACTTCCTAGACACGCTAATCCACCCGAGGGTGTTTCTACCTGATGTGACTGGAGTTGTTAGGAGTGGAAGACAGTTGTGTGAAGATTCAGAGCCGTTAGACTTCCTGGATACGCTAATCCAACTGGGAGCGTTTCTACCCAATACATCAAGAAAATATTGTTGTGGTGTTTCTCATGGGTGGTTGTTTAGTCGTTTCTTTCTTTCTTTTTCTGTTTCGTCTCTTCTTCATTACAATAGATTTTCTTTTTCATTATTTATTCAAATGGGTGTCTACCAAATTAAATTAGGTGAGAGGACTATACATAATACAATATCTCATTCTTATATTCCATTTTAATTATCTCAATATTGCGAAATAATTTTTTATCTTTAAAGGCAACGAGTGTCTCATGTGCTATGCAGGACAAAGTTATATACATCACGAATGTTCAGTGGATAAATAAATTCTTTTGTTTGACTCTTAATTAGAAGAAATCATTTGAAAAATGAGAACTGAAAAGGAGTCGGCCAGTACTGCTATACCTTTTTTTGGTTGCAAAGATGATAACAATGATGGTTGAAGCCAGTAAGCAAATTTTTTGGAAGAATAACTATTCAATAGATAAGATATGAAAAAAGGATCTGAAGATTTTAAATTGGAGAATGAGGTAGAATGAAGATTTACACAAACAGAAGATAATTCTTAAATGAGACAAGAACTAGAATTAAACTCAACAAAGTACTCAATGGCGTTATTTTGTATTTTTCTCTACTCTTTTTCCATTCTGCTAGGGATGTCTTCATATTGCTTCCCTTGAGCAGCTAGCATAACATAATCTCTTACACAGTTTAAAGGTTTTACTTTGGTTTCAACTTCAGTCAGATTCAAAGAGATTTATCTTAGTTATAAGAACTATAGACTATAGTTTCTTGCAGCAAAACAGTTTCATATTAATATAACTCAAACAAGTTCATGAAAAGCATAATATACTTGGCCAAAGGTAGAGATGATACAAGAGAGCAGGAAAACCTGACATAGCTTTTTCATTACAAGACTTCTAAGACATGCTCAATTTTGTTGGGGTGTGCCCAGTGAACCGAGCAACATGCACCTTTGATCCAGTATCCATCTCAGATTTCAGGAATCTCTCAGCTACACAATATTTCAAACATACAACTTCTGGAGGTTTGTTCAGCATCCAAGAATACTACTTTAATGACAGCATTGTTAGCCACTTCCCGTTCACACAACTAAGAAAAGCCAAATTCTCTACATACATAGGATAATCTATTCTGCAAACTAGGATCTGGTGTTAGTGCAATTACAGATGATTGGCTCTTTGAATCCGTCATCCTTCTTCTTGGGGTTCTTCCTCTTCCTGTAGAAGATTTTCCCTGTTGTCATGGGCCCAGAAACCACGGACGTCTATAAGCATGCTTGCAACAGTGCCACCTTGTTTGCATGATAGCAAATCAGCCAGTGATATCCTCAAAGGGTCAGCCGGCTTTACCATATCCCATATTTCATCCCTTACATCCTCGATGCATAGTTCATAGTTCCCTCCTTCAATCCATTTTTGATGGACATCTCTGTTTTTTTAAAATACAAAGGACATTTCATATCAGAAATGGACCACTATTGTGGAATGTTCAGCGATAAAAGAATCAACCCAATTTTTAAATAGAAATACTTATCCCTATTGGGAATGGGATGATATAAAATGTTTCATGGACTGAGAAAATTATGAACCTAAATCATTTTTGGTGTTTGGTTGGGAGATAAGTCGGTGCAATATAATATTAAGGGAGAGTGGAGGTGGGGAATATTTCCATTTACGGATTCTTCAGTTCCAAGCAACCAAATACAAAAAGATTTTCATTAAGGAAAACATTTTACATCATACCAAATACACCTTAATCTGGACACTGGAAGAGTTCTGTAGCGAGTATGGTGACTAACACCTAGGTGGTCAACCCAAAACCCTCTAACCTTTCATGAGTTTTTGTTCTCTTTTCCACATCCTTTTGGTGTACAAGGGAGAGGTAAATAGTACTGGTAGCGTATAGAATCAAATAGTGTAATTCAGCCTATCCAGTGGATTGTAATTCAGTGAGCTGATGTATCTGGTTATTTGAGACTTGCAGCACTATCTAAGGAACTACAAGCAGGAAACCCCAGAAACTCTTTTTAGGAAGACTGAATTCGGATACATAACTTATATGTGATCCCTTCTTTCACTTCCATATTTCAATTTTTCTTTTCTCAATTTAGAGTAACAAATACAAAACTCCACGTACCACTAATTAGACGGGGAGAAAATTTCCTCAAAGCAAAAATACAACTACATGCTCCTTTTACCTGAATAGCGTGTGAATATCAGCTGTAGTTAGGAAACCCCTTCCATGGAGATCAAGACATCTGAACAAATATGTCAAACCCTCCGGAGCATCCTTGTTCTCCAGTGCTAGAACGAAGTCAAGAAAACTTTCAAAATCCATTTCACGGGCATTGCCGCCTCCAATTTTTCCACGTCGAACATGCTCATCAAAAACTAGTGATTACACAAACCAAAGGAAGTTCACAACAAACCAAAGGAAGTTCACAACAAACACACGAATTAAATCCTTGGAATATATATAAGCTATAGGGGTTCAAAGATAAAAGCACTCAGAGGACCTTGCTTAATGGTAAATAAACAGCACCCAGAGGACTTCTGACTGTACAGATGCGCAATGCAAATTGGTATGAGATAACAGTAAGGAGCACAGAGATGAAAAAGACTTATGATAGAAAAGAGAGCTGTTAGATGAAAGGGGTCAAGAACTTTCCCTGGTAGTCCACTGCATCAGGTTACAAACAGCAAGGCAAGGTGGGAACTAACATGATGTGGCTGAAGTTCGTTTGAAATGTTTGCGTTATTTCCTTTAGGGGAAGGCAGGATAGTGTTGGGTGCATGCAAATGGTACATTTCAGGATAATCCATCTCAAAAAGGGCCAAAATCCTTCAATATGAGTGGTGGTGCAGGTCTGTTTTCTCTAGAGTGTCGGCTGTAGATACCGTAAACATGACCTATAGAGGAAAAGATTGCAGCAGTAAGATTGACAACCATATTGATGATGGAGGTAGTGCTTAGATTACATACTAATCTTATTTCTTTTTAAGATAGAACGACTCTAAATCCTTTCTTATCGTTAGGACGTCTCCAAATGTTTCATGGTGCCTAAAAATTGAAGTTGGTAACAGAACTCAACAGGTGGTGCCAGAACTGATTCTAGCAATGAGGCAATTGTAGGACTTCGACAGATGGCAGCAAGACAAGACCTATCCATAGTGCCTACAGGGTATATGGGAACACAAGCAACTGCTTGATCAGTGCAAACCCTGTCTCTAAATATTGAGAATATTTTGGAGAAGACTCAAAATCCAAAGAAAATACCCTTGATGGTGGTGCCAGATTGGAGTACCCTGACAGCAGGCAACTAGCAAGGAACTCTCTTGGTGAGACAGCTCACCCATCCTGGAGCCTATACATACTGGCCTTTGATGGTGGTGCCAGATTGGAGTACCATGGGAGAAGCAATTGGCAAGGAACTCCATGGGTGAGACAGCTCCACCATCCTGGAACCTATGTCCACTGGTGAGGCCCCAGTATCAAAAGAAAGAGACATGGCTGAATACCTACCTAGGTTAGACTGGAGAGCAATTTTAAGGCAAACTCCTAGATTTTGTGTCAGGTAGGTGAATACACAAAGTGTCGGTCTTGGACAAGGTTACAATGTGAACTGCATGAGTGACACTATAGGACAACTTCAAGCAATAATTGCAGAAAGTAAATAGTTGGGAAATGCAACCGCATATGCAGCACACCACGCATCTGAAACATCCGATAGATCATTAAGAAAGATACATTTATGGTGCATAAGCAAACTCTTAGTTTTACCTCTTTCAATGAAGATATCTGTTAGTGTACCATCCGCATATTCCCTTAGCTCCTGCTTGCTCAATGTTCCATTCATATCTTTATCAAGAGCAAGAAACATGTCTGCATATTTCATATAAGCATATTGTATCATAAATCAAGGAAGGAAGAAGAGGACCAATACTCAGAAAAATAAAAATGAAAACAAGAAAACAGTTTAGGGAGAGAGTGGAGGAAAAGGAGCATAAGAAAAAGAAGGGAAAGAGGAAACTGTGGAAAAAAGTGGGGAGTAATAAGAAAGACGTGATTGTAACTATTATGGGGATTCAGATATACCAAGTGTTCGCGACCAAGTATTGAGAAAATCGGAAGCACTAACCTGACAACATTTGTTTCCTATCACCTCAATAGTACTTGAGAGAACATATTTTTTAGGCCAGGATAACCACATATATGCCTTACAGTTTTGTACTTGCAGGATATAGAATGTGGAACTGAAACTCATTCAAAGGGGGGAAATGTATCAGCTGGTAAACTAGCAGACAAAATGGTCCGGGGGTCTGGAAACCTTGGAACTATAACATAAACATACTGCACCCAAGGTTTACAGTACCACTGGTAAGTCTCCCACGCAATAAGTGTGGGTTCGATCCTCACTATCCCCTTCCCCCTCTCCATTCCCAGATTCCAAATGTAATAAATACTGCAAGCTCAATTCCCAATGATTGAGCAAAAACTCAAAGACAGCTCCAACGAAAGATGATTAGAAAGAAAGCAGTACACAAAACATGACATGGATCTGATTCTAGATTAAGAAATTCAAAATACTGACCACAAATGCGCTGTGCAGATGTCAAGGAAAACCAGTTTTCAGCTTGTTCTGTGTCAGTGATTTCTTCCTCAGTTTCCTAGTAGAACAAAATGTGAATATGTCATCCTCAAAGTAAAAGGAAAACCAATGCAAAGGCAGGTTCTTTAGAATAAATAGGGAAACTATAATAGTAAGTTATATGCTTCTCCTGCCGAATATAATGAATGCTTCCTACGAAAAGGTTTACGTGAACATTTTTGTGCAAGCAAACGAGTATATCTTTTAGGAGTAGATTGTAAACAAACTTTGGATTCCGAAACCTAGGTGATGATTTGTAAAAGTTGGTTTAATTAACAAAGAAGTATGCAAAAAAACTTATAAGATTATGCAAAATAATAACCTGTGATCGTCAGTTTCATGTGTTTCAAGTTCTAGGAACAGCCGAATAACCTGATTCTACGTGTTGACCCACAATTTTAAAGTTTATCAACTTTTTGGGAAATGATAAAAGGATATTTAGCAAAATACTAGGGTTACAAAAGGTATCAGAAGTTGAGAAAACTTATTTGAGAAATAAAAGTGCCTCCAGCATTTCACCAAGTCTGAAATAGCTAAAATAATGATATTCTGACAATCGCTCCTTTGGAAAGCATTTCAAAAATTCAATTGGAGTGATTAGGAAGGGAATAAGCAACATGTCAGGTCTGAATCTCCCATTCTATCAGGTTTAAGTCCATCCTTTTACATTCTAATTAAGAAGGCCCACGAACTCAATGTATGTCATCCTTTAATGTGCTCCTCCAGTGAGTCAAATTACCCCACTGAAGCTGAAACATAGCATCTGGAATACTAAAGCCTTTTTCATCCCCACCCCCTCAAATGCCCTATTTTGCCTTCTAACAAAAGGAAACTGAAGCAAATGAGGACAGGAAGTTTGATTATAAAGAATCCACACATTAAATTTTGCTGCATGAAAGAAGTTAAATGTTTTAGGCTGATTAAAATGAAGGGCTATGAGCATTGCCATTAAGGATTGCGAAAAAGGACCAGTTAGAACTGTCACAAGGATAAATGACAGGTAAATAACCATACATTTAAGAGAACATGTGCATTATTTATACATAGCTCTTAAAGCAAGCTTAATTGCACAAAGTAGTAGTAGACAACAACAGGAAGTTACCTGGTGAAGTTCCATCAACTCCTGGAGACAGTTGCTAAGCAATATCTTTTTTATGCATGCCTTACCTGTGGGGTCAACATTGCACTTTTCAAGCAAAATTCAGATAATAACTGTATAAGAAGGGTGTCTAGCCCAAGATAAAGGCAACAAACATATAATGGGTTGGGACATAAAGCAAGAATATTTGTGCTTGGAAAAATTATTGATTTGCAGGATTACGAAACAGGAGTACCACAAATGAAAACTGGTAATGAGAACAGTCATTAAAAACACAAACCTCGTCTATGGGGATCGCAAAAGAAGAAAAACTTGTGTGCAGCTATACGGCAATACATTTGCACAAAAGCTGCTGGCATGTCTCGAAGCTGTGCTAGGTTAGGAATCAGTCCCCGTATATAGGCTTCCATTTCCTGTTTGACCCCAAAAAGTGCATATGTGAAAATCAATGTTTAATTGAGCTAATTACACGAAGATAATAACTGTTTAAGGCAACAAAGTAAGTGTAAAACATTGGTGTTGAGAATAGTGAAGAACCATACATGGGGTTGAAGGAAGCCATCAGAGTCTTCATCAAGCTCACTCATGTCAATTCGAGCTTGAGTAAGTGAAACCTAAAAAGCAGAGAAACCATATCACATAAGCAAGAAATTTGACAGAGACAGCTTAATACATTTTCCTTTATTTTTAGCTGAGATTGACTCTCCATTTAGAGTCATCCAGTTCTTGAGAGAAGACGCGTCAACTCTTTGAGAGGACCACGGACTACTAATCATCAGGTTCCAATAAATAACAAAGTATCAAATGACCAACTTATTCAAAATTGAAAATATGGAAAGGAACCACACAACTTTTGGTTACCCAACATCAAAGTGACCAAACATCTCGCAATATGAACCCTTATTAGAAAAGCATAGCCAAGTAGCTTGCCTGCGGGAAGCTTTCAGAATATCTCTTTTAAATCGAAAAACTTCCAAACAGTTTACGCATTATAAAATTCTTACAGAGACGGAAGTGCGGAACTCTGTAAATATTGGATGAACTTTTCATTTCAACAGAAGTTCCTGTTCAAAATAAGTCTTAAGTAGCATATAGCAAGATCTGCAAATAACGTATAACTCAATTGAAGAATTGGAGGAGAGCCAATATATGGTGCCTCCAGGTTCTTTCTTTTTCATATAAACTATAGTTGATTTATGCAGTTCAGATGAGTGCAAATCCTGTTAGGTAAAATATACACTATCTTCTTAAGAGCTGAATCTTATTTAAGTTTTCCCTTTCTTTAGTTCCTTCACATTTTCCTTCTTTTCCTTAGGGAAGATCCATGACAAAGACACTGAGACAAACACATGCACATTTTGTGATTTGATCATTCCAACAAGTTAGCATCAGGGGTTATTCACTTAACAGGCACAATGTCTGTTATTCGCGAAGGAAGTGAGTTTCATCAAGGTTACAAACAAATCACTGACCATATGAATTTCGATATAAAAATCAAGCAACCAGTCAAATTTCGGTATAAAAAGTGTAAGCAGATTCAATATACTTCCATCATGTCAGAGACAAGGAAGGATATCTGATTGTATTTAAACACTATTGAGTGAAGAAACTTAAAACTAAAAGGACTTTGCAGGTAAGGGTCAATAATACTCACTGTACGCATCACATAAAGGTAAAATGGCAGGATGGCAATTCTCCCTGATTCATCCTTCTCAAACTTCATGAAATTTGAAGGACTGAAAAAGCGGCGACATTTTGGCCCTATTTGTTCTGTACAGACAGAGGCAATGTGGCAAAAGTCTTCATAATTCATCTAAACAAGACAAAGAATCACTTTCTCAGAATTTCATGCTTGCAAATGTTACAAGAAAGCAAAGAATTAATGTTGTAAAGAATTAATACAATATAGTAACAATAATATAACAACCATATATCAAGAAAGGAAAATGTCTATGGTTGATTGCTTAAAGAACAAAGAACAAAGGAAAGCAATGACATAAATGAAAAGCAGTTGAGGAAGTTGAAGATATAGTCAAGTAATTAGATATCTTTAATAAGCACATCAACAAGCAGCAAAAATTAATGAACCATCCATAAGCACTTAATACCTATTTTATCATTATTTTCAGGTTTATTATTAGCTGAGCCAAAGTAAATTGGAAGTAGGATTCACCTGACTCCAGTGATTTGGTATGACAGCCATTCGGCAGAAAAGTCAGAGCTATTACGACCCTAAAATTGTCCATTCTAACACTTCCTGAACTATAGTCTCAAACTCTAAGTTCAACAAATAAAAAGCTGCTGACAGTTTTCTGAATGATGCACGTGCGTGCTCATGTAGGTTCCTTTTGGCAAACACAGTTACACATTTGCAAATAGAGGAGACTGTATGGAGAATCTGAATATGCTACAATTTTGATCAACATGGTACTCCATTTGAAGCTAATATTAACTCAAAGGAAACTATGATTGAGGCTCACATGCTGGCTAAAAATATGGCAGTTTACCAGTCACTTACACTAAAAAAAAGGAAAGGGACAACAACACAGAGCTTGAGCGAGTGCAAAATATCTGTCCATATATATATGTAAGTGTTAATGTGTGGCAAACAGAAGACGAGGGGAGAGCCTCCCAAAAAGTATCTCACTTGATGCTGGTTACTGGAGTTGAAACCGCAGGAAAATAAAGTTGAGGTCTAACCTTTTCTGCACCAGTTGCATCATCTATCACACAGTTCTCTCTTAAGCAGACCCACATAGCATCCAAATCATCAGCATTCAGCAAAAGGTCAGATTGTTTCTGGAAAAATAAATAGTTGATTAACTTCATGTATTTTCACAAACATGAGCTGTAAGCCTGTAACAACATCAACTCCCAGTGACACTGTTTTCGAAAAACAGGTAAAAATACTAGTCACCAATATCAACATGATGGCCATCAACCATAAAACCAGGACCCCTGAGTAACAACAGAAAGAAGCTTTTTGGCCACGAGCACTGGAAGACTGGACCTCAATGCTTAAGGCTTTACAACTAGTAACCATATGCACATTGGGAAAAGGGTATTAATACCTTTAAAAATCGGTACTTTGCCAGCCTCTGAACCCTATGACTAATAGATCCCTCTTCAGGTTTCTATAAGAAAGAAAAAATGATAGAAGTAGTAAGGATGAGAATAGGAAATGAGGTAGAAACAACAGAACTTACACTATCTTAAAAGAATGCAGTGTGATACCTTCTTATAAAAGCTTGGAATTGTGCCAGCTTCAGCACTCTTTTGTTGCTTCTCCTTAAAAATATCTAGCAAGATTCTTTTTGTTTCAAGCTCTGAATGAAAACAAGGCGACATAGTCAGACGATGCAGACTGCACATAGATTCACGATTTACAGAATGCAGCAATAGACTTGCATATCAAGGGAAGAGTTAAACCAAACCAAAAGGTCCAAAACATAAAAAAGAAGGTTTTGACACAGAAAATGTTTGAATCACCCATCTAAGCTAATATAGGAGGGAAAAACTAAATAAACAAATTAGCTTAGAAAAGCCAGCTCTGTAAATAGAAACCTAAATCGTTACAAAAAATTAATCCATCCTGAAGTGACAAATGTGGAGTTAATATGAAACCATTGGACACAATGCAGAACAGTCTCTCACTTGAATTCTAGATGGACCTTTTGATCAACAGAAAGCAAGTAAAATATCAGACAGTGTTCTTGGTTCCAACGGCATGAAATGCATCATAATATGGGAGAAACTCATCCTTACCATATTTTTTTCTGTTTCCTAATGTGCATATGTAAATAAAACAAATGACTGGAAACAGTCAAATTACCTGTGACATCATTTATCTAAAAGAAAAAGAATGAAAAGCAGAAAACACATGTTCCTACAGCTATCAGATGGAAAACAACAAACAGTCATAACCACTTTTAAGTTCTATGTAACTTTCTAGTTATTGACATAAGTAGTCTCAGGAACCAGCCTACCACAGTTGGATCTCACTATCTCCCATATGGTTTAACTAGTCCTCCTCCATTTGCCATCTTCCATCAAGGATTTATAGCTCGTGAACAACACGAATTTCAAAAAGAAAACTAGCACAAAAATATCACATATATAACCCTTTCGAAATGAAAATTCATATAAATGGTAAATTTTATCAGCTAGATACAATTTCAGCTTGTGACCCCCCCCCCCCTCATATCATCTCAAAAATTATTTTTTTATACAGCATGAGTTAACCTCAGAAAAAGCATAGTAAAGTTAAACTAACACCGGACACTTGGAAAAAAAAACTTCATGCTTGCACGTATACATAATTATCCCCACAGTTGTATACAGCAGCAAGAAAAGAGGCATCTTGATCCCAAACTATTTGAGCTGTATGAATCCTCTACATCCAATTCCCTCAACTTTGTCCTATTTCTTCAGTTCTATTCGGGCCAATTTCAACTAGTATACAACAACAACAACATACCCAGTGTAATACCACGAATGGGGTCTGGAGATGGTAGAATGTACTCAAAACTTACACGTACCTTTTGTGGGGTAGAAAGATTGCTTACTATAGACCCTCTGGCTCAAAAAATGTAATAAAAGAAGGATTGAAAGGAAAATAATACAAGAAAAATAGCAAGATAAACATAGCAAATGAAGCAACAGGTAGTAGTGAAAATTGAAGAATAAGATGCTACGCAAATACACAAATCTGCAAACGGAGACTCGAAAGAGTAAAATGGGTGAAGAAAGACTGACCCATTAGAGCTTCGGAGCCGAGACCCGCACCGGATCCGATATATCTACGGAGGTTTCGGACCCAAAGCATTGAGGATGCCGGGGGAATCTTTCGCTGGGCCGGAGCTTCAGGGCCTTCTCCATCGCTTGACCCACTGTACATTGCTTCACAACCCACCAATTCCCAAAAAAAAAAAAAAAGAGAATTTTTAACTGGAGAAATTTCTCAAATGAGGTTTGATCAAGCTACAGAAACCCTAGAAATGTATGTAAATTGACATATGTATTTGCCTCGGTCTTTAAACCGGAAAATGATTTTAAAAATATACTATACACTATTAGAAATAGAATAATATGTTTTTTTAATTCAAAATTACACTTAAACTATTAGAAATAATATAAAAACACCCCATCGTTGGCAAACTAGTCAATTATGCCATGTCCCAAGAGTCCGAACTTAAATGACAACCTTTTGTGCAATAATTTATTGAGCAAAATAACTTAACCGTAACGGCTCAATTAAGTTCTTTTGCACATAAAATTATTGCGCAAAAGGAGTCCTTTATAACTAGGGCAGCATCTATATTTTTATCTTCACTCTTCACCTTCTTCATTTTCACTCTTTTACTATACTTTAGTCTCCAATAAATCATGCCTCAAAACTCCGAAACGTCAAAATTTGTTATAAAACCCGACGTTTGTTGTTGCAATCATTATTATCATCTCAAAACATCAAGGACTCAAAAGCTTCTCCAAAATGTTGACTGAGAGAATGAAAGGTGTGATTGGAAAATGTGTGGACTCTCAATAGATGGCTTTCATTAAAGGTAGACAAACCATGGATGCTATTATGGTTGCTAATGAAGCAGTGGAATCCAGGCTCAAACAAAAGAAACCTGAAATCCTTTGCAAGTTAGACATAGAAAAAATATGTGATCATGTAAACTAGAAGTACTTACTAAAGGTGTTGGAGTTGATTGGTTTTGGGCAGAAGTGGATTCAGTGGATCAAATTTTGCATATTCACTGTTAGTTTTTCAGTTTTGATTAATGTTTTTCCAACATATTTTTTCAAAGCACATAGAGGTCTGAGGCAAGGTGATCAATTATCACCTTTTATGTTTCTGATTGCAATGAAAGAGTTAAACAACATGATCAAGACAGCCAAGGTGAATGAATGGATCAATGATTTTGATGTGGCTAGAGCTGGCAATGAAAGTTTGAAAGTGGCACATCTCCAATGTGTAGATGATACTCTCATCTTTTGTGATGCTGAAGAAGAACAATTAAAATTTCTAAGGATGATTCTAGTATTATTTGAAGGGATCTCTGGACTGCTTATCAACTAGATGAAGAGCTTTTTGTATTCTATCAATGAAGTTATAAACATGGATCTGTTGGCTGCAATTCTAGGTGGTAAAGTTGGTACCCTGCCAACTATCTACTTGGGAATGCCTCTGGGAGCTAAATCAAATTCAACAGATATCTGAAACAATGTTATTGAAAAATATGAGAAGAAATTAGCCAGACGGAAGAGTCAATATTTATCCCTGGGTGGTAGAGTGACTCTCATTAACTCAGTTTTTTATGCTCCTCCAACATACATGATGTCCTTGTTTCCTATTTCAACAGGAATTATTAATAAGTTGGACAACATCAGGAGCAAAAATTTATGGCAATGGAACAAAAAAAGGAAAGGATTCCATTTGGTGAAGTGGAAAGTGGTGATTATTGACAAAAAGATTGGGGGAATGAAAATAAAGAATATGTAGATGCAGAGTAAAGCACTTAGAATGAAGTGGTTATGAAAGTATGCTAATGAAAATTAATTATTTTGGAGGTAAGTCATTAATGCAAAATATGAGGAGGAGGATATTTGAATGACAAAGGAGGTTACAAAGATCATAATAGTTGATGAAAACAACATCAGATTCTGAAAAGATAAATGGCATGAGGCTGCTACTTTTGAAAGTCTATTTTCAGATATTTACACCATGGTCTTAGATCAGCAAAGGACTGTTGCAAAGCTGTGGACATCTCAAGGTTGTAATTTCACCTTCAGAAGACATCAATAATTGAAAAATATGAAAAGTCGCTGATTTTTTCAATTCAATGGACTTCAGGTATGAGAAGATGTTTTTTGGTAGTTGGAGAACAACAAAGGAGTTTTTAAAGTTAGTGCAGCATTTAGGTTGATGAATCAATCAAACCAACAGATAGCTAATTGGCCTTTGAAGCATATTTGGAGAACTAAAATTCTACACAAAAATCATTTATGTGGCTCTTAGCCAGAAAAGCAGTTTTGACACATGATAATCTAATGAAAAGGGGATACCTTTGTGTTTTAGATGTTTTCTATGTGAAGAAACATCAGAGACAGTAAATCATTTGTTCCTTCACTACAAGTTTACACAACGACTCTGGAGAATATTCTTAAATTTTAAAGGTATATTTTGGAGCATGCCTGAAAAGATCTCTGAGGCTTTAAAGAGTTGGGAGGAAGGAGGCTTACAGGTCAAGAACAAAATCAGATGGAGAATTGTCCATGCTAGCATATGGTGGACAATCTAGAAGGAGAGAAACTAGAAACTCTAGGTGTTTTGATAGCATAGAGAATGTTGTGCAGAAGGTCAAGCTGAATTGTATTTTACTGCTCTATTTTTTGTGTAAACAGGTCTACTCAAATGATACTATTACTATTGTTGATGTTTTAGATTCAATATAGGCATAAAACAGTAGTCTTGGAGTACTTTTGTAAATATGGTTTCAATACAACATATGTATTGTTTTGCTCATATGATATAGAATACAGTTACCAATTTCAAAAATGACTCAAGATAATTCGGATCGTCATTTTCCGCGCTGTAAAGTGTCAGAAATAAGTATTTTTACAAGTTTTTATAGACTTTCTTTCACACTGTCTACATACTTTACTATCAAAATTTGATTTTTTTTTTTGTGATGTTTATAAGATAACAGTTGTTGCAAAAACTTTAGATGGGAAAATGAAATTCATGTGGATAAAATGGTGGCGACGAAGTTTAAAAAACCTCATATTGATAGAGTCACCGCTAGTTCACGTATCACTAGAGATATTGTGAAGTTTGATTTGCAATTTAAACTTTTGGAACCTCAAAAAAACATTGACCTTCTTGAGGTCTTACTAAAAGAATCGAAAGAAAAAAAATTATTTCAAGGATAACCTCAGAGACACTCGACACGAGAAAAAAAATTAAATTTTTGAAAGATGATTTGTGCTTCTTGTTGTTGTTTCTAATTTGGAAATGTTTCATTGTCGATTAAGTTTATTATTTTTGTGTATTTTGTTTTTATTTTTACTAGTTGCACGTTTTATGTAATATATATTTCTTATCACTTTTTTAAATATATTATGTAGTCGGCACATTTTATGTCCAGATTTATTTGTGTTTTCATTAAAATTGTGAATTGTTGCACTTTGCATGTATTGTATATTTTCTATTCAATTTATATATTTGTTAATTCTAAGATGCTTAAATAAATTAATAGTAGACTATAGCAATAAAAGTAAAATTAAACACACTAATTTTCTTTAAATTAATGACTTCATTATAATTAAAAATACAATTAAATCATAGTATCATTAATCATCATCGGAATAGAAGTCCTCAATATCATCCTCCGAATAATATTTTGGGTTTCTTAAGACATGTCTTCTTTCTGTAAATGTTAGTTCTCTACCCGTTGATGATGTTGTTCTTCAACCAACTTTAGCATGTAAAATCTACAACGTCTTGCAAGCATTCAGTTGTTCTCTTTTCTAATCCTTTGTACCACAACCTTGCAAGAATCTTGATCAGTTCGAGGCATGGTCATTGAGAACCTTACTGGGATTGAAGCGTTGAGATTTTCCAAATCACAAACAAGACGTTCTGATTCGGCACAGCAATATGCCCATTCCCGACGTAAACCACAATAATATTATGTGGATCTAAATATTTCATACCACGAAAATCATCATTAAGCTCTATAAGAAGGTGGGGCTTCAAATCGTCTATCTTGAATTCATTGTTATCGCTTGATGAATCACCAGAATAACTGTTATGATATGAGCTATCATCACCACTAGCATTCGGATCCTTTGGAAAGAACACCGACTAATCTGGATTTCTACTACTCGACATTGAATATTTAGCAGTTTAATAAGAAATAAAAGGCTACTTATATAGTTATAAAATCCAAGTATCTTTGGGGTCGTCATTATGACCCCGCCTACTTTATTTAAAATAAATATTAATAGGATTATGGGGGATCATATTCATCGGATTTCTCACGGCCCGAATTCCACTTGGATATGACGTAACCATTTTGACTATAGTTTGTCCTAATACAACGTATTTTTATCTGGTTGTTCTCTTCGCCAAAACGGTTAAGACCAAAATTCAACTCTTGTGGTGTACCACGAGGTATTGACATAGCATGACTTTTTGGACGTTTAAGTCCAAGTGCCCTCAAGTTTTATTTCAGTCTTCCAACCTCCCTAATTGTCTTAGTGTTACGTCAAATTAAGTACAAATGTGTAGATGAATAATTGATTACAAAACGCAATAATTTATTGTGCAATTAGACTAAGTTAGACCTTTTAAAAAATGTGGATTGCCCTAGTTATAAAAGGCACCTTTTGCGCAATAATTTCATGCGCAAAAGAACTAATTAACTGAGTCTTACGGTTAAGTCCTTTTGCTCAGTAAATTATTGCACAAAAGATACTTATGTAACTTTTTTTGTGGGATACTTTTGTTCCACTTCCCATTTTAAGGGTCATTCAAGTTCCGGACTCTCCCGTTAATAGATCTCAAAGTCTCATATATCTTCTTTTAAAACTTATTTTTTTGTCGAAATGGTCTCCACCTTGACAAAAAGACTACCTCGTTTATTTCTTTTGCATTGTGTTTTCCGCCTCATTGCAAAGATATATCTTTTTGTATTTGAACTTTTTTTTCATATAAAATTAGCATAAATATGTATCTAATTGTTACTCTTAATGAAGTGAGACAAACATTTATAAAAAAACACGTATTCAAATTTCAATAGAGGCAAAAAAGTAAGATTTCCCTCCATCTATATCTAATTTTTGAAGGACATAGCTATTCGATTTTTATACTATGAAAAAAATCAAATACTTATGAATCAGTGAGTTGTGCGGAAATCAACATTCTCCACTAGCCTAAACAAAAATCATTCAGTTGGCAACCACATTAAATTATATATTCACATAAATTATTCGATATATGACATGAATTAAGTAGTCGATTTGTATGCAACTCAACTATTTCATGAGTATTTGTTTCCCTGCACATGTATTGATATCGAATGACTTGTCCTCTAAAAACCTAGACATATAGATGAAAATAATTTACTTATTTTTTGTCTCTATCGAGATTTGCATCAGATTTTTAATGAATTTCTATCCATTTTATTAGTATCATAATTAAATCACACATCTATGCTCTTAACTTTTTGAAAGAAATAATCCTCTTCATTATTTTCATTAATTGAAAGGTATTTATACAAGTTACAAAATAGGAGAATCATATTCCTATTCTATTCCTAAAACCTTATTCTACCATAATTCTAACTATACAATTATGGTAAGTGTATAACACTAATTAAGGTAACTTTTACACTACAATAGACTACAAATATATATACCATATATACAAGATTGTCAAGCCTACAATCTGCTCGAGATTGGGCCTTGTAATCTGTCGAATTTGCTGGGCCAGTCCATTGATATATCGTGATATACACTGCTATATATTCAGTGTATATCACGGTTTATTGCCTTGTTTAACACACCCCCGTAGTCATAGCGGGCGGTCTTCGAACGCTGAGACTGTCCCTAAAATCTTCAAAAAGGACCGCGGATAGACCCTTTGTAAAGATGTCTGCAACTTGATAACGAGACGGGACAAGGCATACGCGAACGTGACCCTTAGCAACTTTTTCACGGACAAAGTGAATGTCCATTTCGATATGCTTAGTGCGTTGGTGCTGAACCGGGTTACCTGAAAGGTAGATGGCACTAATGTTATCGTAATATACCAAGGTTGCCTTCTGAATGGGACAATGAAGCTCCAAAAGTAAATTACGTAGCCAGCATGATTCGGAGACCACATTCACTACCCCTCGATATTCGGCATCTGCACTTGAGCAGGATAGAGTCGCCTAACGCTTTGCCGACCAGGAGACCAAGTTGTTGCCAATGAACACACAGTAGCCAGACGTCGACCGTCTGGTGTCAGGACAACTACCCCAATTAGCATCTGTGTACGAGACAAGTGTGGATGTAGATGAAGGATACAAGTGCAAACCATAGTCCAGTGTCCCCTAAATATACCGAATGTTGTGTTTGATTGCATTCATGTGCTCAACTCTGGGATCATGCATGAACAAACACACCTACTGAACAGCATACGTAATATCCGGTCTGATAAAGGTAAGATACTAAAGGGCCCCTGCAAGACTGCGATAGCGGGTCGGGTCCTCGTATGGTGCATCTGCCGCGGCACTAAGCTTGTGTTTTGCATCAACTGGAGTGGAAGTGGACTTACAGGATGACATCCCAGCCCTCTCGATGATCTCAGCCGCATACTTTCTTTGAGACAAAAACAAACCATCTGAATGACGCTTGACGGCAATCCCCAAAAAGTAACTCAAGGGCCCTAAGTCCTTCATAGCAAACTCAGAGCTGAGCATGGCCATGATAGACTGGCGTAAGGCATCGGAAGAGGCAGTCAAAATGATATCATCCACATACAACAGAATGTAGGCCAAGGACGAACCACGACGGTAGATGAACAAGGAATTATCTGACCTGCTGTGAGTGAACCCAATAGTCAAAACATAGTCATCAAACCTTGTATACCAGGCCCGTGGAGACTGCTTAAGCCCCATAGAAGGACTTCTTCAATAAACAGAAATGATGAGAATGGTTGGGATCCCTGAATCCCAACGGCGGATGCATATAGACTGTTTTCTTGAGATCACCATTTAGGAAAGCATTCTTGACATTCAACTGATGAATAGGTCATGCCTTTGAAAGAGCCAAGATAAGCACAATGCGAATGGTAGCCGGCTTGACCACCGGACTAAACGTCTCCCCACAATCTATACCAACCTGCTGAGTCTTACCATCACCCACAAGTCGCGTCTTATGTCGAACAAATGACCCATCTGAATTCTTCTTATGAACAAAAATTCACATAGACTTGATAATATTAATACCAGATGGACGGGGCACCAACTCCCACGTCTTATTATCAATAAGAGCATTATATTCATCAGTCATAACAATTTTTCAATTCGGGTCGTTTAAGGCAGACACATGATTATGGGGCAAGGGGGATTTAGGGACATTAGAATGTAAATTAAAATGTCTTTTAGGTGTAAAAATACCCCGCTGACTATGAGTGACCGGTCTATGACTCGAGGAAGAATTGAGTGAATTTTGAGAATTTGCTGGGCTCGGGGTGGCCCGGCGTGACGATGGGCTTTCTTGGCCCAAATCGAAGCTGGATCGGCCATTGGACCGGTTCGAGGTGGTGGACTAACCCAATTCTTTGGGGTGATCCGATGTAACTTGAAGTTGTGGCGTGTGATGGGCCATGGAGAATTTTGGGTGCGGGATACGTCCGAAAAATGGTGAGTAATATACGGGGATATACCATCATCCAAAAAATTATACGGCCTAGGCTCGGGAGTATGAACTTTTGTAAAAGGAAATTGGATTTCATCAAAAATGACATGACGATTAATTATGATTTTCTTGGAGGATAAATCGAAGCATTTGTAACCACGATGATTAGACGGATAACCCAAAAATACACATGGAGTAGACCGAGCATTAAGTTTGCTAATTGTGGTGGATAGGAATAACGGATAACATAAGCACCCAAAAACCCGTAGATGAGAATAAGATGGGTTCTTATTATATAGGATTTGGAGGGGGACTAATATATCAAACCTTTGGACGGAATTATGTTAAGGAGATATGTTGCCATTTGCAGAACATGATGCCAAAAATATGGGAGTACGGAAGCATGAAGTAAGAGAGTGCGGACAATGTTATTTATGGAACAAATTTTGCGTTCGGCTTTCCCATTTTGAGAAGATGTATGAGGGCACGAAAAATGAAAATTGATCCCATTATTATCACAGAACTCCCGAAACACCCTATTGTCATACTATTTCCCATTATCACACTGAATATTTTTAATTTCTCTTTTGAATTGTGTTCTAATGAATACTCTAAATTTTATAAAGACAGAAAACACTTGAGATTTATTGGCAATTGGAAACGTCCACAAAAATTTAGAATAATCATCCAAAAAATAGCATAATATCGATGACCTAACGAACTTAGAACAGGAGACGTCCATAGGTCGCTATGAATAATATCAAATGGCATTGAAGTATGAGAATTTGAGTCCACAAATGGCAACTTAACAATTTTTCCTAACGAAAAAGATTGACAAATTTGAGTACGACTCGTACCCTTACAAGAAATAAAGCTATTTTTATCTAAAACTGATAAAATAGAAGACCCCGAATGACCAAGGCGAGCATACCACAAGAAAGGAGAAATGGCTGCAAAAGCTGATGGCAGGGCTTGACTCGATGGACTGAAACCGGGCATGATAGGATAAAGATCCCCCTACTATCACACCTCATGAGATGACTCCCTATCTTGAAATCCTTCACAGAGAAACCAAAAAGGATCAAATTCAACAGAAACAGAATTGTCAGTGGTGAACTTTCGGACAGACACTAAGTTTTTAATCAATTTGGGGGCATGTAAAGTATTTTTCAAGATAAGGGGTGAATTGGGGGGAGACAACGATTTCTGACCATAACCCTGAATTGGAATAGAGTTGCTATTACCAATAATTATACCCCGAGGGTTGCTCAAATTGGAATAAGATGAGAGAGTATCTGAATCGGAAGTCATGTGAGTAGTGGCACCGATGACCATATACCAATTTGGGTCCGGTTGAGTCAAACCTAATGTGTGCATCGTGGCCTCGATATCTGTCTGAGTGGGGCCTGCTGCGTGGTGGGCTTGCGGAGGTCGGGGCCCAAGTATTCCAGGATGGGACTGAACTGGGCCGTAGTTGCTGGAGCTGGCGTTACTGGGCCACAGGCCAGTGGGCCACCACTGCTGGTTGTTGGGCCTGAAAGGCTGGCCAGCTCACTGGCTGCCGGTATTTGCTGGAACGTAGGGCCTGCTGGCCCACTGCCCTAGCCCCAGCCCCACTATCATAGGCCCCAATGCTGGGACCAGGGGGTGGTGGGTCAATGTTCACTGGACGGGACCCACTGCCTGCTTGCTGACCGCCGGAACCACTACTGGAACCGCCGCGTTTGCCCCCGCGATTTTTGTTATTTTTCTTACGATTATTTTTGCCGCCACTATGTTTATGGTTTTGGCCCGAATTATTAACAAAACCCGAAGAACTTGCGGAGGACGCCATCATGACGACAGGGCTTGCTCCGGTCGCCACCTTTTTAGCCAAATCGGCTTCTTCCAAAATAAGCATGGAACGGGCTTGATAAAAGGCGGAAAGAGGGTTGCTTTGACGAAGGAGAGTTCCAACACCATTATAGGCCTCCGAAAGGCCGGCAACCAATTGTAGAACCAGACGATTATTTGTTACATGTGCGCCAACATTACGAAGTTGATCTGCCAACTCTTTGAGTTTCTTGCAATATGCAAAGACGTTTGGAAATTCTTCCATTCGAACTAGAGAGAATTCCTGCTCGAGTGTGACGACACGTGAATGTTGATTATCTTGGAATATGTCACGCAATGTATTCCAGGTAGCCATTGCCGTGGTATCCGGCTCAATAATCGTCTGTAGAAGGTCCACCGAAATAGTGGAATAGATCCATTGGAGAACGGTATCATCAAGAGTAATCCATAACTGAGGATCCTCCGCGGGAAGAGGTGTAGCGGGAGGAATGATGTGATGAATAACTTGATGGGAGATAGCGTGAATTTAAAACAATTCTGCCCACGTCGCATATTGGACGTTTTTCATCTCAAGTACAATAGGGATACTGTTCTTGACGTTAGAAACCATGAGAGCAGGATGATAATTGTTCTTAGACATATTGAAAGAACAAAGAAGGAGGGGAAATTTGGGAAAAGTAAGAGAGATTGTGAGAGCGGAAGACTAATTTCGGAAGAGAAACCCGAGGGGGGGTTTCGGCCGAGAATGGTCAAAATTTTGGGTGAGAAAATTTTTATAAGACCTAGTCTCTTGATACCATGAAAGAAATAATCCCCTTGATTATTTTCATTAATTGAAAGGTATTTATACAAGTTACAAAATAGGAGAATCATATTCCTATTATATTTCTAAAACCTTATTCTACCATAATTCTAACTATACAATTATGGTAAGTGTATAACACTAATTAAGGTAACCTTTACACTACAATATACTACAAATATATATACCATATATACAAGATTGTCAAGCCTACAATCTGCCCGAGATTGGGCCTTGTAATCTGCCAAATTTGTTGGGCCAGTCCATTGATATATCGTGATATACACTGCTGTATATTCAGTGTATATCACGGTATATTGCCTTGTTTAACACTTTTTATAGATAAAAACACTCAAGCATAAAAAGATTTATCTTCCAACGAAGGAAAATCATAATATCTATAAGAAATAAGTAGAGTAGTTTAGGGGACCGATAAGAAATAAGTAGAGTAGTTTAGGGGTGCTTATCGGTCGATTCGATTCTGTTTTGTCTATTAACGATTCGGTATTTATAAATATTCTCAATCGATAACCAAACTGATAAGATATTTGTTATCAATTTTCGGTTTATCAAGTTTTGGTCCTGGTTCGATTTTTTATTTAACCAATAAGAAATATTTCGCTAATTATTATTTTTTGCTTTCTCTTATTTTATTTTATTCATGTATATACTGCGACAGATTTACTCTAATGTCAACTCAACAAAATAAAACCAAAATAAAATACATAAATTACAGCATAGTATACTTAAGCAGATCCATTCTATTGTCGCAGAGAGACAATAAGCCCTAATTTTATTTGAGAAATAAGAGAATAAGGCAATAAGCGTGCATGGCTTCCTTTTGTAAGAAGTTAGGAATATGGTTTCTATTTAAAAACAAAAATTGAAAGTCATAATAGATAAACAGAGATAAAAAAATAATTTTAATATAAGCTTATTGGATTATCGGTTTAACCATTAACTAAATTCTTAAAATTGAAAACCAAACTGATAACCTGATAAAAAATTTACAAAATCATTTACAAACCGTTAACTCAATAATCCGATACCGATAAACCAATAACGTTTTTATTGATTCAATTTATTGGTTAAATCGATTTTTGCACACCCCTAGAGTAGTTTATCCAAGGTGGAGTGCAACTCAGCAACAAAATATGTTTTACAGAGGATAATTGAGACAAGGAGGTTCGTTAACGGAATCGGGGCACAATTGGGTCATTTTTCTAATGATAAATGTATTTTTATCTCATTATTTAATAGTTTAAGCTCATTTTAACTAAAAATTAAACATGGACATTTTTTTCTACTTTCAATAGTTCAGGGACATTTTTTACCCTTTATCAATTTACAAACTCGGCCCCTCGACTTGTGCTTTTTTTCATTTAAGTATTTTTAATTTGTAAAATCACATATATACTGGAATTCTTTAAGTGAGCTTGTCCGTTAATCACTATGACATGACTGGCACGCTACTTTTCATCCTTTTAGACATTTTTCATTATGGATTTTATATCTACTTTTGTTATGAAAAAGAATTATTTTGTAGGAAATATAATTAATTATGTAGCAGGACATAAGTTGACATAAGTTGTATGAGATTCCTCTCATATTTTGTCAAGTGATAATTGAAGACCGCCAAGAAGTCAATACTTCTACTCTTAACTTTCTAAACACCCCAAGCAATTGTCTCTCTCGTAGAAAACTAAAAAAAATTGTCTCTCTCCGATCATCCGCCAAACATCCGGGTTCTATCTATATGATCTCCATTCTTGTTGCTAATTTATCTTTGCTTGACTGTCGAATTTATTTCATAATATATTGATTCCTCCCCTTAGTATATTACGTTCTTGCATTTACTCTTCTTGCCTTTAGTTATATCATTCTTGGCATTCCTGTTTTAGGTGTAAACCTTTGATTAGTTTATTAGTTTATATCCGCTTTAATTGCTTTGGTGATTGATGGTAGACTAAGGTCATGTTCTCGGTCGAAAACAGAGGCGAGGGCTAAGGGGGGTAAGTGGGGTAAAGGAGATGCTAGGCTGAGAATAGGGTCTTGGAACATTGAGACTTTAACGGGGAAGTTCATAGAGTTAGTTAAGATTCTTAAGAAGAGAAGGATTTAATATAGCATGTGTCTAGGAGATCAAATGGCTAGGACCTAAAGCTAAGGATGTGGACGAGTATAAGTTATGATTCTCGGGTAGGTCGAGGTATAGGAATGGGGTAGGCATTTTGGTAGACAACGAGCTAAATGATCAGGTGGTAGAGGTTAGGAGGGTCAATGACAGGATGATTGACAACAGTCATTATTAGTGCTTACGCGCCGCATGCAGGCTTGGACGAGGAGGAGAAGATGCACTTTCGGGAGGATTTGAACGAGGTGGTGGTAGGTATACCACCCATTGAGAAGTTATTTGTATGAGGGAATTTCAATGGACATATTGGATCACTTCCCGAGAGTTATGACGATGTGCATGGAAGCTTTGGCCTCGGGGACAGGAACGGGGGAGGCGTCTCACTCTTGGAGTTCGCTAAAGCTTTTAGGATGGTGATCTCCAATTCGAGGTTCATGAAGAAGGAGGAGCACTTGGTGACTTTCCATAGCTCGGTGGCTAAGACTCAAATAAACTTTTTTCTCCTTAGGAAGGTTGACAACAGTCTTTATAAAAACTGCAAGGTTCTTTCGAGTGAGTATCTTACAACCCGACATAAGCTTTTGGTGATGGATTTGGAGATTAAAATGGAGAAAAAGAGGAGGGTTATGGATGACAGACTAAGAATCAAATGGGGGAGTTTGACCATGGCTAGTGCAAATGAGATGGGGGAGAGGTTGATGGCCAAGAGGTCTTGGGGGAGTAGTGGGGATGCGATCGGTATGTGGGATAGGATGGCCAGTTGCATTCAGAAGGTAGCTAGAGAAGTGCTAGGGGTATCGCAGGGTAGTCGTGGTGGGCATCGAGGGGACTGGTGATGGAATGGTAAAGTTCAAGAGAAGGTGGAAGCAAAGAAAGCGGCATATGCGAAATTGGTAAAAAGCAAAGATGAGGCGGAGAAGTGGACAAATAGGGAATTGTATAAGATAGAAAGGAAGGAGGCAAAGCTAGCGGTTACGACGGCGAAAACAACGGCTTTTGAATGTCTGTATGTGGAATTAAAGGAAAAAATATAGGGATAAGAAGTTGTGTAGACTAACCAATGCGAGAGAGAGGATGGCACGTGATTGGATCACGTGAGGTGCATCAAGGACAGTAAAGTACTGGTAGAGGACGCGCATATTAAACGGAGGTGGCAGTCATATTTTCATAAACTCTTGAACGAAAAATGAGTTAAAGACATTGGGCTGAGAGATTTGGAGCAACCTCCGGTACCGGAATTTTGGATATTATATAAGCATTAAGGTTGAGGAGGTTAATGGTGTTGTTAGCAAGATGCGTCGGGGACGAGCGACCGGGCCTGATAAGATCCCAGTTGAATTTTGAAAGAGCGCATGCAGGACATGTTTGGAGTAGCTAACTGAGTTGTTTAATGTCATTTTTGAGACGACGAGAATGCCTGAAGAATGGAGGTGGAGTACAATGATTCCTTTGTACAATAACAAATGTGACATCCAGAGTTGCGATAACTATAGGGGTATCAAGCTGCTAAGCCACACTATGAAAGTTTGGGAAAGGGTCGTAGAGATGTGGATGAGAAGATGTGTGTCTAATTTCTAGAACTAGTTTGGATTCATGCTTGGGCGTTCGACTATAAAATATATTCATCTTATTATGAGGTTGGTGCAGTAGTATATGGAGAAGAAGAGAGACTTACATATGGTCATCGACCTCGAAAAGGCATACGACAAAGTTTTTAGGGAGGTCCTATGGAGATGTTTGGAGGTTAGAGGTGTACATGTGGCATATACTAGGGCAATCAAGGATATATATGATGGAGCCAAGACCAGGGTATGGACAGTAGGAGGATACTCGGAGCACTTTTCAGTGATGATGGGGCTGCACCAGAGATCAACGCTTAGCCCATTCTTATTTACCTTGGTGATGGATGGACTGACGCGACAAATCCATTGGAAGGTGTCATGGTGTATGTTATTCGCAGATGACATAGTCCTGATTGATGAGACTCACAGCGGAGTGAATGCTAAACTGGAGGTTTGGTGACATACTCTGAAGTCTAAAGGGTTCAGGACTACTGCTATGTGTTCTTTAGTATAAATAAGATAAACAAAGTACACTAAAGAACACATAGCAGCAGGGTGTGGAGTACACAAATTGGTGACATACTCGGAGCACTTATTGATTTCTGCTGCTATGTGTTCTTTAGTGTACTTTGTTTATCTTATTTACATGCGTTAGTTACTGCTTCTATTTTCAGAATGTTCTATCATGGCTTATTCGCTTTTGTTACCATAATTTTCAGACTGCTTTAAATTTTTTGTCCGGGTCTGACCGTTTCTCTTGATTTGCTTGTGCTTATACTTTGTCTTGAGCCGAAGGTCTTTCAGAAACAGCCGCTCTACCTACCAAGGTAGAGGTAAGATCTGCGAACACTCTACCCTCTCCAGATCCTCACGTTGTGGGATTTCACTGAGTATGTTGTTGTTGTATAATGACTTATAAGTGTTTGGATTATTTGCTTCTTTATAGTTGTGCATATTTTTGTTCTTCCATTTATTATAGACTAGAATATTAAGTACAGTGATGATATTTTTACTTCTAAACTTATCAATTTGAGTATAACGGATTCAACCCGTCAATCTGAAAAAATATCTTTATAATCAGCAATTGGGGTGCTTGGTCTTTTGATTTCTATAACTATGAACTTCTTTTTCCCCATCTAATTGAAGGTATTAATCTTGATTTTTTCCTAGATATGTATTCACATATTCTTTGAATTTATCCGCTTTATTTTCAAATAAGCAAATCAATATGAATTATGAAATGTTTTCAATTGTTATGTTGATTTTTCATGAAATGTTTTGTTAAATTGATATTGCACATTATATTATCATGTAGTTTTTAAAAGTCTTGCTCCTTTCTATGATGCATAACGTGTACTTGTGATTTTGTACTCACGTCCCATGCTTCGGGATGTTGGATCGTTTTTCTTGAATTTCGTATTGATAATGATATTCAGGAGGACGTGGTTATCCGCTAGGCTTTCACTTATTTCTTCAAATATCTTCACTTGATCCAACGTCATATTTAAAGTATTCATCGGCCCTTTTGATGCTTTCAATTCTAATCGTACTTGGTTAACTGCAATCATCACACCATCAAGAAAATCTTCATCGTTCCATATTTAATAACCGCATGATAATGATTATGAACAACATAAACTATCATTTTAACATCCAAAAAATAACAACTTACATCACGATTAGCACACTTAAGAAATTTCCTTCCGGAATTTGAAGGAGTTTTTGAAGTGAATTATCGAGGAACTAGCCCACAATGGCAAGTCCTCGCAGACGAAACACTCATCTCCAGCATTCCGTAAACCCTAAACATTTGAAAGAACCAAATTTAAAAGGGCTAAACTCAGTTAAAGAAATTAAATTTAGTGAATAAACTTACCTTTTTTAGGATTTCCAGTTGCATTTTTAAGGGTTAAAAAGATGGTGGTTCGAGCTATTGGGGCTGGTGGAACTATTTTTCTTCACTGAACCTGATCTGGATATATTAGGTTTAGGATTTTAATTGGGGTGGGTTATTTAGGCGGGTCGCAGGTTAAACCCGGTCAACCTGTTTATTTTAATTTTTAGATGGGTCACGCAATCCCAAGCATTCACATTGCTCCTCCGTCAAAGTAAGGGCATACAAAAAATTTTGGTGGACGGTAGGGGCTCAATTGACCAAAAAGTATAACGGGGATCAATTTCATCAATAAAATAAAGTAGAGGGGTATAAACGACCTTTTCCGTTTTAACTATAGTAACCTAAACTAACTGGGGTAAGTCAAGTAACTGCTGGGAGATTTTACTCTTGTACTTTATAAAGCAGTACAGGAAGTATATAACTATTACAAGTATTCGAAAGGATAAACAAAGATTCAATAATTCAACTAGAAATCTGAAATTACAATTGTTGCACAAGAAAAACTGGAAACTGTTTTTGCTGAGTCGAGTGTGGCACTCTGTCCTTAAGACAATATTGCCCCGTATGTATCCTTTATATGTCCTGGACAATTTGTCTCCCAAGATAAAACAGCAATGGAACACTTGAGCAAAGGAAACTCAAGTGCTACCGTTAAGAATATTGAGTAACGAAATGATGCTTGGAAGTTGTAGGAAGAAGAGTTTTCTGCTTGTGTAAGCTTCTGTATTTTCGTGTATATGTGAGTCTTAGTGTTAGTTCTCAACAATGGTGTAAGGGGGTGTTTATATAGGTGAGGGAGGGACTCGAAACCGCCCCCATAACAGCCAAATAATGGCCATTATGGAGGTAGTAAAGTCACCAACATAAATGGTGAAAGACCAACGGATTGACCATTTATAGGAGGAGTAATTCAGCCAAAATAAATGGTTGAATTGAGTGCTTGGCGTTTCTGCTTTGACAGTACAAACTGTACATCTTGAAACTTCAGGGACCAAACTGTACATCTTGAAACTTCAGGGATCAAACTGTACATCTTGAAACTTTAGGGACCAAACTGTACATCTGAAAGAATTCTGGTCCAAACTGTACATCTGAAACTTCTGGGATCAAACTGTACTTCTGGCAAAGTTTTCTGGCCCAAAAAGATAATATAAGAAGACCCACAGCCCACAGCCCGTGACCCGTGACCCGAGAACCCGAGAACCCGAGAACCCGAGAACCCGGAACCCGGAACCGGACCGGACGGGCGGGCGGCGGCGGCGCGCGTGTGGTCTTTCCTCGAACCGAAGCACATCGAGGTCCTCCCTCCTTTAAACACATGAGATACCCCTTGGGGTCCCAAACCCCAAACCAATTTTGAGTCTTATATACACAACAATTCTTTCTTCCTCTACCGATGAGGGAGAATTGAACCCAACCACACTTTTCCATGCTTCAAACACCTCACTTCGTGAACCAATATCTCTTTCATTTCTCAATGAAATTTGACGATTCTTGGCCCTACGGTTATCTACGTACTTAGTAGATCATACATGTGTGAAGAACCAGATTCTCCAACTTCTTGGATTCTTAAGTACGTTCATTTGAGGCGGCCCGTCCTCGCACTTAAATAGGTGGTCTCCTACAAGGTATCCTGCTATACCCCACTTCACAAGTGTTAGGAACCATTAAAAGTTTCCCAAAGACCTAACCTCAACTGTTGAGGATCATTACAGGTTTTGAAAACTTAACATTTACACATACTGCAGATAACACTTAACGTCTATCGCGGGAACGTCTTTGGATTTGGTGTTTCTTTTCAGAAATCACTATCCGAAGTGCTCATGCTTCTACTGAAGCAATCAACTGAACCTTTACAACTTAGTTTTCCCATTGAACCAAATTACTGGGATCTCCAGTTAGTAAGGTTGGGTTACCATTGTATTGGTCCGTATATTTTGGGTTTTAGGCCCATTCCCCTAGACATGCAGAACACTTGATCTTCGGGTAGTCCCTTAGTTAGTAAATAAGGAAGTGACACCCGTGATGATCAACTGACATACGGTCTTATGTCTCCGACAGATCCTGACAGATATGTCCAGACGCCGTCATCTATGTCCTTCCTGAAGCCGACCGGCTAGCCACAGTATATAACTGCTGAAGACACGGGTTTCTCCCAATATCGAACGTCCTCTAATGAGTCGTGAAGTTACTCAACTTCTTTCATGCTTTGTATAAAGCGATAAACTCCGATACCATCATGAATCGGTCGATGCAAGTTTGCTTAGAGGATTTTCCAAGACCCACCATACACATTTACTTGTGGCTTTGGTGTTCTCCAGATCTGATGTCGGTTTGCATCACTATGTTCTCCCAGAACCGCTGGACATCCAGAATACTATAATCCGAAAATAAGCGAATAATTCAGATATCGTCATATCCGACTTAACGCCTTCTATTGATCATGTATTAAGATCATCAGTGAAACTTAGTTCAACTGATCTGTTTGTAGGACGATATCAGGTCGGTTGTAGTGTGTATAATACATTGAACTACACATGACCTGTGCATATCGCTCCTTGTCTATGGGTGCACCATGACTCCAATCAGTTCTATGATTCATATCCATTGGTGGCTTCAACGAGACTGTCAACTATCGACCAGTCCGTTAGATGTCTTAGAAATCCAATTCCTAAGATGTCATCTGTGATAACCATATCTTTCATATCGAGACTTTGTTTCAATACGACTTTTACTTTCAGACGGTTGATTCTCCAACTGTTGGCTTTCTAACTTCAGAGTCAATGTTTCTGCGGTCAGATTCATTGTTCCTGTTTTATCTGAAACTTTCAGGACCAAAATGTAAACATTTCAGAGACCAAAATGAAAGTTCAGGAAGAAGCCCAACAGTCCAGCAACCAACTCTGATTCTCTTCTTCCAACTCTCCGGTTGGGAAGGCTGTTTCAACATCCATGCCACGCAAGACTGCAATGGCCCTAGATGTTAAGCTACTCCCAGGGGAGCACATGTACAAGTAGCCGAGGCTTTGAACTCGTCAGTAGATCCATCTACTTTATACTCACTTTTGAGTATCCTTTTTCACAACCCAAAGGTTCTTTTCCCGGAGGAAGATCAACCATTATGCACGTATGGTTCTATATGAGGAAAACTATTTCTCTTTGTAGCTTCTTTCCAAAGCAGCGCTTTTGGAGATGACAATTATTTGTTAATTGTCCATGGTTCATTCTCAACCACACAAGCTAGAAGGACTAGAACAAGTCTTTGTCCCCTTCTTTGCTTCGTCTCGGTTCAACATCTAGAATCCCCGAGTTCTGCAGATCTGGAATATTACATTCCGGATAGCCAGCAACTTTCGAGTCCTGTAGATACAGAACGTCTAGTTCCGGACAGTCAGGCCCTCGCGGGTTCTTGTTAACCTTGAACAATTACTCCTTTTTCCTATTTCAAGAAAAGTTATCTTCAATGAATTCAGCATTCTTTGACGCCAAGAGGCGATAAGCACTACTGTTATTTGCAGATCTAGTGGATATGCAATCTACAGCTTTAGGTACGAAACCACCTCACATCACAACATTTGTATGTGAGATCCTTTCCATATCTCACACGGAGGGTTATCCTTATCCTTATGCAGAGTTCTGTTGAGAATCACATTAGCGGTAAGGATCGCCTTGCCCCACATAACTTGGGCGTACGGGTTTGCGCTTGGCTAACACCATTGGACTGAGGTGAGTAATGAACAGTCGTTTAATGAACGATGCTTCACATTCTCCCCCTCTATCGCTATGAATTTCGCAATCCATAGGCTTAGTTGATTTCCAACTTCTGCTTTGTAGCGCTTGTCCGCTCCAACAACTTCATCTTTATTGTTTAACAAACAAAGGATTTCATACGTTGTACCATCATCAATGAACACAACGTACTTGTCTCCCCCTCTATTTTGTATAAACTTCAAATCACCCAAGTAGGTATGACTAAGTTCTAGAGGAGCGGTGCTTCTTTCGCTATTCCCTTGAGGGAATTTGGAAAGGTGATTTTGCCTCTTCGCCTACCTCACATTCATTTTGAGGGTTTATGTCGAAAGAAGGCAACAATCTCAACTTCGCTAGCTTTTGAATGACTTGCTATTTAACGTGTCTTAATCTATGATGTCATAGATGCACGGATTACAAATATATCATTCATTCGGCTACAGACATACTGTACCATTCTTAGTTATTACAGACCTGTTGGAGTAGTCTCAAACTAGCTTGACCAACAGCGTCCCTTAAACCAAGTTAGGAACATGTAACACCTCTTTTTAGAGTGATCTCATTCCTTGAAGTCCTATTGAGGACAACCTCTCCAGCCCCTTTGTTTTTAGAGGTGACGTTGCTTCACATGAACAATATCTTGCCCGTGGTTAGGGCGTAACTGGATCATATGTGATCTGGATACTCTGGCCCACTGCAGTTGCTTTGCAGACTGAGTGCCCAATTTCTTTTCTGCCTTTCTTTAGGCCTTCAGATCATTTCAGACCTGGAAACTCTGACCCACCTTACTAGGTGTCCATTACTTTTCCTATGAAATGAATTCTGGCCCCACTCCAGTCGCCCGGAGGCTTTATATGACTGAGTGTCCAATATCATCATATCAAAGGAATTTTGGCCCACTCCAGTCGCCCGGAGGCTTTGTATGACTGAGTGTCCAATATCATCCTATCAAAGGAATTTTGGCCCACTCCAGTCGTCCGGAGGCTTTGTATGACTGAGTGTCCAATATCATCCTATGAAGGATCTTCTGCCAAATAATATGACAGGCTCAACGTTATTAACTTTTAGACTTCTTCCGTTATGATTGGTGCCCAGATAATTCTTGGCGCTTACTTAAGTGTGGTAACGATTTTCCTGATCGGTGGATCTTTCTCCCTCGTATGTGCGAACATACTTTACACACTTTAATAATTACACTTAAAAGAACGGATCTTTTTTAAGTCATTTACAAAATCCAATCTTTAAACGGAAAAGAAGATGAGATTAAACTTCTGATTTGTTAAAGCGTAAGGACTATAAATTATTTTCATATTCCTCCTTACTTTAATCTATTTTTAATCAGACATCATTTAATCTTTATTCTTGACAAGTAAGAAAAATACTTATCATTTAATCTTTATTCTTGACAAGTAAGAAAAATACTTATCATTTAATCTTTATTCTTGACAAGTAAGAAAAATACTTATCCCAATTTCGGATTCTGGCTCACTTCAGTCACTTCATCAGACTGAGTGTCCATTTCCTTCTCACCATTATTCGGATCTTTTGTCTGGGACAGATATAGGCCTTCTGCTGCAAGATAGAATAACATTTTCAGTCTTCTCCTCTTGTCCCAGTTGACATCCTCAGGCTCTCGTGAGCGCTTGTTCCCATCAGTCTTGGTAGCGGTGACACCATGAACACGTTCATCATCATCACTCTCTTCTACCAGAAAACCATTGCCATATCCAGATTTGGTGACACAACTTTTGACTGACATCTTTCGAACACTAATAGTAATACAATACAATATTGTCTTAAGTTGGTGGGAGATTTTACTCTTGTACTTTATAAAGCAGTACGGGAAGTATATAACTATTACAAGTATTCGAAAGGATAAACAAAGATTCAATAATTCAACTAGAAATCTGAAATTACAATTGTTGCACAAGAAAAACTGGAAAATGTTTTTGCTGAGTCGAGTGTGACACTCTGTCCTTAAGACAATATTGCCCCGTATGTATCCTTTATACGTCCTGGACAATTTGTCTCCCAAGATAAAACAGCAATGGAATACTTGAGCAAAGGAAACTCAAGTGCTACCGTGAAGAATATTGAGTAACGAAATGATGCTTGGAAGTTGTAGGAAGAAGAGTTTTCTACTTGTGTAAGCTTCTGTATTTTCGTGTATATGTGAGTCTTAGTGTTAGTTCTCAACAATGGTGTAAGGGGGTGCTTATATAGGTGAGGGAGGGACTGAAAACTGCCTCCATAACAGCCAAATAATGGCCATTATGGAGGTAGTAAAGTCACCAACATATATGGTGAAAGACCAACGGATTGGCCATTTATAGGAGGAGTAATTCAGCCAAAATAAATGGTTGAATTGAGTGTTTGGCGTTTCTGCTTTGACAGTACAAACTGTACATCTTGAAACTTCAGGGACCAAACTGTACATCTTGAAATTTCAGGGACCAAACTGTACATCTGAAAGAATTATGGTCCAAACTGTACTTCTGGCCCAAAAAGATAATATCAGAAGACCCACATCCCACAGCCCGAGAGCCGGAGCCGGACGGGCGGGCGGCGGCGGCGCGCGTGTGGTCTTTCCTCGAACCGAAGCACATCTAGGTCCTCCCTTTAAACACACGGGATACCCCTTGGGGTCCCAAACCCCAAACCAATTTCGAGTCTTAGATACACAACAATTCTTTCTTCCTCTACCGATGAGGGAGAATTGAACACAATAGCACACTTTTCCATGCTTCAAACACCTCACTTCGTGAACCAATATCTCTTTCATTTCTCAATGAAATTTGACGATTCTTGGCCCTACGGTTATCTACGTACTTAGTAGATCATGCATGTGTGAAGAACCGGATTCTCCAACATACGTAACACTAGTGTTTAAGCCGTTAAAATTGGTCGGTCGCAACTCCCGCCAGAGGCTAATTTCCAACGGTAACAACCAACTAACTTCTAACAACTTCACCTAATTATAATTATTAAGAATCTAAGCTGAATTAATCTCTACAAGAACAGATCCTAACCATCTTTTCAAAATTTTAAAACTCATCTAAAAAAATAACGAAAAAAATCATTTAAATGTATCAAATAATATTTTGAATTTTTTTTTTTGGAAAAAAAAATCTCATGTCCACACGAGTCCTTAATATATTGTGTGGTGTTATAACTAATCTGCCTATAGGTGTATTATCTATACATTTAAACAGGAATGTGGTTGGCATTAAGTGTTTGCAGTTCGCTAATGCTCGTTAGGCGTATCTTGAAGACGAGGGTTGCTGGTCGCCCAGCACTGCATCTAAACACACTAGAACTTAGTTTACTAGGAAAAAGAGATCAACTCAATGAACTTTAACTACGTTGTGCGTGAAGTTTGAGGAATTAATCATATCTTGAGTAACCGAAGTAGGAAATGACAAAAAAAGCTAAACTTTAATAAAATTAATGATCATTTTCGGCTTCTTGCAAAAATAAATGTAATGAGATATAGTTCTTTAAGAAGTAAACCAAGCTTGAAGCTTTAATTATGCGATAGATGTTTTTTTTTTTTTCGTTAAATCAAAATTATTTTTTTGTTGTATTCCTAACATTTGAATCTCAAGCCAATTAATTCACTTCGCCCTATATTATGGCCCCAAAGATTTAGAGCTTATTCGTATTCAATGCTAGCCGACTCAGCTTCCTAGATCCGCATCAGTGAGTGAAAATCAATCGAAACTCACTTAGGATAGCACTTCGGGAGAGTGAGATCAAGGTGACATATCAAAAAGACAATTCAAAATCGCCACCGTACGAGACTTGCCCGGCATGCCCAACTTTTGTTGTATTCCTAACATTTGAATCTCAAGCCATGCTCTTTGGTCCAATGAATTCATTTTGCCCTATATTATGGCACACGATGACAAGTTAGAACTACTATGTTTGGACAAAGACAAATCACACAAGAAGCAGAACAGAAACTCCCTCCCTCCCTCAAATATCAACAAATCAAAAGGTTGCTGATTCAAGGGATTTATAATAATCTTAAATAAAAATCAATAGATAGATAAACTTACGCATATTATGTCAGTAAGTACTTTTTAGTTTTTACATTATCTCTGAAAAGCAAGTTAAACCAACTATGCGTCAATTGCAGAAACTAGTGAAAATGACCACTACTCCACAATTCACATGGAATTTAGCTTCGCATGAAAAGAGTATCCGAAAAGTACGATGATATAATCCTCATGAAAAGATGCGACCATCAAAGCAATGTTTTGAGTTAAAGTGGAATAAATTATTTAAAGTTGAAACTGAAGTAGGCTTTGGACAAATTTTATTTGAATTTTTGCTTATGAAAGACATACGAGTAGAAACCAGAATTTCACTTGAAATCTAACGTGTCCCTGAATTTTTATTGCACATTTTGCAAGTGATATACATTTATTAGGCCTTACAACAACAACAACATGCCTAGTATAATCCCACAAGTGGGGTCTGTTGGGAGTTTTTGCTCTATGGTACTTTATAAAGCAGTACGGGAAGTATTTAACTATTACAAGTATTCGAAAGGATAAATAAAGATTTCAATAATTCAACATGGAATCTGAAATTACAATCGTTACACAAGTAAAAACTGGAAATTCCAGTTTTGTAGAAGACGGAAAAATGTAAAATGTTTTTGCTGAGTCGAGTGTAGCACTCTGTCCTTAAGACAATATTGCCCCGTATGTATCCTTTATACGTCCTGGACAATTTGTCTCCCAAGATAAAACAGCAATGGAACCCTTGAGCAAAGGAAACTCAAGAGCTACCGTGAAGAATATTGAGTAACGAAATGATGCTTGGAAGTTGTAGGAAGAAAACTATTTCGGTTGTGTATTTTCGTGCACTGTTTTTCTGCATCTGTTTATGTATTTTCGTGCATATGTCTTAGTGCTCAACAATGGTGTAATGGGGTGTTTATATAGGAGAGGGAGGGGCTGTTTACTGCCTGAAAACTGCCTCCATAATAGCCAAATAATGGCCATTATGGAGGTAGTAAAGTCACCAACATAAATGGGAGAAAGACCAACTGTTTTGGCCATTATAGGAGGAGTAATTCAGCCAAAATAAATGGCTGAATTGAGTGCTTGGCATTTCTGTTTTTGACCGTCGAAATTCTGATTTTCTGGAAACTTCAGGGACCAAACTGTACATCTTGAAACTTCAGGGACCAAACCGAAGCACATCTAGGTCCTCCCTCCTTTAAACACATGGGATACCCCTTGGGGTCCCAAACCCCAAACCAATTTCGAGTCTTATATACACAACAATTCTTTCTTCCTCTACCGATGAGGGAGAATTACACACAATACCACACTTTCCATGCTTCAAACACCTTACTTCGTGAACCAATATCTCTTTCATTTCTCAATGAAATTTGACGATTCTTGGCCCTACGATTATCTACGTACTTAGTAGGTCATGCATGTGTGAAGAACCGGATTCTCCAACATACGTTACACTAGTGTTTAAGCCGTTAAAGTTGGTCGGTCGCAACTCTCGCCAAAGGCAAATTTCCAACAGGGTCTGGGGAGTGTGAGGTGTACGCAAACCTTAACATACCCCTGTGGGTTAGAGAGGTGGTTTCCAACAGACCCTCGGCTCGAGAAAATCGTTTTTCAGCCTTGACTTCTAATAAGATTGCCTGAGATACTCTTAAAAATAATGCGACAGAAAGATTTCCCTTGGCAAAGACAAACGCTAAAAGTAACTAACCAAATACTCAAAAACTGCTAAAACTGTTGTATCCATAAGTCACGTTCCCTCTCTTTAGATGAACAAAAGTCACATAATCATTGACCATAGAAAAGCATCAAATCCAAGCATTTGCTTTCGACATCGTTAAGGGTCAGGGGTCTCAAAATGCCAAGTAATGTACATCAACATAGTAAGTATTGTTTCCCTCATATGCCTGCTAACTCTTAGCCAACTTTGCCTTTACGATCACATATCATCACACAAGGAGTGATATCCTTATAGCTTCATTAACAACTTCAACTTAGTATTTGAGCACAAAAGAAATGGGTAGTCACTTGCATGGATAAAAACAACTATCTATTTGGTCGATATATCAAAAGATGGAGGCGCCTTACTAGTGGCAGCAGATGAGGAACTTGTTGACTCTTCAGCTTGAACAAGTTTCAGGAGTCTTTCTTGAAGGACTCGAACTCGACTCTCAGTTTTACAAAGCTTTCTCCATCTATAGGCAAACTAAAGCCCAAATCCCCCATACACAACTATATAGGAACCCCAAACATAGGGGTAAGTTTCTGCATTCTATTTGATCTTCTGGTATTGGTCTTGTATCTTGTCTGCCCAATTAGCATATGAGTAGCTTCCCAACTGCTTTTCTGCTTCAGCTAATTGTTGACTACCTTCACTTTTTTCCTGAGAACTCATCGCTGGTCCCTTGATTTACCACTTGAATCTGTCCTCAGAAAGATAAAACTACCTTGCAGACGTTTGTTGCTTGGCTGCAGAAAAAGAGCATTACTTGGTTACTTGAAGGAAGAACATTATCGAATACTAAAAATTCCCGAAGATTATATTGTCTAAACCCTCCATGGGAGCACATAATGTTCTCCAATATATGGAAAATAAAAGTAAGATTATTTTGACACTTACACATTTGCAATTTGTATCGTGTTAGGAGTACTACATAGTACTTATTATTACATGTTATAATGCAAACAATTTATGGCCGAACAGTCGATCTAAAACCTGAAGAGGCATCTTAACAGCATATCCAAGATGTGCTTCATTGTATCTATAAGGTTTCAGCAGGATAATACTAATCTCTTTCTTTTTCTGTCTCACAGTATCTGTGACACCATATACTATTAAGATTCTATAGACTTCCAATGAAACACAAATCAAATAGCCATGCCTTTGGGCTTTGAGCACACCAGTCTAGACATCTCACATAAATTCATTAAGTCTTAATGCCAATGGGCTTAAAAACAAAAAGAAAATGGAAATGAATCTCAGAGTCTCATTACTTCTCAGCCCTAAGCTAAGTCTTCCTCAATGACCGATCACTTTTCAGCATATTCCAGTAAAGCCTTAAAGGCAAGGAAAGCTTTCAAGCTACTTTAGAAAAAAAACTAAAGAAACTAAAGAAAGAAAAGAATTGAATGAAAACACACAAAGGAAATAGTACAAAGAGAGATACGGAAAAGTTGAAAAGCAGGGGATAGGAAATGTCAATATCTTGCATTTTCCAAAAGGTGCTTGGAAAGGCCAAGCAAAGAAGTACATAGTCCAAAATTCCAACTGATTTGGTCACTAATTGAGTGAGCATAAATTCTCTCATATATGCCTACAAGAATGGGATATATGGAACAAGGCTACAGAGACACTTATTTGACAATGATTAGGACTCCAAGTATGGATTTAGGTTATACATGTGTGTGGGTACGCGCGCACATGGATGGGTATGTAGTTATTTTTCTGTAAAACGAATGTCTCTTCTAATACCAACATTTGTCTTCCACATGCCCTTGGAGCTTACAGCCCATTATCGACATGGTAAGTTCACTTCAAACAAGTGAAATTCATGCCTTACCTTTACCTTTGTCAAGGCCTTCGGCTTTTTAGCGTCCCATGAGGCCTAGTGTGACTATTTAGATTTAGTTGCTCACGTCTGGTTTGGAGGGCGGGGATTTGCTCAAGTTCATACATCTTGTAAACCAAGATATCAACTACTAGAAAAGTTCCAACAGTTATAAGTAGTTACAGATTACCAACTTCATAAACCGATCCTGTAAGCTTCTTACATATAATGCTTCCGTTGGAGAAGCAAAAGAGCTAGAAAAGCAATATTTTTTATAAGAAATCCATGTGTAGACTTTCAATAATCCATTGACCAGTTTATCCAACCCCACAAAAATTTGATTAGAAGGGCAAACAAAAGAGATGAAACAACATTAATTTAGCTTCAAATGTGAGTAAACAATTTTGGAACAGTTTGGTGCTCTGAGACAATCATTCCCCAACCGAACCTTATATAAACTACATGTCCCATTAATGATAGTCTGTTTGACCAAGTAGCAATTTGTTTTTAAAAAACTAAAAAAATAGTTTTTTCCCAAAAGCATTTATTTTGAAAAGCACTTTTAAGAAAAATAAACTATTTCTTTTAAAGTTTGACCAAAAGTATTTTTTAAATTGATACAAAACTATTTTTTGGATCACACTTTTCAAAATAAACCGATTTTAAAAGTTTGACCAAACAAGCTATAAATTCTCTAATCTATGCAAAAATGATTGACACATTTCTTTCGGATAGTTCAACTAAGAGAACTTTGACTAAACATTTTGAAATTTAATCATTTTCGATTCTGATATGATAAAAATTGTGACTTATATAACTTTTTGAGTGATCTGAATTTTAGATCCTAATATTGGTGAAATTGTCCACCATCAAATACCACCATAACTCTAACTACAAAGCTGCGTACCTTTTAATCTTTCATGAAGAAATTCCTCTTTCTAGCACACATGCAAATCAGAGAAGAAGGGTAATAAAGGGGTTTCAGCCAAGTGCTCTCGAATTTGCTTCTTTTGCCTTTCAACCCCCTAAAGTATTGGATTAGTAACTTTGGTGCGATTAGTTTTGTCTTTTTTTGGAAATTGCTTTTTATAAAATACTACTATTGGAGAAGGATAACGTGTTTATTTAGATTAATTTAATTTAGAAAAATCCATTTGCTTATAATAAAATATTATTAATGATTAATTATATAATGTACAAGTAAAAATTAGAGTAAACTACTAGTAATAAATACTCCATGTAGTTTCTTAAGCAACTAGTTACGGAAGGCCCCGGCTTAAATATAAAATAAGTTTTTATTAAAAAATATAACGTGTCACATTTTTCTACTGCATTATTAATTTAAGAAATTTACAAGTTAATGATATATTATTGATAAGATTTAAAATAATCAAAGTTTTCTGTCACACAATTAGATGATTTTGAACAAAAAAGATAATTATGAGGAAGAAACTACAGTAGAAAAATTAACAAATCTCAAAGGGACACAAGTTATTCGATATCCGATACTAACATGATAAAATATGATACTTACAACTTCCAAAGATCATAGTTGATCAATATTTTCGTAATTTTGTGAATTGTGAGTAAGTGCTTTTTAAATATAGATAAAAATAGATTTGTTTTGATATTTATTAATTTTTCGCTCATTATTTTGAGTGTAGGTTTTATGCTAGTTAAATGTGATTTTAAATCTTAGTTTAGACGAAATTCAAGAAATAACCTATATTTATTAAAATGAACCTCAAGAATCAATATAATTTAATTCTTCAAATATACTTTGTACTTGAAAAGATTAATTTGTCACGATCCAAATCTGACACTTAGGTCGCGACAAGACACCTGGCGAGTTTCTACCCATAAGGCGAACCCTCTAAGCTAAACATGCAAATAATAAAGATAAAAATAATAATATTCAAGGTCTCATAATATAAATTGAGTGCGGAAGCAAAATCAAACATTGAGTCTACCCATAAATTTCATAAAATGTCAAAGTCATGGAACTACTAGTCTGAATACGAAAGTACGAGACACAGCTCGAAATACTACTAAGTTAAACTAAAGAAGAAAGGCCGCCATGATCTAATGGTGGCTCACCTCGACTGAACTGGACTGAAGGAAGCTGAAATAATCAAGCATTGGCTATATGGTCTCCGTTAACCCCACATGCACACATACAACATCAACAAGTATGAGTCTAAAAGACCCAACAAGATCATCGACACACTCTCAGCTTACCCTGGAGCAAGTCTTAGAAATCCCTGATAATACATAAAGCAATTAAATAGTACAAGTATATTAAATATATACAAACACTGGAGCTGAAGCTGAAATCACGAAGCATATAAAATTTACTCACATCGTACCCTGGTCACTTATAACTCTGGCATCTACCTCCGACCGAACCCAATGGGGTATGTCGGAGTATGCCCCTCTCCGAAGATATGATAAAGCGGAATAAAATTTCAATCAATATCAAGTCAAGTCAGTGCATCTATAACAAGTATCTATTTAAGCGAAATTACGCTAAAGAACTCATAGGGTCATTATTCACCATAGCTATGGAAGAAATTGAAAGAAATAATCTCCCTTGATTATTTTCATTAATGAAAGAGTATATATACAATTTACAATTTTCATAATAGGAAAAATCATATTCCTATTCTACTCAAAAAACCTTATTCTACTTGTACAATAATTATACAATTATGGTAAGTTATATATACAATTTACAATTTTCATAATAGGAAAAATCATATTCCTATTCTACTCCAAAAACCTTATTCTACTTGTATAATAATTATACAATTATGGTAAGTGTACAACTCTAATTTAATTACAACTAATCTACCAAAATAGAGCCATTAATCTGTGATAATTCATACCGTGTATACCACGGAATTTACAGCCCATAAGCAATGAATATACAACCCACTGCCCGTGATATACACGGTGTATATCCTGTGTATATCACGGGTATTAATCACACCCCCGCAGTCATAGCGGGCGGTCTTCGTACGCTGAGACTGTCCCTAAAATCTTCAAATATCACCGATGGAAGGCCCTTGGTAAATATGTCTGCAATTTGATACCTGGACGGGACATGTAGGACGCGTACTTGTCCACGAGCTACCTTTTCGCAAACAAAATGGATATCTATCTCAATATGTTTAGTGCGTTGATGTTGAACCAGATTGCCAGAAAGGTATATAGCACTAACATTATCACAATAAACCAATGTAGCTTTGTGAATGGAGATTACGGAGCCAACATTATTCAGACACCATAGTAGCCACCCCTCGATACTCTGCATCGGCACTAGAGCGGGATAAGGTAGTTTGTCGTTTGACAGACCACGATACCAAGTTATCCCCAAAGAACATACAATACCCAGACGTAGAGCGTCTGGTGTTTGGACAACCACCCCAATCATCATCTATATACGAGACAAGTGTAGTTGTCGACGATGGATATAAGTGTAAACTGTAGTCAAGTGTCCCCTGGATGTATCGAATAATGCGTTTGAGCGCATTCATGTGCTCAACCCTGGGATCATACATAAACAAATACAACTGATGTACGACATACGTAATATCCGACCTAGTAAAAGTAAGATACCGAAGAGCCCCTGCAAGAGTGAGTCGGATGCTAGTAAGGTGAGCCAGCCGCAACACCCAACTTGAGTTTAGTATCAACGAGAGTGGACGTAGACTTGCAGGAGGACATACCAGCTCGCTCAATGATCTCAGCTGCATACTTTCGTTGTGATAAGAATAGCTCACCTGCATGACGAGTGATATCAATCCCAAAAAATAACTCAAGGGCCTCAAGTCTTTCATAGCAAACTTAGAACTGAGCATGATCATGATAGACTGACGCAAAGCATCAGTAGAGACATTCAAGATAATATCATCCACATACAAAAGAATATAAGCTAGGGAAGAACCACGATGATATATGAGCAATGAATTATCAGACCTGCTGTGCGAAAACCCAATAGACGAAACATTATCTGCAAATCTCTTATACCAAGTTCACGGGGCATGCTTAAGCCCATACAAGGACTTCTTCAATAAACAAACATGATGATGATATTTGGGGTCTCGAAAACCCAAGGGTTGATGCATATAAACGGTCTCATTGAGATCACCATCTAAGAAAGCATTCTTCACATCTAACTGATGAATGAGCCATGCTTTGGAAAGAGCTAGACTGAGAACAGTGCGAATGGTAGACGGTTTGACCACCGGACTAAACGTCTCACCACAATCTACGCCAACCTGCTCAGTCTTACCATCACCTACAAGACGAGCCTTGTGCCTCGCAAAAGAACCGTCAAAATTATTCTTATGAGTAAAAATCCACATAGACCGAATAATATTAACACAAGAAGGACGGGGTCCCAACTCCCACATCTTATTTGCAATAAGAGCATCATATTCGTCGGTCATAGCCAATTTCCAATTCGGGTCATTTAAGGCAGACACTGGGTTACGGGGTAGAGGGAATTTAAGAACATTAGAAATTAAATTAAAATGTCTTTTTGGTTTAAGAATACCCGGTTGACTATGAGTGACAGGTCTGTGACTCAGGGGAGAATTGAGTGGATTTTGGGAAACATCGGGACAGGTGACGGACTGGCCAATAGGCAGTAGGTCTGCTGACCCAACACAAGAACTGGAATCGAAACCTGAAACAGGAATTGGGCCAGCAACGGACCCGATAACAGAAATAAGAACTGGGCCAGAAATGAGCTGGATAGATGGCCTAGTTGCTGGACCCAGGATGGTAGATGACAACTTTACTGGAGGACCAGCGGGCAGTGGGCCCGCTGACGGATTTTGGATGCGGGACATGTCCGATAAATGACGAATGATATATAGGGAAACATCGTTATCTAAAAAATTATACGAATTGGGCACAAGACAACTCACTTTAGCAAACGAAAATTGGGATTCATAAAAAATAACATGACGACTAATGATGATTTTATTAGACGATAAATCAAAACATTTGTAACCACAATGATTAGACGGATAACCTAAAAACACACAAGGGGTAGACCGGGCATGAAATTTGTTAATTGTGGTGGATGAAAATAGTGGATAACATAAGCACCCAAAGACCCTAAGATGAGAATACGAATGAATCTTATTATATAATATTTGAAGGGGGAAAATATGTCAAACCTTTGGTAGGAAGAATGTTAAGGAGATAAATAGTCATATGTAGAGCATGATGCCAAAAGGAACGAGGTGCGGAAGAATGGATCAATAAAATTCGGACAATATTATTAATGGTACGAATTTTGCTTTCGGCTTTCCCATTTTGAGAGGACGTATGAGGACAAGAGAAAGGAAAATTGATACCATTATTACCACAAAAATTCCGAAACAACCCATTATCATATTCTTTTCTATTATCACATTGAATATTCTTAATTTTCCGTTCGAATTGGGTACAGTTGAAAGCTCTAAATTTTAAAAAGGTGAAAAAAGTGAGATTTTTTAGCTAACTGAAAAGTCCATAAAAAATTATAATAATCATCCAAAAAAGAACATAACAACGATGGCCCAAATAACTGATAATGAGAGATGTACATAAATCGCTATGAATAATATCAAATGACATTAAAGTACGAGAATTAGAGTCTACAAACGGCAATCTAACAATTTTTCCTAAAGAACAAGATTGACAAATCGGAGTACTACGTGTACCCTTAGAAGAAATTAAATTAAATTGTCTATTTTCTAATGTATAATTCTTAAAAATATTGAAATTTATTTTCTAATGTATAATTATGTTAAATCATTAAACCTAAATTTGTATTTTTAAAATATTTTTTATTCAAAAGATCAAGAGAATTTTAATGGTAATTCTAAAATTACTAAAAAAACACTAATATACTAAGTGCTCTTCTAGTATCAAAATGAGTTCTTCAAAGCTATTACTTATTATTATCACCATTTTAGATTGTCTTTGTGCATAGCTATTTTTATTAAATGATATTATCACCACATAATTTGGAAAACTTTTAAAGGGATCAAAGTTATTATATTTATCAAATTGAATATGGTAACCTAAGTAAAAAAGAAATAAAGTAGGGGCAAAAGTAAAACAGAGAAAAAGTTAATCTAAGGGGCTATGTATTACTAAAAAGAATTTGAAAGTATCTTGATTTATTGAAAATATACTTTGGTATATGAAGTAATAAATAGCAAATATAAGAGCAAACTCTTTAGTTGACAAGCTAATCATATAGTTAGAATGTAACTAAGGACTAAAAAACTCTTTGCTTTGTCTCTTAAACATTGTGTTTCCTTTATCTCAAAAAGATTATCATTACTTTCCTTATTAGTTTGTTCCAAAAAAATAACACATTTTTATATTTAAAAATAATTTTTTTTAAAAAATTCTATGATAAATTAAATTAAAAAAATCTTTTTTGGGACGGAAGATGTAATATACACAAGTAAAAGGGAAGGAAAGGAGTAATTGAAAAGGTTGTAATTCAGCTAATCTTCACACTCTTCAGAGACCCATTAAGCGGACCTCATCTCTCACGAAGCTAACTTCCTTTCATCATCAAAGAATGGACGTTCCGAAGGACTACATGACTACTCTATTGGATCATGGCTTGTTCGCTTCTGCTCAAATGCTCGTAATTATTTTCTATATACCCCTTTAGGGTTTTAATTTCACCTTCTTATCTATCATTCCATTGTTTTTTTTTTGAATTTATGAATAGACTTTACTGCCTCAATTATCCTTGAATTTCACTTCTGGTTAAATTGTAGTAATTTACTGACCATGACGGCTATGAATTCATCGTTTTAATTTACTGCGTAGATGACGTCGATTTTGTTTCTTTGGTGATTGAAATTTACCTCTTCTCAGATGCCACTTGCTGACATGAAAGTTTTACTTTCATTATTTTAGCTATCCTTATCTTAATTTTGTTTTACTTTGGTTATTGAAATGTGTATTTGCTCCAATGTTAATTTTACTAGCCATATCTGTTTCAATTTCACTATTTTAGGTATCAATTTTGCTTATAATTTATAGATGTAATTTAATACGTAAGTAATATTGATTTTTGTTTCTTTGGTGATTGCAATCTAGGGATGTTTTCTTGTTTCGTCGTCTTCCATAAGTCTTGAAACAAGTCCGCACCTCAAGGCTGAAAATTTGGTTTGTTACTCTTCTCACTATCTATTTATCTTTAGAACAGATTTGGAATTTAAAAAAAAAGAAGAGATGTTTGGTTCAGCTAGGCCGTGATGTTGTATTTTATGATTTTGATTTGTTGATTGGGACTGGATAGAGCAGAATGGATGCAAAAGATTTATATAGCAAGCCCTGACTAGTTGATTCGTGATCTCTGTCATTTGTTAATCAGGTGCTTCTTGGCGATGCTTTATTTCGGGAGAAAGAGTACAGGAGAGCTATTGTAAGATAATTTGGTTTAATATAGATGAATCAAAATGTTTTTATTGGTGTTATATATTGTTATGCCGTATTAGATTTTATATTGTTTATACGTGTTTCTACGATTTAATTGTTAATAATGGGTACATTTTTATATGTATGGTCCTAAGATTGATTAGAGAGTGTCAGTTAAACTATTTGGTTTACTAATTTGCTAGCACGCATACAAGCAAGCATTGCACTGCCACAGAATAATTCCTAAGCAAAATGCATCAGCAGTTAGAAGTTCACTGTCTGGATCAACCAGGTCATCATCGCCAAATTCTTTCAACATTTCAACGATTAATGAGAATGAGGTATATTGGCTTATAAGATTGTTGGAAATGTTGAACTCACCATGATGCTACTGAGGGTCTTTTGCTCCTTTTATTTTTTCATCTTCATAATAGGTGAAGTTCAAAATTGCATCATCGCATTGTGCGCTCAATGAGAATAGAGCAGCTCTTCTCGAGGTTAGTCATCTTTATGGCTCTATCTGGCGTAGACAGTTTTAGTATGTTGGGTAGATACAAATTTGTGATGAAAAAGGAAAGATGTTCTTTTCATGGTAATTCTTAAATGTTGATAGGTAGTTTTGTAATATTGTTTCTCTGCATAGCTAAATATAGACATTTAACTCCACCTATGTCTATAACATCTGCCTTGGAGAAAATTTTCAGTTGCAAACACTAAGTCTTTTTTCCATAATGTGGCAGATGGAGGGAATCCCAAGCAAAGCAAGAAATTTGCAGATGAATCTCATGATGGGAAAACTTTACCGAAATTCAAGACATACCCGTGCAGCCATTACGTGCTATAAAGAGTGTTTAAGGTTTTTTGTCTTTTCATTTTCTAGAAATTGCCTGTGATAGTGTATATGCATTTTCTTATTTATTTTTCCTTCTCTGAAACAGCCTCTCTACCTTCTTAGGGTAGGGGTAAGGCTGCGTACACACCATCCGCCCCATACCCACTTGTGGGATTACACTGGGTATGTTGTTGGATGTTTTTCTTAGTTTCTCCTTCTACTTTTTTAGTCTTTGACATTTCCAGTAAAGAAAAGAATACACTGAACATTTTTTGATGCTCTTTCTCTTTGTAGTAATTTTTCTTTTAGCCTTCTTTTTCCTTCTAGCGTCTGTCCTTGTTCAGTACCCTACCATTTTATAGATCAACCTGCAGAAGGAGTGAGCAATATGAAGTGTCACAAGTTATTGGTTGCATTAGTTAGACATCTCATTCTTATCCATCCTACTGTTGTTGCTTTCCTGTTATTCACAGGCATTGCCCTTACATCATTGAGGCCATCATTGCTTTGGCAGAATTGGGTGTTGCAGCTAAGGATATTATTTCATTGTTTCCACAGGTTTGTTTTACAAGATTTTCAGTATATATCTTTGCTATCCTCTCTGTTAAAGAGATGTTAGTTACAAACTTTGCTTACAAACATTAAACAGTGTTGTTAAGGCTTGGTCATAACAAAAATATGTTCAATAAGAATTAGCAATGCATTTCATTTAGTTTTAATTTCTTAATGCCTAAAGTTGTGCATCTGAAAATTTCCCCTCTTATATCCAAATCTTTTTTTTTGATTTCCCATCCGGTGTCCGGTACCTGCATTGGGGCCCGACTGAGTCCGGAATTGGGGGGGGGGGGGTGAAGCACTCCCTAACAAAGGTGACTCCGTGGGTCTCGAACACGAGACCTTTGGTTAAGGATGAGGGAGTACTTACCACTCCACCACAACCCTTGTTGGTTCTTATATCCAAATCCAATTGTGTAAGTGATTAGTATTCATCCTTTTTGTCCATCTTCTAGTTTTAGCTTCAAATATGAAGATTCAAATTGTGGTCTTCCTATGCGGCTGACAATGCTATAGGTTGTGGTATCACGTGGTTAAATTAGTGAAGGGAGAAAGAAATGACTCTTCTTTGATCATGACTTTCATCTAATGTAGTTTGTCATAACATCAAGGGTATCGAAAGCTAAGTTGAACAACCATAGCAGCCAGAGTCGTCTACACATCTTTGCTATGCCATACAGCTGCTGCAGCGTGTTATGAACATTTAATTTTGTGCTTTAATTGCATAGAGGATAATCTTCTGATAAAGTCGGAACACCCTTTATATTACTTTGGATGAAAGGCAGTGCTCAGTTGTATCTAAGGGAAAGCTACATTTGGACACCTGAGTGTTAAATAATTTCTTAAACATCCCCCCCATAGTGTCAAGAATTAAAATTACTTTGGTGCAGCTTAGAAGATGTATACGAGGAGCGTAGAATGGTAGAAATCATCGGATTATTACAACAGGAATATACCTCTTTCTTTTGGTCTTGTTTTGGACGGGTTGAAGAACCTGACTTGGAGGGTATTACCCCTCTCTTATGAACTGTCCAAGGAGGAGGAAAACCCACTTGTAACCTTCCATTTTTATTTTCACTATCCAAACCCTGCGGAATTTCTCTTGCGAGAGTCAGAAACCTGGGGAGCTAATGGTAAATAGTAATGTGAACCATATACTGCTTTTATTATCTTGCTTGAAATTGCCATTTCATGAGTGTAATTAATAAGATGGACTTTTGGGCAGAATTCCTAACATGATTCAGAGCAATAATAGTACAACACTACACCATTTTGCTTACGTTTGATATCATTGCAGACCCCAACTCGTGGTGCAAGATCTACTTTTGATCATTTTGATTCAAGTCGTTGGTTACAGGTGAGTGAACAATTTGTATGGTTTAGCTTGCTTTCACTAAATAGACTTAGCCGTCTTTGTTAATCCCATTTGAATTTTTTACTTTTGTGCTGCATTTTGTGTTTTATATTTGGATGTCCTCACATGATTTCAATGTTCACACACTGACAACTAGTTATTGGGTTGTTCGGTTTCGTGAGTGAAGAATTTTCTTTTTTTGTTTCTTACCAATCCCATTGCTAGTTACTTTCTCGTTGTGCTAGTGTTTCGTGGAGGACACTGGAGTGATTTCTCAGTTTGTTTCCCAAAATACAAAACCAAAGCTAAACCAGACCAGGTTGTTTTTAGTGTAACCCCACATAAGAGTGAGGGAACTGATGACAATTATAGGTTTTTATCTCTCATGCTTGCTATGTGGGGTCGAAGCCCATTGCTACGGTTAGTCAGTGACAACTTTATATAGAAGAATGACATGGGTAATCACGAACGCGCTATCTTGCAAAATATTTTGACTCATTGAACGGGATACCATTCTGATGTGAATGTACTACCGTAGAAGATATCCTTAGTACTTACTCATGAGTTGATAGATCAGGTGGTGCCAAAAGTTGATAGATCAGGTGGTGCCAAACTTGTTATGGTGACAAGACATGAAAACCATAAACTTAGGTTTTCTATGTGGTAAAAACAGCTCTAATTTGCAACCAATGGTGTGACCTAGCGGTCAATGAAGCGGTACAAATCTAATCTTGTAAACTAGGGTTCAAATCCTAGTAGAGACAAAAAAATACTCCTCCCTCCGTTTTCAATTTATGTGGACCTATTTGACTGGGCACATAATGTAAGAAAAAATAAGGACTTTTGAAACTTGTGGTCCTAAACATGCCATAACATTTGGGTCGCTATAAAAGTTTATCATTAAGGGTAAAATGAGAAGTTTAAGTTAAATTATATTCAAATTTAGAACATTCTTTTCGAAACTGACTGAAAAGGAAATAGGGTCACATACATTGGAACGGACAAAGTTACCCGGCATATGTGCTGGTGGAAGGTAGCAGGTACTCAGTGAAATAGTTGATATGCGTGTAAGATGGCACGGACGCCACCATGGTCAAAAAAATAAAAAGAAAAGAAAAGCTAGTTGAGCTGGATATGAAATTATTTATGTACAATTGAAAAGCCTCCAATCAATGTGCGATCCAAGGAAGTATTGTGCTTAAGATGTCCAATCTTTGCATATCTCCATATATTGGCAAGATGTAGATAGAACACTATAATAGCAAAGTTGGATAGAGCCAGCAGGTGTTTACTTCTTCAACAAAAATACTCTTATGACATATATATAATAAAGTTACAAACTTAGAAGTAATTCCTGATATAAAAAGGTTACAAACTTAATTAATAAATGGTCAACACGCAAGTTCTTAACAACTGATAAGGCGACTCGTTTGCACCAATTCATGCATAGGAATAGGCAAAAATCAAATAAAAAGAATTAAATGACTTTAATTGGAAAATTTAAGGAAAATAACCATTTTTCAGTTGGGGGAGGTAGATGGCCTTATGCTGAGGGATGGTCCGGGAAAAGAAGAGAAATGGGGAAAGAGGTAAAATCTGAGATCCCTTATCATGTTGGCTTTGGTTTCCATTTTCTTATCATTTTGAAACCAACTTGGTTTAAATTCCTCATGGTTTGCATACGTCCTTCAGTATTTGAACTTGTCAACTATAAGTGCCAACTCTCGTGCATCTAAATAGGCATTGCTGTTTAAGATCTGGTGTGAAGCATATCTGCCAATGTTCACTTTATTGCAGTCTTTAAGTATTTAAATATCATTTATAATGTCTATATAATGTCCAATTACTCTCTTCCTCCTGTGCAGCGTTATGTTGAAGCCCAATGTTGTATTGCTTCAAATGATTATAAAGGTGACAAGCTTTTCCTAATTTGGAATGTGCCAGTTTGACTGTTTTGGCTTATTGTTGCAGTCATGCCGTGTCCTTTGATACAATTTCTTCTGATTGCTTTGGTTTGACAAGATGACCATTCCATTTGAATATTTTATCCTATTTATGCTTTCAAAAATCACTGGGTTTGTTGTTGTTGTTTTTTGCTTTCTAATTTCATGGCTATGTTTGTCACTGGAAAGAAGTGAGATACTGTTTTTCTAACACGTCCCAAAAGGATTTTTATTGAAGAAAAATATATTTATGATGGGGTTACTTTTCATGGTGAAATCTTGATGGATTGTCTTTCTTTCTTATTTTTTAATAGAGAATTTAGAATATATGAAAAACGAATGGTTTATCTGCATGTAAATGAGATGTGCAAAAGCTAAAACAAGCAGATTCAGAAGTATTGTGTTGACAATAGTAATGTATCTATAAAAACTACAATGAACTAGTTTCATTAGGTAGTACTCCCTTTGTCCCAAATTATGCATCCTTTCTATTAACTCGTCCCATCACTCTATCCACTTTTATAGGAGGATCAATTTTCCTCTACTCTTCAATTCTTCTAAAATTCTCTTCTTTTAAAAAAAGGCAGTATGGAACTCGTACTATGTTGAAAAGTTTCCAGATATTTGAAAAGTTACAAATGGAAAATTTTCAATTCTCAATTTAATAGGGAGGGAATGTTAAGATTACATGTTAATTTGTAAAACCAAATATATATAATTGAGAGCTGTTAGATTCAATCAAATTAGTTGGATTGTTACTTGAGGAAGACTTCTTTCAATATAAAGCAAGGTGTAAGCAAGCTTCTTTCCGACCAGACTGACCTGGCAATTATCTTCCTATAGATAGCTCCTTGCAACTAAAAAGATTTAGTTTGAGTTCTGGGAGCATTTGCCTCCTCACGGCCTCATCGACCCTGAGGCCGTTGCAAATATGATGCAACAAATCCGGAATTTCAAAATGAAATCTGACAAGATAATCCATTATAACAGATTAGAAAGTAGATTGTGGAAAAACTGAAGGTATACTACAATGAGGAAGTGTTACAATGCTGGAAAATAACTAACCAAATAATCTATTGGTTTTGTTGGCTTGAACCCCTTATTTCTCTTGTTTAGTTTAATGTTATACCACTTTGTATCTATTTCTACCTGTTTATAGTATTTTCCCATGGCTTTATATAGTGCTTTGAACTGCTTGTCCTTGTGCCGAGGGTCTACCGGAAACAACCTCCCTACCTCCCAAAGGTAGGGGTAAGGTCTGCGTACAATCTGCCTCCCCAGACCCCACTTTGTGGGATTTTACTGGGTATGTTGTTGTTGTATACAAGTTTGTATCCTACCTTTATTAATTTTAACTAATACCTAGTAATATCCATTTTATATCTCGTATAATACTTCTGTTCTACTCTGGGCATACTTGGCAAAATGGTTTTATGAATTGTAGAATTTTCTCACCAAAGTAAGTTAGTCCTAAATCTTGATTGATTTTGTTATTAAAATAAATTGAAATACTAGAAGCTAATTTATTAATCAAAGACAGTAATAAGAAATGGTAAAGATCAAATTTTTGGGGTAACTTAAAAATTCCTGATATCAGCTAACCCAAAATATTTATGAATATAGTTCTTTACATGATATGCTAAGAAAAGAAATTAAACAACTTAACAAAAATCCAAGGTTGTTGATGGCCTGATCATAGAATAATCAGTATTTGAGAATTAATTTTCCCTTTTCTTTTGTTACTAAAGCTAGTTTAGATTTATCAGAAAACAATTACTCCCTCCGTTCCAATTTATGTGATGTACTTTCATTGGCACGTACTTCAAGAAATAAAGGAAGACTTTTGAATCTTATGGTCTAAAATAAGCCAAAAATATTTGTGTGGTTATAGATCATCTCGTTTTGCGTAAAAGGTAAAGTTTAAAGTTAAATTATTGCCAAATAAGGAAATGCGTCATTCTTTTTGGACGAACTAAAAAGGAAAGTGAGTCATTCTTTTTGGGATAGAGGGCGTAGGGAAAAGTGATATTTTTAACAAATGCGAAGATACACTTTTGGGTGGTTTTCTAAAATGAAAGAGCAGGAATCATGCAGTTTTTTACAACTGGTTAGTCTTATCTGGGAAGTGCTCACCCTAAATGATTAGCAAATGAAAGCAGTTTATTGGGTTCTCTGTTCCCTGAATTTTATTTCTGCTGTTACTTCCTTTTTCTACTAGCAAAAACAGAAGCACATAACCCATATACCACTTGCATACTAGGAGATTCTTGCACAACAATAATACAGTTATTATTTTATCATAAAATAAAAATATAAGACTCTTTCTGTCTTTGAACCAGGAAACAGGGAAAAAGTTCTATCCAAATGGGCTTTAAAAAGTCAAATGTTCCTTTATACATGATGCTAATATTTGTTTGATTTTTATTGTTACCTTTTCGAATTTTTTTTTGTTTGATTTTCCTTATCAGTTTGCTGTTCTTTTTATGCAGGTGGTTTGGAATTCTTTGCAGAGCTTCTGCGACGATTTCCCAATAACATACATATTCTTCTTGAAATGGCTAAGGTGCATAATGAGTAGATGAATTTTTTTAAATATGCAGCGTAGCACAACACTCCTTTTATTCATATGGCCAAATACATGATAGCCCCTTAAAGATGACATGAACTGCTAGTTAGACACTTTACTTTGCCACTGACCAGGTAGACACCTCTACTTGGCACACATGTCTCGTAGATATTCGAGTCCAGCAGACCTCACGCGTGAGTTGCAATCGCGGATGACATGTCAAATGGACAAAACAACGAATGCCACGTATATTTTTTAAACAATAATTCTAACTTACTTATAATATTGTAATTTTCTATAAAAAAAATCAGAGAAAACACCCATCCCTCTCTCTTCCCAAATCAGAAAAAACCATCCTTCCGTCGATACTTCTCCTCCCCCCCTCTTCTTCATGTTCCAACCAATGAAGTCATCCCATCATATGCAGTACCTGAAAGGAAGCTTTATTTCCTTGGTTGAAGAGGACATTATGATGATCCTAGCCTTCTCAGTAGTGCAAAAGATCCTCTTTTCATCTCATATCTCTTCCAATAGATTTCAACAAGTTTAACTCCTTGCACATGTACGATAGAGACATGTGAAAAGAGAACCAAAAGAATTAAAAAGAAAAGAGGGATTGATGTGAAGTCATTCTCCAGTGTTTCTTTGACTTTTTTCTAGATTGGGTTGATTTTTCAGTGTTGCTGCTGGAAAACAGAGATGGATGAGTGAAAATGAGAGTGGAGGAAGGTGAAAAATGGTGAGCTGCACGGTGATCTTTTGGTTTCGGATGAAGCTGGTTGGGAAAGATTTTATAGTGCTTGATGGGTCACATAATAGAGCTTTTTGTTATATGTATGTGCATTATGTGTTATGTTAGGAAGAAACAATGCCATGTGGATTCCATAGCTGAACGATCACCAGAAATGAGTTGTTGGAATCTCCATATTTCCAGTGAGAAAGAGCGTATGCCAAAATTCTTGTTAAGTAGTCTGATGGTTAAGGTGGCATTGGGCGGATTTAATGGTGTTTGTGAGTGTGTTTTGGGTGTTGTTGTATAGCTCAAATGGTGCCGAGATGGTGAAGGAGGTAAGGGTCAGCCATTGAAGGTGGGAGAGAGCAAAGAGAAGTGTTCTAAGCCAACAAAGAAAAAGACTCACGTGCTAAAAGATTAGGTAGAAACTACGCATCTGCCATGTCATCCACGGGTATTCCTAAGACCTATGTTGCTCGGACTCTTCAAAAATGTTGCCGCACCGTGTCTCATCCTCCAATAATGCACTACTTTTGAAGGATTCGACACACACCCTTTGATATTTTTGAAGAGTCCGAGCAACATAGACTAAGACGCATATGTGCCGAGTAGAGGTGTCTAACTGGTCACAAGGTTAGATAAGGTGTCGAACTGGCAGTTTGTGCCAACTTTATGGGGCTATCTATATATTTGGCCTTGATTTTACTATGTAATGTGTGGCGGTAGGACGTTGCTCATGATTACCATGTCAGAGGCATGGATATATCAATTGAAATATAACCGAGTTATTATTCATAAAAAAACCAAATATTTGAAAGTAACTATGCTTTTTTTTCTCCTTGATCAAATATTCTCTACACTGGTTTTCTCCTTTACTGGTGTCACATATGTAGACAGGTAGAAGTAGTGAACTATCACATGCCTAGCATTTTCTTTCCGTGTTCTAGATTTGTCTGGTCTAGTCATTGAAATTCCGACCATGCACATTTGAACTGCTCATCAAAGAAATGCCTTATTTGAATGTTTGTTCTAAATTACCAAGAAAAATCCGGCATACAACAACAACAACAACACAACATACCCAGTGAAATCCCACTATATTTTTCTTCACTCTCCAGCTTTTGGACTATGGAGAACTACTGTTGGTATTTGTTTATTTTCACTGATGGTTGAATGCTCATTGATGAAGGGGAGCCTTGGTGGAACTGGTAAAGTTGTTGCCATGTGACAAGGAGGTCACTGGTTCAAGCCGTGGAATCAACCTCTTGCAGAAATGCAGGGTAAGACGGCGTACAATAGACCCTTGTGGTTCGGCCCTTCCCCGGACCCTGCGCACTGCGGGAGCTTAGTGCACCAGGCTGCCCTTTATGGTTGAATGCTCATTGACATAGTAAATCTAATAAATCTCTTAGGAAGAAAATAGTTTTAATCCTAAACCCTTAAAGAAGATGGCATCTTAACTTTTTCTCTGCAATTTTTATTCTGAAAATGAGAAAAAAGTTATTGTTATCTCTATCTCATGTTTGCACTTCTGAAGGTTGAAGCCATCATTGGAAAAACTGAAGAAGCTATAATGGATTTTGAGAAGGTAAAACGAGTGCTACGTGCTGATATGATATTTTATCATTTCTAAATATGCACTACATTTTAATTTTGCATGTTCTCTGCAGGTTCGATCCATTGATCCATATGTTATTACTTATATGGACGAGTATGCTATGCTCTTAAAGCTGAAATCTGATTATTCGAAGTTAAATAAATTAGTACATGATCTACTAAACATAGACCCAACCAGACCTGAAGTTTTTGTGGCCCTGTCTGTCTTGTGGGAAAGGAAAGATGAAAGAGGGGCTCTATCTTATTCTGAGAAGGTTGGTTTTGTTGAGTTTAGTTTTGAAAGTGTTATTGACGAAGCAAGCATAGACTAGTGATAATTTGTCTTTTTGCAACCAGAGCATCCGCATTGACGAGAGGCATATACCAGGTTATATAATGAAGGTGCGCTCAAGATTTTTTCTCTGTCTAGTGACATGCTTTTCAATACCACATAGTTAGGTTATTCTTTTTTTTTTTGACCAACATCTAGGGAAATTTATTCTTGTCGATGAATCGACATGAAGCTGCTGTGGTTGCCTTCAGAGGAGCTCAAGAATTGAGACCTGATCTTCGTTCTTATCAAGGTTTGTTTTCGAGAAGGGTGAAGTTCGATTGTGTAGGTTGCCAGCATTCTGCTGCTTTGAATGATGCCATTGTGTTGTTCGATTCCTTGTCTGAATTGAGTTTCTTACAAATACAATTCTAGGTTTAGTACGCTCTTATTTAGCGATTTCAAAGATTAAGGAGGCACTGCATGCTGCAAGGGAGGCAATGAAGGCCATGCCACAGTCAGCAAAAGCTCTAAAATTGGTGGGTGATGTACATGCTAGTAACACTAGTGGGAGGGAAAAGGTATAATTGACTTTCCTCCTTTTGTACCTTTTGATATTTTGAACTGAATTCTCAGTAGCTGGTTTATTTGATATTTCTTATTAGCATTGTGTAAGAGAATCATAAAGGTTTTAGTGAAATTTAAAACTAACAGAGGTAGCAACATTAGGGTTCCCACTCGTATATTATTGGTTTCAATATCATAAAGATGTAGTATTTAAATACTATTTCAAATTGAATTCTTAATATGATATGGTAAGATTGTTAAGGTGAGAACTGGAAACAGGCAATTTCCAGTACTCCCGAATTATTGACCTAACTAGTTTACATACAGCTTGTTGCATTTTGCTGTAATGGAGAATGAAAAATAAATAATTTCTTATAAATTATGTAAAAAATGTTTGATTCATGAAATGTCTGGGATAATGCTCTAAAGTTACTTGTATAGTATTCAAAATTGTTAAGAATTACTTCGTTTTCCCAGAATCAGTAACGTTTTTGCAGTATGAAGGTTGAACTATCTACTTTCTGAATTGATTTCATACGCGTGTTTTGTAAAAATAAACACTTATTATACTTAGAAACTATAAAAAGCAATATAGGTCGAATTTTGAAAATTTATAATTTATCAAAATATTTCAGAATATCAATCTGAAAGGAAAAAGTGGTATAGCTATGCAAATAATAATCGTGTCACATCTATTGGGACACTTTCTTTAATTCTCTTTGACCAATGAATTTGTTTTGTTTTTCACCTTTTCAATGTCCAATTTATAAAACTAAAAAATCTATTATCCATGATAAGTAAAATAATGATATTCCAACATATTTTTTCTATAACGATTACTTAAAAGTGGTATGATATTTTTTTTCTTTTTATGTCAACTATATATAGGTATATACTTTTCATTTGACATTTTCACTTTTTACATTTAAAGAAAATCCAAATTGGTAGGACTTGGGGTGTGTTTGGTATGAAGGAAAATATTTTCCACGATTATTTTTTGCGGAAAGCATTCTCCAGTGAAAATTAAATGAAGTATATATTTTGAAAAATACTTCCTATTAATTGATTGGTGAATAGAAAATATTTTCCAACTTTATTTTTATTCGTTTAAATTATCAACTTTACAGATGCTCTGTGTGTCACAACCTAACACCAGTTAACTGATCAGGTGGCCATAGAAAGGTGCTTTTACAATTTAAGTCAAAGGTCACAAAAATTCATCTTTTCCTTCTCTTATAAAAAATACTAAAAATGATTACTTTTTTGTACATTGAGATCGAACACCTATTGCGCACGTCATGAGGGAATAGTTATGAATTACATGTCACAGAAATAATTAGGTTATACAGGAGAACGCTTCTGTCATACGGGGTGTAGCTCCTCTTTTTGGATGAGTAAAATGACTTCTCTTGGGTCCCTAGGGAAGTCATTTCCCCTTTCAGGAAAACATTTTTCTTTCCGAAAATATTTTCCCAAGTATTTAGTGCAATCAAACAAGAGAAAGTAGGAAAATATTACACCCTTGATCTGGATCAGAGTTCTGTTTTTGTTTGTCATCTGTGATGTACATTAGGGACAGTAACTGCCATCTTTAAAGGAAGTATGTTTCTTATTCTGTTCTTTTTGTTAGTATTCTTCTCTTATGATAGTACCGAAGAAAAAATAATTCATCTATCTTCTAATTTACATATTTCTAAAGATCCGGGAGTTCATGTCAGTACAGATGATTGGGTGGCTCTGTAGATAACCGCATCTATATGTAGGTTCTCTACTTCTTTGGCATACATCTTGTATATGGGACTTCTTCCCACAATATTAATAAAAGGTTACCTTATAATTTTTTTAAAAAACAACTTAAACATATAGCTGCACATCTGAGTAGCACTTTATTTCTCTTCTTCTTGAAATTCTAAATACCAACTCTTTTTACAGGCGAAGAAGTTCTATGAATCTGCACTAAGGCTGGAACCTGGTTATCTTGGAGCAGCGCTAGCCTTGGCAGAACTGCATGTCATTGAAGGTCGAAATGGAGATGCTGTTTCTCTCCTTGAGCGATATCTCAAGGATTGGGCTGATGACTCGTTACATGTTAAGCTTGCTCAAGTATTTGCTGCTACAAATATGCTGCAAGATGCCTTGTCACACTATCAGGCAGCACTGAGGTAGTACCTTTTCCTTGAATGCTCTTGCAATCTTTTTCTGCTTGATTTGAAGGCATTAGAAGTGTTGGATAATCAATCTCACAAAATCAGCCCCTTATTTAATCTGTGCTTCAAATCGGAGAAGGTAATTCCAAAATGAGAAGAGGAGCAGTTTGCATGGAAATAACATTATTCCAAAATACTTAAACCAATATTTTGCTCTGCCTGTCAGGATAAATCCCCAAAATGAAGCGGCAAAGAAAGGATTGGAGCGCCTGGAGAAGCAACTCAAGGTTTTGTTTCCTGTTCAACGTGAAGCATTCTCTATATATGCTTGTTTAAAATCTAAACATACAACATATTTTCTCTACTGAATATTGTAACTAGTTGTTCTAGAACTAATCTTTTCACGTACACTTTGGAAAGTTGATTGTGGGACACCCAAATTCACTTGACTGAAGCTCTGGTTTATGTTACTTTGTTGTCCTGATGTCATGGATACATTGAGTTTCTTAACTTAAATGAACTTATACCAGCACCCAGTAGACAGTGTTTTGGTCCAACTATTGTTTGCTTAAATGAACCTATCCATTTTGGGCAGGGAGTAGATCCTGATGCTCCAGAAGAAGACGAGGAGAATGATGTTGAGGATGCTGACGCAGACCAGGAAGAAGCTGAGCTTTTATGATCAGGAATGGAAACAACACATCTTAAGCTCTTCTCTTGTTTTGCTGCATGTACATACATGAGAATTGATTCAGTTGGCAGGCATCTGATATGAAAGCAGCAGAAATCCGCTTCACCAGGAGCAGATTCTTTGTGGCCTTCCAAATAAGGTACTTGTTGCGGCTGCCTCGTGCTTTACCGTGCAAATCCTTTGCATCAGACTGTCCAGCAAGATAGGCCCTGTTCCTTTCAGAGTATAATATGGCTGCCCACATGTAATTTATTGTAGTCTCTTTTTCTGTCAATGTAAATTTATCCTATGGAATGCTGTATCAACATTTTTGTAGAACTCCAAAATTTTGAACAAAATTGATTGATATAAAACTCAGCCTACGTGAGCTTTGCAAAGCATATTAGCTCCCACCCTCAAATAAATGAGATAGGTTGTAGTAGTTAATTGCAGACGAAAGATAGGTTAATTATGATGAATTTCTGAATACAAGAGTTGAATCAAACTATTTTATATAGCTTATGTCAACTAATTTGTGATTGGGAATTGATCGATACATCCACTTGATATAAAAACATTATCTGTGGCGCGCGTCTCCGTGCATAAAACGTAGATGCAGTTCACCTAGAAGGTTAAAACTGTGCATTCAGAGATCGCTTTTTCATCAGAACGGAGTGCCCAGACCTCAAAATAGCGAAGATATGGGGATAGATGACTCGACAATGTGACGACTTTCCTGGACTTGTAAAGTTAGTTGTTGGTTTACTTCTGTTGTCTGCAGACCATGTAATGGCATACAATTTTTGGTGACGGTAAGTGTAACATCCCGTACTTTTGGGCCATGGTTTGAATTGCAAGGCGTATCTGAAATCGCTAGGCGTATGTAAATAGACCCGAGCTTTGGGGAATTATGTCATATTCATGTATGCCAATAAAGAGCTTAGTATATAAAAGGATGCGGTCCTGAATTAATTTAGGACTTATCGGCTAATTGACGATAGTAATTAGCTAATCGACAACAATGACCGGCTACTTGATAACACTGATCGGCTAATTAGTCAATTATGGATGAGACAACTTATTTGGATAAAGGCTTATTACACGTGTAATGATATATATATATATATATATATATATATATATATATATCTACAAAGTGATTTATCTTAAAGGATAAGTGATGTAATTAATGAGGGAGCTGTGGGTTTGGTTAGGTGGCTAGTATTGATGTTAGGTGATGACATGTGTAAAGGAGGGGGGCATTATCTCGTGCTTGGGATTTAGTGGAGTGGAACCTCAACCAATATATTCAGCAAACCTCAAACAATGCATGCAACATTCAACAAATGTTTTCTTATGTTCATGAGAATTAGAGCTAAGTTAGAGCACCCTTTTCATTAAATTTCACCCATAGCACAAGTGTACATGCAACAACGTTTTGTCCTATTTTTAAGCTGGGATTCGAGATTAAGTTTTAAGAGAGATTGACCCGTCATAGTTGTTTCCAAAATTGTAAATCAAGGTATGTTAAGACAAATTATTTCTTTCTTTTGGCATGTTCCATGTAACGAAATGTAACCGTAATATTGTTCCATAAATTATTCTACTCTTCGTAGTTAAGAATGTGCATGTTATTGATTTCTATGTTGAAAGCATGCCTAAATATGTTCCTAAATCCTTATTGAGGTATCTGAGAAAGATGTTGATATTTTCAATGTTAGCCGAAGGTACAAGGATATTATGTCATTCGACAAGTTCAAAATGTTTCATTGTCATTCATGCATTTTCATTTGTATTATATTCATGTATTACCCTGGACCCACATGTGTTATATACATTACTATATGGTATCAATATATATATGTAGGGGATGAGGAAAATGGAATGACGTTATATACGCGTCACCACCTGCAGCTGGTACATATATCACGAAAAAGGAAGATGCCCACAGAGGCCAATATGATATGATGCCCACAGAGGCCGAAATGAAATGATGCCCACAGAGGCTGTTATGGGAAGGAAGATGCCCTTATGTGGCCAATATATATATATATGTATACCGCATTTGCATTGTGCATGACATTTAGGCATATTATGGCCCTCAGGGGCATTCACTGTTGTCAGCCGTTACTATCGGCTAGTTACTCATTTACTCTTGTCACGGCTATTTCGTTTACCGTTGTTGTCACTATTTCGCTGGTCATTACTATTTCAGTTTATTCTTGTATCTCTGTTATGCTATTGTTCATGCCTGACATACTCAGTACATCAGTCGTAGTGACGTCCCTTTTGTCGGGGGACGCTGCGTTTCATGCCCGCAGGCTCAGGTAGACAATGTGACGGTTCGCGCTAGTAGGTTGCTGGCTCTGCTGATATTGGAGCACTATAGTAGTTTCAGAGTTGCAGTCTTATCGTGGTATGATATTTTGCATATGCATATGGGTATGGCGGGCCCTGTCCCTACCTTATGGTGTCATGTACTCTTTAGAGGCTTGTAGACAGTTGTCGTGTGTATTGTAGTCGTGTATGGTCATGTTGGCCTTGATGTGTGTGTTAGCAGGTACTTGGTGACGGTCCTTGTGGCCATAATTGATTACAGTTAGCTAGTAAGCATGTGAAGAGTGGTGCCCGACAGGTAGGGTCTGGGTGCCCGTTATGGCCCTCCGGTTTGGATCGTGACAGTAAGCTACTAGTAATCTCTTTACCTCAGTTGGATATAACAAACAACTAAAAATCTGCAATATTAACTTCAACTTTATTCCATCGCATCACAGTCGTCTACGTGTTCCGCCGTTTATTTAAGTTTATCCCCCCTTTCTCATATCCGATACCGAATCCAGCTGAAAGGAAGAAAGTGTTGGTCCATTACATTCCTGCCACCTTCAAACAATCTTTGGCCTCAAGGATTAGTGTTAAAATATGGTAACTTAGCCTTCAAATAATCATAATCCTCTCAAGATGCTTCTTTAGGTGTAAGATCAGATCTCATTGAACAAGGACTTTCACTGCTGCCGCAATACAACATTTAACTAACTGCCTCTCCAAAATGGCAATGGGTTTTACTAAAAACTGCCCATCTTCACTGGTGATTGGCAATTCAGTTTTTTCATATTTCGACTCACAATCTTCTTTTTGAATAAAGACGCATGCAACACAAGATGAATGCACGATAGAGTTGGTAAATTCAACCAGTAGGCTACCTTTTCATTCCTTTCCACCACTTTATATGAACCATAGTATTTAGAGCAGAGTTTGGAGTTCCTTCTAAGTGCAAGGGAAGTCTACCTGTAAGGCTATACCGGTAGTTTGAATTGTACCACCACTCAGCTAGAGGTAACCACTGCTTCCACTGTGTTGTTCTGTTTGTTGTTATGCATCTAAATTATGTTTCAATACATTTACTTACTCTCTCAGTCTAGCCATCTGTTTGAGGGTGATAGGTTATGTCGTACCTCACTAAGTGCCTACTAATTTGAAGTATCCTTATCAGAAATGACTCAAGAATATCATGTCTCTGTTTGTCACAATGGATTCAAGAAACCCATGGAGAGAATGGACTCGTTTAGGGAATACTTGAGCCACATTTGCTGCTGTAAATGGATGTGCCAATGTGATGAAATGTGCAAACTTTGTCATCCTATCCACCACCACCATTGATATGACTTCCTTCCCTTTGAATTTGAGAAGTCCTTCAATAAAGTTCGTACTTATGTGTCTATATGCTTGATCTGGGATAGGTAATACCTGTAGCAATTCAGGGTAGCGCACATGCTCATCGTTATTCCTCTGGCAGATCTCACATGTAATTATACAATTGTTCACTATTTTCGTTATGTTAGGCCAATAGGATATCTGAGAGAGCTTATTTAATTTACCACGTTGGCCATAGTAAGATGCTGGTTGGGTTTGATTCCGACTCAACAGGCATTGAACGACTCTTTAGGTTCACGATTTTTCTAGAATAGTGAGATTGCTAGTCCTTTATTCAAAAAAAGGATTTCCTTTGTCATATTTGGTCTACGCTTGATATGGAATATAGTACAATAGGAATTGCAGCCAATGTACAACATTGTTGTTTGAAGATAGGGCAGCCCGGTGCACTAAGCTCCTGCTATCCCAGCCTTACCTTGCATTTCTGCAAAAGGTTGTTTCCATGACTTGAACCCGTTACCTCCAGGTCACATGGCAGCAACTTAACAGTTACTCCAAGGCCCTTCTGTCATTTGAAGATAGTCTAACAAAATTTAGAGTTTGTCGGGTGAACTATGTTGCAGGCTTAGTAATCTGGATAGTTGGTGTTTGATTCTTCCTAAAACGAGCCAATATAGATAACTAACACTTGAAGTCTAAAATATATGTACATAGTCTTATCGCAACTAATATACAAAATGTCATGCTGTATATACTAAACGTGGAAAGGTTTCCGGGGTGTTGGAGATCGATTCTTCAGTGACTGCAATCTTTGTTTTAAATGGAAAACTTCAACCTGCAAAACCAAAGGATATTCCTTGATTAAGTAAAATGTCAAGATTTGTAAAGCAACCTCTTAGAGTAAGAGGAAGAAGCAACATCAAGCATAAAACAATTGAATCTTTCCATTATCTGCTTACAACGTAATCGTGATAAGTTAAATAATTAAAAAAGAGCTAATAAATTTCCAAGTTATTTAATAAGATGGTCATGTGGCCAAAATATGCATAAACCAACTATACATAGGGATAAATCAATTGCATAATTTGAGTGGTAAAACTCAAAGGTCTGTTGATCTTCACCAGGTTCTTCCCCATGCGGTTCTCCTTACCGAGCATCCGCATCCCCACCCCAGAATAAGAACTAAAAGATGAATAATGTAAAATAATATGTTGCTTATGATTTCCTTTATCATCTAATTTATGCTTGTGATTATACCTGCAATTGGAAAGCTCTTGCCCTTCTCCATCAAGGACTCCCCTTGTTTTATGCAGTTCCTGCATTCGATATCGTAGACATCAAACTTAATAAGAGCGGGCTGAAAATTTGGCTCAGACATGCTAAGAATGGATAAACCAATAAAACCGCTTTCTGTACCTTCTGTGTATCATCCATAACTGCCTTAGAGGAAAGCCATATCATGCTCAAGCCTGACATTATCAGAGAGGACTATGTTGGATAAACTGTTAGCCTCTTCCTGGGTCAACTCAACACTAGCTAGCTTTTCTTTCAGCAACTCCATCTCCTTTACAGCGTCAACCATCTTTTTTTCCATTTCCCGTTTACTTTTCAGAGCATAAAAAAAGTTTTTCTCTGTTGCGCAACGACTATCCAATGCCTGCCAGCTGTCCTAGAATTCCGTTCTCTCTCATTAGGGCAGAAAGTTCTGCTTCATACTGCTGACAAGCACCTAATGAAGTTGGTAAGCCAGCTTTATAATCACCTTCTTGGAAGACAAAATCATCAGTGTCTTGAAAAAAGTTTGCACTAGCTTGTCTGTAATGAGTAGGCAAATGTCCAGATTTAGAGATAGTAGACATCTCAGCCATAATTTTACCTCAATTGCTGCTTGTTTTGATTCCTATGTCAAGTTGTTTTGCTCCATGTTCCTTAGATTGAAGATGAATGAAACATCAGTTTGACTGAGATAAACGAAGTAAACTTTAGAACTTAAAATCATGTGATTGCAAAATATAAATCTACCTAATTGTTGTATTGTCGAACGCAGTGAATAAATTTTTTACTAGGAGCAAAAACAGCAACACTTAAATAGAAAAGACAAGCACGGTATCAAAAAAAAAAAGAAAAGAAAAGAAAAGACAAGCCATAAGAACCTCCTGAATAAAACAGACCTCACACGTGAAAGTTCAATGTTCAGCAGATATCATATTGCCATAAAAATGGAACTAGGATATTCGGGGACTTCAGACCAAATTGATCAAAGGATAGCCTGATGCATGAATCGTGCGTTCACGCAGGTCACTTCATTGGGGGGGGGGGTGAGATGTAGGAAGTAGTGGAGACGACATCGGCATCGGGTTCATTTGAACCCATTAGTTTCGACTCCGAGCATAAATATATATGCAAAAGTATACTAAAATTACAACACAGAGAGGTATGAACCCATATCTTCAAAAATATAATGGGTTCAACACTAATGACCTTAATGATCGAACCCATAGGACTTAAATCTTGGATTCGTCTCGGATGTCGGCAGCCTACCCTAATGCAAGCATCAGTGACAGATATTACGGTTCGAAACCGTGACCTATAGGTCAAGAAAACCTTACCATTGCTCTAAGGCGTTCTAAGGCTCCCCTTACAAAGCACAAATTGATCAAAAAGTCCAAATTCTTTTCCTATCTAATTCGACCAAGAAATCATCTCAATCATAACCAGATTTCATGGCCCGGCCCATAGAAAATGCAAATATAAATCTTCATTTGATAGGTTATATGTGAAGGATTTTGTTGGGTTCAAAACACATAAGTAAGACACATCGGAAGTTTAAAAGTTTTATTTCTTACTTACCCCAACAACATTTATGGTATGATTATACAACAATTAAACTTGTAACATAAACATTTACTTACACGTTAGTATTATCTGGAATCTTATCTACTATACGGTGCACACGCGGTTGCCCTTCCGATTTAAGCTCCAAGCTTCAATGTACTTCTCTTTCGGAAAGCTAGGAAATCCGACAGAGGTACGAGAGTATTTGATTCTAAGTCTCTAAGGCTTAGAATGCTTTTCAGAATTGGTGTGTTGAATAATGAGGTGAATGCCTCTATTTATAGTTGAAAAATAGGTCAAAACCGGATTAGGGTTTGGCCTTGGGCCTGACCAAAAAATCGAGGCAGAGGCGCCGCGACCCTAGAGTGTGGGCGCCGCGACGCTCGACTTTATTTTTCGTGCATTCTTAATTAAATCTAAAATCTAATTTTGACTTAATTAAAATAATAATTATTCATTTAAATGTCTCGATTCCAAATCGAACATTTTAATTACTCTCTCAATACATCCTTAGATCGAAACGGACAATCGACTTAGTGTGACCCTACATGCCTTCTCATATCGACATTAATCAAATTAAGGTCTACACAGAACTCCTAGACTGCGCCGGAAGACGAACTCAATATGTGAAGTACGTTTACACGAATCCAGTAAACTTAACCTTTATGTGGTAAGATAAAATCCTTTCATTCATGACACACCCGATCAAGCTTAGGATTTGTCAAGTGTCTATCCAAATGACTTAATCATTGTATCTCATCTATATTAGTTGACAACTAGACCATATTCTAAATATGTCTATTGCGTTGGCCAACGACTTAGTCAACCTAATATCACTGAGAATCCGAGTGTTCTCTCGAATATACATCCGAGGAATGAATCCTAATCTTGGCTCAACTACCACCTTCAATCCACATTGTAATGTAACCAATACAAGCCGTATCTCAACCTATAAGGCATTTGAGCTTAGGCCGGGATCAAAGTACATTACTTTGTAGACAAGGGGTATATTGACCTCAAGTCTAAGGACTTCTATCTCCCACACGCTGATCATACTTTAGACAAGTATAACAAACGATATATCAGCAGGGTATACCAATACTTCCAAAGTATTCATGTGTCCATCACGAGTAACCATTACTCGTAGCAAGTGAGACATACTACATCCTCTAAGGATGTGATGCAGACCACATGTCGACTTGTCACATATCATCGATATCCCATTCTCGATGATCATTAGTCGAGGCTATCTTAAGAGTTACGCTATATCATTAATATCTCACTCTATTAATGAAAACGTAAACTCAAGGGATGCACATTAATGAATAATTACAAACAATCAAATAATAATTCAATAATTGCAAATGCCAAAATATTAATCTGCATTAATAATAATATGAATGTGTATAAAGTATATTTGTTCTAATACAAATTGTCTCTAGGACATAAATATACTTTCAATCTCCCACTTGGCCTAGAGCCAATCTCCAACATATCTAATGCCCATATTCTCAAAATGACCATTATGTTTGACTAAGCTTAATGATTTAGTGAATGGGTCAGCTAGATTATCGTCTGTGGGAACATAGTCTAATCTAATCTCTTTAGTCTCCACCATCTCCCTGAGTATGTGGTACTTCCTTGGTAGATGCTTATTTCTATTGGTTGATCTTGGTTCCTTAGCTTGCGCAATCGCACCAGTGTTGTCATAATAAACCGTTATAGGACAAGTGGCACTTGGAACAACCCCTAGTTCCTTCAGGAACTCAGTTATCGCGATAGCTTCTTTACCAGCTTCCTATCCAGCAATGTACTCAACTTCTGTTGTCGAATTAACATTTGTAGCTTGTTTGGAACTTTTCCAGCTTACTGCTCCACCATTGAAAATGAATGTGTAACTTGATTGAGATTTATAATCATCAACATCTGTCTGGAAGCTAGCATCAGTGTACCCAGTACATATTAGCTTCTCTTCCCCACCATAGACTAAGAGGTAATCTTTAGTTCGTCTAAGATACTTAAGAATACTCTTGACTGCCTTCTAGTGTTCTTCTCAGGATTCTGTTGGAACTTGCAAGTCATACTAAGTGCAAAGGCCACATCTGGCCTAGTACAGGTCATGACATACATGATCGATCCTATAGACGAAGCATATGAGATCCTTTTCATGCGTTCAAGTTCTATAGAATTAGAAGGACTATCCTTCTTAGATAACTTGATGCCTTGTCCCATAGGTAGACCGCCTTTCTTGGAATTTTCCATAGAAAAATGTTTAAGCACTTTGTCTATGTAGACTAACTGTGACAGCCCCAACAATCTGTTAGGTCTATCTCTATAAATCCTAATTCCCAGAATGTAGCAGGCTTCACCTAAATCCTTCATCGTGAAGGTACTGAACAACCACTCTTTGACTGACTGCATGAGAGTCTTATTGTCTCCCATTATTAATATGTCATCTACATATATTATAATGAAGGCAATACTCCCATCCTTGCATTTACTATAAACACATTGCGTTTACTATAAACACATGGATCCTCTTTGCTTCTGACGAAATCAAATGACTTGATAGCCTTGTCAAAGCAAATGTTCTAACTCCCCGAGGCTTGCTTAAGCCCATAAATGGACTTTGTAGCTTGCATACAACATTTGGTTTGGACTCGATTGAAAAACCCTCAGGTTGTTTCATATACACTTCCTCAACTAGATTACCATTGAGGAAAGCAGTCTATACGTCCATCTGCTAAATGTCATAGTCATAATATGCAGCTATTGCAAACAAAATCCGAATGAACTTGATCTTAGCAACATGTGAAAAGGTTTCATCATAATCGACCCCAGGCCGTTGATTATAACCTTTAGCCACCAGTCTTGCTTTATAAGTTTGTACCTTGCCATATGCATCAATCTTCTTCTTGAAGATCCATTTGCATCCTATGGGTCTAACCCCTGTTGGCAAATCAACCAAGTTCCAAACTTGATTTACGTACATCGAGTCCATCTCAGATTTCATGGCTTGTTGCCATCTCTGCGAATCAATGTCTAACATAGCTTCGCTGTAGGTTGTAGGTTCATCGTCATCAGGAATATCTATCTCATTGTGTGTTTCAACAAGGAGATTAAGTCTTTCAGGTAGACGATGAGTCCTAGTAGTCCTACAGAGTTGAGTACTCTACGTTTCAGTGTTTGTTGCATTCTGATTGTGAGAAGGTCTTTGTGTGTTGGACAATCCATCACCTTGAGAGCTTTCGGGAATGTCATTTTCATGTATTTCCTGAATGAAATAAGGTACAACCATTGTATCATCTTCCATTGGTTGTGTATGAGAGCCTTGCATTTTTGCACTATCTCTCACAACACTCCCACTAACTGAAGGGTTAGAATGCTCTGAGTACCCAATCTTCACCAGATACTCCCACTGAATCCTTGTTTAGGTCATTCGACAAAGGTTCATTTTCTGTGTTATCTTGTGGTTCTTGAATTTCTTCAAGTTCTATCTTTGTGCATTTATGTTCTTTGTAGACATATTCTTCTTCAAGGAAAGTTGCGTTCCTGGAAACAATGACCTTATGTTCTCCAGGAAGATAGAAGTAATATCCCTTAGTTTCCTTTGGATACCCCACAAAGTAATATTTTTCACTTTTAGATTCCAACTTGTCAGTGAGCATATTCTTAACATATGCAGGGCACCCCCAGGGTCTCATATGTTTAAGAGCTGGCTTCTTGCCATACCATATATGATAGGGTGTCTTTTCTACTGACTTGGAAGGAACCCTGTTCAGAATATATATAGAGGTTTGTATAGCATGTCCCCAAAGGTATGTCGGTAGAGCTGATGAGCTCATCATGGATCGAACCATATCCAATAAGGTTCGGTTTCTCCTTTCGGCAACACCGTTCATCTGTGGCATTCCTGGAGGTGTCCATTCAGATTGTACTCCATGTAGCTTTAAGTAATCTAGAAAATCCTTGCTTAAGTATTCACCTCCTCGATCCGATCGAAGGGTATTGATACTTGTTGCAAGTTGCTTCTCTACTTCCGACTTGTACTCCTTGAACTTCTCAAAAGCCTCAGATTTGTGTCTCATAAGATACACATACCCATACCTTGTGAAGTCGTCAGTAAAAGTGATGAAGTATGGGAAACCTCCTTTAGCTTGAGTCGAGAATGACCCACATACATCAGTATGGACTAACTCAAGCACCTTGGCTCGCACACCTTTCCCAGTAAGTGGTTTATTGGTCATCTTTCCTCTCAAGAAAGATTCGCAGTTACCATAAGACTCCAAGTCAAATGGTTCGAGGTAGTCTAACTTCCTCAATCTTGCTATCCTTGATTCGTTGATATGACCAAGTCTGCAGTGCCATAGGTAGGTAGAGTTTCTATTATTTGTCTTGGCTCATTTATTTTGTACATTGAAAATCTCTCTACTACAGTTCAGTGTATATAATTCATCCACAAGAGGAGCAGTTCCATATATAACATTATTAAAAGACAGTACGTGACTGCCATTATAAATATACGAGGAAAAGCCCTCCATGTCCAACACTGGGATAGAAATAATATTCCTCGTTAACGAGGGAACATAAAAACAATCATTCAACACTAAACAATAGCCGGAAGGTAAATTTAATCTATAAGTCCCTACGCGCTCAATATCGACTCGTGCTCCATTTCCAACGCGAAGGTCTACCTCTCTCGGTCCAACCTTTCTGCTATCAGTTTGCCCCTTGTCCACCAAAGCCAGGAGCACCTGGTGCTTTCCCTCCTCCTGGTGCCGTGCAATCCTTTTTTCAATGCCCCTTCCTATGGCAGTTGAGGCATTCATCTTTAGCCGTGCTCACCTTCTTTTTCACACCTCCCTTGGGCTTCATAGCTGAGGGCGCAGCGATTGCCTTGTCCTTCTTCTTCTGCCATTCCTTGCCTTTCGGTTTGGGTCGGCTAGAAGAGCTCACCATGAGCACAACTTTGCCTTTGGAAGTGGAGGACTCAAAGGTCTTGAGCATGTTGTGCAGCTCTGGCAAAGTCGCCTTCATTTCATTCATGTTGAAATTCACTATGAAGTTCTCAACAGAACGAGAGAGAGAGAGAGTTCATGATGAGGGTGGTAACGACATTCTTTTCAAGCTTCGTTCTAATCGAAGCAAGCCTCTCTATCAGCCCTATCATCTTCAGCACATACTGCGAGACCAGGCCCCCTTCATTGAGCTTACACTTGAAGAGTTCTATTAGCAACTTATATTCCATTGTCTGTGATTGAGAGTCATAGAGACTCTTCAGGTGTTCGAGCATCTCATTGGGCCCCCATGTTTTCATGCTATCTCTGAAATTCCATCGACATGGAAGACAGCATTACGCATTGCGCCGAAGTGGCATCATCTAGATGTTTCTGGTAAGCATCTTTATCAAATGAGGCATATTCTTCAGAATCTGTCGCAAGGACTGTTGGGAACACCGTGCCCAACACGTATTCTATTTTCTCTTATCTGAGTACTATTCGCAAATTCCTTAGCCAGTCAAGGTAGTTTGGTTCCAGTAAGTTTATTCATCTCAATCAACATTTTCAAAGACATGCTCGACATCTTTTATAATCAGAAGAATTTAGATAGACCAGAAATTAAATTCAAAATCTATTTCCTATTATACACATTCATTTAGGCTAATCAACAAGGCCTTTTGTTTAATTAGCTCCCACTATTTTAACATACTTCTACGACCCCATGGTAGAATACATACCTATATTAATTGAGGTCATAATGGGCCAAGATCCAAGCCTATGCTATCTCCGTGTTTGCTTTGGCTGATAACTTCAATAACATATCTTGGTAGGTTCTAAACCAATTGCAAAAGTTATTCGCAACTCTTGGTTTATCAAATTATTACATTTAATCTTGCGTCCTTAGATTAATCCGACACTTTGGCGCCAAGATTTGTCTAAGCAAGTCAACCCCATTGCACGACTGTGTTTATGTATCTAAGTAAATTTAGCCTTTGTGAGCAAACACTTTGGTGTAAATACCCACAAAAGTTTATCATTTACCTTAACATTAAAACATATCTATGAAAGAGTCTGGGTCCTCGTAGACTTAGAGCAAATGCTTTGGCATAAATACTCGTATCGCCGAAAAGGATTTTGCACTCTAACAATTATAACGGACGACACATTTTAATTTAGACTTGTATTTAAAGTTTTGGGGAACATTTTAATTTTAGGGTTCTAACCAAGATCAACACTTTTACGCCATATCCAATATGACATCTTAACATCATGCAAACTAAAGACACATATAGTTTGGGAACCGTCATCCCAATATGCATGATATAAGATGGTTTAATCAAACACTGGGCCCAGACAGTTATGGCGGACACTATTCTAGAAATGTAAATCACAAACAATTTGACATTTATCACATAAACAGTATATTTATCAAATAATATACTGTGTAATAATAATGTTGGGTTAAACATTCTGAACACAATTTTTTTTTTGTGTTTCTGGACAGGTGGCCCGCGACGCCGATCATTAGCGCCGCGGCGCCACTGAGGCAGTAACCCTAATTTTCTGAAAAATGCACCAGCGCCGCGGCGCTCCAGAGGCAGTAACATTTCTGCTTCTGCAATTGAATTAGCGCCGCGGCAGAAACATTTTTATTTCTGAAAATGAATTAGCGCCGCAACGCTCCACCATGGAGCCGCGACGCCTCCTTGAAACCCTAGTCAGCGCCGCGGCGCCCTACCATAGGGCCGTGACGCCGACGTCCTTACAAACGTTTCTGTGTTGATTTTTCAAAAATCGTTCAACCCCTAAATCCAATTTAGGGATCAATTCACAGGTAGGGATGACAACGGATCGGATCCCGACTGGATCCTACTAGATCCAGATCCAGATCCATTTTCATACCTGAATCCAGATCCACCGGGTCCATAAAAATCTGATCCAAATCCGGATCCATCGGGTCCAAAGATCGGATCTGGATTCACATGTAAAAAAATTTATCTTGAATAATATTCACAAATGTTAAAACTTTTTTGACAAAATAAAACTCAATCTTATTGAAAAAAATGATTGAGTTCATTCAATCAACCTATGCTAGAAAAATAGAAGAAAATAAATTAAAGTTTACAAAATTCATAGACAGATTTAAGCAAAAAATATATTGTCCTTTAACATGTCTAATTCTAAGACATGAAAGTTCATCTTTGGTCATTCCAAGACATGTCTAATTCTTTGTTTGCCTGAGATAGATTTGATATTTTGCTTTTACTTTTGAGAAAAAGTCAATACCCAAATAAATTACATCAAAACATGAAGTAACAGTAGTCAATTAGCACCTCTAGGCCACTCCATACTCTACAACCATTGATCACATGTGGCTTATTTTTCTTAATTGTTTTGTGAAATAGCCTATATGTTGCAATAGCTTAAAATTCAATGACAACAAAAATTACAAGTGCAGGAATAAATCAAGAGTCGACCAGCTCGATGGTATGATCGAGAAACAAATTTGGAGGACGGGGGTTTGTTGGGAGAAGAGAGCTAAAACAAGAGAGTAGTTAATAACTCTCTACTGGATTTTGTTATTTTTTTATTTTCTTTAAGTCTATAGAATTTTATTTTTCTTACTTGATTATATATGAAGACATCTTTGCTTACCAATTGTATGCTATCCAGCCTGCTAATTTATTTAATGTGCTACTAATTTTCTAGTAAGGATCAATCTTTAATTAAACACTTAAATGCCACAAGTTAAAAGAGAAGGAAACATTTTTACTCGCATGGTACGAGACAATTTTTAATTTCTGCAAACCAACTTCTAGACATATATATGTGACAAAAGCTAGTAATCACATCATCTACAATTCTACAACTCAATTGTTATTTGTTAGAGACATCTTTTGATCCCTTTCAGCACCTCTCCAATATGAAAAAATATTACTTTTTAAAAAGAGATAACTAAAAAAAATCTTCTCAATAAATATTTATGATTAAACATATCATTTACATATCAGAAATTATGATTTTTTAAAGAAAATACTTATAAAATTACATTCTAGGTTATGAATATATTTAATAAAAAATGGATCCACGGGTCGGATCTGGACCGGATACGGATCTCAAATACAAGATCCAGATCCGATCCGTCAGAAATGGATCCAGGTCCGATCCGGATCCGTCGGGTCCAAATTTTAAAGATCCATATCCTATAAAATGGATCTGGATCCACCGGATTCGGACCGGGTCCAGGATCCATTGCCATCTCTATTCACAGGTCCTTTATCATCACCCACCATTATCAATAACGCCCATATCGACCATCATCCGTTCTTTACTCGTTCTTAGCCATGCACAGTGCAATGAGCCGGACAACGCACTTGGCTTAGTTCGAGTTAGAGCGGAATGACTTTCTCGAGTTAGCTTATGAGATAATTTAGGGTGATTCCAAAAGGTCAACATTCGTTCAAGACATGTAGGATTTCAAGAAACCTCGTTTTAATCCTATTTTATGTTTAACCCATATTATTATTCTATTCAATTGTTATATAACCATTGAACCAGCCTGAACTTTGATACCACTGAAGGATTTTGTTGGGTTCAAAACATATAAGTAAGGCACATCGGAAGTTTAAAAGTTTTGTTTCTACTTACCCTAACAATATTTCTGGTATGGTTATACAACAATTAAACTTGTAACATAAACATTTACTTACACGTTAGTATTATCTGGAATCTTATCTACTATACGGTGCACACGCGGTTGCCCTTCCGATTTAAGCTCCAAGCTTCAATGTACTTCTCTTTCGGAAAGCTAGGAAATCCGGCAGAGGTACGAGAGTATTTGATTCTAAGTCTCTAAGGCTTAGAATGCTTTTCAGAATTGGTGTGTTGAATAATAAGGTGAATGCCTCTATTTATAGTTGAAAAATAGGTCAAAACCGGATTAGGGTTTGGCCTTGGGCCTGACCAAAAAATCGAGGCAGAGGCGCCGCGACCCTAGAGTGTGGGCGCCGCGACGCTCGACTTTATTTTTCGTGCATTCTTAATTAAATATAAAATCCAATTTTGACTTAATTAAAATAATCATTATTCATTTAAATGTCTCGATTCCAAATCGAACATTTTAATTACTCTCTCAATACATCCTTAGATCGAAACGGACAATCGACTTAGTGTGACCCTACATGCCTTCTCATATCGACATTAATCAAATTAAGGTCTACACGGAACTCCTAGACTGCGCCGGAAGACGAACTCAATATGTGAAGTACGTTTACACGAATCCAGTAAACTTAACCTTTATGTGGTAAGATAAAATCCTTTCATTCACGACACACCCGATCAAGCTTAGGATTTGTCAAGTGTCTATCCAAATGACTTAATCATTGTATCTCATCTATATTAGTTGACAACTAGACCATATTCTAAATATGTCTATTGCGTTGGCCAACGACTTAGTCAACCTAATATCATTGAGAATCCGAGTGTTCTCTCGAATATACATCCGAGGAATGAATCCTAATCTTGGCTCAACTACCACCTTCAATCCACACTGTAATGTAACCAATACAAGCCGTATCTCAACCTATAAGGCATTTGAGCTTAGGCCGGGATCAAAGTACATTACTTTGTAGACAAGGGGTGTATTGACCTCAAGTCTAAGGACTTCTATCTCCCACACGCTGATCATACTTTAGACAAGTATAACAAACAATATATCAGCAGGGTATACCAATACTTCCAAAGTATTCATGTGTCCATCACGAGTAACCATTACTCGTAGCAAGTGAGACATACTACATCCTCTAAGGATGTGATGCAGACCACATGTCGACTTGTCACATATCATCGATATCCCATTCTCGATGATCATTAGTCGAGGCTATCTTAAGAGTTACGCTATATCATTAATATCTCACTCTATTAATGACAACGTAAATTCAAGGGATGCACATTAATTAATAATTACAAACAATCAAATAATAATTCAATAATTGCAAATGCCAAAATATTAATCTGCATTAATAATAGTATGAATATGTATTAAGTACATTTGTCCTAATACAGATTGTCTCTAGGACATAAATATACTTTCAATATGTACTCATCCGTTTACATAGGGACATGAGATTGTGAAGAGTGATACTAGAATAGGTGCCACATGAGATTGTGAAGAGTGAAGAGTGATACTAGAATAAATATACTTTCAATATGTCTTAGTCATCTTCACACCGGCGTCTTCATCATTGGAAAATTGCTTGCGAAGTGAGACATTACCAGAGACAGAACTAGGATCAATGAGTAAAGACTCTGACAATGATTTTCTACCAGAGCCATGATGCTCAACCGCAGAGGATAGATTCTGTCTCGCTATAGAATCCACACGAGAGGTAGAAGTACCATTAATTGGCTGAGAAGAAGGCCCAGTGGATGTCAAATGATTCCCAGATAGCAAGTTCCCAGCAGCTTTACTTAAGCTTGATCTGCGACCCATTGACAATTCATTTTTTTTCCATAATGAGTACCTCAACCTGTAAAACAAAGACGAAATTAGGCAAAGAAAATACTTTGCACATGAGAAATTTCAGTCTAAGAATATAATATGTCTAACTCTAGCTAATAGATGATTATACCGCAAAAGTTCTAGTTTTCATGTTACCTCATTTGATGGATCTTTCTTGAAACCACCAAAAGAAACAAGAAAATCCCTTTCCTTATGCTGCACAAGGACGCCCTGGCATTCATAAAAATGTTAAGACATATACTTACATGAACCATCAAATGGTCAACTTTATGTGGCACAATCTAGAGCAAGAGCATGTAATGTTGTTAAAGTACAGGTTCAAAGACCAGATTGTAGGTGCACATTATAATAGACCGCACGACTAAGTCCTTAACTTTTGCATTAAAAAAGTTTTTCGTAAACAATAAAATTAACGCGTTCATTAAAATATTTATTTACTTTTGAAAGCAAACTGTTTATTTTTGCCATAAAATTATATAACAAAAACCAAAATATTAGCCTTTTTTTTTCCAAACACTAACCCAAGGTCCAAATACATTTTTTTGATAACTGAGAAATCCCACAAAGCTGCTACCTCCATGGATGGAAACTCGGTCAATAATGCCCCCACACCTTCTCTACCATTCTCCACTTAAATAACAGACTTTTTTTCTCTACAGCAGGGTTGAGTCCACACATATTTTTCAAAATCATTTCCAAAAAATAGACAAAAACAGAAATGGAATTGTAGCTAGTCGCATGTGGATACATACTGAAGGCAGCGGGTGGGGTGGTGGGGGGTTGCACCCAGCCCTCAACCCGAGTTGTATATATAGTTGAAAAGTTACGGAAAAATACATATTCATACTTGTTGGGTCCGGGGCTACGGATAAGCAAGAATATGTAAGAAATAAACAGTAACAACTAAAGCAATTAAAACAGTTTTTGGATGTTGCCTTCAATGTTGTGTCAACATCTGAGGCAACATTGTGATAAAACAGTTATAAACCTTTATAGAGTAAATGCAGCGAAAAAGTAAAGAGACACAAGGTTATATTTTCAAGGGTATATATTAATATATCCCTTGATGGTCAATGACCAAAGAATTGTATAAATTATATACAATTACAAATGAATTTCTTTTTACAAGATTGAACAATAAATGCGAAAAAGAAATTACAAACAAAAATGAAGTCGCAGATGACTTCAGCCTAAAGTTAAAAGATGTAAAAAGATAAATACAACATCTTCATTACTATTGCTTGAAATATAAGCTTGATCTAGAATCTGAGCAGCAGTAGTAATGTGGGACTAGATGTTGTTATACAACTTTAGGCTAAGTGTGTTGATCCTATTTATAAGGTGAATATCCGAGAGTTCTCTTGGTAATTTTTCTCGTTCAATTCTGGATATCGATACTCTGAAGTTCCCTTCTATTTATAGTGTGGAACTTCCCTTGAAATCCTCACTGGTTGGTTGCGGAGGCTGAGTAAAAGAAGACTTTAGCTTGGACCGGTTCTTGCTCCTTCAAAAGCTCAACGTTCTGGACTTGGTCTTCACGCTGATTCCTCTCCAAGCTTTGACTATCTCTTTTACCACGTTTTAAACACAACATCATTGTTAGTTTGCCTAGGTCATTTTTTACTCACAGTAACACAACCTGTTTTGGCCGGAAGAATAGGCAAAATCGTTACAGGGATGTTGTCAGGAATGTTGTCACAACATCGCAGGCAACATTCTTATTTTCATAAGATGTTGTCATGAGCATTTACAGATGTTGTCACAACATCCATCCAACATCAACAATACCGATTCCCGATGTAGTCCTTACATTCCAAGAATCAGTAGGATCAATGTTATGCTCCCCCTTAACCTGCAGTAGCAAATTTCAAGCAGTGTTGTATCGATGATTTGATCAGATAGGAGTTATGTTTTGTTAGTCGTGACTTACTTACGGCAACTGCATAATCAGTCTACAGTAACTATTCATAACAATCCACATCAGGCAAACATATATAAACAGCTTTTGAAAGCAGTCACAATGTCTGCAAGAACAAACCAAATGTCTCAAAGTAAAAAAATACAAACACAAATAATATTTCAAATGTCAGTATAGTCCACTATTCAAATAAACATTCATCATTGAATCAACACTCCATCAACATAATCATCCCTGACTAGAGTAATCAAGTCACAATAGCTTCCAGCCGCTTTTTGTGATCAATCACTCTGTGCAGCACCATCTTCATCTCCATGGCTTCAGAAGTAGTTAGCAATCAATCATCTCACCTCCTTTCCCTTGCATCATTACCTGCGCCCTTATCAGTAGCAGCTCCCCATGTCTATATGCTTCCAACAGCATCATCAGCATCAGCATCAACATCATCTCCCATTTTTTGTGAAGAAAGTAAGCCCATATAATAGTTCCTGGCTCGCACTAGTTCTTGAATTTGTCTGTCAAGTTCAGCAATGTGTTGTCGTAGCCAGTCTTTGGACATTGGGACCTGTCCTTAAGCAATGTTGCCAGGAATGTCGGCAACATCCTTTGATGTGTTAGTGTCCCATTCATCTTTCTTCTAGGGCAGGTCAATAACCATGTCCCTGCTGTTAACAACTGCTCGTTGTACTGAGTAAACCTCTAAGGCTAGACTCAGCTTTTCTCCTTTTGGAGTCTTAAAACCTTGGTTGAGCAGGATTTGAAAAATCAAGGAGGGGTATGGAAGGGCAGAGTTGCTTTGTTTTTCTGCCAAGTTGACAACATGGTTGAATATAAGTGTTCCTAAGTCAACTTTCTGATTCCTTCCAATCTTAACAAGCAGTGATGCTTGATCAAGGGTCACTACTGTCTCGTTGAGAGAGGGTAGCCAGCTGTATATAGCAAGTTTGTGCAAAGTGGCAAACAAGGCAGTGAGTTTCGACACAGGGATGCGATGAGCCCAAACAGTGATCAAATTCCCTGTAAGGTACTTGATCATTGAATTGAGTTCCTCCACAGTGGGGTTTGGTTGAGGTTCTCTTTTACTAATAATTATCCCAAGGGTGGAGTTGATGATATTAGGTGTAAAATTGTATACCTTGTTGTATATGTACACTTTCCCAAATTTCTTTGAGGTTGTGTCCTTAACAGCAAGCATCATATTAGCATAGAACACCCTAATCACCTTCTCACAACAAGGATTCTTACAAGATACAGAGCTTAAGATGTTTCAACTACTTAAAAAATCAACTAAACCATTTTTGGAGAATGAAGTTAGGTCAATCACCTTCTCCCCTCTAACTCCTCTATTCTTAAACCAATTCCAATTACTGGAGCATAATTTAGTTTGAAACATGGAAGAGTAGGTAATTACCTCAGAATCTATTTCAGATTCTGTGTATACTTGTTCGGATGAGGTGGCTGCAAGTGTTGCCTCGGATGTTGGGGCAACATTGTCTGGGTCCATTTTCTCGTCTGTTGCCTTTGATGCTGAGGCAACATATTTATCAAAATTCCAGTATGTTCTATGGACCCCTTTAGGAATGAAGTTTCTAGAGGTGTGTCATTAGACATCTCTTCTTCTTCTTTTTCCTTCTCAGATTCTGCATGTGGAGTGGAAGTCGATGGAGTTCTGGAGGAACTAGGCACACTGAAATTGGTGTCAGTGCTGCTGCTTGTGGTAGTATCAACAGGGAAAGTCGACTCTTCCCTGGATCTTTTGACAGACTGGTATTCACCGAATTGGTTTTCAAAAATCCTCTTTGACCTTTGCGTCGGAAATGTCGATTTTGAGGCAAGGTTCGAGAAATCAGATGTTGCATCAACATCGATTTGGTTTTCATTATCGCCTGTGTAGCTCACCTGTAATGGCTTATCTGAACCAAGCAGGATCATAGCCTGTATGCAGTCCTTCTCGACAGGTCTCAAGTCATTGATGGAAGTATAATGCTTGTAAACCTTATCGTTATTTGTTGGACTAGTCGACATTGGAGAATAATCTTTGGTATTTGTTGATTTTGGGGACACAGACATGGGAGAGGCTTTTGAAGGATTGGGCGTGTTGGAGAAGCTTTGGGTTTTGAGAAATGACGATGTTATTTGTGCTGCCATGGTTTAATGGGTTGGTAGTCGGCTGATGTGACAATTCCAAGACAAAAAATGAGAGGTTTTATTATGGCAAAGTATACTTACACTTAAACTCATTTTCCTTAAATTTAGATTGTATAGAAGAATAAAAACTCTTTACACACCTAAAATAGGATTGTCATAGCACATATCATCATTTAAAAAAAATGGTCATCCAGAATTTTTGGACTTTCAGTTAAAAACAGAGACGTTTTAAATACCAAAAACATGAATAAAATAAGATAAACCAGTTTGATCAATGTACTGGAACACGATGTTGTTGATGATGTTGGCAATATTTCAAAGTTAAACAAGCATTATGAGACTCCAAGGATTTTCTGATTTGACAAATAATATTTCCGTACATGTTCCCTATAAGACTGATCGCTGGACTAATGTAACATTTTACCATTGTCCTTAATCAACTTAGTTGAACATATACAGATTAAAAAAAATATTGAGGAATTTTCAACCTTTTTGAACACATGGTACTCCTATAGAATAGGAACGATACCAATCTTAGAGCTTTGCTCTTTTTGTATACATCCAAATCTTTTAGTAGAGGCTTCGCCTTCATACAATATTAATTTGTAGCCATCAGACCATAGCAGATTTGGTAGAACTAGAGATGGTTGACTTTGATGTTATCATGGGCATGGATTGGCTGACATCATGCTACGCTAATGTTGATTGCCGAACAAAAAATGTTAGATTTCAGTTCCCAGGTGAGCCAGTCCTTGAATGGAAGGGTAATACCGCGACTCCAAAAGGTAGGTTTATTTCGTACCTTAATGCAAGAAAAATGATCTCCAAAGGTTATATATACCATCTCGTTCGGACTAGAGATGTCGATGCCGAACCACCTACTTCTCAATCAATTCTGGTGGTTAACAAGTTTCTTGACGTATTTCTGGACGAACTTCCAGGCCTTCCTCCCGAAAGGGAAATTGAGTTCGGTATAAACGTGTTGCCAGACACTCAGCCGATATCTATTCCTCCTTATAGAATGGCTCCAGCCGAATTGAAAGAACTAAAAGAGCAATTAAAAGATTTGCTTGAGAAAGGCGTTATTAGGCCCAACATATCCCCTTGGGGTGCGCCTGTATTGTTTGTATGAAAGAAAAATGGCTCGTTACGGATGTGTATCGACTATCGACAGCTGAACAAAGTCATTATCAAGAACAAGTACCCTCTTCCCAGAATTGATTTTTTGACCAGTCACAAGGTGCAAAATGTTTCTCAAAGATTGACCTAAGGTCGGGGTACCATCAACTAAGGGTTAAAGGGAAGGACATTCCGAAAACTACTTTCATAACAAGGTATGGGCACTTCGAGTTCTTAGTAATGTTATTTGGACTCACAAACGCGCCGACAACATTTATGGATCTAATGAACAACGTGTTTCGCCCATTTCTGGATGTATTTGTGATAATATTTATAGATGATATTCTGGTTTACTCTCACTCGAAAGTAGAACATGTGGATCATTTGCGGATAGTACTACAGACACTCCCGGACGATAAGTTGTATGACAAGCTCTCCAAGTGTTAATTTTGGTTGAATTATGTGGCTTTCCTTGGTCATATTGTGTTAGACGAAGGTATAAGAGTTAACACTCAGAAGATTGAAGCGGTGAAGAATTGGCCAAGGCCCACGACTCCATCAGAGGTTCGCAACTTTCTGGCCTTAGCCGGCTATTATAGGAGGTTTGTAGAAGATTTTCTACCATATCAGCACTATTAACAAAGTTGACACAAAAGGCCATAAAGTTTCAATGGTCCGCCGTTTGTGAGCAGAGCTTCAAAAAATTAAAATACAAACTAACATCGGCACCCGTTCTTACTCTTCCAGAGGGTCCAGAAGGCTATGTTGTGTATTGTGATGCCTCGAGAACAGGTTTAGGATGCGTGCTGATGCAACATGGTAAAGTGATTGCCTATGCTTCAAGGCAATTGAGAAAACATGAGAAACTATCTGACATACGATTTGGAGTTGGCCGCAATGGTTTATGCACTGAAGATTTGGCGACACTACTTGTACGGTGTTCATGTAAACATTTTCACGGATTATAAAAGTCTGCAATACATATTTAAACAGAAAGAGTTGAACTTGAGATAGAGAAGGTGGCTTGAATTATTGAAGGATTATGATGTGGACATCTTATATCATCCCGGTAAAACTAATATTATAGCAGACGCACTCAGTCGTAAGTTGATGGTCAGCTCGATTCCGGTATAGGTCGAGAGGAAGGAGTTAGTAAGAGAGCTCTATCAGTTAGCTAGTTTGGGAGTCCGATTAAGGGATTCGTAGGATGGGGTTTTGTGATTCAAAATATGTCAGAATCGTCCCTCATATCGGAAGTTAAGGAACGTCTATAGGAAGACCCAGTTTGAGAAAGATCAGAGAGGGCATTAAACAGAAGAAGACCACAACCTTGGAGATTGACGCACATGGAACTCTTAGGCACCATGGCCGTCTATGTGTTCCCAATGTAGCGGGATTACGAGATAGAATTATGATGAAGGTCCATTGCTCACGATATTCCATTCATCCTGGATCTACTAAGATGTATCATGACCTTAAGGGTATCTATTGGTGGAACAACATGAAGAGAAGCATTGCAGAATTTATAGCTCAATGTCCTAATTGTCAGCAAGTAAAAATAGAGCACCAAAAGCCCGATGGCTTGACTCAGAATATTGAGATTCTGATGTAGAAATAGGAAATGATTAATATGGATTTTGTTACGGGTTTACCTCGCTCTTACCATAAGTTTGATTCTATTTGGGTAATTGTTGACAGACTGACCAAATCAGCTCATTTCCTGTCGGTCAGAACTACCTACACAGCCGAGGACTACACGAAATTATACGTTAATGAGACTATTCTCCTTCATGGTGTGCCTATTTCTATTATATCCGACTGAGGTGCTCAGTTTACAACTAACTTCTCGAGGTCATTTCAAAAAGGTTTAGGCACCCAAGTTAAACTTAGCACAACTTTCCGTCCTCAGACAGACGTGCAAGCCGATCGTACAATTCAAACGCTCGAGGACATGCTACGAGCTTGTGTATTGGATTTTAAGGGAAGTTGGGATGATCATTTACCCCTTACTGAGTTCGCATACAATAACAGTTATCATGCTAGCATTAAAATGGCTCCATACGAGGCTTTGTACGGGCGGAGATGTAGATCGCTTATTGTATGGTTCGAGGTAGGCGAATCAGAGTTATTTGGGCCTGACTTAGTACACCAAGCCATAGAGAAGGTGAAGCTTATCCAAGAACGACTGTTAACCGCTCAGAGTCGTCAGAAGTTGTATTCAGATGTGCAACAACGAGACTTAGAGTTTCAGGTAGATGATTGTGTCTTCTTGAAGATTTCACCTATGAAGGGGGTAATGAGATTCGGGAAGAAGGGAAAGCTCAGCCCAAGATATATTGGGCCATATCGTATAATTCGACGAATCGATCAAGTAGCTTATGAATTGGACTTGCCTTCGGAGTTGGAGTTTGTTCATCCGGTTTTCCATGTTTCTATGTTGAGAGCATGTGTTGGAGATTCTTCCCGGATTGTACCGATTGATGATGTGAATATTGCAGAGGACTTATCATATGAAAATGTTCCTATTGATATCTTAGATCGACAAATCCGCAAGTTGAGGACTAAAGAAGTAGCCTCCGTAAAAGTTCTTTGGCAGAATAAGAACGTAGAAGAAATGACATGTGAGGCGGAAGAGGAGATGAAACACAAATATTCATACCTGTTCCAGACCAACGTCGAGGTTCCAAAAGAAGCATAAGGTGAGTTATATTTTCATAGTATTATAATTAATGCTTAAGGACCATGAGAAGTCTGATGTTGAGAAAGTAATGTATGTTATATTATATAGCCCGTGGATTTTTTTTATATATATAGTTGTATTTTCGAGCTACGTGACGGGGATTAGATATGTCACCCCAATATTCGAGGATGAATGGTTCTAAGGGGGAAATGATGTAACACCCCGTACTTTCGGGCGATGGTTTGAGCATCTAGGAAATGCAAATAAAGAGATTAGTATAAATAAGGACGCGATTCTAAAATAATTTAGAACTTAATAAAGGTGACGACGGTGATTAGTAATAATAGTTGTATGTCCCCAAAGAGGTTATGGACTAGTGCTATATTGCACGATTATGACATTGAGTATATGAAGGTTTTATAAGTCATCAAGAGCAGGAATTAACTATGTGGGTAATTGGTGAAGTATTGAGATAAAATGAAAACAGAAGGGGTGAATTATGGTATTAATTATCATTGCATGGATGCGTGTGAATTGGGGGGGGGGTGTATCCACGTGTAACCAAGGGATTTTCTTCAACATTAAGTTTATCATTAAGACATAAAATATATTTATTAGAGATAAATGCAAAAAACACCATTTTCTATATGCATGCAGCAACTAACGTGTCATATGTATGTATTGCAACTCATTTGACTAAGAGAAGGAATTTATATACACTTGTTGGTTTCCTATTCCTTGGATGAAAAGAATATAAAATAGTGGATGTTCTTGAAAAAGGTTAACGGGGAGTCATCTTTTCATACAAGTATGTATATATTTCTCATATTTTCCATATTACACTTCGTTCTTGTTGAAAGCTAGAAGAAGATTTATGGATTTTTCTTCTCTCCTTCTTTTGGTAACTAATGTTGTAGTGGAAAAACTAATTCAACGTTTCACGGTCACAAACACATCCTTAAGTTCTTTTAATGTCCGAGATTATTTCATTGTAAATTAAGGTGGAAGAAGAAGAGTTCTTAGCAAATAAGGTTAAGGCGCTAGACGGGCTACTAGAGCATTGTTGTCGAACGAATTTGCAAGGTATGTTAAGAAAAATTATTTCCTCTTTTGGCATGTTTCATGTATGAAACGTAACCGTAATATTGTTCCATAAATTGTTCTACTCTTGGTAGTTAAGGGTGTTTCTGTTATTGATTCCTATGTTAAAAATCATGTCTATATATGTTCCTAAATCCTTATTGAGGTATATGAGAAAGATGTTAATATTCCAATGTTAGCCGAATATACAATGATATTATATTATTCGGTAAGTTCAGAACGTTTTATTATCATTTATGCATTTGCATTATATTCATGTATGATCCTTGACCCACATGTGTTATATACATTACTATATGGTACGTATTATATATATATGTAAGGGATGGGAAAAAGGGAATGACGTTATATACGCGTCACCACCTGCAGCTGGTACAAATTATCACTACAAAGGAAGAAGCCCACATAGGCCAATATGATATGATGCCCATAGAGGCTGAAATGAAATGATGCCCACAGAGGCTGTTATGGAAAGGAAGATGCCCGCATTTGTATGGTGCATAACATTTAGGCATATGTATTAGGGCCCTCAGAGGCATTTACTGCTGGTCAACCATTTTTGTCGGCTGTTGCTATCAACCATTTCTGTCGGTTGTTGGTATTGTCGACTGTTTCTATCAGCTATCTTTGTCGACTATTTCTGTTTTAGATTATTATGTATCTCTGTGATGATATTTCTTATGCCTGACATATTTGGTACATCAGTCGTACTGACGTCCCTTTTGTCGGGGGACGATGTGTTTCATACCCGCAGGTTCACGTTGGCAAGGCAACGATCCACGTTAGTAGGTTGCTGACTCAGCGGATATTGGAGCACTCCCCTTGTTTCGGAGTGTCGCTCAAATCTTGGTACAATAATATTTGCATGTACATATGGGTATGGCGGGGCCTTGTCTCGATCTTTTGATGTTGCCCACTCTTTTAGAGGCTTGTAGACAAGTGTCATGTGTGTAATAGTCATGTATGGGCTTGTCGACCTTGGTATGAGTAAGTATATATATAAGTTGGCCTGTTAGTAAGATTCCACATGGCTTCTCTCCCTAGTTTATTATTTTCATATGTCAGTAGGGTACTGGGTGACGACCCTTGTGACCGTGAATAATTGTGGACATATGTTAAGTACACGACTAGTGGTATCCGGCGAGTAAGGTCTGTGTGCCCGTCATAACCCTCCGGTTTGGATCGTGACACCTTTGATATTATTCATACGGATTTATGGACATCTCCTATAACTAGAAACCTAGGTCATAAATATTATTTGGTATTTTTGGATGACCTTTCTCACTTCCTTTAGGTATATCCACTTAAACTTAAGTCTCAAGTTTACTCCAAATTCCTTGAATTTCGTACATTGGTTCAAACACAATTTGAAAAAGACAATAAAACGTTTCAATTTGATAATGGTCGTGAGTTCAATAACTCTTTTTCATAATTTTTGTGCGGCTAATGGCATGGTTTTTCATTTCTCCTACCCCATACTTCCCCTCAAAATGGTAAAGTCGAAAGAATTCTCCGCACCATTAACTATATGATTAATATCTTTCTTTTTTCATGCGTCTCTCCCCCTACCTTTTGGGTATATGCATTAAAAATGGTAGAACACATTCTTAATATCTTACTTACCCGTATGATCCAAAATAGGACACCCACTGAAATTTTCTTCCGTCGGATCCCTTCCTATGATCACCTTCAAATTTTCGATTGTCTTTGTTACCCAAATCTTGCCTCTATGGTCCCTCACAAATTAGCACCTCGCTCCACTCCTTGCATTTTCCTAGGTTTCCCGTCGAACCATAGGGGGTGCTTGTGCTATGAGTTATCCATAGACAAAATCCTAGTCTCACGCCATGTCACGTTTGATGAGTACGTTTTCCCATTTGCCAACATCCAAAAATTTTGAGTCACTGATTACGATTTCCTTGATGACTCGGACACCTCCCCTCTACTTTAAAATGCACTATATTGGCCTAATACCAACCCGTCACCCACTGCCCCAGTTACGAACCCCACTGCCACGACACCCATCCGCTGCACCCGATCTGCCCCGCTCTGCCCCATTGCCCATTACCGTAACTGCTCAGCCCAATACACCTACTACCCAACCCAATTCCCATACTTCCCAACCCAGTTACAACACTGCCCAATCCAATACCTCACGGCCCAGTCCCACCATTCAACCCAGTAATGAAACTGCCCAGCCCAATACCTCACGACCCAGTCCTGCCTAGCCCATCCCGCAGTCCCCACCAACCGCCCCTACACCCGATCCTTCCCCCAACCCATAGTATGGAAACCCGTGCATATCATGGGATTTTCAAACCAAAAGTACACTTTAATTTGTCCACTCAAACCATCTCCCCTCCACCTAAAAACCCAACCTTAGCCAAACTTGATCTGAATTAGAATGCAGCAATGCGTGAAGAGTTTAATGCGCTTACTTCACAGCTCACTTGGGATCTTATTTCGCGACCCGAGGGGGTGAATGTAATCCGTTGTATGTGGCTATTTCATCATAAGTTCAGAGATAATGGTGCTCTTAAACGTCACAAGGCCAAACTTATGGCAAATGACACAGGACAACAGGAGGGTGTGGATTGTGGTTAGACTTTCAGTACAGTGGTTAAGCCAGCTACCATCCGCACAGTTTTGAGCATCTTTATGGGGAAGAATTGGCCTATTCAATAGCTTGATGTGAAGAATGCTTTCTTACATGGAGATTTTAAAGAGACCGTTTATATGCATCAACCGCCAGGATTTGTGCATCCGAAGGCTCTTCAACATGTTTGTCGTCTTCGTAAGTCGTTATATGGGTTGAAACAAGCCCCCAAGGCTTGGTATGAGCGGTTTGCCACTTACATCATACATATCGACTTCGTGCGTAGCAAGAGTGATCATTCATTGTTCATTTTTTATCGAGGTACTGACACAACTTGCCTTCTGTTATGTGGATGATATTGTTCTGACAACTTCTTCAGATGACCTGATGCACGAGATCATTGCTCTATTCAAGTCCGAATTTGCTATGACTAACTTGAGTAGTTTTAGTTATTTTTTGAGGATATCAGTGACCAGATCCGCATATGCCATATTCTTGTGTCAGCGTAAGTATGCAAAAGAGATCGTCTACGGGGCTAAAATGGAAAATTATAAGATAATGCCCACTCCCGTCGATCCCAAGTACAAACTCAGTGTGGACGACATAGATCCGATCAACGATCCCTCTCTTTATAGGATTCTCACAGGTGCTCTTCAGTATCTCACCTTTACTCGGCCAGATTTTGCATATGCGATTTTGCAGGGGTGCTTGTTCATGCACGCTCCTAGAGAGCCTCACTTTACAGCTCTTAAGCGTATCATTCGGTATGTTAAGGGCACTCTTGACTATGGACTTCATTTATATCCCTCCGCACCGACTAGATTGCTTTCCTACACAGACACAGATTGGGCAGGGTGTCCAGACATATGTCGCTCTACGTCCGACTATTGTGTATTTTTAGGGGATAATATTATATCGTGGTCTGCCAAGCAGTAGGCCACACTTTCCCGTTCGAGTGCAAAAACATAATAACGAGGTGTTGCGAACGTTGTTGCCGAGATATGTTGGCTCTGAAATCTCCTTCTTGAGCTTCATTGTCCCATACGTAAGGCATCTTTGGTTTACTGTGATAACGTATTTGCTGTCTACTTGTCTCATAACCCAGTTCAGTAGCAGCGAACCAAACATATTGAGATGGATATTCACTTTGTTCGTGAGAAGGCTGCAATGGGTCACGTTAGGGTGTTGGATGTTCCTTCTTCGTATCAGTACACATATATCTTCACAAAAGGGGCTTCATCGACAACTATTCCTTGATTTCAGATTCAGTCTCAGCGTCCGGCCTCTTCCCACTCCGACTGAGAGGGTGTGATAGTGAATATATTTCATATATATTCACAATATATTCTGTAATTACTATTTAATGTAAATAATGTAAAATAGAGATTCTAATTCTATTAAGACTACAATTGTATTATATTATATTACATTAATAAGAGAACCCGATCGAAGAGATTTACAGTATTTTACGCATATCCTTAAGAAGTCCAATAACAAATTCATGTGGGAGATGAAAAAGCCTTGAGTATCGATTGAAGGATTATAGCAACTTAGGAACGGAAGGACCTGATATTACTGTTATTTATAAGGTATACATCATACTAAAAATTATACTAGAGATCGCACTGTCATCTTACACATGAGGATCTGAAATGACAGCGCAATTGATTCAAATGATTCATCTTAGACAACCCTAACTAGTTCTGGGATTGAGGTGTAATGATTGATTGATTGAAATGGCATCTTACACATGGAAATAATTGCAAAGAAAGCAAAACCATATCTGACATATGGAAAAATCTTATTCTCTCTTACCTAACATAATTAACATTAAGTTCAATTTCGCCTTTCACAAGTGCTCAATTGATAGAGATCATAAAACTTTAATGATGGGTCAATTACAAGCCAATAGAGCAAAGCCGTTGTTCAGCAATGACAAGTGCAATAACACATTCAGTACATGACCTCTTACCGATGCGATTTATAGTTTTTGAAGATGGGCGAAAGATGGAGACCTCCATCTTATGAGGTAAAGGCAACATCCAGTTGCTAAATTCTAATGTTTAAATAAAGTACCAAATTGAAACTCAAAAATAGTAGAGCTCTACTAAACATCTCCATACTCCGCTATTTTGAGCAGAAAATAATAAGTTCTTCTGCCATTAGCAACCAATTCTAGAAAAGAAGAAGCCTTTTATCTAGACTATTGTGAATTTGCCAGCAACAACCCAGTTAAATTATTAGAGCATACCGTGATTAGGTATTGAAACCAAATTAACTAATGTTAAATGTTGATAGTTTCTTAAACTAAGCTACACATACAGTAGAATAGTGTCACGACCCAAACCGGAGGGCCGCGACGGGCACCCGGACCCTGCCCACCGGGCACCACATATACGCTCCACCCTTAATCATATTTAAACACGGACTGAGCCGTGATAGATTACATAAAGTTCCAACCCAAAAGCCCCAACTTACACATTTATATACCAAGGCCGATAAGGTCATACATGACAATTAACCACAAGACACTTATCTACAAGCCTCTAAAGAGTAAAACATACCACGACCAGACCGTAACTCCGGAATGAATAGAGTGATCCAAATACCAGATGAACCAGCAACCTACTAGTGCGAACCGTCACTCTCTCAATATGAACCTGCGAGCATAAAACGCAGCGTTCCCCGACAAAAGGGACGTTAATACAACTGATGTACTGAGTATGTCAGGCATAAGAATTAACATAGCAGAGATATATCATACTCTGAAACAGAAATAACTGAACATCAGTAAATGCCTCCAAGGGCCCTAATACGCATGCCTAAATGTTATGCACAATGTGGTACACATATACATCAGCCTCTTCGGGCATCTTCAGGCATATTCCTTACCATACCAGCCTCTGTGGGCATCATACCATATATTGGTAAATGAAAGTATGCATGATGCAAATGCGGTATATATATATATATATATATATATATATGTTAGTGTTGCGGATCGTGCAACCCGTTCCAATATATGTTAGTGTTGCGGATCATGCAACCCATCCCAATAAGCCACACAAGCATCACATCATCACATCACATCATATCATATTGGCCTCTTAGGGCTCTTTTGTGATAGTCTGTACCAGCTGCAGGTGGTGTGCGTATATAATGCCTTTCCCTTTCCTCATATCCCCTATATAAATGCAATGCAAATGAGAATGCATGAATGACAATAACACATCCTGGCTCTATACCCTTGTACCCTTGGCTAACACTGTGAATATCGTCATCTTTTCCGTATGCCTCAATAAGGACTTAGAAACATACTTAAAACAGACTTTTAACATAAGATTCAATAACATGATCATTTTTAACTACTTAGAGTAGAGTACTTTATGGAACAATATTCCGGCTATGCTTTGTACGTAGAATATGCCAAAAAGAAAGAAGAGCCTTGCATACTTTGTTGTAGAAATTATCTAAGTTCCGCGGATCTTTGTAAGCTCTATGAATGATTATCTACATCACATAGATGATTTAAATCATAATCGAATCAACATACTAGAAATAGATTCATTGAGACATTCTATCGAACACCTTGTACGCGTAGAACCTATATTCCTTCTATATTGAAACCTATGCATGTAGAGAAACACCCAGCCCTCTTAATCCTTCTTTTTACCATTACAATATCCAAAATAGTACAACAATTTCACATGCAACCTCCAATTTCGTACAATTACGGTAGTCCCGACAACACCCAACCCAAACTTAGCATTTTTGATAATCGTCTTAAAACTAGTAAGAATCATGTTCTACGATTCATATAACCCAAAGGATAAGAAGAATTACCTCAGTTAGAATCAGCAACGAAGGTCATCGAAAAGACTTTCGGCCATACCTGATTCTGACCGACAGAACTAGAAGCACTGGAATCGATTTGCTTGAGCTTTGCCGAGACTCAAAGTCTCGACTTAGTTTTTGAACCTTCAACCTTTCTCCAAGGTTTTAATTTCATTGGAAATAATGGTCTAGAACATCACAGATTTCTCCCATTTTTGGTTATACGCAGGTTTGTGGAAAATCCCCAAATCGACCGAGAATTCAGAGAACCCACCAACTGAGATTTCCTCTTCTTGATAGATGTGTGACCATTATTTCTCCATGGAAGGATTCCTTCAGAACCTTAAGGAGATGAAGGTATTTTAATGGCTGAAGATGAGTGTCTTGAAGGTCTGAGAAGTTGTTAAACAATGCGTATAAGCCGTAGTCACCAGGTAAAGCGTAGCACTGTAACACGTAGCGTCCCACTATCTATTGTCCCCAATTATAATTAATTAATCCCACAATTAATTAATTATACACACAATTATATTCCCGATCACAATTCACTTAAATTTCGACGACTTATAAAAATCCTCTTATACCTAATGTCACAATTCCTGTAATATGACACTAGTCTATAACCTCTTCGGAGATACACAATTATTATCAATACTTCCAATCATCGCACTTATTAAATCCAAAATTATTTCGGGATCACATCCTTTTACATACTAATTTCCTTATTAGCATACGTGAGTGCAACATAAACTTTCCGGAATCTGATCTACTTGCCTACGCTTATGTGTTCAACCATTACCCGAAAGTACGGGGTGTTACAAATAGTGTGTAATTCTTCTTGGTTGGATTCTTCTCATTAATGTAATATTTATAGGTGTTTACAATTTACAAACTTAATTGGAGAAATATCTTTACTTTACCTAATTACACTAGAATAATAATTACAGAATATATGGAGAATATTAATATATTCTCTATCACACCCCCTCAGTCGGAGCGGGAGGAGTCCGGACGATGAGACTGGATATGAAGTCAAGGAACAACTGCCGAGGAAGTTTCTTAGTAAATATATCTGTGTATTGATATGAAGAAGGAACATGTAAAGACCCTAACATGACCCATGTCAACCTTCTCACGAACAAAATGAATATCCATTTCAATATGTGTGGTTCGCTGATGCTGGATCGGGTTATGAGATAAGTAAACAACAGATATGTTATCACAGTAGACAAGAGATACCTTACGTAAGGGATAATGAAGCTCTAGAAGAAGGTTTCTGAGCCATCAGATCTCGGCAACAACGTTCGCAACGCCTCTATATTCTGCTTCTGCACTCGAATGGAATAGCATGGCTTGCCGTTTGGCGGACCACAAGATGAGATTATTACTAAAAAATACACAGTAACCAGAGGTAGATCGACGTGTGTCCGGACAACCGCCCCAATCCGCGTCCGTATATGATATCAGCCTTGCTGGTGCAGATGCATAAAGATGTAATCTGTAGTCAAGAGTACCCTTAACGTACTGAATGATACGTTTAAGAGCGGTAAAGTGAGGCTCCCTGGGATCATGCATAAACAAACACACCTAGCGAACGACATAGGCAATATCGAGCCTAGTGAAGGTAAGATACTGAAGTGCACCAGCAAGACTCCAATAAAAAGAAGGATCGAGCACAGGATTCCCGTCATCGGCACTGAGCTTCGACTTTAAGTCGACTAGAGTGATAATGATTTTGCAGTTTTCCATTTTAGCCATACAAACAATTTTTCGGTATACTTACGCTGTCACAGGAACATTGCATTTTCGGATATGGTCACTGAAATTCCCAAAAAATAACTCAACTTACCCAAGTGTGTCATAGCAAATTCGAATTTGAGCAGGGTAATGATTTCGTGTTTCAGCACATCAGATGAGCTAGTCAGAACAATATCATCCACATAGAGAAATGTATGCAATGTTATTACCTCGATGTAAAATAAAAAGTAAGTTATCACTTTTGCTATATACGAACTCGATCTGCATGATGTATGTGGCAACACGCTTATACCAAGCCGTGGGGACTTATTTCAAGCCATAGAGTGACTTTCGAAGATGACATACATACTGAGGAGCATCTGGATGCACAAAGTCAGGCAGTTGATGCATATATACGGTTTCTTTTTAAATTCCCATGTAAGAACGTATTTTCACATCAAGTTGATGAATGGGCAAGTTCTTTCCCATAGCTATGCTCAAAATAGTGCGAATAGTGACTGGTTTAACAACTGGATTGAAAGTCTCACCACAATAAACTCCCTCTTGTTGCCCTGTGCCATTTTCCACAAGTCTCGCCTTATGGCGTTCAAGCTCACCACTATCTCTGAATTTATGACGATATAACCACATGCAAGGAATCACATTCACCCCCTGGTCTCGGGACAACATCCCAAGTGCGCTATGAAGTAAGCGCATTAAATTCCTCACGCATGGCCACATTCCAATTCGGGTCAAGCTTGGCTAATTTTAGGTTTTTAGGTATAAGTGAGATAGTCTGAGTGGATAGGTTAAAGTGTACTTTCGATTTGAAAATCATGTGCTGAACACGAGTTTCCATACAATGGGTCAGAAGCAGGACGAGCAGTGAGTTGGTGTGGGACGCGATATTTTCTGACATAGGAACAGTGGCAGGGGGTGGGGTAGTGGGCTTGGTGACTTGGGAGCAGTGGCAGGAGGTGGGTAAGTGAGCTCGGTGACGGGACCGATACAGCCAAGACGAGAACAATGGGTCGGCTGGTGGTTGACGTGATGTGGTGGGTAGTCGACGGGGGCTGGGGAAGTTATGGGAGGGGATGGTGTTCATGATGTATTGCGATTCTAATGAGGGGGAAGTGTCCGAATCATCAAGGAATCCGTAATCAGTGACTTAAAAATTTTAGACATTACAAATGGGAAAACGTTCTCGTCGAATGTGACATGGCGAGAGACTTGGATTTTATTTGTGGACAAGTCATAGCATAAGTACCCCCTATGGTTTGACGGAAAACCTAAGAAAATGGAAGGGGTAGTTCTAGGAGCTAATTTGTGAGGGACCGTGGAGGCGAGAATCGGGTAGCATAGACAACTAAAAATCCAAAGGTGATTATAAGAGGGTATCATACGGAAGAGAATTTTGATTGGAGTTTTATTTTGAAGAGTTCGTGTTGGTAATATATTAATAAGGTATGCCGCCATATGCAAGGCATATACCCAAAAAGAAGGGGGGGGGGGAGAAAAACATGGAAGAGCATAGTGCGGATTTTATTATTGATGATGCATAGTATTCTTTTGGCTTTACCATTTTGAGGTGAGGTATGGGGGAAAGAGAAGAGAAACACCATGCCATTATCCACACAAAATTTATGAAAGAGGGAATTGTCAAACTTACGACCGTTGTCACATTGAAATGTTTTGATATTTTTCTCAAACTAGGTTTTAACATATGTTTGAAATTCAAGAAAGATTTGGTAAACTTGGGACTTATATTTTAGAGGATAAACTCAAAGAAAGTGATAGAAATCATCCAAAAACACCAAATAATATTTGTGACCTAGTTTCCTAGTAATTGGAGAGGTCCATAAATTCGAATGAATAATATCAAAAGGAGAGAACGTTACACTTAGTGATGACCGAAAAGGAAGTCTAACATGATTCCCTAATGGACAAGAGTAGCAATTGTGGAAAAAATTCCCTTTATTAAATTGAATTAAATTGTGACTCCTAAGAAAATTAAAAACGGGTGCTCCCGGGTGCCCAAGTCTATCGTGCCAAGTTGATGGAGAGATTGCATCTAGATAGGTATGTGGATTGACACTGGGAGCGGAATTGGATGAGAATGGATAGAGGTCCCCCACACTATTGCTTCTCGTAAGAGTTGTCCCCGTACGTAGGTTCTTCACAGAAAAACCAAAAAGGTCAAACTCAATAGATACAAAATTATCACTACTAAACTTCCTAACAGAGATTAAGTTTTTAATGATGTTAGGTGCATATAGGATATTTTTAGGGTAAAGGGAGGGTAAGGTAGTGGTGTTTGTGTGGTTCCATAACCTTGAATTGGAATGTGATTGCTATTTTTGACCAAAATACATTGAGGATTGCGCAAATTAAACAGTTGAGGGAGATTACCAGAGTTATGAGTGAGATAGGATGTGGCCCCCGTATCCATATACCATGCGTCGTCGGGATGCTGGAGATTCATAGTGCTGTAGGCATGACTTAGTTCGGTAGGGGTCATAAGACCGTATGCCTGCTATTGCTGTTGGGTCATGGAGAGTTGAGCCTAGTATGGTTGATCCGTGTGACTTAGGCTAGGAGCTGGGCCCAGAATGCTCAGAATGAGACTTTGGTGCTGTACCGGGTTGGTTAGGTAAGGGCAAGGGGGTGAGGCCCAAATTCCGGGGATGGGCCACGACATTGGGCTGACCTGCGGATATAGAGACTGGGCCTGCCGTTGTTGGCCAACGAAATTGGGTCGGTCTTTTCCACCGCAGTTGTTGCCTCGGCCTTTTCCACCGCCTCGGCCGCCACATTGATTTTAGTGGTCAGCAGTGTGTCTACTACTAACGCCTTTTTATTATGTTCATCTTGTTTGACATGTCTAGTCTCTTCCAATATCAACTGTGATCGGGTCTTGTTGAAGCTAGGAAGTGGGTCAGCTTGCTGGATCATTGTCGCAAGTGTATTCACATTTCGACAACCCATTAATAAGTTGCAACACCATTTTTGTGTCAGAAATCGGAGTGCCAACATTAGACAATTGATCATTAACTAATTTAAGATGTTTACAATAGTCTGACATGTTAGCAAAGTTCTCAAGACGGATATTGTTAAATTGTTCCTCCAAATACACGACACGTGTATGTTTGTTGTCCAGAAGGATTTCTTCTAGCCTCGTCCATAAGTTGTGAGCCGAAGAACATGTCTTCATAATGGTATGAAGTAATTCCTTGGATATGGTGCCATATATCCATTATTTCGCATCGAGGCGCTTCCACTTTGGGTTGTCAACGTCAGCTGGACGGCGGGTGGAGGCGTCAATGTGATCAAGTACGTTGTAAGGACATGCATGAATTTGGAATAGTTCAGCCCACGACGAGTATTGACCATCCTTTTGATCAAGAACCAAAGGGATAAAGTTCTTGATATTTGTGACGGCGAAAGTCGGATGAAAGAGGTTGATAGAGGAGGAGGGAGGATGATGTGTGACGTCTTGTGTAGAGGAGGAGGAATCATGAAAACTTATGTTGACGTGGGAAATTTGGGAAGAGGGGAGATTTTTTTACCATGCTGTATGTATAGTTTTTACCTTATCTAGGTGTGAATAAAGAAATACTATTCACTTGTCAAAGAGAAAGTCTCTTTTAAAATCCATATTATCAACTTCTAAATGAAAGAAATAATCCCTTGATTATTTTCATTAATGAATGATTATATATACAATTTACACATTCCATAATATGGAAAATCCTATTCCTATTATACTCCTAAAACCTTATTCTATTTGTACAATAATTCTACAATTATGGTAAGTGTACAATGCTAATTTAATACAAACTAAAGTTACCAAAATATGCTCCATAAACCGTGATATACATAGTTGTATATGCCGTGTTTATCACGGCTAAAACTGTCTTGAATCCGCATGTATTACCGTGAAAAATATACACTATTGTATATGCCGTGTATATCACGGTATATTCTGTCACACCCCCGCAGTCATAGCAGGCGGTATTCGTACGCTGAGATTGTCCCTAAAATCTTCAAAAAAGACCGAGAAAGACCCATAGTAAAGATGTCTGCAATTTGATACCTAGAAGGGACATGACAGACACGTACTTGTCCATGAGCTACCTTTTCGCGAACAAAGTGAATATCTATCTTGATGTGTTTAGTGCGCTGTTGTTGAATCAGATTACCAAAAAGGTAGATGACACTAATATTATCACAATAAACCAAGGTAGCTTTCTGAATAGGACAATGAAGCTATAAAAGAAGATTACGTAACCAACATGATTCAGAGACCACATTGGCTACCCCTCGATACTCGGCTTTTGCGCTAGAGCGTGATAATGTAGACTGTCGCTTCGCAGACCATGAGACCAAGTTATTATCAAGAAACATACAATACCTAGACGTGGAGCGTTTGGTATCTGGATAGCCACCCCAATCAACATCTGTATACGAGACAAATGTAGACGTCGATGAAGGATATAAATGTAAGCCATAGTCAAGTGTCCCCTGGATGTATCGAGTAATGCGTTTGAGCGCATTCATGTGCTCAACCCTGGGATCATGCATAAACAAAGACACCTGCTGTATTACATACGTAATTATCTGGTCTCGTGAAAGTAAGATGCTGAAGAGCCCATGCAAGACTGTGATAGTGGGTCGGATCCTCGTAAGGGCGCCCAGCCACAACACTCAACTTGGGTTTAGTATCAACTGGAGTAGAAGTAGACTTACATGAGGACATACCAGCTCGCTCAATGATCTCAGCGGCATACTTCCGTTGTGATAAGAATAACCCACCTGCATGCCAAGTGACAACAATTCCAAAAAAGTAACTCAAGGGCCCCAAGTCTTTCATAGCAAACTCAGAATTGAGCATTGTCATGATAGACTTGCGAAAAGCATCAGAAGAGGCAATCAAGATAATATCATCCACATATAATAGTATATAAGCTAGGGAAGTACCACGACGATATATGAACAATGAATTATCAGACCTGCTGTAAGAAAACCCAATAGATGAAACATAGTCTGTCAATCTCTTATACCAAGCCCGTGGGGCCTGCTTAAGCCCATACAAGGACTTCTTCAATAAACAGACATGATGCAGATATTTGGGGTCTCAAAAATCCAAGGGCTGATGCATGTAAACAGTCTCCTTAAGATCACAATGTAAGAAAGCATTCTTTACATCGAGATGATGAATGAGTCATGCTTTCGACTGAGCCAAGCTGAGAACAGTGAGAATGGTAGATGGTTTGACCATCAGACTAAATGTCTCACCACAATCCACGCCAACCTGCCGAGTCTTACCATTACCTACAAGACGAGCCTTATGTGGCGCAAAAGAACCATAAGAATTATCTTTATGAGTAAAAATCAACAAAGACCGAATACTATTAACACCAGAAAGATGGGGCACCAACTCCCACGTCTTATTTGCAATAAGAGCATTATATTCATCATGCATAGCCAATTTTCAATTTGGGTCATTTAAGGCAGACACTGTGTTACGAGGTAGAGGGGATTTAGAGACATTAGAATTTAGATTAAAATGTATTTTTGGTTTAAAAATACCTCGTTGACTATGAGTGATCGGTCTGTGATTCGGGGGAGAATTGGGTGGATTTTGGGAAGAACTCGGATGGGGGACGGGTTGGCCAGCAGACAGTGGGCCTGCTGGCCCAATAAGGGAAGCAAAAGCTGAATCTGAACTGAGAGCAGAAGCAGGGGAAGAACTGGGCTGGTTATTAGGCCCAGTTCCTGGACCCGGGATGAGAGTGGCTGGCCCACTGGGCAGAGTCGACGGAGCAGGAGGTCGAGCGGGTAGTGGGCTCATTGGCGGATTTGGAGTGCAGGACAACTCTGATAAATGGTGGAAAAAATACGGGGAGACCTCATCATCTAAAAAATTATACGAACTAGGCTCGGGAGTACCTAATTTAGCAAACAGAAATTGAGTTTCATTAAAAATAACATGGCGACTAATTATGATAATTTTTAGACGATAAATCAAAATATTTATAACCACGATGATTAGATAGATAATTCAAAAACACACAAGCGGTAGAACAGGCTTGAAGTTTGTTAATTGTAGTTGACCGAAATAGGGGATAACATAAGCACCCAAAGACCCTAATATGGGAATACAAAGGAGTATTATTATAGAGGACTTGAAGAGGGGATGTATATGCCAATCCTTTGGTAGGAAGAATGTTAAGAAGATAAGTATTCATTTGTAGAGCATGATGCCAAAAGGAAGGGGGTACAGATGCATGGACCAATAACGTTCGGACAATATTATTAATGGTACAAATTTTTCGTTCTGCTTTCCCATTTTGTGAAGACGTATGAGGACAAGAGAAACAAAAAACTATGTCATTTTTGTCACCAAATTCCCGAAACAACCCATTATCATATTCTTTGCCATTATCACATTGAATATTTTTGATTTCCCGTTCGAATTGGGTACGGATGAATGCTCGAAAATTTAAGAAAGTGGAAAAAACTTGAGATTTTTTTCGCTAACGGAAAGGTCCATAAAAAATTAGAATAATCATAAAAAAATAGAACATAATAACGATGACCCACAAAACATAAAATGGGAGATGTTCATAAATTACTATGAATAATATCAAATGACATTAAAGTACGAGAAATAGAGGCTACAAATGGCAATCTAACATGTTTTCCTAAAGGACATGAATGACAAATGGGAGTATCACGCGTACCCTTACAAGAAATAAAATTATTTTTATGCAAGGAAGAAACAACAGACGACCCAGAGTGACCCAACCAGGCATGCCATAAGGAAGGAGCTAGAGATACAAAAGTGGATGGCAAGGCTTGACTCGAGAGACTGGCTGCGGGCATGATTGGATAAAGATCTTCCCTACTATTACATCTCATGAGAGGTATCCCCATCTTTAAATCCTTCACAGAAAATCCAAAAGGATCAAAATTAACAGAAACTCAATTATCAGTGGTGAACTTACAAACATACACCAAATTTTTAATTAAATTGGGGGCATGAAGGGTATTTTTCAAGACGAGAGGTGGATGTGGGAGAGACAAAGTTGTATTACCATAACCACGAATTGGAATTGTATTTCCATTACGAATAATAATGCCACAATTTTTGCTCAAATTGGAATAAGACGAGAGAGTACCTTGTTCGGACGTCATATGTGAAGTGGCATCGGTGTCTATATACCAATTTGGGTCTGGAGGATTTAACCCAAACGTATGCATTGCGGCTTCAATGTCCGTTGGAGTGGGACCCACAGCATGATGGGCCTGTAGAGGCCGAAGTCCAAGCACACCTGCTTCCTGCCCCGACCCAGAGTGAAACCGACTGCCTGAAGATGGACCCAAGGTATTGGGCCTGTATTGTGGCTGGACAGAGGCTTAAGGGGGATGGAAATAATTGGGAGGAGGGCAGTAGATGGGACTGGGCCACTGCCCACTGGTCCAGGCCCACTGCCAAGGGGCCCAAGGCTGGGACCAGGTGGGCTGGGGCCCAGAACCCCGAGGCCCACCCCATCCATTAGTACTGTTCTCGCCGGCAGCGCCACTATTCCGGCCGCCACGATTGTTGCCGCCGTGATTTTTGCCATTATTTTTACGGTTTGACCCCTCTTGCCGCCACCGTTGTTGCGATTTTGACCCGAATTATCAATAAACCCGTGAGAATTATCAGAGGACGTCATCATCGCCACGGAACTGGCGCCGGTAGCCACTTTTTTTGTCAAGCCGACTTCTTCAAAGTGAGCATCGAACGGGCTTGATAAAATAGGGGGAGCAGATTACTTTGACGAATGAGAGTCACAACGCCATTATAGGCCTCAGATAGACCTGCAAACCATTTGTATAACAAGACGATTATTGGTAACATATGCGCCAACGTTACGGAGTTGGTTTGCCCATTCCATGAGCCGTTTACAATAAGTAGAAACATTCGGGAAATCTTCCATGCGAACTTGGGAAAATTCTTGCTCAATAGTGACAACGCGGGAGTGTTGGTTATCTTGGAATATATCACGCAATCTATTCCAGGTAGCCATAGCCGTTATGTCTGGTTCAATGATCGTCTGTAACAGGTAGGTAGAAATAGTGGAGTAAATCCACTGAAGGACGGTAGCACCAAGAGTAATCCATAACTGAGGATCCTTCGCGGGAGTAGGGGTAGCGGGAGAAATTATGTGATGGAGGACTTGATGGGAGATTGCGTGAATTTTGGACAACTCTGCCCACGTCGCATACTGGACGTTTTCCATCTCAGGAACAATAGGGATGTGGTTCTTGATGTTGGAAACAGTAAGGGCAGGATGAAATACGTTCTTAGACATAACGAAAGAACAAAGGTATTGGGATGAAAATTTGGGAAGAGAGGAGGTAAAATTGGCATGATATCCGAAAAGGGGCACAAATCCCGATGCAAGCTCGGCCGAGAAGGGAAAATCTGAAAACCGAGAATAAATTGCGGAAGTAATTTAGACCTAGACTTCTGATACCATGAAAGAAATAATTCCTTGATTATTTTCATTAATGAATGAGTATATATACAATTTACACTTTCCATAATTAGGAAAAATCCTATTCCTATTATACTCCAAAAATCTTATTCTATTTGTATAATAATTCTACAGTTATGGTAAGTGTACAATGCTAATTAAATACAAATTAAAGTTACCAAAATATGCTCCATAAACCGTGATATATACAGCTATATATGTCGTGTATATCACGGCTGTTTATATCACGGCTAAAACTGTCTTGAATCCGCATGTATATGCCGTGTATATCACGGTATATACTCTCACTAAACACTAAAAAACAATCATTCATGGAAAACTAAGCACACCAGCACAACATACAAGCACATTCACAAAATTGTGTGTGTATAGGTTGGTGATAATTTTACTGTGGACAGAGAAAGTGGGTGAAAATGACTGAGGATAATAGAGGTGCGCGTATTAGCATTTCGTTCGTATGTGTAATTTTGTCATTACGTGCGATTACGTAAACCATTGCCCTGTGGATGCTAAGATGCGCTATGGGTGTTCAGTGGACCGTTTTTGTTTGATATGGGTTTTGGGTAAGAGTGAGTCGAAGAGCATTTGTTGCGAGGGAAGAAGTGGGTCCAGTAGGCCCACTTTAGTTCTTGGAACTTGTGGGTACGCAAGAAATCCTTCTCAACTTTATACTTGTGTCAGAAAGGACATTTATTTGAGTTGGGCTGAATGTGGGGTACTACTAGTGGCCCAGCCCAGAATAATTAGGTCTGTTTTCCTATTTAGTGGAATTGGATGAGTACTTTCTTAGTTTTGGGCCTTCACGGACAATGTTCGAGCAGTTATTTACCAAAAGCTATTTTGTTTTTTCTTTTCGGAAGACATTTAGGGATCGTTTGGTAGAGTGTATAAGAATAATGCTGAATAAAATGTATTAATAATGTTGATATTAGTTATGCTGAAATATTTCTTACTCACTGTTCGGTTTAATGTATTAGAAAACATGCATTGCATAATTTCTAAAAAAAAAATATGTTGTTTACAAAATGGCCTCAAACTATACCATGTGAGGAACGTTAGGGGCAATTGTGTCTTTAGTCATTCTTATGCATGTATTAGAAGTCCTTGTATTGTTAATACCATAATTTGTTATATTTTAGTTATACATAGGATCATAATACCAAATAAGGTGTATAACTGATACTTCTATTAGTTATACATAAGTTGAAAAAGAATACTAAATAAAGTATTAGTAATACACAAAGCTAATGCATGCATTATTTTTTCTCTAATGCATCTTACCAAACGACCTCTAAAGTTGAAATGAAAAGAAACTAGCCAAATACACATACGCCCCCCTCAGACTTAGCTTTAGTTTTTATTTTAACGATTAAGATATATATTTATTGAACACTCTAATATGATCCAAAGTTTGTAAGAAAGTTTATTGATTAACATATCTTTAAATGGGGTCACAAAATATCATATGACATCATTAGACTCGCTAGACTGAATAGAAGCAAGTGCAGTGGAAGATGAAGGCTGCGAAGCTGAGTTGATCGGGGCAGGAAATAACGAGGATAAAAGAAGCAGCGTTCCCTGAATTAAAGCACAATTGCCAAACAAGTACAGGTAAAGGGGACAGATTAGCATTAAATTTTGAGGAAAGATTAACGTTAGTGGCAGTATAAGTAACAATCAATATAAGAATTATAACTAAGAAATTTACTTGATGATGTTGATGCTTGTCCTTGATAAGATGCTTGCAATAAACCGTTGACCCAATTAATGATTATAATTTTCATGGCTAGCATGTATCACGCTCTCGCCCATCATAGTCACCATGCCCCTGTCACCCTCCAATTGCCAAAACCACCACGGCAATTGTCGAAATTATTGATGTCGCTTGTTGGTGTTGGAAATTAGCCTTTGGCGGGAGTTGCGACCGACCAACTTTAACGGCTTAAACACTAGTGTTACGTATGTTGGAGAATCCGGTTCTTCACACATGCATGATGTACTAAGTACGTAGATAACCGTAGGGCCAAGAATCGTCAAATTTCATTGAGAAATGAAAGAGATATTGGTTCACGAAGTGAGATGTTTGAAGCATGGAAAGTGTGGTGTTGTGTTCAATTCTCCCTCATCGGTAGAGGAAGAAAGAATTGTTGTGTATATAAGATTCGAAATTGGTTTGGGGTTTGGGACCCCAAGGGGTATCCCATGTGTTTAAAGGAGGGAGGACCTAGATGTCTTTGCTCGAGGAAAGACCACACGCCACGCCGCCGCCGGCCGTCCTGGCTCGGTCCACTGCCTTCGATATTATCTTTTGGGCCAGAAAACTTTGCCGTCTACAGTTTGATCCCAAAAGTTTCAGATGTACAGCTTTGGTCCTCAAGTTTCAAGATGTCTGATTTGGTCCTCAAGTTTTTCGAAGACGAATTTTCGACTGGTCGTAATGTAAATGCCAAGAACTCAATTCAGCCATTTATTTTGGCTGAATTACTCCTCCTATAATGGCCAAATCCGTTGGTCTTTTCACCATTTGTTTTGGTGACTTTACTACCTCCATAATGGCCATTATTTGGCCAATAATGGTTATGGAGGCGATTAAACAACCCTCCTCACCTATATAAACACCCCTACACCATTGTTGAGGAGCACGAAAATATACTTGATATATACACGAAAATACACAAGCAAAACAGTTTTCTTCCTACATCTTCCTTGCATCATTTCTTGCTCAATATTCTTCAAGGTAGCTCTTGAGTTTCCTTTGCTCAAGTGTTCCATTGCTGTTTTATCTTGGGAGACGAATTGTCCAGGACGTATAAAGGATACATACGGGGAAATATTGTCTTAAGGACAGAGTGCCACACTCGACTCAGCAAGCAAACAAAGCGGTTTTTCAGTTTTTCAGTTTTTCTAGTTCATCTTTGTAATTTTCAGATTTCTAGTTGAATTGTAATTTCAATTCTTACTTTAGCAGTTACTTGTAATTTCCGTTTTCTGCAAATCCTTGTAATAACCAACAACTTAAGACAATATTTTGCTTACTGTGAATCGCAGAATAACATGGTGGAAATATGAACGATGTTGTCGCCATCGCCGCCGCCTCTCGAGGCAACGCGTCGCTTTCCCCATCGCCGCCATCGCCAAGGCGTAACCCCGCCGCTTTTCACTATCTGCCGCGTCATTGCTCAAGGCGTAACACCGCCGCCTTCCCGATCGCTGGAGCTCCCCTCTTCTTCACACCACTATGATCGCCTCGAAAAGTTCATGGATCGTAATTTAAAAGATGGCGACAAAGATGATGTTCTACTTAACTGTTATGGGCATGGCCCGGTTCTTACGGAAGATCCTCCACAAGCTGGAGATGAAATGGACTCTTCGCCTGCTGAAACGGGTGAAGGGGGCCTTGGTATCCATGTCGTTAACGGCATGAAGATGGTTCGTGATGCGTGGAATCATAGCGATTTCATGTGCAAGAACTATATACTGAACTGCTTGGCAGACCCCTCTACACGGTATATTCTACCGCTGGCACCGCCAAAGAGTCGTGGGAAAATCGCAAAGAAGTACAACGCACAAGATGCGGGTACTAAGAAGTTCATCGTTGGAAAATTTCTAAAATTCCAAATGGTGGACAAAGAAACAGTTGATGTCCCAAGTCCAGGAATTCCAAATGATTTTACATCACCTGGATTTGGAAGGACTAAAGCCAAACGAGCAGTTTTTGGTTGCATCGCTGATTGAAAAGTTACCTCCTTCATGGAATGAGTTTATGAGTTACTTGAAACTCAAGACAAAGGAGATGACCTTTGAAGAGCTTGTTATCAAACTGCAAATCCAGGAAGATAATAAGAAGACCTTGCCAAAGGGTAGACAACATGCTGAGGCAAAGGCGAATCTGGCTGAGGCCAAAGAGAACTCAAGCAAGAAGCGGAAGTTCTAGAAAGACGGTAAAGCCCCTGCAGCAGAGATGTTCAGAGGTAATTGTCATCACTGTGGGAAACCTGGTCATAGGATCAAGGAATGCCGCAAGCTCAAGACTGAGCAACAGCAGAAAGCCAAGTCAAAAGGCAAGGCTCAAGCAAACGTCGTCAAGGACACGCTCCTGGATGACATGATCGAGGAATTCTCTGCAGTGGTGCTAGAAGCCAACTTGGTGGAAAATCCGATGCAGTGGTGGGTGGACACAGGTGCTACTAGGCACATCTGTTCCAACAAAGATGCCTTCTCCACGTACACACCCGGTCGACAAGAAGTCGTTCATGGGCAACAACGCTTCTTCCGACGTGATGGGGTTGGAAAGGTGGTCCTCAAGATGACTTCCGGCAAGGAACTTACTCTGAAGGAAGTGATGCACGTCCCAGAGATTAGAAGAAATTTAATTTCTGGACCTTTATTGGTTAATGCTGGTTTTAGGCTAGTATTTGAATCCAATAAGTTTGTACTCACTAAAAATGGCACATTTGTAGGGAGGGGCTTCGTCTGTGAAGGCCTCTTCAAAGTGAATGCCATGTCTCAGATTAGCGTCAAGGAAATAAAGTTGAACCTTCTTCTTATTTGCTTGAGTCTTCTAATTTATGGCATCATAGATTAGGACACGTAAACTACAAGTCTATTCAAAGGCTGGTAAAGATGGAGTTGTTGCCTTCTATCGACGTAAACCCTCAACATAAATGTGAGGTGTGCGTAGAGGCAAAACTTACTAAGCTTCCTTTTCGATCCGTCGAAAGGAATATCGCTCCTCTAGAACTTATTCACACAGATATATGTGATTTGAAGTTTGCACAAACTAGAGGGGGGAACAAGTACTTTGTGACATTTATAGATGATAGCACAAGGTATTGTTACCTTTACTTGTTGAAAAGTAAGGATGAAGCCTTTGAAGCGTTTCAACGTTACAAAGCAGAAGTTGAGAATCAACTTAGCCTACGGATTAAATCCATTCGTAGCGATAGAGGGGGAAAATATGTAGCGCCTTTTGAGGAATACTATGCCCAAGAAGGCATTATTCATCAAACGACGGCTCCATACTCACCTCAATCAAACGGTGTGGCGGAACGTAAGAACCGCACATTAAAGGAAATGATGAATGCCTTGCTTATCAATTCCGGTCTTCCCCAAAACATGTGGGGAGAAGCCGTCCTCACCGCTAAAATGATTCTTAACAGAGTCCCACATAAGGGTAAGGACAAAACTCCATATGAATCATGGAAGGGAAAGAAACCCACCTACAAATACTTTAAGGTGTGGGGTTGTCTGACAAAGGTTGAATTACCCAAGCCAAAGCAGGTCAAGATTGGGCCTAAGACTGTAGATTGCATATTAATCGGATATGCAAATAACAGTAGTGCTTATCGCTTCTTAGTGCATAAGTCAGATATTCCAGATATCCACCAGGGTACAATAATGGAATCAAGGAATGCTCTATTCTTTGAAAGTACCTTTCCTAGAAAGGAGAAAGACATAACCTCTCTCAAATGAAGTTATGCACAAAGCTCTCAAGAATCGGGAGTCCTTGACTGCCCGGATCTGAATGGTTCAGATCTAGCGAATCTCGAGGTGGCTGAACATCCGAAATCTAGTGTTCCAGACTCTCAGAACTTGGAGACTCCAGAGATGGATCTAAGGCGAAGTAAAAGGGCCAGGAAGGATAAATCCTTCGGTCCTGACTTTGTAGCTTATATGGTTAATGATGAACCAAGGACAATTGCTAAGGCGTTGTCAACTCCAGAAGCACCGCTCTGGAAAGAAGCTATTGAGAGTGAAATAAGCTCCATTCTGCATAACCATACTTGGGAGTTGGTTGATCTTCCTCCGGGAAATAAACCGTTGGGGTGTAAGTGGATACTCAAACGGAAATACAAAGCAGATGGGTCTATAGACAAGTACAAAGCCAGGTTGGTAGTCAAGGGCTATCGGCAAACAGAAGGCTTTGACTACTTTGACACATACTCTCCGGTATCCCGGATGACATCCATACGGGTATTCATTGCGATCGCAGCTTTGCGTGACCTTGAGATACACCAGATGGATGTTAAGACAGCCTTCCTAAACGGCGATTTGGAAGAAGAAATCTATATGGACCAACCCGAGGGGTACGTGGTTCAAGGGCAAGAGAAGAAAGTCTGTCGACTTATCAAATCTCTGTACGGGCTGAAACAAGCCCCGAAGCAATGGCACGAAAAATTTGATAGTACTCTACTATCGAAGGGGTTCGCCATTAATGAGTGTGATAAATGTGTTTACACGAAAGGTAACTCTGACTCGTTTGTTATGATATGCCTGTATGTAGACGACATGTTAATCACAGGAAGCAGTCCTAGGGTAATCCTAGAGACTAAGAACATGTTGAAACAATGCTTCGACATGAAGGATATGGGTATCGCAGATGTCATCTTAGGGATTAAAATCTCTAAGACGTCTGACAGGCTGGTTTTATCTCAGTCTCATTACATCGAGGATGTTTTGAGAAAGTTTGAGATGTTAGACAGTTCACCGATAAAGTCACCAATGGATACAAATCAAAAGCTTGATAAAAATCTTGGTGCACCTGTATACCAAGAGCGATATGCACATGTGATCGGTAGTTTGATGTATATAACAAACCGCACCGACCGATATTGCTTACGCAGTCAATAAGTTGGCTAGGTTCACCCGTAATCCGAGTGATAACCACTGAAAGGCGTTGAATCGGGTATTACAATACCTGAAATACACGTTAAATTACGGGTTACACTATTCGAGATATCCAGCTGTACTAGAGGGGTACAGTGATGCAAACTGGATATCTGATATAGAGAACACCAAGTCCACCAGTGGGTATGTATTTACAATTGGTGGTGGGGCTGTGTCTTGAAAATCCTCTAAGCAAACTTGCATCGCCCGATCCACAATGAAATCGGAGTTTATCGCTTTAGACAAAGCAGGAGAAGAAGCTGAGTGGCTTCATGACTTGTTAGAGGATGTTCCGTATTGGAACAAACCCGTACCTTCGGTAATGATCCACTGCGACAGTCAGTCGGCTCTAGGAAGGGCACGGAATGCTATGTACAACGGCAAGTCTCGTCATATTCGACGGAGGCATAAGACCGTTAGGCAACTGATCACCACGGGTATAATATCCATTGATTACATCAAGTCTAAGGATAATATAGCAGACCCTTTGACAAAGGGCTTACCCAAAGATCAGATGGCTTGCCTGTCTAGGGGAATGGGCTTAAAACCCAAAATATAAGGACTAATACAGCGGTAACCCAACCTTACTAACTGGAGATCCCAGTAATTTGGTTCAATGGGAAAACTAAGTTGTAAAGGTTCAGTTGATCGCTTCGGTGGAAGTATGAGCACTTCGGATAGTGATTTCTGAAAAGAAACACCAAATCCACAGCCGTTCCCGCGATAGACTTTAAGTGCTATCTGCAGTGTGGGTAAAGGTTAAGTTTTCAAAACCTATAATGCTCCTCAACAATTGAGGTTTGGTTTGGGAAACTTTTAATGGTTCCTAACACTTGTGAAGTGGGGTATAGCAGGATACCTTGTAGGAGACCACCTATTTAAGTGCGAGGTCGGGCCGCCTCAAAATGAACGCACTTAAGAATCCAAGACGTTGTCCATGGCCAAAACGGACAAAACATTACGAAGAAGAGAGTAAGGGAATTTGTTGTGTTGGTACCATTGACTTGGCTTACACTAAACACTGACGGTTCAAGACATCACGTTCACCGCGCAGTAAGTAAGTCCGATGGTATTCAACTATGGAAGGTTCAAAGCTGATGCTACCTCTCCTTATGCAACTTCGGTCCGCTGAAATATTGCTGGAAATAAAAAGACACCATGTGAGTGCGCCAAAATCTCTTTCAAGAGGGGATTGTTGGAAATTAGCCTTTGGCGGGAGTTGCGACCGACCAACTTTAACGGCTTAAACACTAGTGTTACGTATGTTGGAGAATCCGGTTCTTCACACATGCATGATGTACTAAGTACGTAGATAACCGTAGGGCCAAGAATCGTCAAATTTCATTGAGAAATGAAAGAGATATTGGTTCACGAAGTGAGGTGTTTGAAGCATGGAAAGTGTGGTGTTGTGTTCAATTCTCCCTCATCGGTAGAGGAAGAAAGAATTGTTGTTCTCGGGTTCTCGGATTCACGGGTTCACGGGTCACGGGTCACGGGTCGTGGGTCGTGGGCTGTGGGCTGTGGGCCTTCTGATATTATATTTTTGGGCCAGAAAACTTTGCCAGAAGTACAGTTTGATCCCAGAAGTTTCAGAAGTACAGTTTGAACCAGAATTCTTTCAGATGTACAGTTTGGTCCCTGAAGTTTCAAGATGTACAGTTTGGTCCCTGAAGTTTTTCGAAAGACAGAATTTTCGACGGTCAGAACAGAAATGCCAAGAACTCAATTCAGCCATTTATTTTGGCTGAATTACTCCTCCTATAATGGCCAAATCCGTTGGTCTTTTCACCATTTGTTTTGGTGACTTTACTACCTCCATAATGGCCATTATTTGGCCAATAATGGCTGTTATGGAGGCAGTTAAACAACCCTCCCTCACCTATATAAACACCCCCTACACCATTGTTGAGGAGCACAGAAAATATACTTGATATATACACGAAAATACACAAGCAAAACAGTTTTCTTCCTACATCTTCCTTGCATCATTTCTTGCTCAATATTCTTCAAGGTAGCTCTTGAGTTTCCTTTGCTCAAGTGTTCCATTGCTGTTTTATCTTGGGAGACGAATTGTCCAGGACGTATAAATGATACATACGGGGAAATATTGTCTTAAGGACAGAGTGCCACACTCGACTCAGCAAGCAAACAAAGCGGTTTTTCAGTTTTTCAGTTTTTCTAGTTCATCTTTGTAATTTTCAGATTTCTAGTTGAATTGTAATTTCAATTCTTACTTTAGCAGTTACTTGTAATTTTCGTTTTCTGTAAATCCGTGTAATAACCAACAGTTGGAGCCTCCGGGATTACGCTTAGTGGAGGCACTGCAATTTTTGGTCATGGAATAGAGGTGGCAGAATTATGAATGTGAAAAATGCTTTGCTCATACATGATTAATTATATCCTCAAATAGTTAAAGTTAATAGAACCTCCAAAATATATAATATTAGTAAAAAGGTTATCATATTTATCATCCAAGCCTTCAATACATATTCAATAAATTGTGTTAGTGGAGAATTTATTGTTGGAAATTTATCTTTGGTGGGGAGGTGCGTCCACCCATATTTAATGAATTAAACACTAGGGTTCCGCATGTTGAAGGCTTTGTCTCTTCTCACGTGCATAATCTACTAAGTGAGTAGATGACCGTAGGGCCTAGAATCGTCAAATTTCGTTGAGAAATGAAAGAGATATTGGTCCATGAAGTAAGGTGTTTGAGGTATGGAAATATGGTGTGGGACAAATCTACCACATCGGTGGGAAAAAGGAAGAATTACTCTCTTTATAAGTCTCTAAATTGGCTAAGGGTTTGGGACCCCAAGGGGTATCCCATGTGTTTAAATGAGGGAGGACCTAGATGTGCTTGGGTTCAAGGCTAAGCCCACACGCGTGCCGCGGCCGCTCGCCCGTCCTGGCTCAGGTCGTGGGTCGTGGGCTTCTTCTGATATTATCTCTTTGGACCCCAAATTGTTTAATATTTATAGTTTGGTCCCTGGAGTTCTCGGAAAGATGAATTTGGCAACAACGGAAGACATAAAGTTTCTGCCTACCGTTTGGGCTGATTTTTGGAGCATTACTTGGCTGTTAACTCCTCCATAAACAACCCTCCTTTATTGGCCATTAACAGCACTCACTAATGGCCATTAACATCCCTCACTAATGTCTATTATCAACCATATCTTGGGCAGTTGAGCAGCCTCCCTTATGCTATATATTGATGCTTTTTTGCTCAATTGTGCTACACAAAAACACACAATACATAACATACAGAAAAATGAGACAGAAATATATACACAGAGATAAACAGAAGAGTAAAACACAGTCCAAAACATGAGCAGTAACGTTGGGACGAAAACAGAAAACTCTTCCTTCTTTTTCCATTTCTTCAGCAAGTCGATTCATATTTGTTTTCTTCGTCAGAATCAACCTATTTGCTTTGTAATGTTGATTAAAGTGTTGTTTTATCTTGAGAGACTATTGTCCGTTAACGTAAAAGCATATATACGGGGCAATCTTGTCTTAAGGACAGAGTGCCGTCACTCGACTCAACACACAGTTGTAACAATCCAGATTTAGTGTTTCTTGATTTCAGGTTATCAAGATTCAAGACTCAACAAGCTTGCGGCAGTTCTGAACAATGGCCTATTTGTTTATCTTTTCGAACACTTGTAATATTTATTTACTTACCGTACTGCTTTGCAATATCAAATAATTTTAAGACAAGATTTGTATTAGTGTTCGAAAGATGTCGGTCGAAAGTTGTGTGACCAAATTTGGATATGGCTGTGGTTTTCTGGTAGAAGATAGTGATGATTATGTTGTTGAAGGTCAACGTGTTCATGGTGTCACCACTCATGAGAGTGGTGGGAACAAGCGCCCACGAGAGGATGCGGATGTCAACTGGGACAAGAGGAGAAAGCTTAAGATGTGGTTCTATCTTGTAGTAGAAGGTCTATATCTGTCCCAGACAAAGGATCCGATTTATGGTAAGGAGGAAATGGACACTCAGTTCGACCAAGTGGGCCAGAATCCGAATTTGGGATATGTGATTTTTCTTCCTTGTCAAGAATAAGATTAAATGATGTCTGATTAAAAAAGGGCTTAAAGTAAGGAGGAATATGAAAATGTTTTCTGAAATAATTTATATTCCTTACGCTTTAAAATCAGAAGTTTAATCTCATCTTTCTTCCCATTTAAAGATTGGATTTTGTAAATGACTTAAAAAGATCCGTTCTTTTAAGTGTAATTATTAAAAGTATGTAAAGTATGTTCGCACATACGAGGGTGAAGATCCACTAACTGTGCGAAAACTGTTACCACTCTTAAGTAAGCGCCAAGAATTGTCTGGGCACCAATCATAATGGAAGAAGACTAAAAGCTAAAGACGTTGAGCCTGTCACACTATTTGGCAGAAGATCCTTCGTAGGATGATATTGGACACTCAGTCATACAAAGCCTCCGGGCGACTGGAGTGGGGCCAAAATTCCTTTGATAGGATGATATTGGACATTCAGTCATACAAAGCCTCCAAGCGACTGGAGTGGGCCAGAGTTTCCAGGTCTTAAATGATCTGAAGACCTAAAGAAAGGCAGAAAATAAATTGGACACTCAGTTTGCCAAAACAACTGGAGTGGGCCAGAGTATCCAGATCACATATGATCCGGTTACGCCCTAACCACGGGCAAAAGGTTGTTCATGTGAAGCAACACCACCTCTAATTTAGTTTAAGGGACGTTGTTGGTCAAACTGGTTTGAGACTAGTCCAACAGGTCTATAAGAACTAAGAATGGTACAGTATGTCTGTAACCAAATGAATGATATATTTGTAATCCGTGCATCTATGCCATCATAGATTAAGACACGTTAAATAGAAAGTCATTCAAAAGCTAACGAAGTTGAGATTGTTGCCTTCTATCGACATAAACCCTCAAAATGAATGTGAGGTAGGCGAAGAGGCAAAATCACCTTTCCAAATTCCGTTAAAGGAATAGCGAAAGAAGCACTGTTCCTCTAGAACTTAGTCACACCTACATGGGTGATTTGAAGTTTATACAAAATAGAGGAGGGAGACAAGTACGTTGTGACCTTCATTGATGATGGTACAACGTATTGTATCCTTTGTTTGTTGAAAAGCAAAGATGAAGTTGTTGAAGCGGATAAGCGCTACAAAGCAGAAGTTGAAAATCAACTAAGCCTATGGATTGAGGAATTCGTAGTGATAGAGGGGGAGAATGTGAAACATCGTTCATCAAACGACTGCTCATTACTCACCTCAGTCTAACGATGTTAGCCAAGCACAAAGCCGTATGCCCAAATTATGTGGGGTAATGTGATCCTTACCGCTAATACGATTCTCAATAGAACTCCGCATAAGGATAAGGATAACCCTCCGTGTGAGACATGAAAAGGATCTCACATACAAATGTTGTGATGTGGGGTGGTTTGGTAGAAGTTGAAATACCGAAACAGGTCAAGTTGGACCTAAGACTCTAAATTGCATATCCACTGGAACTGCAAATAACAGTAGTACTTATTGCCTCTTGGCGTCAAAGAATGCTGAATTCTTTGAAGATAACTTTCCTTGAAAAAGAAAAAAGAGTAATTGCTCGAGGTTAACAAGAACCCGGGAGGGCCTGACTCTCCTAAACTAGACGTTCCGGATCTACAGGACTCGAAAGTTGTTGTCTATCTAGAATTTAATATTCCAGATCTACAGAACTTAGGGATCCTAAATGTTGAATTGAGACGGAGCAAAGAGGGGACAAAGACTTATTCCATGCCTTCTAGCTTGTATGGTTGAGAATGAACAATGGACAATTAATAAATAATTATCATCTCCAAAAGCGCTGCTTTGGAAAAAAAAGCTAAAAAGAGAAATAGATTCCATCATATAGAACCATACTTGTGTAATGGTTGATCTTCCTCCGGGAAAAGAACCTTTGGGTTGTGAAAAAGGATACTCAAAAGTGAGTACAAAGTAGATGGATCTACTGACAAGTATAAGGCCTCGGCTACTTGTACATGTGCTCCCATGTGAGTAGCTTAACATCCATGGCCATTGCAGTCCTGCGTGGCATGGATGTTGAAACAGCCTTCCTAATCGGAGAGTTGGAAGGGGAGGATCAGAGTTGGTTTGCTAGACTGTTGGGCTTCTTCCTGAACTTTCATTTTGGTCCCTGAAATGATTACATGTTGGTCCTGAAAGTTTCAGATAAAACAGAAACAATGAATCTGACCATAGAAACATTGACTCTGAAGTTAGAAAGCCAACAGTTGGAAAACTAACAGTCTGAGAGTGGAAGTCATATTGAAAAAAAGTCTCGATATGAAAGATATGGGTATCACAAATGACATCTTAGGAATTGGGATTTCTAAGACATCTAACGGACTGATCTAACTCCAAACTCAGTTGAGAGATAGTTGACAGTCTCGTTGAAGCCATCAATAGATATGAATCATATAACTGATTAAAATCATGGTGCACCTATATACAAGGAGTAATATGCGCATGTCACATATAGTTCAATGTATGTTACACACTACAACCGACCTGGTATCGGCCTACAAATCAGATCAGTTGAACTAAGGTTCACTGATGATTTTAATAAATGATTAATAAAAGGCGTTAAATCGGATATGATGATATCTGTAATATTCGCTTATCTACGAATCATGGTATTCTGGATGTCCAGCGGTTCTAGGAGAACACAATGACGCAAACTGGACATCAGATGTGAAGAACACCAAAGCCACAAGTAAATGTGTATGGTGGGTCTTGGAAAATCATCTAAGCAAACTTGCATCGGACGATTCATGATGGAATCAGAGTTTATCGATTTATACAAAACATGAAAGAAGTTGAGTAACTTCATGACTCCTTAGAGGACGTCCCTTATTGGGAGAAATCCGTGCCTTCAGCAGTTATACACTGTGGCTAGCCGGTCGGCTCCAGGAAGGACACGGATGACGGCGTCTGGACATATCTGTCAGGATCTGTCGGAGACATAAGACCGTATGACAGTTGATCATCACGGGTGTCACTTCCTTGATTACTAATCAAATGATATAGCAGACCTTTTTAACTAAGGGACAACCCGGAGATCAAGTGTTCTGCTTGTCTAGGGGAATGGGCTTAAAACCCAAACAATACGAACCTTTGTGATGGAAACTCAACCATACTGATTGGAGATCTCAAGAATTTGGTTCAATGGGAAAACTAAGCTGTAAAAAGGTTCAGTTGAGCGCTTCGGTGGAAGCAAGAACACTTCGGAAGATGATTTCTGTAGGGAAACATGAATCCAAAGTTGTTCCCGCGATAGACATTAAAGTGCTACCTGCATGGTAGGTAAATGTTAAGCTTCCAAACCTTTAACGATCCTCAAACAGTTGAGGTTAAGGTTGGGGAAACTTTTAATGATTCCTAACACTTGTGAAGTGAGGTATAGCAGGACACCTTGTAGGAGATCATCTATTTAAGTGCGAGGACAAGCCGCATCAAATGAACGCACTTAAGAATCCAATTGTGTCCACGGCCACAACGGACAAAACCATAAGAATGAAAACGAATAAGGAGAGTTATTGTGTTGGTATCATTGTCTTGACTTACACTAATGTTACACCTCGTAATTTTAAGACTATAATTAGAGGACGTAATTAAGGAGGTAAGATTCAAATCTTGGATATAGAGTATATTTATATATGCTAATCCGGAAATTAGTATACAAGAGGATGTGATTCCGGAAAGATGTTGGTCACAATAAGGGTGACGTTGGATACTTATAGCAATAATTGTATATTCTCGTTATGGAATAATATTGTATTATAAAATTATGACATTGAGGATACGAGGCTTATGAAATTCTCGGGAATTAAAAGAAGTGGGTTTGAGATTTATTAATTGAAGAACTTGGGGGCCAAAGTGTAAAAGGAAAAATCAGAATTTTTTTTATAAACCTACACTCTTCATCTTCATCTTCATTTTAAACTTAACCAAAAACCTCACCTCTCTTCTCCAAACCCACCCCCCTGCTGGCTGAAAATCACCCCCAACCCCATACCCAATTTAAGATTTTTATCTTCTCTTCTTAGACTACATTCTTCACCAAAAATTAGAAGCAAAACAACACCAAAAATCGTGGCGAAAACAGTGGCAAAACAGCCACTGTTTGGCCGAAAATTGCCCAGAAAATTGTGATTTTTGGGATGAAATTTTGGAAGAAAAACGTGTAGGGATGATGGCTTAACATTGTAGAACACTTGCATGTCAATTGGAGTTGAAGAAGTGAACAAAAAGGAGGAGAAAAATTACAAAACAGTGGGGATTTCTGGAAAAACAGTGGCAGAAAATTGCGGAATGTTTTGACGAATTTGAGGTATAAAAATTCTTCTTTCTATGATATAATTGGAATGCATGTTGTTAGAATTAAGGTAATGAATTTGTGTTAAGGAAGAATTGGAATTTAAGCATTGCATGTGACCATTTTGGGCTAGTTGCCACTTTGGGACAGATTTTGGTGTTGTTGGATTCGTTGATTATTGTTGTTATTATTATCACTAATTGCATGATGAAATTGAAAGGAAACATGGAGATTTAGTTGGAATTAGTTATATGGAAGTATTAAAATCCGAAATTGGATTATAGGAATTAAGATAAGAGTTATGGAATTATGACATGTTGTGGCCAAGAACTTGCATGAAATTGTTGGACATGTTGTGATGTATATGGGCTGTTTTAGGGACTGTTTTGTGGTGTTATAATTCTGAAAATTTAGTCACCATTATGCATGTTTAAGTGTGGTAATTGCTAAGGTAAGTCCTAAAGGAATAAGGGTGTGGAAAGGCATAGAAAGGCTTCACATTCTACCCTCGTTGTTGTTGGAACATGGGCTATTTTGTGGGCTATTTTGAAGGTGGATTAAGAGGCTAAATTTACATGAGAAGTGGGTGTGTAAATTCCCTTTATTGTTGTCTTAGTTGTGCCCTTAATTGGTGTTTGTTTATTGATGTTATTAGTCTCGTTTGGAAGTTGTGGAAACATGTATAAACACGGAAGTGCTGCGCGAATTTTTATAAAATAAGAAGTCGTTATTCGATATAAAGTATGCTAGCGATCATAGAATTGACGAACGTATTACCATTATTATAGGTTGAAATTCTAAATCGAGACGTACTCTAATATAGAGTTGATTAGTTCGTCTAAGAGGTATGTGAAACTCTTACTTCTTTCTTTTTGGCATGATTTAATGAAAGTACGGCGGACGTACTTAATTCTTATACAGTTTAATTCCTAATGAGGATTGTTATGAGAAGTGCCTATGATTTTTCAGCAAAGAGTTTATTATGACATTATTACAATGATTTTATTGAGAGTCAGATGATAATTTTTACTTGCATATGGTTACTCACGATATCTACTCGTGCTAAGTGTTACTACTTCACCTCACCGAGTCCCGGGCCGGGTTACGACTCGTGCACAACCTTGCATTGTTCACCGAGACCCTCACTAGAGGGCCGGGTTACGTAGGATGGATCCATAGATGAGAGATGATTTTACCGAGTCCCAGCATGGGCCGGGTTATGATATGATTCCACCGAGTCCCGCATTAGTGGGCCGGGTTACGTTACAGGTATATATATGTTTATAGACATGCCTTCATGTTTTCTTGACTTGACTCTCATTTTTATAAGGCACAACTGACTTTTATGATTTATGGCACAGTTGGATTTGAATCCCTATTTTTATACTGATCTTCTGTTTCTGTTGGCTAATTATGGTCTCTTTTACAGCTTCATGTTTTACATACTCAGTACATTATTTCGTACTGACCCCCCTTTCCTCGGGGGGCTGCGTTTCATGCCCGCAGGTACATGTTTTCAGTTTGGTGAACCTCAGGCCTAGGTTCCTACTCAGCAGGTTGGAAAGCTCATTTGATCCAGGGCTTTGTCATTTTGGTACCGAATCTCTTTTAGACTTATGTTCGTATTTAGGGGCACGACGGGGCCCTGTCCCGTCATATGTCGTTATTCTTCTTATAAGTGCATGTAGACAGTGGTGGGTTGTACGTATATAAGGGTTATGACTCTGTTTTGGTCGGTCATGTTATTGTATTCGTCTTTGGGGTGTTCCCATGTATATACGTTACTAGCGGTGGCGGCCTTGTCGGCTTGCTTGTTATGTTATATTGTCTAGTTGTGACTCCTCAGGAGACAGTACAATCTTGGGTAAAGCGGCCTCGTCGGCTTGCCTACCTTGACATATGTTGCTATTGCGGCGTTATCTTTGTCGGATTTCGCACTCATTAGGTGATTAGTTGGATTATGTGTGACAGGTTAGTATAATGACGTCATTAGGGCGGTTAGTCGCGGCCCGTCGGGTCGGGTCGTGACAAAAGTGGTATCAGAGCAGTTAGTCCTCGGAATGTCTACAGACCGTGTCTAGTAGAGTCTTGCGTATAGGTATGTTGTGCACCATACTTATACGCAGGAGGCTGCCGGACATTTAGGATTGGTTTCTATTCTTCTTACTCTAAGATCGTGCGATAGAGCTATGTTATTAGGTTATTCCCTCTCTGACGTATTAATGTGTTATAGCTATGCCCCCGAAGAAAGCGACAGCCGCCAGAAGGGAAATACGAATTCGAGGTTATAAGAAACTATCTTACTCGTATACAGGAAGAAATAATATAAGCTTGGGACATGGAATATTTGAGACTCTTAGAATATTAGATAATCGTTGAGACCTTAGATATACAAGGCCTTCTTGAGTAAAATATTTTATGTTTGATCTGGGTTAAAGTACGTGGTATATGTGAAGTCTATTAGTTGTGATGACTCCTTGGTATGCTTATGTTTATATGAAAAGGGATATGAGATATGCCAAAAACTGGAATTGCTACTGTTGTACATATAAGGTTTGTTGTCTCTGGAGCAAGTTGTCTAGATAAGTCCTTGAAATTAGTTCAGCAAGTAGTTGATAGTCGTTAACGGGTTGTCCTACTTGTGGATGGGGCTTAGGAGTAGATGGTCCTCTACATGTTGTAATATTACCCTGTTTAAGTTTATGTGTTCCAGCTTTTCTTATGATTTATGCTATCCATGTTATGTATAAATGTATTCTGTCTTGGTCATACTTCTTTCGGAACAGGGTGGTCTGTTAATGTCCCTGTACAGTATGTGGGTTGAGTATAAATCACTTGTGTTAGGACCTATCTTTGCCAATTTTGCTCAGTGGGACTACCTCTAAACAGTTAATTAGACTTGCCTAGATATCTTTTATGTTTGATTAAAATTTCCCCCGTAATTGTCTTTGCGTATCATAATGTAGAATGCAAAATGTTCTAATAACCCAAGCCTGCGTTTTATCTCTTAAATAGGGAATAGATTCGTATGCTAAACATGTTGTCAGTAGTTGCTTAAGGGAGTGGAAAATTGAGTATTTACATAATTCCAGGAATGACTTGTTGCTGCAATAAACTGTTTACTTATTTAGTTAACTATTAAACCGTGAATATATTATGCCAAGCATTATGTAATATATGTGAATATTATGGCTATTTATGACTACTCTATTAATGTCTAGCATGTTCAGTTGATGAAAACACTGTTAGAGTATTGTGTGACGATTATTTGTGTGTTAAGTTGTTGTCTTGTTAAGTTTAAGGGTTATTTGACCTTGTATGATCTGTTTAAATGACTTTGAAGTAATTGGTATACTAGTTTTAGTCCATTGTAACCCCTCTTGGATTGTTTAAGTCCTGTGGTGTCCATAGTATGTTAAGTCAAACCATCATTAGCACATGTACTAATTTAGTATGCTTAATACATGAACATGAGGTTTGTTCCCTTGCTTAACTGAACAAATTATTTCGGTATGTTGCTATAGTGGCTTGAGAAGTATATTAAACCTCTTAGACACTGTGTTCGATTAATCCATGACTCAATACACAAGTTATGTTAATTAAACACCAATTGTTGAAGTTAAAAATTATGCTTACATAATGACTATGTTGGTTGTAAAGGTCACATTTGGTATGGAAATGATTGAAGGGCTTAATGTTTTTATTTATTTATTTATCTGCCTATAATAAGGGAACTAAGATTTAGCATAAGAATGTTGTTATAATTATGATAGGATCACCTAATGACTTTGAAATGGATGTGTGTCTTGTTTAAGTGCTGTCATGATCTGAAGGATAATTTAGGAGCCTATTTGGTGTATGTTTTGCTTGCTAAAGGGTCATATCTATCCTTGGCATGTCCCAATAGTCTTAGGTGGTCTAATACTCATCTGAGCATAACTATTTAAAATAACCTTGTCCCTTCCTCATGTGCATAACTCTGCATCCAGTTTGGTTTGATTGTATATGCCCATGTTTTGTATCTATGTGTTGATTAAATCAAACTGTTAAGTCCACCTATTCCCATGTCTGCTACTGCAGTATGTCTACCCCCTTCTCCTTTTATGTAAATTTGGTAGATAATATAAGATCATTTGAGTTTTGATAGGTATCTAAATCACATGTTAAAAAAAATGAAATGAATATCTGAGTAGTTCCTCAACTATGTGCATTCCCTTGCTTCTGCCGATTTGGTTAAGTTATTAAGTGAGTAGTGATGAGGTTAGCATGGCATGGATAGGCAATCCACATATGCTTGGTCTATCTATATATATTTGTTTATGCCTACTCATGTCCGGATAATTGGTTTACCTGTTACCACTCGGGTTTGAATATCTAGTTTGGTATAGTTATAGATTCTTTTAAGTTTTGATTGACATTGTCCATTTTTCAAGATGTGATTCAAAAAAAAGGGGGGGGGGGTACCTTGAATTTTATGTTTCCCAGTCCACTTCTTGATGGTACCTACAAGATTGTAGTTTTAGGTAATACCAAACTTAGAAACAGTAAGCAGAGAGATTCTTGTTCTGTCCCTTTAAGAGTTTGGGATTGTACTGGTCACCATCAGCTTTATATAGGAAGAAGAAGGGGCATTGTTACCAAATTGAAAGTAGTAGTAGATATCAACAAAAGAGTGTAAATGTTCCATGCTGATTTAGAATAATCTGTACAATTGAAATAGAACGAAACATGTTAATTTTAGATTTGTCTAGTCGTGTATGGGCTACCTAGTTAATTTAATGCTTAATATTGCTAATTTAAAGATATTAATGATATATGAAACGCCTAGATTTGATTTAATGGATTGGCAGGTTGGATTGAAGTTGGGTTTAGCATGTATGGGTTATTTAAATTAATGTGATGACCAATATATTATTTTGGAAACTCGTTTGGCTATCTGTAAGTCATTTGGTCATATTATCTACCTAAAACAAGCGCCACTAACTAAGAACAAGATTAGTTGTCCTATTTAACAAAACTTGTCTTATATCGTCTGATATGATAATTTAAAACTAGAAGAGAATGAGTTAAGTGGGTTGATATGGTTGAGGTTATATGATATTATTTATGATGGGAATTGATAAAGGGTAGCCTATGTGATGATTGTGAATTATGAATATTACCTAAATTTCGAGCCTGCTTTACTGATTTGGGGGTATGTTAGAAGATATGACTAAGCATGCCTAATTAATGTTAATATGATTTGGATATATCTGTAAGTTTTGGATTAGTAAGTTCAATACGGTGTCGACTTGTAATAGATAAAGTCTTGCTAATCATTGTTAAAAATGAGACATTGAGTAACCTGATTTGATTAACTTAAGCTTCCAATTTATGCTCATTGTTTAAAATTATTCTTAATATGGGTATTAAGTATATGTTAGGCTCAAATAACACGATATGGATAACACTTGCTATTTGAATTATTAGAGAGATAGTGATTAATATCTGGACAGGAAAACTTAGCTCATTATATGCCTATTATGTGTTCACTTGTTCTAATTTAGGCTTGATGTAGGTCTAATATAAACTTTAAGACTTGTTTAGCCTTAGTACCTGATCATAGGCATGGTAATGATGGATTGGATATTCATTTAGCATCTCTTGTGTTCCTAAATATATATGTGTGGTTGGGACGGTCTAAGGTAGTTTGTATGCATAGGTCACTTATTTACACCTGTCTTGTGATCCCTTGTTTTATGGTTCAGACTAGGTAACTAGTGTCTATGCCATGTTGGTGTCTTGGGCATGTTCATATGTATATCATCATTAGGGTAGCTTGTGTGTTTTTCCTTAGTACCCTGCATGATCAAACAACGCCTCTATTATGTATATTTGGATTCTATTATATAGAACGCTTGCATCTTGATCCAGGTAGAGGATATTAGGCTTTTGGAAACTCGGGAAAAAAATATATATTTTAGTCTCTGCTATTACACCATTTTGAAGTTATGTCTTCCCTGATCCTTATGTGCTTAGTTGAAACTGCTGATTTTGAGTTAAAACATTCATTTAAGTACTTAACTACTGGTTAAAATAGGACCAGGAATCTGAATATATAAAATGGGGATTAGTCATTGGTTGTGAAGATGATATCTGTTCTCAAGTTTAAGATTAAGGTATAGATTATGCTTAAAGTTCTTGTGTATATGTACATAATGTGGTACTGCGGGAATAATGACTCTACTTAGCTTTAGTTTTAGTATACTTCACTTTTAGAAAATTACGAATAAGCTAGGACGTAGGTTGTTTCCTTGTTTATTTGAGTCCTTTTGTTAGATAATGGCAAGAGTTGAGTTGTTTGTAAGTCGGATATTTGTTGGCAGAAACGTGTATCATAGAGTCTAAGATGACCTAATATGCAAATTTCTGTGTGCTTGTGAATCCTTGAATCAATTTGTATAAGATGTGCCCAATAGTATGAACATTCGAGGACGAATGTTTCTAAAGGGGAAAGAATGTTACACCTCGTAATTTTAAGACTATAATTAGAGGACGTAATTAAGGAGGTAAGATTCAAATCTTGGATATAGAGTATATTTATATATGCTAATCCGGAAATTAGTATACAAGAGGATGTGATTCCGGAAAGATGTTGGTCACAATAAGGGTGACGTTGGATACTTATAGCAATAATTGTATATTCCCGTTATGGAATAGTATTGTATTATAAAATTATGACATTGAGGATACGAGGCTTATGAAATTCTCGGGAATTAAAAGAAGTGGGTTTGAGATTTATTAATTGAAGAACTTGGGGGCCAAAGTGTAAAAGGAAAAATCAGAATTTTTTTATAAACCTACACTCTTCATCTTCATCTTCATTTTAAACTTAACCAAAAACCTCACCTCTCTTCTCCAAACCCACCCCCCTGCTGGCTGAAAATCACCCCCAACCCCATACCCAATTTAAGATTTTTATCTTCTCTTCCTAGACTACATTCTTCACCAAAAATTAGAAGCAAAACAACACCAAAAATCGAAAACAGTGGCAAAACAGCCACTGTTTGGCAAATTGCCCAGAAATTTGTGATTTTTGGGATGAAATTTTGGAAGAAAAACGTGTAGGGATGATGGCTTAACATTGTAGAACACTTGCATGTCAATTGGAGTTGAAGAAGTGAACAAAAGGAGGAGAAAATTTACAAAGCGGTGGGGATTTCTGGAAAAACAGTGGCAGAAAATTGCGGAATGTTTTGACGAATTTGAGGTATAAAAATTCTTCTTTCTATGATATAATTGGAATGCATGTTGTTAGAATTAAGGTAATGAATTTGTGTTAAGGAAGAATTGGAATTTAAGCATTGCATGTGACCATTTTGGGCTAGTTGCCACTTTGGGACAGATTTTGGTGTTGTTGGATTCGTTGATTATTGTTGTTATTATTATCACTAATTGCATGATGAAATTGAAAGGAAACATGGAGATTTAGTTGGAATTAGTTATATGGAAGTATTAAAATCCGAAATTGGATTATAGGAATTAAGATAAGAGTTATGGAATTATGACATGTTGTGGCCAAGAACTTGCATGAAATTGTTGGACATGTTGTGATGTATATGGGCTGTTTTAGGGACTGTTTTGTGGTGTTATAATTCTGAAAATTTAGTCACCATTATGCATGTTTAAGTGTGGTAATTGCTAAGGTAAGTCCTAAAGGAATAAGGGTGTGGAAAGGCATAGAAAGGCTTCACATTCTACCCTCGTTGTTGTTGGAACATGGGCTATTTTGTGGGCTATTTTGAAGGTGGATTAAGAGGCTAAATTTACATGAGAAGTGGGTGTGTAAATTCCCTTTATTGTTGTCTTAGTTGTGCCCTTAATTGGTGTTTGTTTATTGATGTTATTAGTCTCGTTTGGAAGTTGTGGAAACATGTATAAACACGGGAAGTGCTGCCCGAATTTTTATAAAATAAGAAGTCGTTATTCGATATAAAGTATGCTAGCGATCATAGAATTGACGAACGTATTACCATTATTATAGGTTGAAATTCTAAATCGAGACGTACTCTAATATAGAGTTGATTAGTTCGTCTAAGAGGTATGTGAAACTCTTACTTCTTTCTTTTTGGCATGATTTAATGAAAGTACGGCGGACGTACTTAATTCTTATACAGTTTAATTCCTAATGAGGATTGTTATGAGAAGTGCCTATGATTTTTCAGCAAAGAGTTTATTATGACATTATTACAATGATTTTATTGAGAGTCAGATGATAATTTTTACTTGCATATGGTTACTCACGATATCTACTCGTGCTAAGTGTTACTACTTCACCTCACCGAGTCCCGGGTCGGGTTACGACTCGTGCACAACCTTGCATTGTTCACCGAGACCCTCACTAGAGGGCCGGGTTACGTAGGATGGATCCATAGATGAGAGATGATTTTACCGAGTCCCAGCATGGGCCGGGTTATGATATGATTCCACCGAGTCCCGCATTAGTGGGCCGGGTTACGTTACAGGTATATATATGTTTATAGACATGCCTTCATGTTTTCTTGACTTGACTCTCATTTTTATAAGGCACAACTGACTTTTATGATTTATGGCACAGTTGGATTTGAATCCCTATTTTTATACTGATCTTCTGTTTCTGTTGGCTAATTATGGTCTCTTTTACAGCTTCATGTTTTACATACTCAGTACATTATTTCGTACTGACCCCCCTTTCCTCGGGGGGCTGCGTTTCATGCCCGCATGTACATGTTTTCAGCTTGGTGAACCTCAGGCCTAGGTTCTTACTCGTGAGTTGGAAAGCTCATTTGATCCAGGGCTTTGTCATTTTGGTACCGAATCTCTTTTAGACTTATGTTCGTATTTAGGGCACGACGGCCCCTGTCTCCGTCATATGTCGTTATTCTTCTTATAGAGGTCTCAGACAGTGGTGGGTTGTACGTATATAAGGGTTATGACTCTGTTTTGGTCGGTCATGTTATTGTATTCTCAGGGGGGTGTTCCCATGTATATACGCATTAATCGGTGGCAGCCTTGTCGGCTTGCTTGTTATGTTATATTGGCTAGTTGTGACTCCTCAGGAGACAGGTACAATCTTGGGTAAAGGCAGCCTCGTCGGCTTGCCTACCTTGACATATGTTGCTATTGCGGCGTTATGCTGTCGGATTTCAGACTCATTAAGTGTTAGTTGGATTATGTGTGACAGGTTAGTATAATGACGTCATTAGGGCGGTTAGTCGCGGCCCGTCGGGTCGGGTCGTGACAACTAAACACTGACGGTTCAAGACACCACGTTCACCGCGCAGTAAGTAAGTCTGGTGGTATTCAACTAGGGAAGGTTCAAAGCAGAAGCTACCTCTCCTGATGTAATATCTTTTCGCTGAAAGATTGCTGAAAGTAGGCACCATGTGTGTGCGCCAAAATCTCTCTTTCAAAAGGGGATTGTTGGAAATTTGCCTTTGGTGGGGAGGTGCGTCCACCCATATTTAATGAATTAAACACTAGGGTTCCGCATATTGAAGGCTTTGTCTCTTCTCACATGCATAATCTACTAAGTGAGTAGATGACCGTAGGGCCAAGAATCATCAAATTTTATTGAGAAATGAAAGAGATATTGATCCACGAAGTAAGGTGTTTGAGGCATGAAAATATGGTGTGGGACAAATCTACCACATCGGTGGGAAAATGAAGAATTGCTCTCTTTATAAGTCTTTAAATTGGCTAAGAGTTTGGGACCCCAAGGGGTATCCCATGTGTTTAAAGGAGCGAGGACTTAGATGTGCGTGGGTTCAAGGCTAAGCCCACACGGGCGCCGCCGCCGCCCGCCCGTCCCGTCCGAGCTCGGGTCTCGGGTCACGGGTCGTGGGCTTCTTCTGATATTATCTCTTTGGACCTCAAATTGTTTAATATTTATAGTTTGGTCTCTGGAGTTCTCGGAAAGATGAATTTGGCAAACAACGGAAGGCAGAAAGTTTCTATCTACCGTTTGGGCTGATTTTTGGAGCATTAACCAGCCATTACTTTGTTGTTAACTCCTCCATAAATAGCCCTCATTTATTAGCCTGCCATTAACAACACTCACTAATGTCCATAAACCTGCCATTAACAGCCCTCACTAATGTCCATTATCAGCCATGTCTTAGGTAGTTGAACAACCTCCCTTATGCTATATATTGATGCTTTTTTACTTAATTGTGCTACACGAAAACACACAATATAGAACATACTGAAAAATGAGATAGAAATATATACACAGAGACAAACAGAAGAGTAAAACACAGTCCAAAATATGAGCAGTAACTTTGGGACGAAAACAGAAAACTCTTCCTTCTTTTTTCATTTCTTCAGTAAGTCAATTCGTATTTGTTTTCTTCATCAGAATCAACCTATTTGCTTGGTAGTGTTTATTAAAGTGTTGTTTTATCTTGGGAGACTATTGCCCGTTAACGTAAAAGCATATATACGGGGCAATCTTGTCTTAAGGATAGAGTTCCATCACTCTGCTCAGCACACAGTTTTAACAATCCAGATTTAGTGTTTCTTGATTTCAGGTTATCAAGATTCAAGACTCAACAAGCTTGCGGCAGTTCTGAACATTGGCATACTTGTTTATCCTTTCGTACACTTGTAATATTTATTTACTTGTCGTACTACTTTACAATATCAAACATTAATAACCGTTAAAGAGTACTCAATTAACTTCACAAAGATAGGCTTCCATAGATTGAGTTGAAAGTTTCTTGAGATTAGAGAATTTTCTTTTTAACTCCATACTTTTAGTCATGCTTATAGTTAAGGACTGTTTAAGTAAGTGATCCAAATATTAATTTGAATGTGAGATCACGTACCTCCATTGAATAATCGCTCGAAATTATGGTAAAAAGCCATGAGCAAACAATTAGATCAGCAAGAAGGTATTGATTATATACCGAGTTTGCATGAGGGTGACCAAAATTATAATTGATCAATTGAGGCAGATATAGTAGGGATCCATCTATAGCTGTCAATAGATCATGAGATGTCTTTGTAAGTTCTTGTAAAAATAAGACTTAATTGAGTTGTTGTAGGTTTTTGCAGTGAAGAACTATCACAGTGTCGTTGTTAGTTCTTGTAGTGAAGAACTATGGTTGTTCCAAGTCAGTCTGACTTGAGGGGAGTGTGACAGTCGAGTGACTGTTCACATCAAGGCTTAGTGTTAAGTCTTAAATTGCAATGATTTTAAAATATGGTTGTTCCAAGTTAGTGTTTAGTCGTTAAGGTGCACCAAAACTAACATTTATTTTGCGGTAGTTTTATCGAGTCACAAAAATCTAACATTCATTACTAGATTGACTTAATCAACCATGATTTTAAAATATGGTTGTTCCAAGTCAGTATTGTTGCATTCTGCATACCAACGGTAACATTCCCTGCCCCCACCCCCACTCACATCGACACACCACCACCATTACCACCACCGACCACTGACCGTCGACGCTGCGTCGTCTGGTGACCACCGACGACTAGGTACGCTACCCTAGCACTGCTATCCTCTGTTTTCTTTTTTTTCTCTTTCTTCCCCCTTGCTACTCTTTCTCTATCATTCCACCACCACCGACGACCGGAGTTGTACCGTCGCCAGTGACCGACCACTGACCGCCGATGCTATGTTGACCGCCAATCTCTGGCGACTAGGTACGCTGCATGCTTCTCTCTCTTTCTCTTTCCTCTCACTTTTTACACTTTCTCTATATTTCCACCACCACCGGCGACATGAGGTATATCATCGCCGGTGACTATCAATAGTAACCCGTCACTCGACACCACAGACAAACATATATGGTTAGTAAGGACCTCAGAGACCACCACCACCTCCACCAGCCGCCGCCGATGAAGAAGACCAGGTTTCTTCTGGTTTTCAAGCTCATTAACAAAAACCCTCCAGTGGGTTTCAGGCATCTTTACATTGTTACGCAAGTTTTCGGCAAGTTTCGGATATGAACAGTAACTTCTGACAGTGAATAGGAATTTTCCGACAGAAAATAGTCATTTGCACAGCTGAAAGGCGAGTTTTAGGTGGCGAGCATGTTAGATACACCTGGAATTGGTACCTCCAGGTGCCCATATTCATTCTTTATCCTTACCTTCGTAGTAAAAATTTTCCTGCTTTGCTGTATTGTATATTAACTTTACATATTTGTCGTTACTAGTCTTCTCCTTAGCTATATCATTTTTGACGTAGTGGCAAGACTTGCATCTAGATTCTTGTTAAACAGTGTTTTTTGTTTTCGCATTGATTTCTGCTTGTTGTAGGGTAAATAGCCCATTAGTCTATAGCCGCTTTAGTGGCTTTGGCGACTAATGGTAGACTAAGATCGTGTTCTCGGTTGAGGATGGGGGCAAGGGTTAGAGAAGGTAAGCGGGGTAAGAAAGATGCTAGGCTGAGAATAGAGTCTTGGAACATTGGAACTTTAATAGGAAAATCCATAGATCTAATTAAGATTCTTAAGAATAGGAGGATTAATATAGCTTGTGTTTAGGAGACCAAATGGGTAGGACTTAAGGCTAAGGAGGTGGACGGGTATAAGTTATGGTTCTCGAGTAGGTTAGGGTATAGGAATGGGGTAGACATTTTGATAGACAACGAGTTAAGAGACTAGGTAGTAGAGGTTAGGAGGGTCAACGATAGGATGATGGCGATTAAATTAGTAGTTGAAGGGTCCACTATAAATATTATTAGTGCTTACGTGTCGTATGTGTGCTTGGACGACGAGGATAAGAGGCGTTTTTAGGAGGATTTGGATGAGGTAGTGGGAGGGGTACCACACATTGAGAAGTTATTTGTAGGAGGAGATTCCAATAGACATATCAGATCACTGCCGGGGGGATACGATGATGTGCATGGAGGCTTTGGCCTCGGGGACAGGAACGGGGGAGACGTCTCACTTTTGGAGTTCGCTAGAGCTTTTGGGTTGGTGATAACCAATTCGAGGTTCCTGAAGAAGGAGGAGCACTTGGTGACTTTTCGTAGTTTGGTGGCTAAGACTCAGATAGACTTTTGCTCCTTAGAAAGGTTGACAACGGGCTTTGTAAAGATTGCAAGGTTATTCCGAAGGAGTGTCTTACAACCCGACATAAGCTTCTGGTGATGGATTTAGAGATCAAAATGGAGAAGAAGAGAAGGGTTGTGGATGACAGGTTGAGAATCAAATGGGGAAGTTTGACTATGGCTAGTGCAAATGAAATAGGGGAGAGGTTAATGGCTAAATGGGCTTGGGGGAGTAGCGGAAACGTGATCGATATGTGGGACAGGACGACCAGTTATATTCGGGAGGTAGCTAGAGAAGCGTTAGGGGTCTCGCGGGGTAACCGTGGTGGGCATCAAGGGGACTGGTGGTGGAATGGTAATGTTTAAGAGAAGGTAGACGTAAAGAAAGTGGCGTATGCAAAATTGGTAGATAGCAAGGATGAGGTGGAGAAGTGTACAAATATGAAACTGTATAAGATGGCGAGGAAAGAAGCAAAGATAGAGGTCACGACGGTGAAAACAACGGCTTTTGAACGCCTATATGTGGAATTAGAGGGAAAATGAGGGGATAAGAAGTTGTACAGACTAGCCAAGATGAGGGAGAGGAGGGCCCGTGACTTGAATCACGTGAGGTGTATCAAGGACGAGGACGGAAAAGTACCGGTGGACGATGCGCATATTAGGCGGAGGTGGCAGTCTTACTTCCATAAACTCTAGAACGAAAAAGGAGATAGAGACATTGTGCTGGGAGACCTGGAGCAATCTGTTAGGTACCAGAATTTTGGGTATTATAGAAGCATTAAGGTTGAGGAGGTTAAGGATGTTATTCGCAGGATGCGCAGGGGACCAGCAACCGGGCCGGATGAGATCCCAATCGAATTATGGAAGAGCGCAGGCAAGACAGGTTTGGAGTGGCTGACTGAGTTGTTTAACATAATTTTTAAGACGACGAGAATTCTTGAAGAATGGAGGTGGAGTAAAATAATTCCTCTGTACAAGAACACAGGTGATATCCAGAGTTGTAACAACTATAGGGGTATCAAGTTGCTGAGCTACACTATGAAAGTCTGGGAAAAAGTCATGGAGATGAGGGTGAGAAAATGTGTGTTTATTTCTGAGAACCAGTTTGGATTCATGTCGGAGCGTTCGACCACATAAGTCATCCATCTTATTAGGAGGTTGGTGGAGCAGTATAGGGAGAGGAAGGGAGACTTACATATGGTTTTCATCGACCTCGAGAAGGCATATGACAAAGTCACTAGGGAGGTTCTATGGAGATGTTTGGAGGCTAGAACTGCACATGTGGCGTACACTAGGGCGATCAAGAATATGTATAATGGAGCTAAGACCAGGGTACAAATAACGGGAGGAGACCCGGAGCACTTCCCTGTGACGATAGGGCTGCACCAGGGATCAACTCTTAGCCCATTCTTATTTGCCTTGGTGATGGATGAACTGACGCGACAAATCCAAGGAGAGGTGCCATGGTCTATGTTATTCGCAGATGACATAGTCCTAATTGATAAGACTCACAGCGGAGTGAACGCTAAGATGGAGGTTTGGAGACAGACTCTGGAGTCTAAAGGGTTCATGCTGAGTAGGACCAAGACAGAATACTTGGAGTGTAAGTTCATCGACGGGAGCGACCTTGAGACAAGCATGTAGGTGAGGCTTGGTACTTAGGTCATTCCGAAGAAAGGAAGCTTCAAGTACCTCGGGTCTATTATCTAAGGGAATTGAGAGATTGATGACGATGTCATATATTGTATTGGGACAGGGTGGATGAAATAGAGGTTCGCATCTGGAATCTTGTGCGATAAAAATGTGCCACCAAAATTTAAAGGCAAGTTCCATAGGGTGATGGTTAGACCGACTATGTTATATGGGGCGGAGTGTTGGCCAGTCAAGACGTCGCACATCTAAAATATGAGAGTTGCGGAGATGAGGATGCTGAAATGGATGTGTGGGCATACAAGGAGGGATAAGATTAGAAATGATGATATCCGGGATAGAGTGGGAGTGGCTTCGGTGGAGGATAAGATGCGGGAAACGAGGTTGGGATTGTTTGGGCATGTGCAGAGCAGAAACACGAATGCTCCAGTGCGGAGGTGTGAGAGGTTGTCTATGGACGGGTTCATGAGGGGTAGAGGTAGGTCGAAGAAATATTGGGCAGAAGTGATTAGACGGGATATGAAATGGCGTAGGCGCAACTTGCTGAGGATATGATCTTATATAGGGGGTTGTGGAGAGCACAGATTAGGGTATAAGAGTTGTAGGTAGTCGAGCGTAGTCCTACTTACGTTTACAAACTGATTGTTGTAGTGGTATTACTGTAGGCCTGATTAGCATATCATATGAATAGGCGCAATAGTGCTTTATAGTCCCATGTAGTTTGACTTTTGTTGCTATGTGTTCTTTAGTGTACTTTGTTTATCTTATTTACATGCGTTAGTTACTGCTTTCTTTTTAGGATGCACTATCATGGCGTATTCGCTTTTGATACCAGCATTTTCATACTGCTTTAAATTTCTTGACCGGATCTGACTGTTTCTCCTGCTTTGTTTGTGCTTATGCCTTGTTGTGTCTTGAGCCGAGGATCTCGAAAACAACTGCTCTATCTACCAAGGTAGATGTAAGGTCTGCGTATACTCAACCCTCCCCTGACCCCATGTTGTGAGATTTCACTGAATATGTTGTTGTTGTTGTCCACCTTATAACATCACATAATTTATAAATTGTACACGCCGTAAGGTGTTAAACATCATACTTAGAGTCCACGAATTTGAATGGTCTTGATAGCAGTAGTGTTAGGACGTCTTTGACTTCACATCAGTTAATTGAGTTGTTAATGATAATAGGATTTAATAAATTAAAAATAATGAAGAACTTGATTTTTGTTTGTATTTTCTTCCTCCAACAAGATTTTTCCTTCGCACGATAGTATATGACTTTCGTTTTGAAGATGAACCATGTACTTTTCAATAGGGTAACTGATTGGTCAATGATACTTGCAATGAATTCTCATGTCCAACTCTTTTTAATTTTATACATATACATATGAGATAAACGAATCTTATTTATGAAAAGTTAAAAAAAGAAGAAGAGATTTTGAATGATATTCTATCATTTAAGACGATCATATAGCAAATCTAATAAGAACAATCTTATAGTTATTTTTACTTTTTTTCTCTCTTCTGAATCATCATTATTCGAATGTAGAGCAGGAACTAATTATGGTTATAGGCCAGTTAGCCATTTAGTTTGTAAAAGGTGGCCCAACTCCTTTTGGTATTATCAGATTTAGCTCATTTTGTATGTATTTTACAAAACAAATCCTGGTCAAAATCTATTTTTGTCTTTTCTAATCGTCTCTCTTGTATCTCACTCTCACATACGCTCACCTCCTTCTTCTTCTTTCTCTCTTGTTTCTTCTCCGACAAAACTCTTCCAAAAGTGTTAGAAGATTCAATCACAAGCTCCAAATAACATTAGGATCAAACTCTAATATTGTTTTGTGCTATTGTCATCAAAATAAAGAGAGACCTATTTGAATTTCTTCAAGTTTTTTTAAGGTCTTTAGTGGTGTTCAGTACATCATTCGGCATGATTCAATTTTGTACATTCAGAACCAATAACATATTAATAGAGTTACAAAGAGTCACTAACCAAAATACTTTACAGAAATATGATAATGAAGTTATAACAGATAAAGGTGATTGGGCTAATATCTCTATTGCAACAGAAATAAATCGGCTCACACAAAACCTACTAAGGTAAGAGATTAAAACATGATCCATTTTCAAATATTTTTAAAAGAAATTATTATAAATACAAATTAGTGAGTTTTTTTATCATTGAGTTTATTTATTTTTAAGATGAATATATACTTTGTGCTCTTTAGTTTATGGGTAGAACGTGTTTTTTCATGAGATTGCTGTTAAATATACACAATATAGTGTATATTGTGTATATTAAATCTCGAATTTGGTCCCAATAATAGCTCTCGGTTTTGGTTGTTTATGTAAAGTAATTTATGGTAAATATTTAGTATCCTAGTTTAGGTAATATTGTAATATAATTAGTAGTGTATTACCATAATTAGTGTATTACCATAAATGTATAGAATAATATTTTTAGAATAGAATAGGAATATGATTCTCCTATTTTGTAACTTGTATATATAGCCTTTCAAGTAATGAAAATAATCAAGGGGATTATTTCTTTCATGGTATCAAGAGACTAGGTCTAAACAAAAGTTTTCTCTCCCAACTTTTGTACCCTCTCTCGGCCGAGACCCCCCCCCCCCTCGGGTTTCTCTCCCAAATTTCGTCTTCCGCTCTAAAAAACCTCTCTTAAATTTTCCCTCCTTCTTTGTTCTTTCAATATGTCTAAGAACAATTATCATCCTGCTCTCATGGTTTCTAACGTCAAGAACAGTATCCCTATTGTACTTGAAATGGAAAACGTCCAATATGCGACGTGGGCAGAATTGTTTAAAATTCACGCTATCTCCCATCAAGTTATCCATCACATAATTCCTCCCGCTACACCTCTTCCCGCGGAGGATCCTCAGTTATGGATTACGTTTGATGCTACCGTTCTCCAGTGGATCTATTCCACTATTTCGGTTGACCTTTTACAGACGATTATTGAGCCAGATACCACGGCAATGGCTACCTGGAATACATTGTGTGACATATTCCAAGATAACCAACATTCACGTACCGTCACACTTGAACATGAATTCTCTCTAGGTTGCATGGAAGACTTTCCAAACGTATCGGCATATTGCAAGAAACTCAAGGAGTTGGCGGATCAACTCCGTAATGTTGGCGCACCTGTAACAAATAATCGTCTGGTTCTACAATTGGTTGCCGGCCTTTCGGCAAACGCGGCAGTTCCGGTGGTCAGCAAGCAGGTAGTGGGCCCCATCCAGTGAACAGTGGCCCACCACCCATCGTCCCGAGAGTAGGGCCCATGGCGATGGTGAGGCGATGGCGATGGGCGGCCTACGTTCCAATTCAGCCTGGCCGGTGGTGCCACCTTTCAAGCCCAATAATCGGCGATGGCGGCCCATCGCCATCGCCCAGTAACGCAATAGCCAGCAGCTACGGTACAGTGCAGCCCAGTCCTGGAATACTTGGGACCCGACCTCCGCAAGCTCACCACGCAGCAGGCCCCACTCAGACAGATATCGTGGCCGCGATGCACACATTGGGTTTGACTTAACCGGACCTAAATTGGTATATGGACACCGGTGCCACTACTCACATGACTTCCGATTCAGGTACTCTCTCATATTATTCCAATTTGAGCAACCCTTGGGGTATAATTGTTGGTAATGACAACTCTATTCCAATTCAGGGTTATGGTCAGAAAACGTTGTCTCCCCCCAATCCACCCCTTATCTTGAAAAATACTTTACATGCACCCAAATTGATTAAAAACTTAGTGTCTATCCGAAAGTTCACCACTGACAATTCCGTTTCTGTTGAATTTGATCCTTTTGGTTTCTCTGTGAAGGATTTCAAGATGGGTAGTCATCTCATGAGGTGTGATAGTAGGGGGGATCTTTATCCTATCATGCCCGATTTCATTTCATCGAGTCAAGCCTTGCCGTCAATTTTTGCAGCCATTTATCCTTCCTTGTGGCATGCTCGCCTTGGTCATCCGGGATCTTCTATTTTATCAGTTTTAGATAAAAATAGCTTTATTTCTTGTAAGGCTATGAGTCGTACTCAAATTTGTCAATCTTGTTCGTTAGGAAAAATTGTTAAGTTGACATTTGTGGACTCAAATTCTCATACTTCAAAGCCATTTGATATTATTCATAGCGACCTATGGACGTCTCCTGTTCTAAGTTCGTTAGGTCATCGATATTATGTTCTTTTTTGGATGATTATTGTAAATTTTTGTGGACGTTTCCAATTGCCAATAAATCTCAAGTGTTTTCTGTCTTCATAAAATTTAGAGAATTCATTAGAACACAATTCGAAAGAGAAATAAAAAATATTCAGTGTGATAATGGGAAAGAGTATGACAATAGGGTGTTTCAGGAGTTATGTGATAATAATGGGATCAATTTTCATTTTTCGTGCCCTCATACATCTTCTCAAAATGGAAAAGCCGAACGCAAAATTCGTTCCATAAATAACATTATCCGCACTCTCTTACTTCATGCTTCCGTACCCCCATATTTTTGGCATCATGCTCTGCAAATGGCAACATATCTCCTTAACATAATTCCGTCTAAAGGTTTGACATATTCTTCCCCCCTCCAAATCCTATATAATAAGAACCTTTCTTATTCTCATCTTCGAGTTTTTGGGTGCTTGTGTTATCCGTTATTCCCATCCACCACAATTAACAAACTTCAGGCTCGGTCTACTCCGTGTGTGTTTTTGGGTTATCCGTCTAATCATCGTGGTTATAAATGCTTTGATTTATCCTCCAAGAAAATCATAATTAATCGCCATGTCATTTTTGATGAAACCCAATTTCTTTTTACGAAAGTTCATACTCCCGAGCCTAGGTCATATAATTTTTTGGATGACCAACTATCCCCATATATTATTCGGCATTTTTCGGACATCCCCCGCACCCAAAACTCTCCAGGCCCATCGCCTACCGGCCCCACCTGCATCGCCCCACGCCCGCCATCGGATCAGTCCCCAGCAATTGGGCTACCCAGCCCACCTGAACTGGTCCAGTGGCTACTCCAGATTACCGATTTGGGCCAGCAGGCCCACTGCATGCTGGCCAGTCCGTCCTGAGCCCAGTAAATTCTCAAAATTCACTCAATTCTTCCTCGAGTCATAGACCGGTCACTCGTAGTCAGCGGGATATTTTTACACCTAAAAGACATTTTAATTTACATTCTGATGTCTCTAAATCCCCCTTGCCCCATAATCCTGTGTCCGCCTTAAATGACCCAAATTGGAAAATTGCTATGACTGATGAATATAATGCTCTTATTGATAATAAGACGTGGGAGTTGGTGACCCGTCTATATGGTATTAATATTATCAGGTCTATGTGGATTTTTGCTCATAAGGAGAATTGGGATGGGTCATTTGCTCGACATAAGGCGCGGCTAGTGGGTGATGGTAAGACTCAGCAGGTTGGGATAGATTGTCGGGAGACGTTTAGCCCGGTGGTCAAGCCGGCTACTATTCGCACTGTGCTTAGTTTGGCTCTTTCAAAGACATGGCCTATTCATCAGTTGGATGTCAAGAATGCTTTTCTACATGGTGATCTCAAGGAAACAATATATATGCATCAGCCGTTGGGGTTCAGAGATCCTAATCGTCCTCATCATGTCTGTTTGTTGAAGAAGTCCTTATATGGGCTTAAGCAGTCTCCACGGGCCTGGTATACAAGGTTTGCTGACTATGTTTCGACTATTGGGTTCACTCACAGTAGGTCAGATAATTCCTTGTTCATCTACCGTTGTGGTTCATCCTTGGCCTACATTCTGTTATATGTGGATGATATCATTTTGACTGCCTCTTCCGATGCATTACGTCAGTCTATCATGACCATGCTCAGCTCTGAGTTTGCTATGAAGGACTTAGGGCCCTTGAGTTACTTTTTGGGGATTGCCGTCAAACGTCATTCAGATAGTTTGTTTTTGTCTTAAAGAAAGTATGTGACTGAGATCATCGAGAGGGCTGGGATGTCATCCTGTAAGTCCACTTCCACTCCAGTTGATACTAAGCCCAAACTTGGTGCCACTGCCGACATCCCTTACGAGGATCCGACCCGCTATCGCAGTCTTGCAGGGGCTTTTCAGTATCTTACCTTTACCAAACCGGATATTACGTATGCTGTTCAGTAGGTGTGTTTATTCATGCATGATCCCAGAGTTGAGCACATGAATGCAATCAAACGCATCATCCGGTATATTCAGGGTACACTGGACTATGGTTTGCATTTGTATCCTTCATCGACATCCACACTTGTCTCATACACTGATGCAGATTGGGGTGGTTGTCCAGACACTAGACGGTCTACGTTTGGCTACTGTATGTTCCTTGGCAGCAACTTGGTCTCCTGGTCTGCGAAGCGTCAGGCGACTTTATCCCGCTCAAGTGCCGAGGCTGAATATCGAGGGGTAGCCAATGTGGTCTCAGAATCATGTTGGTTACGTAATTTGCTTTTAGAGCTTCATTGTCCGATTCAAAAGGCAACACTGGTTTATTGCGATAATATTAGTGCCATCTACCTTTCAGGTAATCCGGTTCAGCACCAACGCACTAAACATATCGAAATGGACATTCACTTTGTCCGTGAAAAGGTTGCTCGGGGTCACGTTCGCCTATGCCATGTCCCGTCAAGATATCAGATTGCAGACATCTTTACAAAGGGTCTTTCCTCGGTCCTTTTTGAAGATTTTAGGGACAGTCTCAGCGTTCGAAGACCGCCCGCTATGACTGATGGGGTGTGTTAAATATACACAATGTGTATATTGTGTATATTAAATTTCGGATTTGGTCCCAATAATAGCTCTCGGTTTTGGTTGTTTATGTAAAGTAATTTATGGTAAATATTTAGTATCCTAGTTTAGGTAATATTGTAATATAATTAGTAGTGTAATAACATAATTAGTGTATTACCATAAATGTATAGAATAAGATTTTTAGAATAGAATAGGAATATGATTCTCCTATTTTGTAACTTGTATATATAGCCTTTCAAGTAATGAAAATAATCAAGGAGATTATTTCTTTCAATTGCGTGCATCACAAAAATGACCTTAGTACTACATAATAGTATCACCTATACAGTTTTAATTTGAAACCTGTTATGACACTAACTACAAAGGAACGCAAGAACGAGCTATTCATTTTGTAACTTTTTTGGATGAATTGTTTTCTTCTGTAGTCTTAATTTTTAATGCATTCAACTCTGATCTAAAACTTGTAGAAATAGCACGGATATATTGTTATACATAGTTATACCGTACTAATATATGATTATACAAAAATATACATTATTTATATATATGTATAATAGTGTATAAGGATGAAGATATACTATATAGTGTATATACACTTTTATATATTATTTATACATTATTTATACAGTGTATAAGTAATATGTAAGGATGTATATGTAATATATATGTAATGTGTAATAGTGTATATACATCATGTTATATAAATTTAAAAGCGAAAAATAGAAAAATGAAGAGAATTTTATGGTAGATCGGGGAAGAATGTAAATAAATAATATTAAAATAGACTAGCTTCATGAAATTCATAGTAAACCTATGTTGGCTATTCTAGATGTAAAAATATTGAGCTATGCTCATTGTAAACTGATTGATTGGGCAGTACATATAGGTAAGTATCCCTTTTTTTCTTTCTTACAGGAATTGGATACACCTACACCCACCCATAGTATAGTTGTAAGGGTAAAATAACTCAAGGATACTCTTAATATAGTGTGATATTGTTCGTTTTAAGCTAAGCTTGTACGATTTTCTCAAAAAGACCTAACATCATTAAGACTATCCAACACTTGATAAGTAACTTATTTTTATTTTCAGCGTATCAATGTGGAACTTTGTTCACACACACCCAACAATTCTTGAACTAAGTTTTACATGACCCATCATTTTTCATGGGCTAATTTGGAGACTAACGGTGTGTCACCCATATTAACCGAGTATTTATGGCCAATCAGAAGCCTAGAAGAAAGACTGTACCTACCAATCCAATAAGCAGATAGAGTAGAAGAGAAGGCCGTAAAGAAAGGTGATCCTCCGCCCAATAGAGCCTAGCCCGAGAGAGGACTTCTCCAGTGTGGATCGAAAAGGTCTCGCGCACGATACTTCACGAAGTTTGATTTGCGGTCGGGGTATTATCAAGTGCGTATTGCCGAGGGTGAACATATTTCTTTTCACTTGTGTTAAAGCCAGTGGCGGACACATAATTTTCACTAAAGAGGTTCAATATATAAAAAATAAATGCGCAAAGAAACAAATAAAATTAATTTTGATTGATTATAATATACTTTTACAATTGTATTTTACGAATTTTCATTTCTTGAAATCTATTCATAATACTCTCATCAGAAACAATATTAATTTTTTTTCTACATAAGGCACTATACAACTGCTAATGAAGTCATCATCCATTCGATTTCCAATTCACTCTTGATCAACTTTATTGCTGAAAAAACTCTTTCAACGGTAGCAATGACGATCGACACGAGCAACACAAATTTTACCCGGCGAAACACAAGAGGATAATTTAAATGCTTCTTTGCTTTAACTAGCTCTTCAGAAAGATCATCAAGTCCTTTTAGATTGGAGAACCTTTCATCAACATCACGGACATCAATAATATAAGTCTGTAGCTGATTCTTAAGAGTAACCATTATATTTTCATCAAAATTATCAGGATATAATTCAGCCATTCTTGGTATTTTCTTGCTGTCAAAACTAGAAAAATGAGTCAACTGGATTCAAGCAAGCAACTCCAATAAGAAAATTCGTTCTCACCTCATTAAAACGTTCCTTGAGTTCTTGAAGTTGTCAGTCAATATCTTAACAAATATGTCAACACGATACTGATGTGAGAAAGTATACTCCGCAACTGTATGTTGAGATCTTCCAAAATTAACATAGAACTCATCAAAATTAGGTATCAAAATGTCATACTTAACACAAAATGCACACATTCTCGATAAATGGATCACATCCTTTATCCCTTAGATCTTGCAATCGTCTCTTCACCATTTTAACAACTAAATGTGGCATTTGCAATGTCATGTTATTTATTTTGTAAGAATTCATTAAGTTCATTTGTGATCGCCAAAATATCTCTTATTAAATACAATATGAAAGCAATCTTAGATGTTTGGCAAACTCTAAGATATCATGTTGCCTTAGCTCTATCTTCAACACATTCGGAATCAACAGTAATAGTATCAAGAATATCAGCAATAGAGCCAAACATACTAATGAAGTTCTTAAAATATTTGTAATGTGAACCCCAATGAGTATTAACAGATCTAGCAAGACCAAGTTCTTGATTCAAGCCCTTACCAGTTTTAACATTGCCCATATCTAGTTTCTCCTGAACTTTTTCTGCTTGAGATTCTCGAAGTTCATCCATGCATTTAAAACAACCTCCCACTACATTAAGACATTAGAAACCAACAATACGAGTTCTTCAACTTGGATACATTTCTTAGATACCCCAACAAGAGTCAACTGAAACTGATGAGCAAAACAATGAATCGCATGAGCTGATCTATTTTCTTGTCGAACCAAAGTTTTCAGGCCACTTAGATGCCCTTGCATATTGCTTGCTCCATCATATCATTGTCCACGTATATGAAATAAACTCAAAGAATGTTGAGCAAGGTAGTTAACTATTGCTTCTTTTAAACATAAACACTAGTATCACGAACATGAACGATCCCAATAAATCGTTCCACCACAAATTCCCGTCAATCAACATATCGCAAAATAATTTCCATTTGTTCCTTACGTGACAAATCGCAAGATTCATCAACCAGAAATAGGAAATAGTCACCATTTAGATCCTCCATAATAGTTTTAACTGTTTCAAGCTTACATGAAGTAACAATATCTTTTTGAATTTAATGAGAAGTCAATTAATCATTGTTTGAAGTCTTTTTCAACACAAGATCACTAATTTTATCACACCGCTTCACATATCATGAAAGAATTTCAATAAAAGTTACCCTTGTTTAATGATGATTCACTTTTACGATGCTCATAAAATGCCAATCCTCAATTCAAAAGGAGTCTCACCACATCATTGAAGCTTTTAAACGAATTATGTGCTCTAGCTTAGTTTGATTATCTAGCTTAACAAATGCAGCTTGTATTGACTGTTCTTGTCGCATTAGATCTTCACACTTCTTCTTTGATCGATTGTGAACACTATTAGACTCACCAACGTGCATATCTAATCTTTTATTTTTATGTCACTTTTGAACCCTATACTTGAATATTCTTCGCCTCCACCTTGATGAATGCTTTCATCTTGAAATAAATAACAACATAAATAATAAGGTGCATCTTCTTCCACACAATACTCCAACCAATCATTATATTTTTAAAACCATTTACTATTAAAATGACATTTTAATCCGTAAAAATCTGTTTGAGAAAACCTAGGAATTCGAGGTTGATGAAGACGTATTTGGAGATATGCTTATCTAATCTCATCATGTTCATCTGGATGATAGTCCCGAATGGGTATTCTTTCCTTTGAAGTCTACCAGTAAAGAATTCAAATCTAGTCCTTGCTTTTATTTTTTAGCAGAATAATGACTTTCTTCTAATTGACTTAAGTTTTTTTCCACATGAGGAGCATTTTGAGTGGATGAACTTAATTGTGGCAACTTCGATGATACAATAGAGAAAATCTCTTCATTGAATTTTGAATTTGGATTACAAAATAAAAACTCTAATTCCAATAATAATGTGACAGATAAGACAATAGTTGTTAAATTAGAACTCCTTCAATGAAAGAAGACAAATATGTTGTGAAATACTCCAATAAGTTGTAATTTTCTTCAATTTTAAGTGATTGCACAAGTAATTAGAAATCCCTCAATGAAAGAAAAATAAGTTCGACTTCACTAATAGTGACTTGAGAAATCTTTGAAAGGGTGATAAGTTCAATAGATTTCTCAATCGGACATCAAATTCCTCGTCACCTTGATAGATACATTAGTGTCTTGTTGATCGCATAGACGGGCAACTATAATATCTGTTACACCGATTCATAGTGTCTTAATCTATCTATCAGGAAAATCTGAATTTATTTAATGGGTTTCTCTTAGTTTGATGAGATTTGCAAAAGTACAAATTTTCAAATTATTGATTAAAGAATGAAATATTTATGGAGCGAAGGTCGAGGGTTTGGGAATTGGGTATTATTTTACCATTTTAGATTGAGATCCTTTTTTATTTTAAGTTCTATTATAAGAAAAAAGGTAAAATAAAACTCTAGTTTCGCCACAAAACTTTCCCAAGTAAAATATTTTAAAGAGAATGGCAAAAGGATGTAGGATAGCTTTTGTATGCTGAGTGTTTTAGTGTTTAGAAGAAAAGGATAGCTCAATTATTGTAGGTAGGTTTCGAACTCCGGATAATTTCAAAAATTGAACCCACTTCGCCACCGGCCGGGCATTGCATTTAATTTGAGTGGAGTCAAAATATAAATATATACATATATTTTTTTAAAATGCTATTAAATATATCGTATTATTTTTTGACGAAGTGGGTTTATATAAACACACTTCACACCATGTGGGTCTGCCCCTAACCAAAACTCACCGGCTTCTTTTTTGTGTATGCGTGTTTGAAATTATGAGTAAAAATAGCAAATCGGCTCATAGACAGGCAAATGCACCAAGTCGGGCCTTATGCTAGCACTCTGTTATCTCCATACTCATCTCGTTGAGCCATAACTCTGATACCAGCTCTTGGGCTAAAAAGCTCAAGGATACTCTTAACATGGTGTGATATTATCTATTTTGAGTCAAAGCCGCATAGTTTTTTCAAAAAGGTCTCACACCATTAAGAGTATCCAATACATCATAATTAGCTTACTTTTATTTTCAGCTATTAATACGTAACTTTATTTTCACACACTTAACAATCAACCATTTGAATTAAGTTCCACATAATCAATCCGTATTCATGGGATAATTGAGATTTAACTGTGTGTCACCCATATCAATCGAGCAATCATAGCTACCAAAGCCTACCAGCTTCATTTTTGTATATGTGTCTTTGAAATTATGTGTAAAGATAGCAAACATGCATGTAGATAGGCAAAGGCAATAAGTCGGGCCCTATGACATCACTATGCCATTTTCATATTTGTCTCGCCAAACTATGACTTTGATATCGCTGTTGGGCTAAAACAACCCAAGGATACTCTTAACATGTTGTGATGATGTCCGCTTTGAGTCAAACCCACAAGGTTTTCCCAGAAAGGCCTCATGCCATTAAGGGGTCGTTTGGTATGGTGTATAAGAAAAATAATCATGGTACTCCCTCTATCGCAATTTATGTGATACTTTTTTTCCGAGAGTCAAACAAGAAAATATTTGACCGTCATTTATTCGTATGCCCTTTAATATTTTAAATTGTTAATTATTGTAACTTATAATACTTTTTATTGTAGTTTCTAAATATGTAAATTATTTTTCAAAAAAACTTAAATATTGTATGTCCGAATTCACAATCAAAATAAAGAAGTTTGACACTCGAAATTCGAACTATATCACATAAATTGAGACAAATGAAGAATATGATTTGGTATAACTTCATCCGATGTTTGATTGTAATTTGAATCATTTATAACTTAATCTCTGTATAACTTAATACACTAAATGGTGTATAATTTTATGTCACCAACAACATGTAATAACTAATACATGGATAAAGTAGCAAAAGGACAAAACTACTTTTATCTTTTTCCTAGAAATCAATGAAGATCAAGCATCCAAGGTATAATTGTAAACTCATTACTTTTTAATTTAAAAAGTAAATAAATATTTTAAATAATATCTTGTATATCAAATTTTAGCGCAACGAACCAAACATATAATAAAAAATAATCTTTGTATTATTAATCATGTATAAGTAATCCACACATATAGCTAATCCTTATATTATAATCTTTATATAACTATACATCATTCCAACGACCCCTAATAGTATTCAACATATTATAACTAGCTTAGTTTAATTTTTTTCCAGCTATCAATACAGGACTTTGTCCACGAGTATAAATGTTTATCTACTTTTAAGCATTCTTGTTTTCTTCTTTATCCCCAATATTGCATGTACATGTTCTACTCATTCTATCTCGATTTAAGTGTGAGGATCAATTCTGCGAGAACCATAGCAGAGAAAGAGAAAAAAGAAAAGATGGAATATAATCTAATTCATATATATTTCATTCTCTAACATCATTATATTGCTGCAATTGTCACAAGGAGGAAAGTGACTTAAATTCCTTGAAACTATCGTAAACAACAATAATATTCCTCTTATCACCTTCATCTAGGGATTCCATATATTTCTCAAGTCTCATGCATGACTACAGTTGCATTCAATTTATAAACGAAACAAAATATTTAAATAACAACGATAATGATAATAATTGAAAAAAATAATCTCTTGATTATTTTCATTAATTGAAAGAGTATATATACAATTTACATATTTCCATAATAGGAGAATCTTATTCCTATTCTACTCCTAAAATCTTATTCTACTTGGACACTAACTATACAATTATGGTAATACAAATATTATGCTAAGTGTACAACACTAATTACACCACAACATTACCTAAACTAGGAGACTAAAATATTACCTAAATTATATACACAATACACGGTCAACCGAGAGCCAATATACATAATATACACATGTATATTGTGTGTATATTATGTATATTTAACACACCCTGCAGTCATAGCGGGCGATCTTCGAACGCTGAGACTGTCCCTAAAATCTTCAAACAGGACCGAGGGAAGACCCTTTGTAAAGATGTCGGTGATTTGATACCTGGACGGGACATGACCGACTCGTACCTGACCAAGAACAACCTTTTTGCGAACAAAGTGAATGTCCATCTCGATATGTTTAGTGCGCTGGTGCTGAACCGGATTACCCGACAGATAGATGGCACTGATATTATCACAATAAACCAAGATCACTTTCTAGATAGGACAATGAAGCTCTAACAGCAAATTACGTAACCAACATGATTCAGAGACCACATTAGCTACCCCTCGATACTCAGCCTCAGCACTGGAGCGGGATAAAGTTGACTGACGTTTCGCAGACCAGGAGACCAAGTTATTACAAAAAAATATGCAATAGCCAGACGTAGACCGTCTGGTGTCCGGACAGCCACCCCAATCAGCATCTGTATACGAGACAAATGTGGACGTTGATGAAGGATATAAATGCAAGCCATAGTCAAGTGTACCCTGAATATATCGAATGATGCATTTGAGCGCATTTATGTGCTCAATCCTGGGATCATGCATAAACAAACACATCTATTGTACGACATACGCAATATCTGGTCTCATAAATGTGAGATATTGGAGGGCCCCTGCAAGACTGCGATAGCGTGTCGGATCCTCGTATGGTGCGCCGGCGCAATACTAAACTTGGGTTTAGTATCAACGGGAGTAGACGTGGACTTACATGATGACATCCCAGCCCTCTCAATGATCTCAGCCGTCTGAATTGTCCTTATGGCCAAAATCCACATAGACCTAATAATATTAACACCAGATGGATGGGGCACCAACTCCCACGTCAGATTATCAATAAGAGCATTATATTCATCAGTCATAGCAATTTTCCAATTCGGGTCATTTAACGCAGACACAGGATTACGGGGTAAGGGTGATTTAAGAATATTAGAATTTAAATTAAAATGTCTTTTTGGTTTAAAAACACCCCGTTGACTACGAGTGACCGGTCTATGACTCGAGGAAGAATTGGGCGGATTTTGGGAATTTTCTGGACTCGGGACGGACTGGCCAGCAGGCAGTGGGCCTGCTGGCCCAACACGGTAAACAGAAGCAGGAACTGGACCAGTTCCAGAATTGGGCTGGACTGGCCCAATAGCTGGAACTGGCCCAGTGACGATACTGGGAGTTGTTGCTTGTGACGGATCAGTGGGTGGGGACATGTCCGAAAAATGGAGAATAATATATGGGGATATACCATTATCCAAAAAATTATACGAACTAGGCACGAGATTACTCACCTTAGCAAACGGAAATTGGGATTCATAAAAAATGACATGACGACCAATGATGATTCTATTAGAGGATAAATCAAAGCATTTGTAACCACGATGATTAGACGGAAAACCCAAAAACACGCACGGAGTAGACCGGGCCTGAAGTTTGTTAATTGTGGTGGACGGAAATAGCGGATAACACAAACACCCAAAGACCCTAAGATGTGAATACTAAGGGGTCTTATTATATAGAATTTGAAGGGGGGAAGAATATGTTAAACCTTTGGAAGGAATTATGTTAAGGATATATGTAGCCATTTGTAGAGCATGATGCCAAAAAGATGGGGGTACGGTGTCACGCTCGTTTTTAACCCGTGAGTATCTAAACGGAGTGCAACGTATCCGGTGATTCCTGGGTATGATTAAGGAGTCGCCACCTAATTATTTATGGTGAATTAGGGCACCTAAATGTTAACTAAATGCTGCAATATAACTCCAATTCTAAGGTCTGTGAAACTAATGCGATTCTAAATAAGAGTTCTTTATTATCCTAAAGGGAAGGGGTTAGACATCCTTTAAGATCCTCTAACTTGCGGTTATCCGGTCAAACTCAGGTTAATATTATACTACGAAAAATGCATGTTTAAAGTATGAAGTTAAAAAGATGTTTGCAAATAATTAAGGAAAGAGACGCATTTTGTACATGTATGCATTTGCATGGTATAAAAGAAAAAGACATATAAAGTTGAGAAAGTATGCATTTGTGACAATAAATAGCAAGGAGAAAAACAATTTACTTATAATGCCAAAGAAGCAACTTTTGGAAATCATTTTGAGTTGTACAATTAATAAAGTGAACAGAAGATGATCAAAGTTTGTTTTGAAAATTTTAAATATGCATGACGAGCCTAAAAATAAATAAACTAGCGGAGGATTTCTAAGTTTGAATTAACCGAGCCTACAAATGAATAAACTAGTGACGGTTTTTAAACTACCCTATTAATTATCCATTCATGAGCTAATTATTCTAAATATCCTAACAATCACACAAACTTTAAATAATTATTACATGCCCAAAAAAATAGAAATAACAGAATTAAAGAGTAATAATAAAAGGGGAACTAAGGCGGATGACGATGTCATCTAGCCCTATTTGTTTTGAAATCCTGAGGTTGGAGAATGCAATGAGTGTGAATGCGGGTCTTCGTTTGACAATAGTCATGATGAGTCTCATAAAGAGACTCTTCGTTGCTCCCGATGCATATCATGTAAAACAAAAGAAAAGAAAAGGATTAGTGACGGAACATGAAAATATATACATAATCCAATCAATAATTGATATAAAAAATAAAAAATAAAACCCAACAAAGGCCCAATCGAAAACTATCTTTACTATTGGGAGTCATGGGCCCTATCTCAAGGAAAAAATGAGGAGAAAACATACCCAAACTCAGAGAATCAGATTCGAGAATATACCAGGCCTACTTTCAAATATTCAATTAACATATAAGGGTTGATATACACAAGATATTTCCAACTATACATATGATATACTTAGAAATATACAACCTCGGTATACATCTAATTTATACCTATGTCTATACCTTATATACTTTTAAAGTATATCATTGCAAGTCCAAATCAGGGGAAGACAGACCAGCATGAACAGATTAAAACATCAATTAACAGAAAGAAAGATGGAGGGATATCCCACATGATTTACAAAAAATAACATTCACCAGTTATGCATAACAAGCAAGCCCAGAATCAATAAATGGAAACACAAATATCTTAGCATGGTCCTAGTTGGCATCATCCAAACTTAAACAGACTTATTTTGACATATTCAGACCTGGGTTTGGATGAGAAATAGCCAAAGCAGAGTTCTCACGCACAACACTTAACTAGCATGCTTCATGATTTCTAATTCAAACACACACCACAAGAGAGAAACTCAGTGTACATGTGCTTAAGAGACACATACAACACCAGATTCTCACTTCAATTTCCTATGGGAAGGCAAACAAAAATGGTCACATCATCATTTAAATGCCAATATCTCAAGTATGCAGGGGTTTCCCCCACTTATATGTTGGGTATAATGATATTTATACAAACAGGATATAACATGACCAACAGATACACTTAACAGGGGAAAAGATGAACAGTCACAAAATGACGCTCTTAAATAAGCAGGAACAACTATCATGAACTGGACAGCGGTAACAAAATAACGCTCTTATACATATTTATAAGCATGCTAGGGGAGAAGGCAAAGAAGAAAATTAGACTCTATTACTTTCAAGTCACGAAGGGACATTTGGACAGCTCACATAACACATATTTAATAAAACTTCTGTCAATACTATACATGAGATTTAGGTGGATAACATCAAAATGTAGGCAAACATCCAGGATATGATCATTCATATTATAGCCCTTAAAGTGAAACAACTATATGCTAGTCATTCATACTACAAATCTCATTCCAAACAAACACACACATTAATGAAACCAGGTTTGGACTTCAACATAACATATTTAGACAAGAACAAACAATTGAACAAATCAATATCATAGGGTATTCAACTAGTCATAGCATAATTCTACATAAAATGTACTAGAACTCAAATGATTCTACGTACAACCAGGATCAAACTATATGCATATCACAAGACACCTATCTAATTATCATTACAACTCTTCTCGGCAACAAGTCATGCTAAACTTAACGATGGTGATCAATCCACACTTAGACTATGTACACATTTAAGTCAACAGGCTCGGCTATAGTCCAAATCAGAGCCATATAATCTTAACAAACTGTTGGTATCATTTAACACGGTCATAGTGACTAAATATCTGAAATTAATAATTACACAATACTTAATACTTGCAGGACCCAATCATATATTAAGCACATAACACATTTACAGACTATTAAGCTGATTAGAACTAATCTGGGAATTTTAAACTAATACACACACTAATAAGTAAACTAGAGGAATTTGAATTTACTGACCTTCTCCGGGTAGCGAACCGAGGCGTGTTTCGAATCGTCGACCCGCTCGGAGATGTTATTTTGGAATTCTGATTTTTGCGATTTCGGAATTCTGATTTTTGGGATGCTGATTTTTTCTGAAATAGGATTCTACTTTTGTAAGTCTGTTTCTGACATCTGACCCGACCCGGAAGTGACGCGGCCCGGAAGTGACCCGAAAACAGTGAAAAAATAGCAAAAATTCAGATTCTTTAACACCTAAAACCCAATAATTTCGGACCCTTAAGGTGAAGAACACATGCAAAAGAAAGAAATGTTCTTAAGAAAATTTTGGATTTTTTAGTGAAGAACAACACCAATAAAAATACAATACGACCGAAGATTTGAATCTAATATTTAGAACTCAAAAATCGAATTAAAAACTCCCCAAAAGAACCTTTTTATCCAAAAAAGAACCCTCCAAACAGATGCAAAAGGGGGGGGGGGTTTATAGGTATCAACCTCAACGTTCAACCCCCCTCATACCCCCTCCTAAAAATGAATTTGAATTTCAAAATAAAGGGGACAAAATCTGATTTTTTGGGGCGATTTCTTGGGGCATGTGTTGAGGATTTTGGGGGTTGTGTTGGTGAGGGGATGGGTTTGGCGGTGTCAGGGTAGGTTGGTGGCAGTGGTGAAGTGACGGGGTAAGGGTGCGGCGACGTGGGGTGGGGGCGTAGGGGTGCGACGACTTGAAGGTTAGGGGTGTTAGGGTTTTGAGTTTTGTTTTTGTTTAGGGGGGTGTTTGGTTTTGGGGGAGAAATAAAAGGGGAAAGGTTTGTGGAGTCGGCCGGTTGGGCTGAGTCGGGTGTTGGGCTTCGGTTGGTGGGGTTTGGGTGATGGGTTTAGGGAATAAGGGTGTTGGGCTTTGGTAAGGGAATTTGGGTGGGTTGATATTTGTTTGGGTTAGAGATTTAGGGATGGTTGGGCTTGGTAAAAGGGGTTTCGGTTGGGCCAAAAAAGGGGAGTTGAATTGGGTTTGGCGAAAATAAGGAAGGGGTTGGGCTTTGGTTTGGTTAGGGGAATTGTTTTGGGTAGGAATTGTTTTGGGTTGGGAAATTAAAATGGGTTAGAAATTGTTTTGGGTTGGAAAATAAAATTGGTTATTGGTTAAAAAAATAAAAGGAGGGGTTTATTATTAAAAGATGTTTTGCAAAAGATGTAAATTATTTAAAATAACATCACGATGTGATAATAATAAAACATAATATTTGCGAAATGCTTAATGCTTAATAAAAAATGAAAATGCGATGCAATTTTGTGAAAATAAAATAACATAGAATATTAGGGTAAAACTATGCTTGTGATATTAAAAGGCGAATAATAATAATAATGATATTAAGAATAATAATAATATGCATGTATATATATGCCTATATGTATATATATTAAAATTATTTTGAGGTGTCGAAAATATTTAAAATTGCAAATAAATCTGAAAAGATGGGATAAAAGTGGGTGTCAACAGATGCCCCTCTTTGGCCGGAGACGATGAAAGAGTTTTCGGACAAAGAAGTTGACTGAGTAGCCAATTTTTTCCTGATCATCGGGACTCGAAGGACTATTAGGGATGCATGGGTAGAAATAGAATTTCGAGGGAGAAGACATTGAAAAAGTTGGTGCGGATTCTAGAAATATTGCCCCAGTGTCGAGTTATGACGACACTGGTTGCAGGTGTGGCAACATATTGGAAAAGAGCGGATCGACGTTCGAAGTAGGTCGTTGACCAAATAGCATCGGTTCGCCGTAAGAGAAAGTTTCACGTTGTGCTGAAAGCTCCCACCGATTCAAACTCCTGCGGACTAGAGCTAAGACAAAAGTTAGTGCATAACTGTTGCATACAATGGGTATGTGAGAATACTAAAATGACGTCGTTTCTCAAACGTTGTGCAGATGACGCTGTTGGTGGGTGCCTGTTTAAACTTTAAAATAAAGTACTCGCATTAGAAGGTGGGCGACTGGTTTAAAATAAAATACCCGCATTAGGAGGTGGGCGCCTGATTTAAAATAAAATACCCGCATTAGAAGGTGGGCGCCCGATTTAGAATAAAATACCCGCATTGGAAGGCGGGCGCCTGATTTAAAATAAAATACCCGCATTTGGAGGTGGGAGCCTGATTTAAAATAAAATACCCGCATTAGAAGGTGGGCGCCTGATTTAAAATAAAATACCCGCATTAGGAGGTGGGCGCCTGATTTAAAATAAAATACCCGCATTAGGAGGTGGGCGCCTGATTTAAAATAACATACCCGCATTAGGAGGTGGGCGCCTGATTTAAAATAAAATACCCGCATTAGGAGGTGGGCGCCTGATTTAAAATAAAATACCCGCATTAGAAGGTGGGCGCCTGATTTAAAATAAAATACCCGCATTAGAAAGTGGGCGCCTGATTTAAAATAAAATACTCGCATTAGAAGGTGGGCGCCTGATTTAAAATAAAATACCCGCATTAGAAGGTGGGCGCCTGATTTAAAATAAAATACCCGCATTAGGAGGTGGGCGCCTGATTTAAAATAACATACCCGCATTAGGAGGTGGGCACCTGATTTAAAATAAAATACCCGCATTAGGAGGTGGGCGCCTGATTTAAAATAACATACCCGCATTAGGAGGTGGGCGCCTAATTTAGAATAAAATACCCGCATTGGAAGGTGGGCGCCTGATTTAAAATAAAATACCCGCATTTGGAGGTGGGCGCCTGATTTAAAATAAAATACCCGCATTAGGAGGTGGGCGCCTGATTTAAAATAAAATACCCGCATTAGGAGGTGGGCGCCTGATTTAAAATAACATACCCGCATTAGGAGGTGGGCGCCTGATTTAAAATAAAATACCCGCATTAGAAGGTGGGCGCCTGATTTAAAATAAAATACTCGCATTAGAAGGTGGGCGCATGATTTAAAATAAAATACCCGCATTAGAAGGTGGGCGCCTGATTTAAAATAAAATACCCGCATTAGAAGGTGGGCGCCTGATTTAAAATAACATACCCGTATTAGGAGGTGGGCGCCTGATTTAAAATAAAATACCCGCATTAGAAGGTGGGCGCCAGATTTAGAATAAAATACTCGCATTGGAAGGTGGGCGCCTGATTTAAAATAAAATACCCGCATTTGGAGGTTGGCGCCTGATTTAAAATAAAATACCCGCATTAGAAGGTGGGCGCCTGATTTAAAATAAAATACCCGCATTAGGAGGTGGGCGCCTGATTTAAAATAACATACCCGCATTAGGAGGTGGGCGCTTGATTTAAAATAAAATACCCGCATTAGGAGGTGGGCGCTTGATTTAAAATAAAATACCCGCATTAGGAGGTGGGCGCCTGATTTAAAATAACATACCCGCATTAGAAGGTGGGCGCCTGATTTAAAATAAAATACCCGCATTAGAAGGTGGGCGCCTGATTTAAAATAAAATACCCGCATTAGAAGGTGGGCGCCTGATTTAAAATAAAATACCCGCATTAGAAGGTGGGCACCTGATTTAAAATAACATACCCGCATTAGGAGGTGGGCCCCTGATTTAAAATAACATACCCGCATTAGGAGGTGGGCGCCTAATTTAAAATAAAATACCCGCATTAGGAGGTGGGCGCCTGATTTAGAATAAAATACCCGCATTGGAAGGTGGGCGCCTGATTTAAAATAAAATACCCGCATTTGGAGGTGGGCGCCTGATTTAAAATAAAATACCCGCATTAGAAGGTGGGCTCCTGATTTAAAATAAAATACCCGCAATAGAAGGTGGGCGCCTGATTTAAAATAAAATACCCGCATTAGAAGGTGGGCGCCTGATTTAAAATAAAATACCCGCATTTGGAGGTGGTCGCCTGATTTAAAATAACATATCCGTATTAGGAGGTGGGCACCTGATTTAAAATAAAATACCCGCATTAGAAGGTGGGCGCCTGATTTAAAATAAAATACCCGCATTAGAAGGTGGGCGCCTGATTTAAAATAAAATACCCACATTAGGAGGTGGGCGCCTGATTTAAAATAACATACCCGCATTAGGAGGTGGGCGCCTGATTTAGAATAAAATACTCGCATTGGAAGGTGGGCGCCTGATTTAAAATAAAATACCCGCATTTGGAGGTGGGCGCCTGATTTAAAATAAAATACCCGCATTAGAAGGTGGGCGCCTGATTTAAAATAAAATACCCGCATTAGGAGGTGGGCGCCTAATTTAGAATAAAATACCCGCATTGGAAGGTGGGCGCCTGATTTAAAATAAAATACCCGCATTTGGAGGTGGGCGCCTGATTTAAAATAAAATACCCGCATTAGGAGGTGGGCGCCTGATTTAAAATAAAATACCCGCATTAGGAGGTGGGCGCCTGATTTAAAATAACATACCCGCATTAGGAGGTGGGCGCCTGATTTAAAATAAAATACCCGCATTAGAAGGTGGGCGCCTGATTTAAAATAAAATACTCGCATTAGAAGGTGGGCGCATGATTTAAAATAAAATACCCGCATTAGAAGGTGGGCGCCTGATTTAAAATAAAATACCCGCATTAGAAGGTGGGCGCCTGATTTAAAATAACATACCCGTATTAGGAGGTGGGCGCCTGATTTAAAATAAAATACCCGCATTAGAAGGTGGGCGCCAGATTTAGAATAAAATACTCGCATTGGAAGGTGGGCGCCTGATTTAAAATAAAATACCCGCATTTGGAGGTTGGCGCCTGATTTAAAATAAAATACCCGCATTAGAAGGTGGGCGCCTGATTTAAAATAAAATACCCGCATTAGGAGGTGGGCGCCTGATTTAAAATAACATACCTGCATTAGGAGGTGGGCGCCTGATTTAAAATAAAATACCCGCATTAGAAGGTGGGCGCCTGATTTAAAATAAAATACCCGCATTAGGAGGTGGGCGCCTGATTTAAAATAACATACCCGCATTAGAAGGTGGGCGCCTGATTTAAAATAAAATACCCGCATTAGAAGGTGGGCGCCTGATTTAAAATAAAATACCCGCATTAGAAGGTGGGCGCCTGATTTAAAATAAAATACCCGCATTAGAAGGTGGGCACCTGATTTAAAATAACATACCCGCATTAGGAGGTGGGCCCCTGATTTAAAATAACATACCCGCATTAGGAGGTGGGCGCCTGATTTAAAATAAAATACCCGCATTAGGAGGTGGGCGCCTGATTTAGAATAAAATACCCGCATTGGAAGGTGGGCGCCTGATTTAAAATAAAATACCCGCATTTGGAGGTGGGCGCCTGATTTAAAATAAAATACCCGCATTAGAAGGTGGGCTCCTGATTTAAAATAAAATACCCGCAATAGAAGGTGGGCGCCTGATTTAAAATAAAATACCCGCATTAGAAGGTGGGCGCCTGATTTAAAATAAAATACCCGCATTTGGAGGTGGTCGCCTGATTTAAAATAACATATCCGTATTAGGAGGTGGGCACCTGATTTAAAATAAAATACCCGCATTAGAAGGTGGGCGCCTGATTTAAAATAAAATACCCGCATTAGAAGGTGGGCGCCTGATTTAAAATAAAATACCCACATTAGGAGGTGGGCGCCTGATTTAAAATAACATACCCGCATTAGGAGGTGGGCGCCTGATTTAGAATAAAATACTCGCATTGGAAGGTGGGCGCCTGATTTAAAATAAAATACCCGCATTTGGAGGTGGGCGCCTGATTTAAAATAAAATACCCGCATTAGAAGGTGGGCGCCTGATTTAAAATAAAATACCCGCATTAGAAGGTGGGCGCCTGATTTATGTCGTCGTGATAGTTAATGTGTGGACATAAGCGATGCAAAAGTTAAGTAGATGAGAATGTGACCCTGTAAGTCGAAATACCGTTCTTCGCATCGATATAACACGGTTGGGAACATGTAGGTCAGCATGACGTCTTTGTACAATCTCCAAATAGGAAAGTGATCCTTTTGGTGAGCTGCGATGCGGAGATCCCTTGCGAATTTGCTCATAAATGTTGCAGCTTCCCTGCTTCTTTCCACCTGAAGAACATGTACTCAAATAAATTTATAAGTTTGGGGAGGGGGAGTTGATTTGCGTTGACTTTGTAGCTTTGGCCTTGATACTTGTATGTCCTGCTGATTCGGACCTGTAGCCCCTCTCTGATTCCCCGTATCGGATAGCCATTAATGAAAATATTTGTTGAAAACAATTTGTTTATAACAAGTGTGCATATCAAGAAAATTACATTGAACTCTAATGAAAATGTTTGTTGAAAATAATTTGCTTATAAGAAAGTATGCATATATATAAATGTCTGTCGAGCAGTGACATGCGGTGAAACAAAACAAACGTCTTATCCAAAATCCTTCTGGCTGAATACTTTGTTGGCCGACACTTTTTCCATGTCTATCGGCGTCTTCTTGCAGTAGACCCTTAAACTTTTGCCCCAGTTTCTGATATATGAGGATGCTGAATCTTTCAACTGGACCAAGTCGAGTCTTGTGTGGCCTGCTTGGTTGTTCTATCAAGGCGATCCGAAGGGTGCACTTTGTCATATGTGAGAAAAAGGAAAAAGATTTACTAATGGTGGGACCGAAGCCGATTTAGGCCGCCTACGTATCCCCATGAGGAAATCAGGTCATAACGTAGTTCATTACAAGCAAAGGGGATTGTAAGGGTTTTCTGAAAAAATGGGACCGAAGACGATGTGGCCGCCTACGTATCCCGCCGAGGGAATCAAGTCATAACGTAGTTCATATTACAAAGAAATGTGTTTTTGGGGAAATTTACAATCTAAGAAATGGAACCCGACATGGGTTCTTTGCGTATCCCGCCAGGGAGCGCAACTTTTACAACATAAGAAGTGCATTACATAGAAAAATCCTAAATGTAGTATCTTTTCACTGCATCTGCGTTGATAGCTTTTGGCCATACTTCACCGTCCAGTTCAGCTAGAATTAATGCTCCTCCAGTCAACACCCGGTGAACCATATAAGGCCCTTGCCAGTTAGGTGCGAATTTTCCTTTAGCTTCATTTTAGTGTGGGAATATGCATTTTAGCACCAATTGCCCCGGTTTGAAATTCCTTGGTTTTACTTTCCTGTTGAAAGCTTTGGCCATTCTGTTTTGATAAAGTTGCCCGTGACAGACTGCGTTCAATCGCTTTTCATCGATCAACATCAATTGTTCGTACCTATTCTGTATCCATTTTGCTTCGTTTAGCTCGGCTTCTTGGATAATTCTCAAGGATGGTATTTCCACTTCTGTTGGTAACACAGCTTCTGTTCCATAGACCAATAGATACGGCGTTGCCCCAGTAGAAGTCCTGATTGTAGTGCGATAGCCCAAAAGTGCAAAGGGCAAATGCTCATGCCAGTGTTTGTAATTATCAATCATCTTTCGCAATATTCTTTTGATATTTTTGTTGGCTGCTTCGACTGCTCCGTTCATCTGAGGTCGATATGGAGTGAAATTCCGGTGAGTGATCTTAAACTTTTCGCATATCTCATTCATCAGATTACTGTTAAGATTGGCTCCATTGTCTGTTATAATCTACTCAGGAATTCCAAATCGGCAAATGATGTTATTGCGGACAAAATCAACTATCACTTTCTTTGTCACTGACTTGTGGGACGATGCTTCTACCCACTTTGTGAAATAGTCAATTGCCACTAGAATGAATCAGTGTCCATTTGATGCGGCAGGTTCAATAGGGCCAATGACATCCATGCCCCAAGCTGCGAATGGCCAATGAGAGCTCCTCACATTGAGTTCGTTAGGAGGTACCCTGATTAAATCGCCATGAATCTGGCATCGATGGCATTTTTGCACAAAGTGAATGCAATCTGTTTCCATGGTCATCCAAAAGTACCCTGCTCTTAGAATCTTCTTTGCTAAAGTGAAACCATTCACATGAGGCCCGCACGCGCCTCCGTGTATCTCTTCAACTAAAATGCTTGCCTCTCGGGCGTCGACACATCTTAACAAACCTAGATTTGGAGTCCTCCGATAAAGGATTTCTCCGTTTAGGAAGAAATAGTTTGCTAACCTCCAAAGTGTCTTCTTTTGTGTGCTGGTTATGCTTTCTGGATATTCGCCTGCTTCGAGATACCTCTTAATGTCGTGGTACCAGGGCTTCCCATCCAACTCTTCATCTATATGGAAACAATAGGCCGGCTAATCCGATAAATTCACCTTGATGGGATCAATGTAATTCTTGTCCGGATGTTGAATCATGGAGGACAGAGTTGCCAGAGCATCAGCGAACTCATTTTGAGTTCGTAGGATATGCTTGAATTCTATCTCGCTGAACCTTTTGCACAATTCTTTCACGCAATGCAGGTAGGGAAGTTTCTTCACGTTTTTGGTGGCCCATTCGCCTTGTACCTGATGAATCAATAAGTCTGAATCACCTATAACCAACAATTCTTGAATGTTCATATCAACGACCATTCTAAGTCCGAGTATACAGGCTTCATATTCTGCCATATTGTTGGTGCATGGAAATCGGAGCTTCGCCGAAATTGGGTAGTGTTGACCTGACTCCGATACCAACTCCTTTGAAGTTTGCAGCTCCGTCGAAGAACATTCTCCAACCTGGGTAATCTTCGGAGATATCTTCCCCAACAAACAATACCTCCTCGTCCGGAAAATAAGTTCGGAGAGGCATATATTCTTCATCTACGGGGTTTTCAGCCAGATGGTCGGCTAGTGCTTGTCCTTTGATAGCCTTTTGGGTAACATATATGATGTCGAATTCACTTAACAAGATTTGCCACTTTGCTAGCTTCCCAGTGGGCATGGGCTTCTTAAAGATGTATTTGAGTGGGTCCATTCTAGAGATGAGATAAGTGGTATATGCAGACAAATAATGTCTAAACTTCTGTGCAATCCATGTCAAGGCACAACAAGTGCGCTCCAGCAAAGTATATCGAGCTTCATAAGGTGTGAACTTCTTGCTTAAGTAGTATATAACTTGCTCCTTCTTTCCTATTTCATCATGTTGTCCTAGCACGCATCCAAATGCATTTTCTAACACAGACAGATATAACAGCAACGACCTTCCGGGTTCTGGAGGCACCAAAACAGGTGGGTTAGACAAGTATTCTTTGATTCTATCAAAAGCTTGCTGGCAATCCGATGTCCACTTGGTAGCAGCGTCTTTCTTCAGTAGCTTGAATATTGGCTCACATATCACTGTTGATTGTGCTATGAACCTGCTGATGTAGTTGAGGCGACCAAGGAAACTCATCATGTCCTTTCGACTCTTTGGAGGAGGCAAGTTTTGAATAGCTTTTACCTTCGAGGGGTCCAATTCAATACCCCTTCTACTTACGATGAAACCTAACAGCTTCCCAGCAGGGACACCAAATGCGCACATTGCGGGATTTAATTTAAGGTTATACCGTCTCAGTCGGTCAAAGAACTTCTCTAAATCTGTCAAGTGATCTGAAGTCCTTCGCGACTTGATAATAATGTCATCCACACAGACCTCAATTTCTTTGTGGATCATATCATGGAAAATGGTAGTCATGGCCCTCATGTAGGTGGCACCTGCATTCTTGAGTCCGAACAGTATTACCCGATAACAGTATACTCCCCAAGGTGTAGTGAATGCTGTCTTTTCTGCGTCTTCTTCATCCATCAAGATTTGGTGGTAACCAGCGAAGCAATCAACAAATGATTGCAATTCATGCTTCGCACAGTTGTCATTGAGTATGTGAATATTTGGAAGAGGGAAGTCATCCTTCGGGCTGGCCTTGTTGAGATCCCGATAATCCACGCACACCCGTATCTTTCCATCTTTCTTTGGCACAGGTACAATATTGGCCAACCAAGTGGGGTATCTTGTGACTCGAATGACCTTTGCATAGAATTTCTTGGAAACCTCTTCCTTGACCTTTAAACTCAAATCAGGCTTGATTTTCCTTGGTTTTTGTTTCACCGGAGGGCAGGACGGATCAATAGGCAATCTATGCGAAATAATATATGTGCTTAGCCATGGCATATCGTCATAAGACCAAGAAAATACGTCGATATATTGCCTCAAAAGATCCGTCAGCTCTTTCCTTTGTGGGCTGCTCAGATGGACGCTGATTCTCGTTTCTTTCACATATTCTGCATCTCCCAAATTTACTGCCTCAGTTTCATCTAAATTTGGCTTTGTCTTACTCTAAAAACGCTCCAATTCATCTGTCAATTCTTATGGCTGCGAGTCTTCCTCATACTCTTTGAAGTCCTGTTCATTGTTTGGATTCTGTTTGTTTGTTTCATTACATGTCACATTCACATTATCGACAGATTTATTAGTTTGCATGCTGAAAGAGAAAAGAAAATTAGTAAACAAAATAAATTTTAAAATAGCAAAAGCAATGTGGATTTGTCATTTAAGCTTTCAATAGATGGAGGCAAAACACATTAAAATGCAATGATGCTATTCCAGCCTCAATTAGAATCACATTGTTTCATAAAGTACTAAGGTAATTTCTACCAAGCTTCCCGGAGAAACAGGGCCGGGGCACAGGTCCAATTTTCCAAAATATCTCCTTGTTCTGCATCCCAAATGGTTGGGCCTTCAGCAAAATCATCCAGAATTACATTGCATTCCACTTCTTCTCCTGTGATGAAAAGACTTTTGAGTCCTTCCGTGAGGTTGTCTGCACCATCTTCCTTTGACTCCTGAGCATCATCTGCCTTGACGAATGACTGATTCAGAGGCGGAACAGGTTTTGGCAGGGGAGTATCCTTTTTCTTTCGGAGGTTGACTGATAAGACTTCTTCAGAAGTGGGTTCGTATCCGAGACCAAAAGTATCCCTTTTTACTGAGCAAGTGAACCGGCTCTACCATACCTTCTAAATTCAATCTGAGGCCTTGACCGGGCTTAAAGCCATTCTTCAACATTTTCCTGGGCCACCATCGTGAGAACCCGGGGTAATTTCAGTTTTTCCGCTTTGGAGGCACATGTAATTTCTCTGATATGGAAAACAGACCCATCCAATATATCTACGCTTTCAATAGTAGGGATTTGGCCTTCGGAACATATAGAATTGCTCCCTTCTCCGTGTATCACGACCTCGTGATGATCCCAGACAAACTTCAGGCTCTGGTGTAGGGTAGAAGGAACTGCACCAGCCATATGGATCAAAGGTCTTCCCATTAGTAGGTTATAGCCAGTAGATATGTCTAACACTTGGAATTCCACGATGAACTCTACGGGTCCTACTTGCAATGTCAAGTCCATTTCTCCCATAACGCTCCTTTGGGCTCCATCAAAACCTTTAACTCTCACATGACTTTCGTGAATCTTTCCAATGCTAATTCCCAAGGCTCGGAGAGTCGCCACAGGACAAATTTTGACGGCTGAGCCTCCATCAATCAACACCTTAGAAATGAACTTGTTCATGCACTTTACAGTTATGTTCAAAGCTTTGTTGTGGCCCAAACCCTCAGGTGGTAATTCTTTGTCATGAAAAGAGACTTTATGGGCCTCTAAAATCAGTCCGACCAAGGCCGAGAGTTTCTCTCCAGTGGTCTCTCTCGGAACATACGCTTCTTTGAGTACTTCTAATAAAGCACGTCCGTGGGTCGCGGAATTCATCAACAATGATAGCAAAGAAATTTTAGCCGGTGTTTTCTTCAATTGTTCTACAACGGAATACTCCTTGGTTGGCATTTTTCTCCAGAACTCTTCCACTTTGGTCTCTGTTATAGCCTTTTTTGGATTGTCTGCAGGGGCATAACATCGCCCGAATCTTGTCATATCAGCGACGACAACTTCTACAATTTGTTTCTCTTTTCCCCTGCTCCTTTCCCCAATCGAATTGCTCCAAGGGACAGTTTTGGTATCAAAAGACGGCGTCACTATCCGCGATTTCGGAGGAAGTACTTCCACTTCAAACGGTGCCCTCTCTTGAACTGTAATTATAGGGGTGATAAAGGCCGATGATTCAACCTTTTCCTCTCTTCGGACCGACACAATGGTCCCTTCCAAACTGCTTTGTTCATCAACAGTAATCATGTTTACATTGGCATTGTCATGATTTGGCAAGGGGTTATTATTTACGTTAGGGGAGGTCCTTTCAGTTGAATAATTCCTTCTTTGATCAACACCTCGATCTTATCTTTGAGGGCAAAGCAAACCCCAGTGTCATGTCCAGTGATTCCAGAGTGGTATGCACAATGCTTAGTCTCATCGTACGATATGGGAATAGGATTGGGGATATGCCCTGGGATGGGCTGGAGTATTCCTGCGGTCCTCAATCTTTCATACAACTGGGCTAAAGGTTCGGCTAAAGGTGTATATATTTTGACTGGCCTTCTTTCGTGATTCGCACGGGGTTTGAGAGCATTTGGTGGATGGGCTCGTGGATGAGGTGGATATGCGGGATGATATTGTGGGGAATTTCGATAGGTAGGTGGTCGTGGTGGGCTATATATTGGCTGGGTATGATAGACAAGGTAGGGAGTAGGCGAGTGTTGACAATAAGGCTGAGGGCTTTGTGTTCTTTGGCTATAGTAGGAGGGCTGAGGATTTTGGGTGTTTTGATTATAGTAGGGAGGCTGGGATGATGGGCTTTGGTAGGTTGGCATTTAGTTGGACCTATGTTCCTGGACCACCATGATAGGAGACGCTCCGTCCCTCCTCTTCTTAATTGCTCCCAAAAATGAGTCTGACTGAATGGCCTTACTCGTCGCCTGCAATGCAGCCAAGTTTGTATTCTTCCTGTTTTGATACCCTTTTCTATGAAATCTCCCATTCTTACAACTTCAGAGAAATTCCGTCCTATGACGCTTATCATTCTTTCATAGTAAGTTGCATCCTTCATAGATTGCACAAAGAGCGTGGTCATCTCACTTTCCGCCATCGGGGGCTGGACCTTTGCTGCTTCCGCCCTCCACCTCATGGCATATTCTCTGAAGGTCTCTGTAGATTTTTTCTCTAATTTCATTAAATAAAATCTATCTAAGACTGTGTCAGTGTTAAACCTGAATCTATCTACAAAATTATGTGTCATTGCGCCCCAGTTATGCCATTTTTGTGGTTCCTAGCTTGTGTACCAGTCGAGCGCTTCTCCTGTCAAACTCCTTATGAACAACTTCAGTATGATGGCATGGTCCCTACCCACTCCAACCAGCTTGTCACAGTACGATCTTAAATGAGCGCGAGGATTTCCTTTTCCATCAAATAAGTCAAATTTTGGCACCTTATATCCGATAGGCAACTGAACGTCGGGATGCATACAGAGATCTTCGTACTCGAGTCCTTCATACCCCTTGCTGGGTTGAATGTTTTTGAATGCTTCTTTTAGGCTATGAATTTCTCTTGCTATACTTTCATCAGTTCTAATCCTTACTTGCCTTTCCATCTCTTCATATTGGTCTATCTCCTGAGGAGGTATGTTTGGTATGGTAGAAGTAAAGGGTTGGGCTTCCATTGCATATACTGGTGGCATATACTGCTTATTAGTGATATGTGCCATCGGTATTTGTTGAGGTTGCCTGGTAATTTTGTGTAAGAGGGATATTTTGGACGAGTGGGGTAGTTTGGGTAAGTGGAGCTTGAGACGTATATGGAGCTGTGAAGTATACTGGGTCATTTTGTAGCGGGCTTTGTTGTGGACTGGCCTGTGGGTTCATAGAATGCGGATTGGTGCGCTGCGGGCTGGCGAGTTGAGGATTGGTTTTGCTTAGTAAGGGATTTCGGGGAAGGTTCTGGGGAAATGATGGTTCAGGAGATGGAAAGGTTTGTGGTGCAGTTGCGCTCGTCCCTTGTTCAGGCAGTGGAGTATTGATACTGATGGAAAGATTGGTAAGATTCCGGAGCCGTTCGATCTCAGTCTCCATAGTTGCCATTTGCTGCAATAGTTGGGCGAGGTATTCATCCTGGACGGAAGTATTTCTCCTTTCCGATGTCTCTGGTTCACCTCCCGGAAGAGCGACAAGTCCCAAACCGGTTTGTTCGGATGCCCCTGAATCAGTCATTTTATCGGATAATTGTGCCTTGGATCTCGTGAAGTAGGGGTGTTCCGCCAGTTTCAATCAACGCGAATCAACTTTTGGGAAATAAAGCGGGCAAAATAAACCTTCTTCAAAAATGAAGCAAACCAAGTAAGTATGAGACGGGTAATTATCGCTTCAAATAGACATGTACAGAATGTGAAGCAGTAAACAAATAGCAAGCAGATTGTAGGGAAATTAAATGCGCGTCCTAATATGCATGGGGCCTCTCTTATGCTAGAGGTGGGCCTAAACGCCAAATATGCGAGATACTGATAAATTGATCCAAGCCAGTGATTGAGATGGTTTTTGTTAGAAATAAAGGTTGACTTTTACTGTAATAATAATGCGTACAATAATAAAGCTGATAACATAAGATATTCTTATGATCCATTTCTAAATCTTGCTCTTGATCATAGAGGTAAAGATGAAACCCTAACATTGCTAGGTCCAGCTCCTGCGTCCTCTAGATATTGTACTACGTTTTGCATTTGATGCCACATTTCGGGGGTAACGACTGTGTCTCTGAGCCGGAAATTTCTTACCTGAATTGTTGTGCCAATATCTTCAAAACCTCGCTCGCCTTCAGGACTATGGTCTGTACTACCGCGATCCTCTCGTAGCCACACGTGATATTCGGGGGTACCTCCTGCCTGACTATCTCCAATATCCATTGTGTCAATGTCGTTCCATTCATCGAGGACTTGCCTAGCTCTAGGGACAATGAAATTCGGCCCGAATTGAACTTCAGAAACCCTCATATTTGCTTGGAGGGGGATTATTTGCTCTAGTCCAAACTGTCGGAGTATGCGGAGGGGAGCGTATGGTTGGAGGCCTTTCAACCCGACAAGCTCAATATAATAAAGCCTTTTGCATCTTATATAGGCTTTCTTAGTGTTCGGGAGCAGCGGATATTTCCATTGGATCTGATCACCGGTGCGGGATGCCAAAAACTCATACCAATCATTGACGCCGACTGGCGACACAAATCGTTTCGTCCTGTCGTAAAAACTGACGATTTTGTTCGACTCGCTGAAGCATATGTCTACCATATTCGGGCGCTGATAGAAGTGTTCCATTGCCCATATCTGTATAATAAGGTTGCAGCCTTCGAAGAAACTCGTTTCACCTCTTTTACATTTCCCTAAAGCCCGAAATATCTCTGCTAAGATCATAGGGGCCAAAGCGAGTTATGCGCCGTCTACTCCTTCGAAAAGTGCCTGTGCCACAGAGCATATGCAAGTACTGATCTTTCCATACTAAAGTGGGAATATCAGACACCCTAGTAAAGCGACAGTAAATGCAATAGGTCGTTTGGTCCGCCAATGATCGGGGTGCAGGAGAATTAATTTTTGAATGTCTTATAACCGTCTCGACAACCGTACCTCTCATAAAGATAATCCAACGAGACCCAGTTATTTTCGAAGCACCGGAGTTTCTTAGTGTTCTTTAGCCCTAAGTAGCGGAGAAATTTCTTTCTGGATTGACAATGTGGGATAATTTGTCCTCTAACCTGGTAAATCAAGTTAGTGAAATAGGTGATTTCTTCCAAAGTGGGAGTCATCTCAAAATCTCTTAATCTGAAGACAACCCTATCTGGATCCCAAAAATGGATTAGTGCTCTGACTAAATGTTGATCGGGGAAGATGTCGAACAATGAAATGAGGCAGCCCAATCTCCTCCTAATTTCCATCTGGCTGCCAAGGTCGAAGCTTGTCCACCATATTTTCAGTTTACTCGAAATTTCACTCACCATCCTGACTTGCGGCACAAACTCCATCTATAACAAAATATACAAAAAATGAATATGCATTTTCCAATTTTGGCATAATGTTTAGGCTTGGATCCGTCAATCAATATCCTGCTACACATAATATGTTGAATGGTCGCTGGGTCGTGAGACCCACAAACAATTTGGTGGATTCCTTAATTGTGGAGTCGATGCCAATGATCGACCCACCTAAGGTGTATGTATGCATGACTTAAATAAAGGGTGGTATAGCTCTATCCTAAATTTTCTAAGATTTGGCTGTCTAGACTCAAGGTTCCCGAGCGGACTACTCGAGTGAGAAGGCTACGCGGCCACCGGATGGTCCGGACACTCCGCGCATACGCCAACTCTCCTAAAATTTGGTAGATTGAAAGAAATTTAGCGGGTGCGCAAAACACACCTCGCGTGTTGTGTGTGATAGTGTCAATTTTCCAGAATGGAAGAAATATGAGCGAAATGCCAATTTAAGGAAAGCAGTAAGAGAATATAGCATTTAAAGCAGTTTATGCAAAACTTCACAAATGAAACATATCAAAGCATTAAATCAAATAATTAGCAAAAGTAAAGCGCAACAATAATTAACCGAATTTTGCTATGGTTAAGAACCTGATTTCCCCAGCGGAGTCGTCATGCTGTCGCGCCCGTTTTTAACCCGCGAGGGTCTAAGCGGAGTGCAACGTATCCGGTGATTCCTGGGTATGATTAAGGAGTCGCCACCTAATTATTTATGGTGAATTAGGGCACCTAAATGTTAACTAAATGCTGCAATATAACTCCAATTCTAAGGTCTGTGAAACTAATGTGATTCTAAGTAAGGGTTCTTTATTATCCTAAAGGGAAGGGGTTAGGCATCCTTTAAGATCCGCTAACTTGCGGTTATCCGGTCAAACTCAGGTTAATATTATACTACAAAAAATGCATGTTTAAAGTATGAAGTTAAAAAGATGTTTGCAAATAATTAAGGAAAGAGACGCATTTTGTACATGTATGCATTTGCATGGTATAAAAGAAAAAGACATATAAAGTTGAGAAAGTATGCATTTGTGACAATAAATAGCAAGGAGAAAAACGATTTACTTATAATGCCAAAGAAGCAACTTTTGGAAATCATTTTGAGTTGTACAATTAATAAAGTGAACAGAAGATGATCAAAGTTTATTTTGAAAATTTTAAATATGCATGACGAGCCTAAAAATAAATAAACTAGCGGAGGATTTCTAAGTTTGAATTAACCGAGCCTACAAATGAATAAACTAGTGACGGTTTTTAAACTACCCTATTAATTATCCATTCATGAGCTAATTATTCTAAATATCCTAACAATCACACAAACTTTAAATAATTATTACATGCCCAAAAATAGAAATAACGGAATTAAAGAGTAATAATAAAAGGGGAACTAAGGCGGATGACGATGTCATCTAGCCCTATTTGTTTTGAAATCCCGAGGTTGGAGAATGCAAGGAGTGTGAATGCGGGTCTTCGTTTGACAATAGTCATGATGAGTCTCATAAAGAGACTCTTCGTTGCTCCCAATGCATTTCATGTAAAACAAAAGAAAAGAAAAGAATTAGTGACGGAACATGAAAATATATACATAATCCAATAAACAATTGATATAAAAAATAAAAAATAGAACCCAACAAAGGCCCAATCAAAAACTCTCTATACTATTGGGAGTCATGGGCCCTATCTCAAGGAAAAAATGAGGAGAAAACATGCCCAAACTCAGAGAATCAGATTCGAGAATATACTAGGCCCACTTTCAAATATTCAATTAACATATAAGGGTTGATATACACAAGATATTTCCAAATATACATATGATATACTTAGAAATATACAACCTCGATATACATCTAATTTATACCTATGTCTATACCTTATATACTTTTAAAGTATATCATTGCAAGTCCAAATCAGGGGAAGACAGACCGGCATGAACAGATTAAAGCATCAATTAACAGAAAGATGGAGGGATATCCCACATGATTTACAAAAAATAACATTCACCAGTTATGCATAACAAGCAAGCCCAGAATCAATAAATGGCAACACAAATATCTTAGCATGGTCCTAGTTGGCATCATCCAAACTTAAACAGACTTATTTTGACATATTCAGACCTGGGTTTGGATGAGAAATAGTCAAAGCAGAGTTCTCACGCATAACACTTAACTAGCATGCTTCATGATTTCTAATTCAAACACACACCATAAGAGAGAAACTCAGTGTACACGTGCTTAAGAGACGCATACAACACCAGATTCTCACTTCAATTTCCTATGGGAAGGCAAACAAAAATGGTCACATCATCATTTAAATGCCAATATCTCAAGTATGCAGGGGTTTCCCCACTTATATGTTGGGTATAATGATATTTATACAAACATGATATAACATGACCAACAGATACACTTAACAGGGGAAAAGATGAACAGTCACAAAATGACGCTCTTAAATAAGCAGGAACAACTATCATGAACTGGACAGCGGTAACAAAATAACGCTCTTATACATATTTATAAGCATGCTAGGGGAGAAGGCAAAGAAGAAAATTAGACTCTATTACTTTCAAGTCACGAAGGGACATTTGGACAGCTCACATAACACATATTTAATAAAACTTCTGTCAATACTATACATGAGATTTAGGTGGATAACATCAAAATGTAGGCAAACATCCAGGATATGATCATTCATATTATAGCCCTTAAAGTGAAACAACTATATGCTAGTCATTCATACTACAAATCTCATTCCAAACAAACACACACATTAATGAAACCAGGTTTGGACTTCAACATAGCATATTTAGACAAGAACAAACAATTGAACAAATCAATATCATAGGGTATTCAACTAGTCATATCATAATTCTACATAAAATGTACTAGAACTCAAATGATTCTACGTACAACCAGGATCAAACTATATGCATATCACAAGACACCTATCTAATTATCATTACAACTTTTCTCGGCAACAAGCCATGCTAAACTTAACGATGGTGATCAATCCACACTTAGACTATGTACATATTTAAGTCAACAAGCTCGGCTATAGTCCAAATCAGAGCCATATAATCTTAACAAACTGTTGGTATCATTTAACACGGTCATAGTGACTAAATATTTGAAATTAATAATTACACAATACTTAATACTTGCAGGACCCAATCATATATTAAGCACATAACACATTTACAGACTATTAAGCTGATTAGAACTAATCTGGGAATTTTAAACTAATACACACAATAATAAGTAAACTAGAGGAATTTGAATTTACTGACCTTCTCCGGGTAGCGAACCGAGGCGTGTTTCAAATCGTCGACCCGCTCGGAGATGTTATTTTGGAATTTTAATTTTTGCGATTTCGGAATTCTGATTTTTGGGATGCTGATTTTTTCTGAAATAGGATTCTGCTTTTGTAAGTCTGTTTCTGACGTCTGACCCGACCCGGAAGTAACCCGACCCGGAAGTGACCCGAAAACAGTGGAAAAATAGCAAAAATTCAGATTCTTTAACACCTAAAACCCAATAATTTCGGACCGTTAAGGTGAAGAACATATGCAAAAGAAAGAAATGTTCTTAAGAAAATTTCAGATTTTTTTAGTGAAGAACAACACCAATAAAAATACAATACGACTGAAGATTTGAATCTAATAGTTAGAACTCAAAAATCGAATTAAAAACTCCCCAAAAGAACCTTTTTTATCCGAAAAAGAACCCTCCAAATAGATGCAAAGGGGGGGGGGTTATAGGTATCAACCTCAACGTTCAACACCCCTCATACCCCCCCTAAAAATGAATTTGAATTTCAAAATAAAGGGGACAAAATCTGATTTTTTGGGGCGATTTCTTGGGGCATGTGTTGTGATGGTCTGAGTGGATAGGTTAAAGTGGACTTTCGATTTGAAAATCCATGTTGAGAACGGGTTTCCATACAGTGGGTCGGAAGTGGGACTTTTGGGCTGACGGAAAGTGGTGACAGTAGGGATGGTGGGGGTTGTGGGGCCGTTAGGGCAGAGGGGTGGTTGATGGGTGCTGTTGGGATGTCGGCGAGGGGTTGGGGCAATGAGGCAAGGTACTGTTCGACGGAGGTAGGGGTTGGGGAAGTGAGGCAGGGGACATTGAGGGAGGAAGGCCGTGGCTGAAGTAGTAGGTGGGGGTGTTTGATGGGACTTGGGGCAGTGACGGGACACCAAGGGGGAACCGTGATGAAATAGCCGGATATTAGCACTATGTATGCCATTTTGTATGAGAGGGGAAGTGTTTGGGTCATTAAGGAAGTCGTAATCAGTGACTTGAAGTTGTTGGATGTTTGCAAACGGGAAAACGTTTTCCTCGAATGTGACATGGAGAGAGACTAGGATTTTATGCGTGGATAAATCATAGCATAAGTACCCTCTATGGTTCGATGGGAAACCTAAGAAGACGCAAGGAGAGGTGCGAGGTGCTAATTTGCGAGGGGCCGTAGAGGCAAGATTTGGGTAGCATAGACAACCGAAAATCCGAAGCTAATCATATGAAGGGATTCGACGAAATATAATTTCGGTAGGGGTTTTATTTTGAAGGGTACAGGTAGGTAATATATTAAGAAGGTATTCTATAATTTTTAACGCGTATACCCAAAAGGGAGGAGGAAGAGAGGCATGAAAGAGCATTGTACAAATCATATTGTTAATGGTGCGTTGTAGTCTTTCGGCATTACCATTTTAAGGTGAGGTATGGGGCACGAGAATCGAAACAACATGCCATTATCCGCACAAAATTTATGAAAGGGGGAATTGTCGAACTCACGACCTTTATCACATTGAAAAGTTTTGATGTTCTTCTCAAACTGGGTTTTAACATACGCCTGGAATTCTAAAAAAGTGGAGTAAACTTGGGACTTATATTTTAGAGGATAAACCCAAATAAAATGAGAAAAGTCATCCAAAAGCACCAAATAATAGTTGTGACCCAGATTGCTAGTAATAGGGGATGTCCATAAATCCGCATGAATGATATCAAAAGGAGAAAAAAGTTACACTTAAGGAGGACGTAAAAGGTAGTCTAACATGCTTTCCTAGAGGACAAGAGTAGCAATTGATGGTATAGTTCCCTTTATTAAATTGAATTAAATTTTGACTTCTAAAAAAATTTAAAACTGGTGCCCCTGAGTGCCCAAGTCTACCGTGCCAAGTTGATGGAGAGATTGTGTCTAGAGAGGTTTGTTGATTGACATTTGCAGTGGAAGTAGATGAGAAAGGATAGAGGTCCCCCAAACTATTACATCTAGTAAGACTTGTACCCATACATAGGTCCTTTACAGAAAAACCAAAAGGGTCAAACTCAATAGATACTGAATTGTTACTAGCAAATTTCCTAACAGAGATTAAGTTTTTAATGATATTAGGAGCATATAGGACGGTTTTGAGGGAAAATGGAGGGTGAGGTGGTGGAGTTTGAATGGTGCCATAGCCTTGAATTGGAATGTGATTGCCATTTTCCACCAGAATAGATTGAGGATTATTCAAGTTGAATAGTTACGGAAGATTACATGAGTTACAAGTGAGGTGGGAAGTGACGCCCGTATCCATGTACCAAGCATCGTCGGGAGAAGCCATGTGGTCGCCGGAAGTGAGGGGAAAGAAGAGGTTGTAGAGGCTACAAAATTTTGAGGAAGAGAAATTGGATTCTGATGTAGGTGAAGAAATGCTAGAGCTTGAAGTTAAGAAACCCACAAAGAATGTTCTTTTAGGGCTCAATCACATTCACAGCAGAGGAATCATCCACTGTGACATCAAGCATGACAATATTCTCCTTGTGGGAACTGATGAGATTGCAAAGATCGCTGATTTATGCACAAATTGCTTATTGTACGGTACAAGGGGTTTGAGAGGAGGCTAGGGTTTGACTTCTGATACTATGTAGAATATTGTAATTCTCGTTGGTTGGAGGCTTCTCATTTATGCAATATATATAGGTGTTTACAATTACAAAACCTAATTGGAGAAGGATCTCTACTTTACATAATTACACTAGAATAATAATTACAGAATATATGGAGAATATTAATATATTCTCTATCACACTGTTATATATAAAAACTGAGATTTATTATTCTTAAAAAGGATCACAGCTTACATAACAAAAAAGAGAAGCTGGGGTACTAGAAGTGAACACATTATTTAGTACACCATACTTACATAGTAGTAGTTAACTAAAGAAAATTGCACTCACTCTTTTTACATACACACGCACTATTTTTTTTGGGCTAAAAGTAACTAATTAATGTCCACCTCTAGCTTATATTATTCTTCCTCAACAAAAACACATCGCATTATTATTATTATTATTATTATTGTTATTGTTATTATTGAAGTCGAATATATATAATTAATTAAACCCATATAGCTCCAGCCCTTTTAAGCATTGGCTTTAAGGAGCGTTGAAGATGAAGACTCATAACTTCATTTTCACCACCGACCAGTTCACCGCCGATGAATACGGCGGGAACCGTAGGGTTACAGCCGAGCCTCGAGAGGGCGGCTTCGATCTCTTGCCCTCTCTGCATCTCATCAAGCTCATGAACGGCAGGGTGAACGCCGAGGTCACAGAAGAGAGACTTAATGGTGTGGCTCATGCAACAAGAATTCTTGCTGAAGATCACCACTGGCTTTTCAGCTACCATTCTGCTTACCCTCTCCATATTACGTATTGGATAATTCAACAATGTTATTTAGGGTTTGGAAAGTGAAGAGAATAATAATATGGCCAAACAAATTGTTTGAGGTTTAGTGATGACTTGTGGTTTATGTGTAGGGACGTTGATGAGTTTTGAGGTGAGAAAAAAAGAAGCATCAACAAGACATATTTATAGATAGAAAGTGTAGATTTGTTGAGGTTGTAAAAAGAATCCAAAATATGTTAAAAGTAACCACACGAGCATGATCTCATGTCTAGTTTTGATTCTCAAAACGAAGCAAAAAACGACAGCTGTCAATTTGTAGCCAAGACAATTGAAAAATATTAGAGGTATATTGTTTTTATAAGAAGGGGAAAAAATAAGTAACACATGACTATATAAAAATTTCATTCTTAAGGTTGACCTCAAAGTATAAAAATTTCTTATATAATTCTTAGCATTATATTGTGTTTAACATGAGAGCTTAAGTTCCATAATGATTTGACAGAATCTGAATTTTTTTAAACTATCAAGTTATAAAGTTGAGTTACAATTAATAAAAAGTTACTCTCTAGAAAATGCAATACTAACATTATAGCCGATTAAAAAAATTTAATGGTGTAAAGTCTTTTAGACTGTCAATATATAATCTTTAACACAATTAATTTTTGAGTTATGTTTTTTTGTAAATGCTTATGAAGAAAACTTTATGACATCCTCATTCCATATTTTTATCAAAGTAACTTTCACACTATTGGAAAGATATTTGGATAGGTTCCAAAATTTGCACGAGATCACAAATTTGATAGTGATGGATGTATATGTTGCACTACATAAAAAAAGTTTCATGTTGCACGATAACGATTCTCTGCATACGGAAATAGAGACGTATCAATGCTGCGGCTTTTCTCTTTGCTTGATATGTTAAACCATTAATTTAATCACTTTACCCCATTTTCCAATTAATTATTCTTGTTTATCAATAGATATGGAATAAAATAATTGGTCGGTGCCCCATGACTTTGACCCATCACCTTTGCATGCTTCTTGTGTTTTTGCTATGAATTTAATTAATACTATTAAAATTTTCCATTATCTTTTCGTAGTGGATTTCATGATGTTTTATTTCCTTTTTAGGTATATGATTAATGATAGTTGTTAGAAATGGATGATTAGGGAATCGGGTCGGGTTAAGATAATCTTGTTTAAGTTTTGATTATTTGTGATGCATCTCTTTCCAGGAAGAATCTGCTGAGTTGGAGAGAGGGAGAGTTGGATTTATCCAATAGGAAACTTTTTGTGGTCCGATAAATAAAGATACGCATCCAATTCACCAACAAATATATGGAAAGGCAAAAGGATAGAACTTTCGTAAATTGCATTGATGACCACATAATTAAACTCTTGCATATACGATTATATATGTGGTTGTGTCTAATTTATATATTGAAGTCAATATATAAACGGACATGCATGATCATCAAGCTCGAACATCCCAATTAGAAAAATAAAAGCTGTTTTTTAGTTTTTATTTTGTGTTGTATAAACTAACTGTTTGAATACTTTGAGATATTGAGAATAATTGCTAGAGACAATGACTCCATTTGGATGTGCGTTATGACTTTTGACTTATAAACCAAAAAAATTATAAGTTAGAAATTATAGCTTATGACTTTTAATTTATTTTTGTTATTTTAGCTTTTAAAAGTGATTTTATTTATTCAAACACTACAAAAGTGCTTAAAATACTTAAAATAAGACAATCCAAACAACCTCAATGTGTCTCAAAATATAGTAAGCTATTCTCACTTTTTCAATTTGTTTGTCTCATTTCCTTTTTAGTCTAGTTAAAAAGAATGCTTATTTCCTAAGTTGACAACTCTTTCATTTCAGCATTAATATTCCACATGATATGTTAAGACCAAAAGATTAAAAGACATTTTATTAAATAGTATATATTTTGAATTTAAGGTCATAAGATTTTTTTTTTCTTTTTAAAATTTATACCTAGTCAAATTGAGATAAACAAATTAAAACAGATGGAGTATATAAGTTGCAAAAATTCAGTTGCAAGAAAAAAACCGCACATAACAAGGAGACAAGCCTTGAGGTCCAGGATATTATCTTCCTTTGCTTTTTAACACATGTTGCTAATAGTTTACTTGATAAATTAATAACATTTCTGGCCCCCAACGAAAAATCCATTGATGGTTTCTTAGTCACGGCCAGGGTAAAATTCCATTAAACACCAAATATGTGGTACAACTTCGATAGAATTGTAACGTTTTCACGAGGCTGATCTTAATGAGTGCTTATGGAGATTCGAGGACAAGAAAAATCTACTCTTGAGAAAGAGTTTACCGAAGAGAAAATTCTACTAATAGTTATGTCTAATTTCATAGTACATGAAAGTTGATTTTGATATATAGTGTTTGTATATGCACCGTCATCTTATTAAGCATAATAAGGAACCTTTCTCGATTTTTCGGGTTTTTTACTCACAAAAAATACTGTTGGTTTATAAGGGTTTAGTGTTGAACTAATTGCTAATTTCCTATTTTTGTGTATATACTAAAAGTAAAAGGGAAAAGACACAAGTACCTCCAACCTATACCTATGATCGAGGTTTCAACTATACATCTTCCTGGGTGGGGGTGGGAGTGAACTTTTTTAAAATGAAATAAACACACCTTTAGGTGTGTGAGATGACATAAATGGGTCGTTTGATATGAAAGAAATAATCCCCTTGATTATTTTCATTAATTGAAAGGTATTTATACAAGTTACAAAATAAGAGAATCATATTCATATTCTATTCTAAAAACATTATTCTACCATGATTCTAACTATACAATTATGGTAGGTGTATCATCCTAATTTAGGTAACAAATACATTACAATATACATCAAATATATGTACCATATATACAAGATTACATTCTGTAATCTGCCCGTGGGAAGTGGGCTTCGTGATCGCCGATGGTGGCTCCGTGGTCGCCAGTGGGTTGGAGCTCTTTGCTTTGCTCCATTTTCCCGTGATATACACTTCTGTATATCGGGTGTATATCACGGGTATATTGCTATGTTTAACACACCCCCGCAGTCATAGCGGACGGTCTTCGAACGCTGAGACTGTCCCTAAAATCTTCAAAAAGGACCGCGGGTAGACCCTTCGTAAAGATGTCTGTAACTTGATAACGAGACGGAACATGGCAGACGCGAACGTGACCCTTAGCAACCTTTTCACGGACAAAGTGAATGTCCATTTCGATATGTTTAGTGCGTTGGTGCTGAACCGGGTTACCTGAAAGGTAGACAGCACTAATGTTATCGCAATATACCAAGGTTGCCTTCTGAATTGGACAATGAAGCTCCAACAGAAAATTACGTAGCCAACATGATTTGGAGACCACATTTGCTACCCCTCGATATTCGGCCTCTGCACTTGAGCGTGATAGAGTTGCCTGATTCTTCGCCGACTAGGAGACCAAGTTGTTGCCAAGGAACATACAGTAGCCAGACGTCGAACGTCTGGTGTCGGGACATCCACCCTAATCAGCATCTGTGTACGAGACAAGTGTGGATGTAGATGAAGGATACAAGTGCAAAACATAGTCTAGTGTCCCCTGAATATACCGAATGATGCGTTTGATTGCATTCATGTGCTCAACTCTGGGATTATGCATGAATAAACACACCTGCTGAACAGCATACGTAATATCCGATCTGGTAAATGTAAGATACTGGAGGGCCCCTGCAAGACTGCGATAGCGGGTCGGGTCCTCGTATGGTGCACCTGCCGCGGCACTAAGCTTGGGTTTTGCATCAAATGGAGTGGAAGTGGACTTACAGGATGACATCCCAGCCCTCTCTATGATCTCAGCAGCATACTTTCGTTGAGACAAAAACAATCCATCTGAATGACGCCTGACAACAATCCCCAAACAGTAACTCAAAGGCCCTAAGTCTTTCATAGAAAACTCAGAGCTGAGCATGGTCATGATAGACTGACGTAAGGCATCGGAAGAGGAAGTCAGAATGATATCATCCACATACAACAGGATGTAGGCCAAGGATGAACCACGTCGGTGGATGAACAAAGAATTGTCTAACCTGCTGTGAGTGAACCCAATGGTTGAAACATAGCCAGCAAACCCTGTATACCAGGCTTGTGGAGATTTCTTAAGCCCATATAAGGACTTCTTCAACAAACAAAAATGATGAGGACGGTTGGGATCCCTGAAACCCAACGGCTGATGCATATAGACTATTTCCTTGAGATCACCATGTAGGAAAGCATTCTTGACATCCAACTGATGAATAGGCTAAGTCTTTGAAAGAGCCAAGCTAAGCACAGTGCGAATGGCAGCCGGTTTGACCACCGGACTAAACGTCTCACCACAATCTATCCCAACCTGCTGAGTCATACCATCACCCACAAGTCGCGCCTTATGTCGAGAAAATGACCCATCTGAATTCTCCTTATGAGCAAAAATCCACATAGACCTGATAACATTAATACTAGATGAACGGGGCACCAACTCCCACGTCTTATTATCAATAAGAGCATTATATTCATCGGTCATAGCAATTTTCCAATTCGGGTCGTTTAAGGTGGACACAGGATTACGGGGCAAGGGGGATTTAGAAATATTAGAATGTAAATTAAAATGTCTCTTAGGTGTAAAAATACCCCGCTGACTACGAGTGACCGGTCTATGACAGACCTTTGGGAATTTGCTGGGCTCGGGACGGATAGGCCCGGCGACGGTGGGCTCTTGGCCCAAATCGAGAATCTGGGGTGGCGGACCGGTTCGAGTGGGCGGATTAGCCCAATTCTTTGGAACTGTTCTAGCGGCCCAGCGGACTCGAAACATGGGGCGGCGAACGCTGGGCCTGCTGGAGAATATTGGGTGCGGGATATGTCTGATAAATGGTGAGTAATATACGGGGATATACCATCATCCAAAAAATTATACGCACTAGGCTCGGGAGTCTGAACTTTCGTAAATGGAAATTGGGTTTCATCGAAAATCACATGGCGATTAATTATGATTTTCTTGGAGGATAAATCAAAGCATTTGTAACCCCGATGATTAGACGGATAACCCAATAACACACACGGAGTACACTGAGCCTGAAGTTTCTTAATTGTGGTGCATGGGAATAACGGATAACACAAGCACCCAAAAACCCGAAGATGAGAATAAGAAGGGTTCTTATTATATAGGATTTGGAGAGGGGAAGAATATGTCAGACCTTTGGACGGAATTATGTTAAGGAGATATGTTGCCATTTGCAGAGCATGATGCCAAAAATATGGGGGTACGGAAGCATGGAGTAAGAGGGTGCGAACAATGTTATTTATGGAATGAATTTTGCGTTCGGCTTTCCCATTTTGAGAAGATGTATGAGGGCACGAAAAATGAAAATTGATCTCATTATTATCACAGAACTCCCGAAACACCCTATTGTCATACTCTTTTCCATTATCACACTGAATATTTTTTATTTCTCTTTCGAATTGTGTTCTAATGAATGCTCTAAATTTTATGAAGATAGAAAACACTTGAGATTTATTGGCAATTAGGAACGTCCACAAAAATTTAGAATAATAATCCAAAAAAGAACATAATATCGATGACCTAACGAACTTAGAACAGGAGACGTCCATAGGTCGCTATGAATAATATCAAATGTCATTGAAGTATGAGAATTTGAGTCCACAAATGACAACTTAACAATTTTTTCTAACGAACAAGATTGACAAATTTGAGTACGACTCGTACCCTTACAAGAAATAAAGCTATTTTTATCTAAAACTGATAAAATAGAAGATCCCGGATGACCAAGGTGAGCATGCCACAAGGAAGGAGAAATGACTGCAAAAGCTGAAGGCAAGGCTTGACTCGATGGACTGAAACCGGGTGTGATAGGATACAGATCTCCCCTACTATCACATCTCATGAGAGGACTCCCCTTCTTGAAATCCTTCACAGAAAAACCAAAATGATCAAATTCAATAGAAACGGAATTGTCAGTGGTGAACTTGCGGACATACACTAAGTTTTAAATTAATTTGGGAGCATGTAAAGTATTTTTCAAGATAAGGGGTGGATTGGGGGGAGACAATGTTTTATGACCATAACCCTTAATTGGAATAGAGTTACCATTTCCGACAATTATACCATGAGGGTTGCTCAAATTGGAATAAGACGAGAGAGTACCTTGATCGGAGGTTATGTGTGTCGTTGCGCCGGTGTCTATGTACCAATTTGGATCCGGTTGCGTCAACCCAAGTGTGTGCATTGCGGCCTCAATGTCAGTGGGAGTGGGGCCTGCTGCGTGGTGGGCTTGCGGAGGCCGGGGCCCAAGAATCCCGTGAATCGGGCCGTTGGCCGTAGGCTGGAGTCGGAGTTCTTTGGGCCGGTGGCGATGGGCCGCCATCGCCGATTGTTGGGCCTGAAATCTTTGTGACCCATCGCTGACGCCGCCCTTTGGAGCATAAGTGGCGGCCTGCCCACGGCCCATCGCCTCCGGCTCCGCTAGGACCAGTAGGGTGGTGGGCCACTGTTCACTGGATGGGGCCCACTGCCTATTTATTGACCACTAAAACCACCACCGGAACTGCCGCGTTTGCCCTTGCGGTTTTTGTTTTTATTCTTGTGATTATTTTTGCCGCCACCATGGGTACGGTTTTGGCCTGAATTATCAACAAAACTCGAAGAATTTGTGGAGGACGTCATTAGGACGATGGGGCTTGCTCCGGTAGCTGCTTTTTTCGCCAAACCGGCTTCTTCCAAAGTAAGCATAGAGCAGGCTTGATAAAAAGCGGGAAGTGGGTTGCTTTGATGAAGGAGTGTCCCAACGCCGTTATAGGCCTCAGAAAGATCGGCAACCAGGTGTAGAACCAGATGATTATTTGTTACAGGTGCGCCAATATTACGGAGTTGATCTGCCAACTCTTTGAGTTTCTTGCAATATGCAGATACGTTTGGAAATTCTTCCATGCGAACTAGAGAGAATTCCTGCTCTAGTGTGACGGCACATGAATGTTGGTTATCTTGGAATATGTCACGCAATCTATTCCAGGTAGCCATAGTCGTGGTATCCGGCTCAATAATTGTTTGTAAAAGGTCAACCGAAATAGTGGAATAGATCCACTGGAGAACGGTAGCATCAAGCGTAATCCATAACTGAGGATCCTCCGCGGGAAAAGGTGTAGCAGGAGGAATTATGTGATGGATAACTTGATGGGAGATAGCGTGAATTTTAAAAATTTTGCCCACGTCGCATATTGGACGTTTTCCATCTCAAGCACAATAGAGATAATGTTCTTGACGTTAGAAACCATGTGGGCAGGATGATAATTGTTTTTAGACATATTGAAAGAACAAATGAGGGGAAATTTAAGAGAGATTTTGGAGAGCGGAAGACAAACTTTGGGCGAGAAACCCGAGGGGGGGGTTTCGGCCGAGAGGGTACAAAAGTTGGGGGAGAAAAACTTTTGTTTAGACCTAGTCTCTTGATACCATGAAAGAAATAATCCCCTTGATTATTTTCATTAATTGAAAGGTATTTATACAAGTTACAAAATAGGAGAATCCTATTCCTATTCTATTCTAAAAACCTTATTCTATCATAATTCTAACTATACAATTATGGTAGGTGTATCATCCTAATTTAGGTAACAAATACATTACAATATACATCAAATATATGTACCATATATACAAGATTACATTCTGTAATCTGCCCGTGGGAAGTGGGCTTGATGATCGCCAAAGGCTCAGTATTTGCAGTAAGAGGGTCAGACTCTTGCTTTGCTCCATTTGCCCGTGATATACACTTCTGTATATCGGGTGTATATCACGGGTATATTGCTATGTTTAACATGATAGAATACATTAGAAAAAATAATGCATACATTAACTTTGTATATTATTAATATCTTATTTGATATATTTTTTCAATCTATGTATAACTAATACAAACATTAATTATACACCCTATTTGGTATTATTTTATGAATAACTAATACATAACTGAAAGAAATAATCTCTTGATTATTTTCATTAATTGAAAGACTATTTATACAAGTTACATAATAGGAGAATCCTATTCCTATTCTACTCCTAAAACCTTATTCTACTTGGATTAAATTTATGGTAATACAATAATTATGGTAAGTGTACAATACTAATTATATTACAATATTTCCTAAACTAGGAGACTAAACATTACATAATTCATATACACTAATTACGTGTAAATATAACACACCCCCCGCAGTCATAGCGGGCGGTCTTCGAACGCTGAGACTGTCCCTAAAATCTTCAAAAAGGACCGAGGGAAGACCCTTTGTAAAGATGTCAGTTATTTGATATCTCGACGGGACATGGCAGACGCGAACTTGACCACGAGCAACCTTTTCGCGGACAAAGTGAATGTCCATCTCGATATGCTTAGTGCGCTGGTGCTGAACCGGATTACCAGAGAGGTAGATGACACTAATATTATCGCAATACACCAAGGTTTCCTTCTAAATGGGACAATGAAGCTCCAAAAGCAAATTACATAACCAACATGATTCCGAGACCACGTTAGCTACCCCTCGATATTCAGCCTCAGCACTTGAGCGAGATAGAGTCGACTGATACTTGCCGCGACACTAAGCTTGGGCTTTGTATCAACTGAAGTGGAAGTGGACTTACAGGATGACATCACAACCCTCTCGATGATCTCAGCATACTTCCGTTGAGACAAGAATAATCCATCGGAATGACGAGTGACGGCAATCCCCAAAAAATAACTCAAGGCACCTAAGTTTTTCATAGCAAACTCAGACCTGAGCATGGTCACGATAGACTGGTGTAAGGCATAGGAAGAAGCAGTCAAAATGATATCATCCACATACAACAGAATGTAGGCCAATGACGAACCACGATGGTAGATGAACAAGGAATTATCTGACCTGCTGTGAGTGAACCCAATAGTCGAAACATAATCAGCAAACCTTGTATACCAGGCTCTGGGAGACTGCTTAAGCCAATATAAGGACTTCTCCAATAAACAAACATGATGAGGATGTTTGGGATCCATGAATCCCAAAGGTTGATGCATATAGACTGTCTCCTTGAGATCACCATGTAGGAAATCATTTTTGACATCTAGTTGATGAATAGGTCATGCTTTCGAAAGAGCCAAGCTAAGCACAATGCGGATGGTAGCCGGCTTGAACCATCTGAATTTTCCTTGTGAGCAAATATCCACATAGACCTGATAATATTAATACCAGATGGACGGAGTACCAACTTCCACGTCTTATTATCAATAAGAGCATTATATTCATCGGTCATAGCAATTTTCCAATTCAGGCCGTTTAAGGCAGACACATGATTACGGGGCAAGGGGGATTTAGAGACATTAGAATGTAAATTAAAATATCATTTTGGTGTAAAAAACCCCCCGTTGACTCCGAGTGACCGTTATATGACTCGAGGAAGAATTGGGTGGAATTTGGGAATTTGCTGGGCTCGGGACGGACTGGCCAGTAGGCAGTGGGCCTGCTGGCCCAACTCGGGAAATAGGGGTAGAAACTGGACAAGTTCCAGAATTGGGCTGGACTGGCCCAGTGGTGATACTAGTCCATGCAGTAGGTGACGGTCCAGTGGGGCCAGCGGGCAGTGGGCCCACTGGAGAATTTTGGGTGTGAGATACGTCCAAAAAATACTGAAGAATATACGGGGATATACTATCATGCAAAAAATTATACGAACTAGGCACGGGAGTATTAACTTTAGCAAATGGAAATTGGGATTCATCAAAGATGACATGACGATTAATGATGATTTTATTGAAGGTTAAATCAAAGCATTTGTAACCACGATGATTAGATGGAAAATCCAAAAACACACACGGAGTAGACCGAGCCTGAAGTTTGTTAATTGTGGTGGATGAGAATAACGGATAACATAAACACCCAAAAACCCGAAGATGAGAATAAGGAGTCTTATTATATAAAATTTGAAGGGGGGGAGAATATGTCAGACCTTTGGAAGAAATTATGCTAAGGAGATATGTAGCCAATTGAAGAGCATGATGCCAACAAGACGGGGGTACGGAGGCATGAATCAATAAATTTCGGACAATGTTATTAATGGTACGAATTTTGCGTTCGGCTTTCCCATTTTGTGAAGAAGCATGAGGACAAGAAAAATGAAAATTGATCCCATTATTAGCACAGAATTCCCGAAATACCTCATTGTTATACTCTTTGCCATTATCACATTGAATATTTTTAATTTCCCGTTCAAATTGTATTCTAATGAATACTCTAAATTTTAAGAAGATGAAAAAAACTTGGTTCTATCGGAAAAGTCCATAAAAACATAGAATAATCATTCAAAAAGAGAACATAATACCGATGACCCAAAGAACTAAGAACAGGAGACGTTCATAAATCACTATGAATAATATCAAATGACATTAAAGTATGAGAATTGGAGTACTATTTTTCCTAAAGAACAAGATTGACAATTTGGAGTACTACGCACACCCTTACAAGAAATAAGATTGTTTTTATCTAAGAAAGACAAAATAGATGACCCCGGATGACCTAGACGAGCATGCCACAAGGACGGAGCCAGAGCGGAAAAAGTGGATGGCATTGCGTGACTTGAGAAATCGGAACTTGGCGTAATAGGATAAAGATCACACCTCATGAGAGGACTCCCCATTTTGAAATCCTTCACCGAAAACCCAAATGGATCAAATTCTATGGACACAGAATTATCAATGGTGAATTTTCGGACAGACACCAAATTTTTAATCAATTTTGGAGCGTGAAGGGTATTTTTCAAAATAAGGGGTGGATGAGGGGGAGACAATGTTTTCTGACCATACCCATGAATTGGAATTGAATTACCATTACCAACAATTATACCACGATTGTTGCTCAAATTGGAATAAGACGAGAGAGTACCTGAGTAGGACGTCATGTGAGTAGTGGCGCCGGTGTCCATGTACCAATTTGCGGAAGCGAATTGCTTTGCCGAAGAAGTGTTCCAACACCACTATAGGCTTCGGAGAGGCCGGAAACCATTTGGAGGACCAAACGTTCATTCAAAACCGGCGCGCCAACGTTGTGAAGTTGGTCCGCCAATTCCTTTAATCTTTTGCAATAAGCCGAAACATTAGGGAAATCTTTCATATTGACGTGGGAGAAATCCTGCTTAAGGGTAACGACTCTAGAATTTTGATTATCTTGGAATATATCACGCAGTCTATCCCAAGTCGCCTGTGCCATAGCGTCAGGCTCAATAATTGTTTGCAAAAGGTCGGTAGATATAGTGGAATATATCCACTGAAGGACGGTAGCATCAAGAGTCGTCCACAACTTAGGATCATCCTCGCGTTTTGGCACATCCGTATCCTCAGGAGCCGCGAGGATTATGTGATGGATGACTTGATGCGAGCGTGCGTGAACTTTGAACAGTTTGGCCCACGTCGCGTATTGGACGTTTTCTATTTCAAGAATGATAGGGATATGATTCTTGATGTTAGAAACAGTAAGGGCATGGTGAAATATGTTCTTTGACGTAGACATAACGACAGAACAATACGTGATTGAGGGATTTGGAAGAAAAAAATTGGGAAGAGGAGGACACCGTCGGGGCACGAAAAATGAGAGAAGGGAGCTCGGATTCCGGCTGTTTGGACGGAATATTACAATATTGCCTAAACTAGGAGACTAAACATTACCTAATTCATATACACTAATTACGTGTAAATCTAACAATAACAAATCATGATATTAACAATGCAAGATCATTTAATACATGCATAAACATGATTAAAAACACAATTACCCCGAAGAATATTTTTAAATTTTTTTTTAATAAAAAAAACTTAAACCAAATCATCAAATTAAATTACGAAAGTTTATATTAACTGGTACTTTGTATAAAACGAAGGCAATATGAGTAAAAAATTTAACTGGCAATTAACATGAAACTGACAATTTTTTTAACTCGCAAGCTTCCACTTGGTCGTGTTTTATATCAAGTTATTACTAACTGACAATTTTTAAATGTTTTGCTTTTGATGCTTGGTCGGTAGAAAACGGAGGGAATGTGTAACAAAATTTCTTATTTGATTATCTCACTAGTTAAATGGAGGATGCGGAGGATATTTTTATTTATTAATATTTTTTAAAAAATTATATAATATTTTAATATACTAAATTAAATAATAAATAAAAAATAATTCAACATAACTAATGCCATCAATACTTATATCAACCTATTCGACACTATTTTTATACCCTTATCAAATGACCCCAAAGAGAGTGTGAGAGATAAAAAGAAGTTAAATTTTGATTAATATGGGCGCATGCCATTTTTAATGGGACACTTTATATTAAGTACACTTAGGTAAATAACATTATAACGTAAAATGATATTTCTAATTTTTTTCCTTTTTTAAAAATAGAGTCATGTTAAACAAGGCAATATACCGTGATATACACTGAATATACAGCAGTGTATATCACAGTATATCAATGGACTGGCCCAACAAATTCGGCAGATTACAAGGCCTAATCTCGGGCAGATTGTAGGCATTACAATCTTATATATATGGTATATATATTTGTAGTATATTGTAGTGTAAAGGTTACCTTAATCAGTGTTATACACTTACCATAATTGTATAGTTAGAATTATGGTAGAATAATATTTTAGGAATAGAATAGGAATAGGATTCTCTTATTTTGTAACTTGTATAAATACCTTTCAATTAATGAAAATAATCAAGGGGATTATTTCTTTCATGGTATCAAGAGACTAGGTCTAAACAAAAGTTTTATCTCCCAACTTTTGTACCCTCTCTTGGCCGAGACCACCCCTCCCTCGGGTTTCTCTCCCAAATTTCGTCTTCCCCTCTAAAAAATCTCTCTTAAATTTCCCTCCTTCTTTGTTCTTTCAATATGTCTAAGAACAATTATCATCATGCCCTCATGATTTCTAACGTCAAGAACAGTATCCCTATTGTACTTGAAATGAAAAACGTCCAATATGCGACGTGGGCAGAATTATTTAAAATTAACGCTATCTCTCATCAAGTTATCCATCACATAATTCCTCCCGCTACACCTCTTCCCGCGGAGGATCCTCGGTTATGGATTACGCTTGATGCTACCGTTCTCCAGTGGATCTATTCCACTATTTCGGTTGACCTTTTACAGAAGATTATTGAGCCGGATACCATGGCTATGGCTACCTGGAATAGATTGCGTGACATATTCCAAGATAACCAACATTCACGTGCCATCACACTCGAACAGGAATTCTCTCTAGTTCGCATGGAAGACTTTCCAAACGTATCGGCATATTGCAAGAAACTCAATGAGTTGACGGATCAACTCCGTAATGTTGGCGCACCTGTAACAAATAATCGTCTGGTTCTACAATTGGTTGTCGGCCTTTCGGAGGCCTATAATGGCGTTGGAACTCTCCTTCGTCAAAGCAACCCTCTTCTCGCCTTCTATCAAGCCTGCTCAATGCTTACTTTGGAAGAAGCCGGTTTGGCTAAAAAGACGGCTATCGGAGCAAGCCCCGTCATCATGATGGCGTCCTCCCTAAGTTCTTCAGGTTTTGTTGATAATTCGGGCCAAAACTGTACTCATGGTGGCGGCAAAAATAATCGTAAGAATAATAACAAAAACCACGGGGGCAAACGCGGCAGTTCCAGTAGTGGTTATAGTGGTCAGCAAGCAGGCATTGGGCCCCGTCCAGTGAACAGTGGCCTACCACCCTACTAGTCTCAACAGTGGGGCCCATGACAGTGGGGCTGGAGCAGTGGGCAGTGGGCCAGCAACCCCTACGTTCCAGTAGTTCCCAGTAGCCAGTGGGCTGGCCAGCCTTTCAGGCCCAATAATCAGCAGTGGAGGCCCACTGGCCTAGTAACGCAACAGCCAGCAACTACGGTACAGTGCAGCCCAGTCTTGGAATACTTGGGTCCCGAACTCCGCAAGCTCATCACGCAGCAGGCCCCACTTAGACAGATATCGAGGCCGCGACGCACACATTGGGTTTGACTCAACTGAACCCAAATTGGTATATGGACACCGGTTCCACTACTCACATGACTTTCGATTCAGGTACTCTCTCATCTTATTCCAATTTGAGCAACTCTCGGGGTATAATTATTGGTAATGACAACTCTATTCCAATTCAGGGTTTTGGTCAGAAAACGTTGTCTCCCCGCAATCCACCCCTTATCTTGAAAAATACTTTACATGCCCCCAAATTGATTAAAAACTTAGTGTATGTCCGAAAGTTCACCACTGATAATTTCGTTTCTGTTGAATTTGATCCTTTTGGTTTCTCTGTGAAGGATTTCAAGACAGGGAGTCATCTCATGAGGTGTGATAGTAGGGGGATCTTTATCCTATCATGCCCGGTTTCAGTCCATCGAGTCAAGCCTTGCCGTAAGCTTTTGCAGCCATTTCTCCTTCCTTGTGGCATGCTCGCCTTGGTCATCCGTGATCTTCTATTTTATCGGTTTTAGATAAAAATAGCTTTATTTCTTGTAAGGGTACGAGTCGTACTCAAATTTGTCAATCTTGTTCGTTAGGAAAAATTGTTAAGTTGTCATTTGTGGACTCAAATTCTCATACTTCAAATCCATTTGATATTATTCATAGCGACCTATGGATGTCTCCTGTTCTAAGTTCGTTAGGTCATCGATATTATGTTCTTTTTTTGGATGATTATTCTAAATTTTTGTGGACGTTTCCAATTGCCAATAAATCTCAAGTGTTTTCTGTCTTCATAAAATTTAGAGCATTCATTAGAACACAATTCAAAAGAGAAATAAAAAATATTCAGTGTGATAATGGAAAAGAGTTTGACTATGGTGTTTCGGGAGTTCTGTGATAATAATGGGATCAATTTTCATTTTTCGTGCCCTCATACATCTTCTCAAAATGGGAAAGCCGAACGCAAAATTCGTTCCATAAATAACATTGTCCGTACTCTCTTACTTCATGCTTCCGTACTCTCATATTTTTGGCATCATGCTCTGCAAATGGCAACATATCTCTTTAACATAATTCCGTCCAAAGGTCTGACATATTCTTCCCCCCCTCCAAATCATATATAATAAGAACCCTTCTTATTCTCATCTTCGAGTTTTTGGGTGCTTGTGTTATCTGTTATTCCCGTCCACCACAATTAACAAACTTCAGGCTCGGTCTACTCCGTGTGTATTTTTGGGTTATCCGTCTAATAATCGTGGTTATAAATGCTTTCATTTATCCTCCAAGAAAATCATAATTAATCGCCATGTCATTTTTGATGAAACCCAATTTCCTTTTACGAAAGTTCATACTCCCGAGCCTAGGTCGTATAATTTTTTGGATGACCAAATATCCCCGTATATTATTCGGCATTTTTCGGACATCTCCCGCACCCAAAACTCTCAAGCGGGCCCGCTGCCCTCTGGCCCCACCGCATCGCCCCACGTTCCGATTCATCGGATCGATCCCCAAAGCATTGGGCTACCCACCACCTGAACCGTCCAGTGGTCGCTCCAGACACGATTTGGGCCAAGAAAGCCCACCGCCCCGCCGCTCCTTCCCGAGCCCAGCAAATTTCCAAAATTCACTCAATTCTTCCTCGAGTCATAGACCGGTCACTCGTAGTCAGCGGGGTATTTTTACACCTAAAAGACATTTTAATTTACATTCTGATGTCTCTAAATCTCCCTTGCCCCGTAATCATGTGTCCGCCTTAAATGACCCTAATTGAAAAATTGCTATGACTGATGAATATAATGCTCTTATTGATAATAATACGTGAGAGTTGGTGCCTCGTCCATATGGTATTAATGTTATCAGGTCTATGTAGATTTTTGCTCATAAAGAGAATTCGGATGGGTCATTTGCTCGACATAAGGCGCGGATGGTGGGTGATGGTAAGACTCAGCAGGTTGGGATAGATTGTGGGGAGACGTTTAGCCCGATAGTCAATCCGGCTACTATTCGCACTGTGCTTAGCTTGACTCTTTCAAAGACATGGCCTATTCATCAGTTGGATGTCAAGAATGCTTTCCTACATGGTGATCTCAAGGAAACAATATATATGCATCAGCCGTTGGGGTTCAGAGATCCTAATCGTGCTCATCATGTCTGTTTGTTGAAGAAGTCCTTATATGGGCTTAAGCAGTCTCCACGGGCCTGGTATACAAGGTTTGCTGACTATGTTTCGACTATTGGGTTCACTTACAGTAGGTCAGATAATTCCTTGTTCATCTACCATCGTGGTTCATCCTTGGCCTACATTCTGTTATATGTGGACGATATCATTTTGACTGCCTCTTCCGATGCATTACGCCAGTCTATCATGGCCATGCTGAGCTCTGAGTTTGCTGTGAAGGACTTAGGGCCCTTGAGTTACTTTTTGGGGATTGCCGTCAAGTGTCATTCAGATGGTTTGTTTTTGTCTCAAAGAAAGTATGCGGCTGAGATCATTGAGAGGGCTGGGATGTCATCCTGTAAGTCCACTTCCACTCCAGTTGATGCAAAACCCAAGCTTAGTGCCGCGGCAGGTGCACCATAGGAGGACCCGACCCACTATCGCAGTCTTGCAGGGGCCCTCCAGTATCTTACCTTTACCAGACCGGATATTACGTATGTTGTTCAGCATGTGTGTTTATTCATGCGTGATCCCAGATTTGAGCACATGAATGCAATCAAACGCATCATTCGGTATATTTAGGGGACACTGGATTATGGTTTGCACTTGTATCCTTCATCTACATCCACACTTGTGTCGTACACAGCTGCTGATTGTGGTGGTTGTTCCGACACCAGACGGTTGACTTCTGGCTACTGTATGTTCCTTGGCAATAACTTGATCTCTTGGTCGGCAAAACGTCAGGCAACTCTATCACGCTCAAGTGCAGAGGCCGAATATCGAGGGGTAGCGAATGTGGTCTCCGAATCATGTTGGCTATGTAATTTACTTTTGGAGCTTCATTGTCCCATTCAGAAGGCAACCTTGGCATTTTGCGATAACATTAGTGTCATCTACCTTTCAGGTAACCCGGTTCAGCACCAATGCACTAAGCATATGGAAATGGACATTCACTTTGTCCGTGAAAAGGTTGCTAAGGGTCACGTTCGCGTATGCCATGTCCAGTCTCGTTATCAAGTTGCAGACATCTTTACAAAGGGTCTACCCGCGGTCCTTTTTGAAGATTTTAGGGACAATCTCAGCGTTCGAAGACCGGCCGCTATGACTGCGGGTGTGTGTTAAACAAGGCAATATACCGTGATATACACTGAATATACATCAGTGTATATCACGGTATATCAATGGACTGGCCTAGCAAATTCGGCAGATTACAAGGCCCAGTCTCGGGCAGATTGTAGGCATTACAATCTTATATATATGGTATATATATTTGTAGTATATTGTAGTGTAAATATTACCTTAATTAGTGTTATACACTTATCATAATTGTATAGTTAGAATTATGGTAGAATAAGGTTTTAGGAATAAAATAGAAATAGGATTCTCCTATTTTGTAACTTGTATAAATACCTTTCAATTAATGAAAATAATCAAGGAGACTATTTCTTTCAAGTCAAATGTTATCTTTTTCCTATTTCTTTTGTGAAAAAGCACCAAGTTCCCTATGGTGAAAAATTCATGGCAGCCACCGGAGAAACCATCAACAACAACCCCTCCACCTCCATTAACAAATCCTCTGCTTACCATTCGATATTTTCAGGTAGAGCAAATACTCAGATTCAGTCTTATAGCAATCAGAAACTTAAAAGCCTTCCAGAATTTTGGATTCGAAATCGGAAATATGAAGAACAAGAACTTGGTTAAAAAAAGTATTCTTTTTTATTGAACTTTTAAAATAAAATCAATAGCAAGAAGTTTAGAATCTAACATAGTATATTAATCGAGAAGACAAACTAAAGGAAGAATATCTGATTAACTTTTAATTCTTAAAATTGGTATCTGCAAAAGAATATTAAACTTTGCATTTGATTTTAATGGTGGAAGTGTAATGAAAAATTAGGTGAAGAAGATGTTAAAAAGTGGAAAAAATATTTTAATGGGAAATACACGTGTCAAGTACTTGTAGTTCATTAGTTTTTTCACAAATCTGATTGTAGTATTTTAGCCTTTTAAGGGGTAATAATTTCAATTCGAAATATTATAGGGGATAATAGAATGCTCCCAAAATAAAGACGTGTAGTTAAAACTTCGATCATATAGGAGAAATTTATGCCTTTTCCCAAAGAAAAAAATATCCAAACTTGCAACATGTCACATTATTGGAGCATAGAAACACAAACGTATGCACCCGTTATGTACTTATTGTTGGTGCTCTATTGTATTTTATAAAACAGTACGGGAAGTAAATAACTATTATAAGTGTTCAAAAGGATAAACAAATATTCAATATTCAGAAATTGAATCTTGTTGAACAAATAAGTCAATCTTCAAAACTGCCGCAAGCTTGTTGTGTCTTGAATTTTGATAACCTGAAATCAAGAAACAACTAAATCTAGATGGTTAAAACGTTGTGTGTTGAGTTAAGGGAATTGCCCTCTGTCCATAAGACAAGATTGTCCCGTATATATGCTTTTACGTTAGCGGGCAATAGTCTCCCAAGATAAAACAACACTTTAATCTCAACGCTACAAAGCCAATAGGTTGAGCCTGACGAAGAAAACAAATATGAATCGACTTGCTGAAGATATGGAAAAGAAAGGAAGAGTTTCTGTTTTCTCTTCTGTTTTGTCTCTGTGTATATAATGTGTCTCTGTTGTGTATATCTTATGTATATGAGGGTCTTTCCTCACAGTTTTTCAAGACTGTTTTGCAGTTTTTCGTCATTGTTTTGTGTAGTGTTTTTCGTGTATGTTTGTGCTATTTTATGGCATTGTATGTGTCTCCACAATTGAGCCAAAATAGCTCAATATATAGCATCAAGAGAGGGTTGTTCAACTGCCCAAAACACTGATGTAAATAGTCATTATGAGGGCTGTTAATGGCTGGTTTAAGGCCATTAGTGTGGCATGTTAAAGGCTATAAGTGAGGCTGTTCATGGCCATTGAAGGAGGGTATTTATGGAGGAGTTAATCAACCAAGTAATGGATGGTTAATGCTCCAAAAAATAGTCCAACAGTCCGTCACCTCAAAATCAACTTTTCAGAAACTCTAGGGACCAAACTGTAAATATTAAGCAATTTGGGGTCCAAAAAGATAATATCAGAGAGTCCTCACAACCCATAGCCCACAGCCCACTACCCACGACCGGACCGGCGGCGCGCGTGTGGGCTTAGCCTTGAACCCAAGCACATCCAGGTCCTCCCTCCTTTAAACACATGGGATACCCCTTGGGGTTCCAAACTCTTTACCACATTAGAGACTTATATAGAGAGCAATTCTTCCTATTCTCACCGATGTGGTAGATTTGTCTCACACCATATTTCCATGCCTCAAACACCTTACTTCGTGGACCAATATCTCTTTCATTTCTCAACGAAATTTGACAATTCTTGGCCCTACGGTCATCTACTCACTTAGTAGATTATGCATGTGTGAAGAGACAAAGCCTCCAACATGCGGAACACTAGTATTTAATTCATTAAATATGGGTGGACGCACCTCTCCGCCAAAGACAAATTTCCAACACATATACCTTTAACATTAGCGAAATCTATTTGAAGATTATCCTTTTACTGGACATCCTGACAGGTATAAACATAGAAGTGACAATATTTAATACGTAGTACAATTCTTCAAATAATTTAATTTGGTAAGGGTTTGTCGTTAATACACTGCGTCCTAATTTATGTGAGATTTTTTTAGTTAGTCCTAAAAGTATGACATCTTTCTATATTTAATTATAATTTAACTAAATATTCCACATTTTATCTTTAATAAGATGATTTACAGCCATACAAATATTTATGACTAATTAGGAGGGAAGGAGTACTAAACAAGTAATTAAATTAGTAATTAAGACAAATAAGAAACATTCAGATTTGTATATAACTTTATACTAGCCAAGGTCATTACTTTTACTTTGTATCTACTTTATAAGATTTTCCAATACCAAATACTTAAAAACTATGAGAAGGAAAGTTGTCTCTGGAGAAATCAGGCTTTTGATCATGCATGCATATATGAGAATCTTGGACGTATTGATCATAAACTCATGAAAAGGTGTCCAGCTTGCATGGTGACCAAATCAAATTAAAACATAAAAAGAGAAATAATGGCCTACATGGTGACCAAGGCGATTCAAACCCTCATCCAAGAGGGCAACAAAGCTTAACAAGTTGCCACTGGACCAACAATTTACTTTGTTAATGGGTTCCAACTCATAATTCTTATATATTTACTGGATTTCTAAATATAAATATTGAATCTGCACAAAAGTTACTGGTTCCAGAACCCACACCAAATACACTAAATGTAGAGATGCTATTATGGAGTTTGATTTCAACAATCCGACATCTTCGGATCGGGCCACATGATGCGGCGGCAGCAACATTTCTACTACGACACCGAAATCTCTGCCTGCAGTCCCAGCTTCTCAAATTTTATAGGTTAGTCCCTCAAACGATGCTAGAAAACATGTGTTTTACGATCAAGATACCTAATAATCTCAATCTCTTGTCTCGACCGCAACATGTCGCTTCTTGGTTGAAAGGGCTTCTTGTCTCGACCGCAACATATCTTCTTGAAATTTTACATCTGAAATTTTGTTGAAATACATTCAAATACATCCAATTTTGCGAAGCTAGTGGCGATCTTGCTAATCGGAGCTCGAATACATTTAAATATAACAAAAACAAAAGGATATATAATTAAATAATATAATAACAATAATATACCCAGTGAAATTTCACAACGTAGGGTCTAGGAAGGATAGAAGTTACACGGACCTTATCTCTACCTTGGTAGGGAGAGTAGTTATTTTCGAGAGACCCTGGGTTCAAGACAGAGCATAAGAACAAGCAAAGTAAGAGAAACGGTCAGATCCGATAAAAAAAAATTAAAGAAGTATGAAAATGCTGATATCAAAAGCGAATAATCCATGATAGCGGATTCTGAAAAAGGAAGCAGTAACTAGCGCTGGTAAATAAGCTAAACAAAGTACACTAAAAAGAACACATAACAACAGAAAATAAACTACACGAGATCATAAAGCCATACTGCGCCTATTAGTATGATAGGCTAAGCGGGCTTACAGTAATAACACTACAACTACCAGTTTGCACGCGTAAGTAGGACTAGGATCGACTACCTACTATCCTTCTACCCTAATCCGTGTCCTCCACAACCCCCTATCTAAGGTCATGTCCTCAATAAGTTGCACTTGCGCCATATCCCATCTAATCACCTCTCCCCAATACTTCTTCGGCCTACCTCTACCCCTCCTGAATTCGTCCATAGCCAACCTCTCACACCTCTCCACTGAGGTATTTGTGTCTCTCCTCTGCACATGCCCAAACCATCTCAACCTCGCTTCCCGCATCTTATCCTCCACCGACGCTACTCCCACTCTGTTCTGAATATCATTATTTCTACTCCTATCCCTACTTGTATGCCCACACATCCATCTCAACATCCTTATTTCGGCAACTTTCATCTTTTGAATATGCGAAGTCTTGACTGGTCAACACTACGCCTCATACAACATAGTCGATCTAACCACCGCCCTATAGAATTTCCTTTAAGTTTTGGTGGCACATTTTTGTCGCATAAGACTCTAGATGCGAGTCTCTATTTCTTCCACCCTGCCCCAATACGATATGTGGCATCGTCATCAATCTCTCCACCCTCTTGGATAAAAGACCCGAGGTACTTAAAGCTTCTTTTCTTTGGAATGACCTGGGTACAAAGCCTCACCTCCACGCTTGTTTCAAAGTTGATCCTATTACTGAACTTGCACTCCAAGTATTCTGTCTTGGTCCTACTCAGCCTGAATCCTTTAGACTCCAGAGTCTGTCTCCAAACCTCTAACTTAGCTTTCACTCCGCTGTGAGTCTCATTAATCAGGACTATATCATCTGCGAATAACATACACCATGGCACCTTCCATTGGATTTGTCGCGCCAGTCCATTCATCACCAAGGCAAATAAGAATGGGCTAAGAGCTAATCCTTGGTGCATCCCCATCATCCCCGGAAAGTGCTCTGAGTCTCCTCCTACTATTCGTACCCTGGTCTTGGCTCCATCATACATATCATTGATATCCCTACTGTACGTCATAAGTACACCTTTAACCTCTAAATATATCCATAGAACCTCCCTAGGGACTTTGTCGTATACCTTCTCGAGGTCGATGAAAAGCATATATAAGTCTTTTTTCCTCTCCCTATACTGCTCCACCAATCTCCTAATAAGATGAATGTCTTCTATAGTCGAACGCCCCGCCATAAATCCAAATTAGTTCTAAAAAATAGACACGCCTCTTCTCACCCTCATCTCCATGACCATTTTCCTAACTTTCATAGTGTGGTTTAGCAGCTTGATACCCCTATAATTGTTGCAACTCTGATATCACATTTGTTCTTGTACAAAGGGATCATTGTACTCCACCTCTATTCTTCGGCCATTCTCGCCATCTTAAAAATGACGTTAAATAACTCAGTCAGCCACTCCAACCTACCCTTGCCTGTGCTCTTCCAAAATTCATCTGGGATCATCAGGCCCGGTCGCTCGTCCCCTGCGCATCCTGCGAACAACACAACCTCCTCAACCTTAATACTTCTACAATATCCAAAATTCCGGTACCTACCAGGTTGCTCCATATATCCCTGCACAATATCTCTATCTCATTTTTCGTTCAAGAGTTTATACAAGTAAGACTGTCACATCCACCTGATATACGCGTCTTCCACTAGTACTTTGTTGTTCTCATCCTTGATGTACCTCATGTGATCCAAGTCACGAGCCCTCTTCTCCCTCGACTTGGCTAGTTTGTACAACTTCTTATCCCGTCTTTTTTCTCTAATTCCACATACAGGCGTTCAAAAGCCGCCGTTTTCGCCACCATAACCTCAAGTTTTGCCTCATTCTTTGCCATCTTATACAGTTCCCTATTCGTCCACTTCTCCACCTCATCCTTATTTTATACCAATTTAGCATACGATGTTTTCTTTGCTTCCACCTTATCTTGAACTTTACCATTACATCACCAGTCCTCACGATGTCCATCACGGCTACCCCGGGAGACCCTAAGAACTTCTCTATCTACCTCTCGAATGCAACTGGCCGTCCTGTCCCGCATACTGATCGCATCCCCACTACTCCCCCAAGCCCCATTGGTCATCAACCTCTCTCCCATCTTATTTGCACTAGCCATGGTCAAACTCTCCTATTTGATTCTTAACCTGTCATCCACAACCCTCATCTTCTTCTCCATCTTGATCTCCAAATCAATCACTAAAAGCTTATATCGGGTTGTAAGATACTCCCTCGGAATAACCTTGCAGTCTTTACAAAGACTGTTGTCAACCTTCCTAAGGAGCAAAAAGTCTATTTGAGTCTTAGCCACCGAACTACGAAAAGTCACCAAGTGCTCCTCTTTCTTCAGGAACCTCAAATTGGATATCACCATCTTAAAAGCTCTAACGAACTCCAAAAGTGAGACGTCTCCCCCATTCCTGTTCCGGAGGCTAAAGCATCCATGTACGTCGTCATAACCCCTCGAAAGTAACCTAATATGTTCATTCAAATCCCTTCCTACAAATAACTTCTCAGTGGGTGGTATACCACCCACCACCTCGTTCAAATCCTCCCAAAAACGCCTCTCATCCTCCTCGTCCAAGCCCATATGTGGCGCGTAAGCACTAATAATGTTCATAGTGAACCTTCCAACTACCAACTTAATCGCCATCATCCTGTCATTGACCCTCCTAACCTCTACCACATGATCCCTTAGCTCGTTGTCTACTAAAATGCCTACCCCATTCCTATACATTGACCTACCCGAGAACCATAGCTTATACTCGTCCACATCCTTTGCCTTATATCCTATCCATTTGGTCTTCTGGACACATGTTATATTAATCCTCCTCTTCTTAAGAATCTTAACTAGCTCTATGGACTTCTCCGTTAAAGTCCTAATGTTCCAAGACTCTATTCTCAGCCTAGTATCTCCCTTATCCCACTTACCCCCCTAACCATCACCCTCGTCCCCGACCGAGAACATGATCCTAGTCTTCATCAGTTACAAAAGGTACTAAAGCAAATATAAAATAATAAACTAATCAAACGTTTACCTAAAACAGGAAGGGATCAAAGTGGAAGCACAAACTAACAAGAATCTAGAGGCAAGTAAAACCACTACACCAAGAATGCTATAATTAAAGACAAGAAGGGTAAATATAAGACCGTAAAGTCATGAATCAATACAGCGAAGCGGCAAAATTTAACAACAAGAGTTAGGACAAAGAATGGATACAGACAACCGGAGGTACCAACTCCAGTTGAATCGAACCTGTTTGCCGTCAAAAATGGAGAAAAGAAGGTCGGCCAACATCCGATTTCTTATTTCAGATTTCTCCAAAGAAACAAACTTGGATCTAGCCCTTTGAATCTTGAATTCACTGTTGCTCAGATATGTAAAAATAAGCAAAACCCAGAAAAACCTTGAAGTAAAACAACAAATGGAAGCAAAGGAACCTTGGATTTAGCTACTATAGCACCTGTTAACTAATAATTAGCGTTATGGGTATCTATAAATAGGTAAAAAGAACCAAATGGAAGCAAGAAAAATCAGTGAAAGGGATGAAGAGAGTTCGTGAAGTATTAAGCACAAAGCTTGTGTTAAAATACACATGTATTTAGATATAATGAAATACATGCAAAAATATAATAGGTTAGAAGCCTACAAAATAGAGTGGTTTTTGTAAGTTATCCATTTCGTTTTGTTTTGAAAAAGTCACTTAACTTTGTCACTCAACTTTGTTTGTATTTCAAAAGGGGAAAATGGGCAAATATACCCATCAATTTTATGATACAGAGAAAATATATCCCTCATTTAAAAAGTGATACATGTATACCTCTACCGTTATACAAATGATGCAAATATACCCTTTTGCTGACGGTATACTTTTAAAAAATTATTTAACTTATTGTTTTAATTAAAAAATATAACGTGACTTTAAAAAAAGTATACCCAATTTTCTTAAGTGGTCTTATTTTTTAAAGCCACATAATAATTTTTTTCTGGTGGATTGAGTCTGATTCGTTTAAAAAATGGGTAGACTTATTTTTTTAAAGCAAGAGAGATATTTTTCTAAACGAACCAAACCTAATCCACTAGAAAAAATTTACCACGTGGCTTTAGCTAATAATAATAGGTAGACTTATTTGTTTAAAGCCTTGTGGTATTTTTTTAATTAAAAGATATGTTAAACGATTATTTTTTGAAATTATGTCAGCGAAAATGGTATATTTGCATCTTTTGTGTAATGACAGGGGTATATTTGTACTAATTGTGTAACAACATGGTCATATTTGCATCACATTTTTAACGAGGGGTATATCTACTTTATATCGCAAAGTTGAGAAGTATATTTGCACCTTTTTCACTTTTAATAGTCACTCTATTTTGCTTAGTTAGCTTTCATGTCATTTTCAGAAATATAATTTTGAATACCTATTTAATGATGTGGCAGTTATAAATACTTAGAGAAAATATTTTAAAAAATTAAAATAATTAAGGAGCCAATTCATCACAGTTAGTGCATATAATACTTAATTGTTCAATACTATTTATTATTAATTCATAAAATAAATGAACATATAAATTCACTTGTGGAACTTGTCTTTCCCTACTTCTATTAGGAAAGTCATTTTCATCATTTTAAGAAACTTATTTGTAGAGAAAATGTTTATATCATTTTTAATTTTTTTTTACTTTAATTGTTACGGGATACACGCAATGGCAGACCTGCCCTTAGAGTAGGGGGGTCCCGTGCATCCGGTTTATTTTCAATATCTTAAATATGACTATAGATTTTAATGTGCACCTTTTTAACAAAGATCTGGTAACTTACTGGTTGATAAAGGTGCACAAATGACCCTTTAGTGCTACACTTGAGTTTGAGTCCCATTATAGCCTTTCGTTAAGTTTTTTTTACTTACATTTTTGTAGCCACAAATTAGTAGTGCTCTCACTACTTCAAAATCGTCCGCCTCTAGATATACACGCAACGCGTGTGCACAAAACTAATATATATTAAAAACATACTTTTCTTTTTAGTAGCTAGTGATGGATAGACTAAGTCCTGCAACTTCTTCGACAAATCACCCATGACCCTAAAAGCATAAAATTCTAAAAATAATAATTAATCCCAAATAGTGTTAATTGATTTTGCAAAGGTTAACATAAAGGTAAAAATAATATTTACACTCCAGGACAATTTAGTGGTTTAAAATACCAATCAAATTTTAATTTTATGAGTTCAATTTTAATGATCTCAAGACGATTACAACAAGTTGAACTTTTTCAACTGTCAAGTTAATCATGTGAGAAAACTAAACATTTACATGTGCAAATGATTTTAAAATTACTTTTATTTCATGCTATTTTTACGAATAAAAAAAATACACAGATAGAGTACAAAATAGATTTTTTTTCTTAACTTATCATTTTTAAATTCTACATATCCTTTAGTGGTCCACGATTTGTCGCATGATAAGATGGATCAAATGCTTTGGAGGATATGGTACTCTTTTTTCGGAATCACATAATTATGTGTATCATATGTATCTCACACATGCTCCAATTGTTGCTTGATCCCTCTTATTGTGCCCCTTTTTCTCAATTTTCATAATGTTCTTTAAGAATAAAGTAGGAAAATCTAATGTCATAACATTTATTTATATTAATTTATGTTTTGTGAATTGACAGTTCTAGAAGCAGAATGTCAAGCACTGGAAGATGCTTACATTGATTTATTCATATTAATTTACCCAAGCTTGTTATCTTTTTTTTTTTAATAAAATAATTCAAGAACAATGCTTTAAATTTCCAAGAAAAGAAAAAAGACAAATCGAACCTTAATACAGAAAAAGGTCAGGTTATACAATATCATTGGGCTGACAAATCTTGTGAAAATCTATATATTATATTCAAAATGCACCAACTAGAATTCTTTTCGTTTCTTTTTAATATTTAGAATATTCAAAAGGCTGGGATTCACTTTTAAAGATATCATAATGGAAACATTTTATCCGATATTTTGTATCTTTTTTTTTTCTCATTCGGTGTCCAGTACATGTATTGGAGCTCGACGAATCCGGATTCATGCGCGTAGGACCCATTTGGGGGAGTGCTCTCTACCAAAAATTTTTCCACACCCAATGCTCAAAATCGAAACCTCTGATCATCTGATCAGGGGAGGAGCAACCCCATTCGCTGCAGCACATCCTTTGGAGTTTGGTGGTATCTTGCACTTTTTTCTCTTCTAAGTTATTTGTGGTGGTTGGACAACGAATTTCATTAAAAAACTTAAGAGTATTTGTATATATCGAAATTTTATGAAACTCTAAAGGACGAGTTCAATCCATCTTCAAATTCTAAGGTCTGTTAGAGTTTCTTGGAGGCCATTCTATCCTAAACCCTAGCTCATGGCGAGACACATATTCTCCTGAAAAGGTATCTTGAATATCCCATAAACTTGGTATTCACAATGAGATCAAGAAAACAAATATGATCTCGAAAATCCCATAAATCCCTGAGATATTCACAAAGAGATCAAGACAACAAATAATGTCTTTATCAAACTGTCCGACGTTCTTGGAGATCAAATACATCACAAGGAGATCTTCCTACGTTCGAGAAATACGCTACAAACGGCTCTCGAATTACAGAGAAATATTAGGAGAGAATAATCAAGGAAATAAACAGATTTCTACCCCCAATGTTTATTAATAAAATATTATATTTATTCATATTTTATTTGTGGTTGTAGTTTATTTTTCGCATTTCAAAATTTGTTGCAAACAAATTGGCACGCCCAGTGGGACCAAATATGCCCTTCATCTCTTCTCTCACAAATCAAATCTGCAGTGAAAGATGGAAGCTCCATTTTATGGATACTTCAAGTCTTGTCTTCGAGTTTCGCAAGCCCACACTCCGGCAAGCCTTGAAGCCGAGGGCATTTGTAGACATCAAAATTTTATGGAACTCTAAAGGACGAGTTCAATCCATCTTCAAACTCTAAGGTCTGTTACGATTTTTGGAGGCTATTTTATACTAAACCCTAGCTCACGACGAGGCACATATTCTCTTGAAAAGGTATCTTGAATATCCCATAAACTTGGGTATTCATAAAGAGATCAAGAAATCAAATATGATCTCAAAAATTTCACAAATTCATGGGATATTCATAAAGAGATCAAGGCATGATAGGCATCAAATACTGTCTTTCTCAAAGCCAGAGTGATCAAGGGCACTCTTCATCAAGATCAATTTGAAGTGTTGCCCCGCCGTTTTTGAGATCAAATACACCCCAAGAAAGTGCACATCCAAATCATCCTACGTTCGAGAAATACACCACTAATGGCACTCGAATCACAGAGAAAAATAGGAGAGAAGAATCAAGAGAATACACAGAATTGTACTCACAATATTGATAAATGAAATCACTCTTTTTATTTATTTTGTGATTGCAATTTATTTTCCGTACTTGAGAAAATTTGTTGCACACAAATTCCAATTTGTTTGCAACACATTTTAAAGTGCGAAAAATAAATTGCAACCACAAATAAAATATGAAGAAACAGAAATTTTATTAATAAACATTGCAGGTACATCCCCAACGAACCTCAATCATGAATTTGTTAAAAATCTCAATAAATAATAAAATTCATTTTGTGAGTTTTCAAGCTTCTAAAAAACAACAATGGAGTTATTACTTTTTCACTTTAATTCACCCAATAATGTATAAATTTGTGATGATAACTATAAGTATCACTTTATTCAGTTTCTAAGCATCAAAATGAAAATCATAATGACAAAGTAAAGAATTTAAATAATATACAAAATGAGCTAATAAGATAAATTATGAAACTATGGGCTCATTTTGATAATAAGCAGGACCAAGTGGTATAGAATAAAAATCTTATTAAAATACCCCTTTAGTATAGAATAAAAATCTTATAAAATACCCTTTAACCTAAAAATGCTCTTTTTAATAAAAAATCAGCCTTTTCCATTTTCTACTGATCCAACTTAATCTCCATCTCTGATTCAACTAAATCCACCTTCAGCCATAGACCTTTCTATCTGAATATTAATTGCCAATTAATACTAACCTCATCAAATGTTTAGCTTATTATTCAATAAGAAAATGATCAGTTTCGTGGTGTAAATTGATTGTAGCCTCTGTGATGAAAGTTCTCTTATTCTATGCTTAAGATGACGGCAAATATGTCTTGAAATTATGTCGGATTGGTCTGTTTTGGTGATCTATTTTCTTTGTACCTATTTTGTTAATTTTTAAGTGGTATGCAAGTCATGATAAATTGGTATAATTGTATGCTAAATTTGATCTAGTAATTTTATTGGATCACTCACAAATTATATCGGGTTGTCGTGATTCCAAAATAAGAAAAAAAAATATTTCAAAATTGTATGCAAGTCATAACAAGTCAATAGAATTTTCTGCTATTCAACCTAGCTATCATGTTGGATAACCATAAAATCTGCTAAATGTCATGACTTTTACGCTATATTGATTCTACCAATCTTATTCAATAGTTAATAATTTTATCGGATTGACATGACTTTGTGTTATATTCATTATATCTACCTTGTTATATTGCTCACAAATTCTACCGAATCAGCATGACATTGTGATATATTTATTGGCCTATCTTGCTCAATTGGTCATAGATTTTACTGAATTTATAGGACTTTGTACTTGTTCAATTATTTAAAAAATCCTAGAGAATTGGAATGATTTGATTATGTATGCATTACTTATATTGTTAAGTTGTTCGCAAACACTATCGGATTGTTATGATTTCAAAATCGCACTTATAAAACTTCTTTTTATGCTTTCAAGGGTACAAAAGATATATATATATATATATATATATATATATATGTTCATGTTATGCTTAATCTAGCTAGTTTGTTGAATAACTCACTGAAAGAAATAATCCCTAGATTATTTTCATTGATTGAAAGCCTATTTATACAAGTTACATATTTCCATAATAGGATAATCATATTCCTATTCTACTCCTAAAACCTTATTCTATTTGGATACAAACTATACATTTATGGTAATACAATTATTATGGTAAGTGTACATTACCACTTACATTACAACATTACCTAAACTAGGATACTAAATATTTACCTAATTACACGGTACAAAGGGGACAAAACCGAGAGCCAGCCGAGAGCCCAATATACACAATATACATATGTATATTGTGTATATTTAACATACCCCCGCAGTCATAGCGGACGGTCTTCGAACGCTGAAACTGTCCCTAAAATCTTTAAAAAGGACCAAGGAAAGACCTTTTGTAAAGATGTCTGCAATTTGATATCTTGACGGGACGTGACAGACGCGTACCTGACCACGAGCAACCTTTTCGCGGACAAAGTGAATGTCCATCTCGATATGCTTAGTGCGTTGGTGCTGAACCGGATTATCAGAAAGGTAGATGACACTAATATTATCGCAATAAATCAAGGTTGCTTTCTGAATGTGTCAATGAAGCCCCAAAAGCAAATTACGTAACCAACATGATTCCGAGACCACATTAGCTACCCCTCGATATTCGGCCTCGACACTGGATCAGGACAATGTCGACTGACGTCTGGCAGACCATGAGACCAGGTTATTCTCAAGAAACATACAATTGCCAGACGTAGACCGTCTGGTGTCTGGACAGCCACCCCAATCAGCATCTGTATACGAGACAAGTGTGGACGTCGAGGAAGGATATAAATGCAACCCATAGTCAAGTGTACTCTGAATATACCAAATGATGCGTTTGAATGCATTTATGTGCTCAATTCTGGGATCATACATGAACAAACACACATGCTGGACAACATACGTAATATCTGGTCTCGTAAATGTAAAATACTGAAGGGCCCCTGCAAGACTGCGATAGCGGGTCGTATCCTCGTATGGTACGCCGGCCGCGACACTAAGCTTGGTTTTAGTATCAACTGGAGTGGAAGTGGACTTACAGGATGACATCCCAGCCCTCTCAATGATCTCAACTGCATACTTCATTTGAGATAAGAACAACCCATCTGAATGACGAGTGACAACAATCTCCAAGAAGTAAATCAAGGGCTCCAAGTCTTTCATAGCAAACTCAGAGCTGAGCATGGTCATGATAGACTGGCGTAAGGCATCGGAAGAGGCAGTCAAAATAATATCAGCCACATATAACAGAATATAGGCCAAGGACGAACCACGACGGTAGATGAACAAGGAATTATTCGACCTGCTGTGAGTGAACCCAATAGTCGAAATATAGTCTGTAAACCTCATATACCAGGCCCGGGGAGACTGCTTAAGCCCATATAAGGACTTCTTTAACAAACATACATGATGAGGATGTTTGGGATCCCTGAATCCCAAAGGCTGATGCATATATACTATTTCTTTGAGATCCCCATGTAGGAAAACATTATTTACATCTAACTGATGAATAGGCCATGCCTTCGAAAGAGCCAAGCTAAGCACAGTGCGAATGGTAGACCGATTGACCACCGGACTAAACGTCTCACCACAATCTACACCAACCTGCTGAGTATTACCATCACCCACAAGTCGCACCTTATGTCGAGCAAATGAACCATCTGAATTCTCCTTATGAGAAAAAATCCACATAGACCTGATAATATTAATACCAGATGGACGGGGCACCAACTCCCACGTCTTACTATCAATAAGAGCATTATACTCATCGGTCATACAAATTTTTCAATTCGGGTCATTTAAGCCAGACACAGGATTATAGGGTAAGGGGGATTTAGGGATATTAGAATGTAAATTAAAATATCTTTTTTGGTTTAAAAACACCCCGTTGACTACGAGTGATCGGTCTACGACTCGAGGAAGAATTGGAGGGATTTCGGGAATTTACTGGGCTCGGGACGGACTGGCCAGCAGGCAGTGGCCCTGTTGGCCAAACTCGGTAAACAGGAGCAGGAATTGGACCAGTTCTAGAATTGGGTTGGACTGACCCAATAGTAGGAAGCCCGATGGCGTCTTGGGGCTGGCGATGGGTGACGGACGATGGGGCCGTGGCGATGGGCATTGGAGAAAAATGCTGAATAATATACGGGGAAATACTATCATCCAAAAAATTATACGAACTAAGCACGAGAGTATTAACTTTAGCAAATGGAAATTGGGATTCATAAAAAATGACATGGCGATTAATGATAATTTTATTAGAGGATAAATCAAAGCATTTGTAGCCACGATGATTAGATAGAAAACCCAAAAACGCACACAGAGTAGACCGGGCCTGAAATTTGTTAATTGTGGTGGACGGAAATAACGGATAACACAAACACCCAAAAACCCGAAGATGTGAATATGAAGAAATTTTATTATATAAAATATAAAGGGGGGAAGAATATGTCAAACCTTTGGAAGGAAGTATGTTAAGGAGATATGTAGTCATTTGGAGAGTATGCTGCCAAAAAGACGGGGGTACAAAAGCATGAATTAATAAAGTGCATACAATGTTATTTATGGAACGGATTTTGCGTTCGGCTTTCCCATTTTGTGAAGACGTATGAGGACAAGAAAAATGAAAATTGATCCCATTATTAGCACAGAATTCCCGAAACATCCTATTATCATATTCTTTTCCATTATCATACTGAATATTTTTTATTTCTCATTCGAATTGAATTCTAATGAATGCTCTAAATTTTAAGAAGACGGAAAAACCTTGAGATGTTTTCGCTATTGGAAGCATCCATAAAAATATAGAATAATCATCCAAAAAGAGAACATAATACCGATGACCCACAGAACTAAGAACATGAGACGTCCATGAGTCACTATGAATAATATCAAATGACATTAAAGTATGAGAATCTAAGTCTACAAATGGCAACTTAACAATTTTTCTTAAAGAACAAGACTGACAATTTGGAGTACTACTCGTACCCTTACATGAAATAAAACTATTTTTATCTAATGACGACAAAATAGATGATCCCGAATGATCAAGACGAGCATGCCACAAGGAAGGAGAAATGGCTGCAAAGGCGGATGACAGGGCTTGACTCGGTGGACCGGAACTAGGTGTGATACGATAAAGATCTCCCCTACTATAACACCTCATGAGAGGACTCCCCGTCTTGAAATCTTTCACAGAGAAACCAAATGGATCAAATTCAATAGAAACAGAATTGTCAATAGTGAATTTACGGATAGAGACTAAGTTTTTAATCAATTTGGGGGCGTGTAGGATGTTTTTCAAGATAAGAGGTGGATGAGGGGGAGATAAAGTTTTATGACCATAACCACGAATTGAAATAGAATTACCATTACCAATAATTATGCAGCGAGGGTTGCTCAAATTGGAATAAGACGAGAGTGTACCTGAATCGGATGTCATGTGGGTAATGGCACCGGTGTTCATATACCAATTGGGTACGGAGGATATAAACCAAGCATGTGCATGTGCTAAGCATATAGATAGCGTTTGCGGCTTCGATGTCTGTAAATGTGGGTGCAGCTGTGTGATGGGCCTGCGGGGGCCGAGGCCCAAACACCCCTACTTGCTCTCTCGGTCGGATGATCGGTCGTATGTGGTCCAGGCACTGGGCTTGGGTATTCTTTGGGCCGCCATCGCCGATGAGAAATCGATCGGGTCTAAACTGTGGATGTGGGGTCCACTGCCACTGCATAGGGGCCCAATGTGGGGCCCAAAACTGCTGCTGCTGCTGACCACCGCGAGGGCCGCCACTACCACCACTATTCTGCCGGCTGCCGTCGTTGTTGCCGCCGCGGTTCTTGCCATTTTTCTTATTGTCAGCCTTTTTGCCGCCACCGTTGTTGCAATTTGGGCCCAAGTTATTGGAGCCGGTAGGATAAACCGTGAACTCGGTTATCAAGACTAAGGGACTAGCACCGGTAGCTGCTCGTTTTGTCATGCCTGCTTCTTCGAGTGTAAGCATAGAATGAGCCTGATAAAATTGCGGAAGCATTACAATAACGTCTTCAGCACAATAATTATCTTTTACAGTATTTACAACGACGTCTTCAGCACAACAGTTATCGTTTACGATATTACAACGATGTCAACAACATTACAACGACGTCTGCAGCACAACAACTATCTTTTACAGCAAAATAGTATTACAACGATCAACAACATTACAACGACGTCTTCAGCGCAACAGCTATCTCTTACAACAAACAACATTACAACAATGTCATCGACGTTACAACAGCACAACAACTATCTTTTACAACATTACAACGATGTCATCAGCATTATCATTACAACGACGTCAACATCATTACAATATCGTCTTCAGCGCAACAACTATCTCTTACAACAAACAGCATTACAACAACGTCATCGACGTTACTGCAGCAGAACTATCTTTTACAGCATTACAATGACATCAACATCATTATAACAATGTCATCAGCATTATCATTACAACAACGTCAACAGCATTACAACGTCGTCTTCAGCGCAACAGCTATCTCTTACAACAAATAGCATTACAACAACGTCAAAGACGTTACTGCAGCACATCAACTATCTTTTACAGCATTACAATGACATCAACATCATTACAACGATGTCATTAGCGTTATCATTACATTTTTGACGTCTTCAACACAACACGTCGATACAACGACGACATCAGCAACGACATCAGCATTACATTTTTACAACAACGTCATCGCATTACGTTCATGCGCTTTTTAATTCGCAGGAACTTCAGCATAACGAAGAACCTCTTACGACGAACTGAGGTAATTTCTCCCGATGATCAAGATAAAATTGGCTACTCAGTCAACTTCTTTGGCTGAAAACTCTTTCATCGTCTCCGGCCAAAGAGGGGCATCTGTTGACACCCAATTTTGTCCCGTCTTTTCCAATTTATTTGCAATTTTAAATATTTTTAACACCTCAAAATAATTTTTATCTATATACATACATGCGTATATATATATATATATATATATATATATTATTCTCATTATTATTATTATTATTCGCATTTTTTTATTGTCATTTGCATTTTTATCATAATCATAAGTTTTATCCGAAAATTCTATGTTATTCTATTTTCCGCAAAAATGGCATCGCATTTCTATTTTTTATCAAGCATTAAGCATATCGCAAATATTATATTATTATCACATCGTTATATTTTTTATTAAAATAATTTACGTTTTTTCTTCAAAGCATTTTTTAATATTAAACCCCTTTTTATATTTTTAAACCCATAACACATTTATTTTTCCAACCCAAAACAATTTCTACCTAAACTAATTTCAACCAAAGCCCAATTTTCCCAAGCCCACTTGACCAAACACCCATTTCCCCCTTTTATTTTTCGGTCCAACTCCCAAACCCATCCTTTATTTTCCCCCTAACCAAAGGCAAAACCCAAAAGAAACTCTACTAACCCAATTCCTCCAACCGAAGCCTATACCCATTTGGCCCAACTCCTAAAACCCCTTCTCTCATTTCGACCAACCCAACCCGGCCCCATACCCAAGCCCAACAACCATCCCCTTTTATCCCCTAACCCAAAACCCAAAAACAAAAAAAATCAACAAAAAAACCCTAACACCCCCTAACCCCCAAAATCGCCGCACATCCCTAGCCCTACGTCGCCGCACCCTACGCCTGACACCACCAACCTACCCCATCACCTCTCACCGCAACACATGCCCCAAGAAATCACCCAAAAAATCAGTTTTTGTTCCCCCTTATTTTGAAATTCAAACTCGTTGAAAAGAAATATGGGGTTGAACGTTGGAGAGTTCGAATCCACCTATAAACCACCCCCCTTTGTCCACTGTTAATGGGGGACCGAGAGAGGACCAAAAAGAAAACAAAACCGAAAGAAAAAAAGTACTTGTGGGGTTCTTGATTTTCAGTTTCACCCTCGTTGTTATTCAAGAAATAAACGAGTCCAAAATTCGAAAGAAAGGGGTGAGTTTCGATTTTAAATACTTCTATTTGGCTTTGTAAAGCCGAATCTGAAAATCTGCTTGACATATTGTTGTAGTTCTTCACTGTTTTTATTTTGCTTTTTTTTCGATTCCGGGTCGGGTAAGAACGATGTTCTTTTTTTTGTTGTTGTTGTTATTGGTTATCTGAAAAGCTTGAGAAAATCGATTCAGGTTGAATTTCTGATTCAGGTCGGGTCACTAACCCGGGTCGGTCGACCCAGTTTGGATATTTTCCAGATTATTGCATTTTATATCTTGTATGTTGGTTATCTGAAAAATCTGAATTTTAATTCCGATTCCGGTCACTATTTCGGGTCGCGTTTCTCGGGACGTTTATCCGGGTCTGTTTTCAGAATTGAATCACCCATTCGGGTCACTGTTCAGAACCTGTTATGTCTTTCATAAACATTTCCTAATCCTGTTTTGGTTCCAAAATTTCAGAATTCGGATCGGATATTTTAATTGCATACTGTTTGTTATTTTGGCACTATTATTATTTCATTGATTAAATTAATACCGCATTCTCTTTGTTATTCTATCGATTTGAACCAACACTGCAGTCTCTTCGGAAATCGTTTCTCGGTTTCAGATTACTGTTTTATTTTTCTGATTTAACACCGCATTTAGGCCGATGAAATTGAATTCGAGGCCGCACTTTTTTTCATTTTGCTGTTTCAGCAATTAATTCTCTCTTTCAGTTTTGCTGTTTTGATAATTTACTGATTTCTGTTTCGGTGTTTGTTTTACTGTTTCTAATTAAATACCTCAATTAGGCAGATGAAATTGAATTCGATGTCGCGCTTTCCCCCCCTCTGTTTTCAGTTTACTATTTTAAACATCCGTGTAATGGATATCTTACTGTTTTACTATTTTGAACAAATACCGCGTCTGTTCGGGCACTATTTTTCTGTTTGAGTTTGCTGCTCGATTTCAGATTACTGTTTTATTATTTTATTGTTTTTACTATTTTTTAAACTAAATACCGCGCCTTTCGGGCATTGCTTTCTGTCTCAGTTTACTGTTTTTGGCATTTAAACATCCGTGCAACGGATATCTTACTGTTTTACTGTTTTAAATCAAATACCGCGTCTGTTCGGGCATTGTTTTTCTGTTTCAGATTTCTGTTTTGGTTTGTTTTACTGTTTTTAAACAAAATACTGCGCCTTTCGGGCATTGCTTTTTGTTTCAGTTTACTGTTTTTGGCATTTAAACATCCGTGCAATGCATATCTTACTGTTTTACTATTTTAAACCAAATATCGCGTATGTTTGCGCATTGCTTTTCTGTTTCAGTTTGATGCTCGCTTTCAGATTTCTGTTTTGGTTTGTTTTACTGTTTTAAACAAAATACTGCGCCTTTCGGGAATTGCTTTCTATTTCAGTTTACTGTTTTTGGCATTTAAACATCCGTGCAATGAATATTTTACTATTTTAAACCAAATACCGCGTCTGTTCGCGCATTGCTTTTCTGTTTCAGTTTGCTGCTCGCTTTCAGATTTTTGTTTTGGTTTGTTTTATTATTTTAAACAAAATACCGCGCCTTACGGGCATTGCTTTCTGTTTCAGTTTACTGTTTTCGGCATTTAAACATCCGTACAACGGATATCTTACTATTTTAAGTCAAATACCGCGTCTGTTCGGGCATTGCTTTTCTATTTTAGTTTGCTGCTCGGTTTCAGATTACAGTTTTATTATTTTTACTATTTTAAAACTATAGACCGTGCCTTTTCGGAAATTGCCTCTCTGTTTTTTGCTTTCTGCTTTGATTTAATTTTTACTGATTTGAACACGATACTACACTGGCCGATGAAAAATATCTGTCAATTTTGAGGCCTCCACAGTTGTAAAGACGGAGAATATAACTTCTGGGCAAGGATGAGGCTTAAACCTTTTTATTTCATCCGAGGGATCAACATGTTTAGTAGGCGAAGCGACTAAAATAATCAACAAGTTATATGTTCGCAGTCACGACGTGATTATAACGATCTTTTCTTACTTCATCTGAGAGATCAACATGTTTAGTAGGCGAGGCAATTAAAATGACCATCGAGTCATGTTTGCAGCACGGCGTGATTGGAATGGTCTTTTCAAAATTTTAAGTCTGAGCCCTCCGTAATCAAAACATTTACTGTTTTGGATACGGATTCGAAGTTATTTATATTTAACTGTTTCTAACCGTTTGTTCTTGACAGCTTGCAAGGAACAAAGTCAGCGAAGGCAAATACTCTCCGAAGATTATTTATTTTGTTGTTGTTTTTACTTCCTTTAATTCAGCGTTATCTCGCTTTGTATTGTAATATTATTTATTGCACTTATGTAATTTATTGAAATACTTAGAATAGGTAGACTTAGAATTAATTCATAGGATAGTCTAAAATTGGAAACCCGTCACTAGCTTATTTACTTGTAGGCTCGGTTAATTCAAACTTAGAAATCCTTCGCTAGTTTATTTATTTTTAGGCTCGTCATGCATATTTAAAATTTTCACAACAAACTTTGATCATCTTCTGTTCACTTTATTAATTGTACAACTCAAAATGATTTCCAAAATTACTTCTTTGGCATGATAAGTAATTCGTTTTTCCCCTTACTATTAATTGTCACAAATGCATATTTTTTCCACTTTACATGTATTTTCTTAATATCATACACATGAATACTTGTACAACATGTATCCCTTTCATTAATTATTTGCAAACATCTTTTAACTTTATACTTTAAACATGCATTTTTCTTAGCACAATAATTACCATGAGTTTGATCGGATAACCGCAAGTTAGCGGATCTTAAAGGATGCCTAACCCCTTCCCTTTAGGATAATAAAGAACCCTTACCTAGAATCTCATTAGTTTCGCAGACCTTAAAATTGGAGTTACATTGCAGCATTTAGTTAATATTCAGGTGTCCTAATTCACCATAAATAAATTAGGTGGCGACTCCTTAACCATTTACCCAGGAATCACCAGATACGTTGCGCTCCGCTTTGACCTCCCGCATGGTCAAAAACGGGTGTGACAGGAGGCTCTCGTCGACACAAAAACCGAAAGCAAAGGTCTCGGAATTTCAAGGAGGTCGGCGGAAATTGGAGGAGTTTAGAGAGAGGATTTTAAGACCTAGACTTCTGATACCATGAAAGAAATAATCCCTTGATTATTTTCATTGATTGAAAGACTATTTATACAAGTTACATATTTCCATAATAGGAGAATCTTATTCCTATTCTACTCCTAAAACCTTATTCTACTTGGATACTAACTATACATTTATGGTAATACAATTATTATGGTAAGTGTACAATACTACTTACATTACAACATTACCTAAACTAGGATACTAAATATTTACCTAATTACAAGGTACAAAGGGGACAAAACCGAGAGCCAGCCGAGAGCCCAATATACACAATATACACATGTATATTGTATATATTTAACACTCACAAATTATACCAAATTGACATGACTTGTATAATTTACATTTCGCCTATCTTGCTAACTTGTTAAAAAATCTTACCAGATTGACATGATTTTCCTGTATTAAAAAAGTTTTTTGAATTTGCAATTTTAAATTCGATCAAACCACCCCAAATCTACTCCAAATGATCTCAAATTTGAAATAAGTCCCCAAACACCAACAGAAACAATCCTTAATCACTAATTTAGTCAAATAGCACCAAATAAAGAAGACACATTTTGTATTCTTCAATACTTTTTAAGGACCAAGGATAAAGTTTTGAGATTTTTAAAGAAAATAAATCAACATTTGAACTAAAGATTTAAGCACAAATAATCAACACTCAAACGATATTACTAATAATCAATCATTAACTTTGATTTCCATCTCCAAACAAAAATTTTAAGAGTTCAAAATTAAAAACTATGGTGTTTATGGCGAAGAAGAAGACTTGGAGAAGAAAGTAAGAATAAAAGAGTAAAAATATCAACTGTAATGTACACAAAATCAAAGGAGCGTATTTTCTCAATAAAATTAAAGACGAAGACACTATTTAAAAACCATTCCCTCATGAATACATATCGTGCAAAAACTTGGGAACTTTTGCACTACGCATCAACCAAATAAATCCCATAATAAAAATAATCTTTATGATTATTTTACAACTTTTAGCTAGTATAATTACTGTATAATTAATATGTAATGTATCATGCAATAGTTATATAATTATTATACACTTACTATTTACTGAGTATACACAGTGATTATTACATGCGTTACAGCTAGGCAGTTAGTTGCCTGGCTATAATAACTCAACCCCTCGTTTTGTGATCTAACGTTTTATTTCATGTGTTGAAACCTTTTGTAGATATATTTGGTGATTTAATTTCTGACTTGTTGGGACGGGCGGTTCGTGTCCCCATGAGCTCGGGAGCATTTTGGTATGCTTGCTTGTTAACTTGAAGCATTAAGTTTATAGAGTTGATGAAAGTCAACATTTTGAGTAAATAAATTTGGAGTCATGATTTAAAGGTTCCAAAAATTCTTATGGTAATTTTGGACTAGTACATATGTTCAGACTAGGACCCAAGGTGATCAAGGGTGTTCCAGACACCTAGAACCACGATAGAAATTGCAAAATTTTGTCGATGAACACTTAAATCACAATCATAGAGCAAGTCTCACGATTGTACAATATGGTTGATGACTTGATATGATCCGAGCGAGCTCAAGATCATTCACTCGTGGCCAAGCAAGGGAGCTCCAAGAATTACAATTCATGTTCATGAAGAGAGGAGCGTTGAAAGAACTTGAAGAGAATATCTCACAAGTGTATAATGTTTGGATAATAGCTTGGGAGGATATTGAAGAAGAATAAGTTACAAGAAAAGGGGTCACTTCACAAAGTGGCTAAAGAAGAATCCATGTTGGATTATTTGTGCAAAGCCACTTTTGGACTTTGTTGTAATAGGCATAACTATAAATACTTGTCTTAGTTTCATTTGATGGAGGTTGATTTTTGGATGACAATTAATATTTTCATAGAATTCTACTTAGGCATATAATTAGTGGTAATCTTAATTAGAGTGTAATTTCATAGTTGTTGAAGAACCTTGTCCATGAATTCTCACATGAGACATGCTCACTTATGGAATTCATCTATAGTGTAGGTGGTCTTGGTTGTTTCTATTGGAGGGTTTGGTAATCAATCCAAATTTGTCTTTAAATCATTACCATTTGTGTCTCACTTTTATCTTTAATTTCTTGCAATTTCAATGCATTGTTATCTTGTGTTTAAATTGTTAGAGTTTCCCATTAGAATTCTATCATTTGGCATCAGAGTTTGGTAGAAGAATTATTTCATCAATTCTTCATCCTTAGTTCTAGAAAAAAAAACCAAATTCGAAATCAAAAATTCCAAAAAAATTGTGTTAATTTTGTTTTTTAACACTAGATTCTTGTTCCTTAGTGTTAGTTGAGCCTAAATTTCAAGTTCCGTTCAATTTGAAGGTGTTTTGAGCATGCTACCGTTGTTGGAGCTTCAAGATTTGAAACTTGAAAGTGAGTTTTGGTAAAGGAGATTCTATTGGCTTCACATGTTATTAGGTTTTGTTCTACTAATGAAGAGGAGCTCAAATTTAAATTTTGGTGCAATTTGGAGTTGATTTGAGGTAGATTGGAAAATTGAGTGTTTTTCATGTTCACAAGCCATATTCATAAATTTATGATGAAGAAGACACCCAAAAGGAGTTTTTGATCCAATTTTTCAAGTCAACTTTGCAAAAGATGTTTGTAGGACCAAAAAGGAAGGTTCTAGGTTTGGTGGCCTTCAATTTTGGGCAGCCCTACGTCAGTGCCAACGTCGCAGCCATCGCTGATGCAGCCGCCCAGTCAACAGGCAAGGCCCCAGCGTCCTGTTGGCGCGTGGCCCACAGTTTCAGAGAGTGTGAAATTTGACACTTAGTTTTTTTTTTCAAGTGCCTTAAAAGTGCTATAGCACCCAAAAAGGCTCAAAATTGTCCCAAGTCATTTTTCAAACCAAAATTCATCTGAAATTCTTTTCGGTTTGATTTCTACTTCTACTTTTCTTGTCGTTTATCCTTATAATTAATCAACAACTAGTAATTAAACCTACTTGGTTGCTAATTAATTCTTGAATTTCATCACTTTCATCCCAAATTTTCAAAAAAATCTCTAAGTGTTGAAATTCGAATTTCCTTCTTTCCTTTTCATTTCTTTAATTTTCTAAGCTAATTAACAATTAGTAATTGTTCTTACTTGATTGTTAACTAGTTCTTGAGTTTGAATTTTCATTTCTTGCTAATTCCTCTTAAGCTTTTTTTTCTTTTATTTCGTTGAAGTTTATTGACTTCATCCGTTAGATTTGAGTCGTACGTCTTTCTGTCTAACAAGAATTCATTCTTCCACAAGACTTAGCATACATGCGAGATTGATTGGATTAGAGGTTCATCACCAATATTGGAAGAACACTAGAATGAAGTGAGAGAAAACACGAGTGACGTGAGTAACTCTTTCTTCTAACTTGTTTGTTGAGTTTTGTAGGTACAATGACGAATTCTAGAAGTCATTCTCATGATGGAGAGGATCATATACTTCGGGAATTGAATAACTTGAGTACGGCGGTAGGAGGGATGAAGAAACGAATGGGTAGTGTGGAGAATAGGTTGGTGAATGTTGAAAATGCGAGTCGAATGGGCACTCCCTATTCAAATGTTGATGTTGAGTCAAGTAAGGGTCCTAACACCTCACCTACTGTTACCCCTGGGCAAGTACAAGAGTTTCCTCATCCCCAAACTCACCCCACACCTTCTCCATATATCTCCCAACCTACTATCCCAAATACCGCAACCCAAGGTGATATGAGATGAACCAACCCTCAAACACATCCATATCTATACCGGCCACCCAAGAGGAACCAAGACCCTAAATTACCCCGAGAGTCACTCCACAAAATGTTCCCCACACACCAATGCATGCACCACCACAAGATTATCACCTGGAGCCATTACAAATGTATTTTCAAAAACCCCTTATTTGACGAAGACGTTGAGGAGGAGGAGGAGCAACACCTAGAAGAGAATATTAATTTGGCGTGTGTGTTTCAAAGGATCATGGGTACAATGAATAGGGAGGAACTTGATCAACGGGAAAACCTATTCCATACTCGATGCAAAATCATGGATAAGGTGTGCTCCTTAATCATTGATGGTGGTAGTTGCACAAATGTGGTGAGAACAACATTGGTTGACTATATGAAGTTTCCCACAAGGAAACATCCTAGCCCCTACAAGCTTCAATGGTTCAACGATTGTGTAGAAGTGAGGGTCACCAAGCGGGTTGTAGTGAAGTTTAACATGGGCAAGTACCAATATGAAGTCCATTGTGATCTAGTGCCAATGCAAGCTTGTCATATATTGCTCGGGAGGCCATGGCATTTTGATAGGGATGCGCAACATAGTGGGAGATCTAATAAGTATTCCTTTGTCTTTTAGGGAAGAAAATATATTTTCACCCATTGACACCCTATCAAGTGAGTGAGGGTTGTAGAATCACGAAGGAGCTTCGGGAGAGGGTTCAAAGAGAGGAAATTGAGAAAGAGTCTTTACTTAGCCAAGAGGGACAAGGGGTAACAAAGGGGAAAGTTAAGATGTGTACACTTGCCAAACCAAACAATTATTTAAAAGAAGTTGATGAGGGGCATTTTATGGTGTGCCTTGTCAACAAAGATCTCTTGGTACATACTAACCAAGATACTAGCACTTTGCATAGTATTATTTCTTCTCTTTTACAGGAATATGATGGCTTATTTCCGGAGGAGATTTCCAAAGGATTGCCTCCATTGAGGGGTATTGAACATCAAATTGATTTTGTACTGGGTTTCCAAATCCCTAACAAACCGACATATAGGAGCAATCCGGAAGAAACTAAAGAATTGCAAAGGAAAGTGGAAGAGCTACTTGACAAAGGGCTAGTGAAGGAGAGCCTTAGCCCATATGTCATGCTCGTGATACTTATTCCTAAGAAATATGGCACTTGGCGGATGTGTATCGATTGTAGAGCCATTAACAAAATAACAGTGAAGTATTGATATCCTATCCCTAGACTTGATGATATGTTCGATGAGCTATGTAGCTCAAGTGTGTTCTATAAAATTGATCTTCGAAGTGGATATAACCAAATCCGCATACACCCCAGTAATAAGTGGAAGATGGCCTTCAAAACCATGTTTGGGCTATATGAGTGGCTTGTCATGACATTTGGTCTCACCAATGCGCCTAGCACTTTCATGAGGTTGACGAACCATGTGTTGAAGCCTTTCATCAATAAGTTTGTCATCGTTTATTTTGATGACATTCTTGTCTATGGCAAGACTATTGAGGATCATATGTGCCACTTGAGGCAAGTTTTTGATGTCTTATTGTGTGAGAGGTTGTATGTTAATCTCAAGAAATGCTCATTTTGTGTTGACCAGATGATATTATTGGATTTTGTGGTAAGTATGGATGGCGTGAGGTTGATGAAAAGAATGTCGAATCCATTTGAACTTGGCCAACTCCTAAAAATGCAACCGATGTAAGGAGTTTCCATGGGTTGGCAAGTTTCTATAGGAGATTTGCGAAGGGATTTAGTACCATTGTCGCTCCTTTAACCGAATTGAATAAGAAATATATACCTTTTGTATGGGGAGATGAGCAATAGAAGGCCTTTCAATAGGTGAAGGCAAAATTGAGTACTTCTCCATTATTGCAATTGCCGGATTTTGAGAAGACATTTGAGATTGAATGTGATGCTTCGGGTATTGGCATTGGCGGAGTCTTGATGCAAGAAGGGAAGCCAATGACGTACTTTAGTGAAAAGTTAAAAAGGGCTTATTTGAACTACTCTACCTATGAGAAAGAGTTGTATGCACTACTAAGGGTGTTAGCTCATTGGCAACACTATTTATGGCATAAAGAGTTTGTGATCCGTTCGGACCATGAATCCTTGAAACACTTGAAGGGTCAAACTAAGATAAACAAGAGGCATACAAAATGGGTGAAATTTATTGAGTCTTTTCCTTATGTGATTACCTACAAGCGGGGAAAGGAGAACATTGTGGCGGATGCTTTGTCTAGCAGATTTGTGTTGCTGAATGCAATGACTTATAAAATGATGAGATTTGAAAGTTTGAAGGAGTTATACTCTAATGACTCCGATTTCAAAGTGGTTTGTGAAGAGTTAGCCCAAGGAAAAAGGGTTGACCGGTTCCAATTGGTTGATGGGTTATTGTTAAAAAATGATAGAGTATGTGTTCCCAAAAGCTCATGGAGGAAACTTTTCATTAAGGAATCACATAGTGGAGGCATGATGGGTCACTTTGGAGTTGCCAAAACTCTTGACATCCTCAAAGAACAATTCTATTGGCCCAAGATGAGACATGATGTGGAGAGGCTTTGTGGACAATGCCTAGAGTGCAAGCAAGCCAAGTCCAAGACTCACCCTCAAGGGATGTATACCCCTCTTCCTACTCCTAATAGCCCTTGGGGTAGACATCTCTATGGATTTTGTTTTGGGTCTACCAAGGACCAAAATGGATCATGATAGTATTTTTGTGGTAGTGGATAGATTTTCAAAAATATTTCATTTCATACCATGTCACAAGTGTGATGATACATCTCAGGTGGCATATTTGTTTGTTATTCATGCACTTAAATTGCATGGGGTACCTCGCACTATTGTTAGTGATAGGGATTCCAAATTCCTTAGCTATTTTTGGAAGAGTCTATGAGGTGCACTTGACACCAAGCTCATGTTCTCTACTTCTTGTCACCCTCAAACGGATGGACAAACTGAAGTAGTGAATAGGACTCTTGGGAGCATGCTTAGGTGTGTGGTTATAGGAAGACCAACTTCATAGGAGGACCATTTACCTTTGATGGAATTTGCATATAATAGGTCTCTCCACTCCTCTATTGGAATTACTCCATTTGAAGATTGCTATGGTTTTAATCCTTTGTTTCCCTTAACCTTAACCCCTTTGTCTAGTGATGTTGTTGTGCGTTTAGATGCAAAACAAAGGGCAATCGAAATATTGAAGATTCATGCTAAGGTGAAGGAACACATAGAGAAGATCAACACAAGTGTGGCCAAAAGACAAAAAAAAGGCCGAAGGAGAGTGAACTTCCAACCGAATGATTGGGTTTGAGTTCACTTTCGAAAGGAGAGGTTTCCTCAATTAAGGAAGGAAAAGTTGTGCCCAAGAGGAGATGGGACATTCAAAGTCCTTGAGAAGATCAATGACAATGCATACAAGATTGACTTACCAAGTGAGTACAATGTCCATAATGTTTTCAATGTAAGTGATCTATCTTCTTGTGTTGTAGGTGAACCTTTAGATTCGAGGATGAATCCTTTTCAAGAAGGGAAGGATGATATGACCTGAGCGAGCTCAAGACCATTCACTCATGGCCAAGCAAGAGAGCTCCAAGAATTACAATCCATGTTCATGAAGAGAGGAGCAAGACCATTCACTCATGGCCAAGCAAGGGAGCTCCAAGAATTACAATCCATGTTCATGAAGAGAGGAGCGTTGGAAAAACTTGAAGAAAATATCTCACGAGTGTATAATGTTTGGATGATAGATTGGGAGGATATTGAAGAAGGAGAATATATAAGGAAAGGGGTCACTTCACAAAGTGGCTAAAGAAGAATCCATGTGGGGTTATTTGTACAAAGGCCACTTTTGGGCCTTCGTTGTAATAGACATAACTATAAATACTTGCCTTAGTTTCATTTGATGGGGGTTGATTTTTGGATGAAATTAATATTTTCATAGAATTCTACGTAGGCATATAGTTAGTGATAATCTTAATTAGAGTGTGATTTCATAGTTGTTGAAGAACCTTGTCCATGAATTCTCACATGAGCCATGCTCACTTGTGGAATTCAACTATACTGTAGGTGCTCTTGATTATTTCTATTGGAGGGTTTGGTAACCAATCCAAGTTTGCCTTTAGATCATTACCATTTGTGTCTCACTTTTATCTTTAATTTCTTGTAATTTTAATTCATTGTTATCTTGTGTTTAAATTGTTAGAGTTTTTCATTAGAATTTTATCATTTGGCATCAGAGCTTGGTAGAAGAATTGTTCCATCAATTCTTTATCCTTAGTTCTAGAAAAAAACCAAATTGGAAATAAAAAATTCCAAAAAACAAAATTGTGTTAATTTTATTGTTTTGACACTAGATTCATGTTCCCTAGTGTTAGTTGAGCCTAAATTTCAAGTTTCGTTCAATTTGAAGGTGTTTTGATCATTCTACCATTGTTGGAGCTTCAAGTTTAAGCAAGTTCATCACAAATCCAGACTTAGTAGCCAATCAGTTCATTAACAGGTTTATCACCAGTGCACGAGATTTCTTAGAGTACCAAATACAATCAGCTAGTAAGATATTAGACAAGTAGCACATAACAACTAATGCCCACATGCTTTGGCATTTTCGGGTCATAGTTTATAACTACACAATATACTATACTCATATCATGTCACCGGTTATCGTACCAATGTTCATCACATCACGGGTATGAGACCTCATGTCACGACCTTACCCCTTAGTAATTCTATTTTTAATATTTACTTGATAAAAATATCTCTCAAATGAAGTCTAGAAAGTCTTAACATACCCCCAATGCCGAACAAACATGCCACGAATATCAAGAAATCACCTTTTCTTTCCAAATTGCCTCGGAACACTCCCAATCTTGATCAGAGTGACGCTTGAAGTCTTCCGGAAGATATACCACCTCCGAATTCATCAAATGAGTTCAATCTAGTCAAAAGAGTGCTCTACGAGGTTAAACAAGTCCATTGATATCAATACTATTATATTTTAATTCGGACCCTAAAACGAACCCCAAAAGATAACTCCGAGCCTACAAAGACAAAAGTAAAATTTTATCAAAAAATTGGCTTACCCATAACTTTCTATGTTCATAAAATCATTCAATACCATTCACTAATTGGATCCCAATTCAAGAAATTACATAATGTTTACTTTAGACCTAACATTCTCATTTTTCCCAACCCAAATCATGGATTATACCTTAATTTTATGAATGAACTTATTAGGAATCAACAAAATAGTAATTAGAAACTTACACTCGAGCTAAAATGTGAATATTGCCCTTGAAATCACACAAATTCGAGCTCTAGAACACAAGATATGAAATTATGAAGTCTAGGTTCGTTTATGGAAATAAAATAATCTACCTAGGTGAACCCTTCGCCGTGACCGCAAGGCGAGACTCGCGATTGCGGCCCTGACCCATCCCAAACATCGCAAACGCGACATAGACATCACGATCGCAATGCGTTGCTTTGACCTGGCCCAGCCATCACCCTTCTACGCGACCGTGATGCGTCGCACGCGACCGCAAAGGCCACCCACCTGCATGGTCATCGCGATCACGATCCTCCTCACACGATCACGTAGGAGGATCTTGATACTAGAAACCAACAATTTCTATCCGTCATTTGAACTTGGTTTTGACACCCCAAACACACCCGGAGCCCCACAGATACAAACTAAATATGCATTTCAATCATAAAATATGATATGAATATGCTCTCGCACTAAAAATACCGAAAAGGAATCGTCTTAACCCGATATTGACCATGGTCAATTCTAACCTTTAAATTTAACTAGTTTCCGACCAAAGGTCCAAAACATTGCCGAACCCCCCGAATCTTTACCGACCTTATGGAATCGAGAAATTTCGATTTGACTTCTCTAAACTCCGATGTTGACTTTGGTCAAATTTTCTGTTTCCTTAACCGAAGAACTTCCAAATTCGTAAATTCCTTTCCGATACTTACCCGATTACTTCGGGAACATCGTCATCCATCCCCGCAAGTCATGAATATCATTCAAAGTTACTGTATGAAGATTTTGGAAAAAAAATCAGAAAGCTCAAAATGACCTAGTGGGTGTTACATTTTGGATCGTGACAACACCTCCATATGCAAATTGTATTCTACATTTGTTATAATTAAGTAGAAACACATGCATCACTATCGTGAGTAAAAAATTGACAGACAAGTTATTTTCTGTGACATATTACCTTAATCTTACCCCTAATAGGAGGTATAGAGGGAGGTCGAGCTTCGTACCGACAAAAAATAGTCTGAGGATTAAAATCTTAGGACTATAATACTGAGATAACTTAGTTCGTGAACTAAACGATCCCTTACTCTCTAGAATGTTTCTCCATAGTTTAAACTTTTGGTTGATATCCTCGTTGATTTTGTCAATTAGCACAATTTCATCAGTAAATAATATACACCACGAAACCTCATCTTATATTTTATTGGTTTTGACAACAAGTACGGGCTTAATATATAGATTGTAAACCCACGGTAATGGGAAGCTCCTTGTTTCTCCTAGCTACTACCATTCTCATGAAAATGACAACTCCTTGACATATGTCCATTATAGAAATTTTACATTTAATATGATCTATTTTTTTGCTTCTCCAACACATACCAAAGAACAAATAAAATGCTTACTTACAATATTTTAACTTTTTAAGAAATGCATATATAGTTTGAGCCAGATGCATGTTTGTAGATATGTCCTTATCTATGTTTACTTTTTACTATTAAGATGTCTCTTAGGGAATCCATTGGCTACTACAAAATTGAAAAAATTACGTAAAACTGTGACGAACATTATGTATTCCTTTCTTTGGGAATCAATATTTGAGACACATATCTCTTTCAATGACCAATAAACCAAACCCAAGTTCAGGATGCCCTCTCTATATCAAAATGCTATAGGAGAAATTCTCCAAGCCTTTATTGTGACGTCCTGTGATATGTTCACGTGACTGTATCCATACCCTGCTTTGATGCTTATCATCTTTAATTTCCCACTCTTTTTCAATTACGTGTCTTCAGTTGACATTCTATAATGTACTCTCATAACTAGCAATCTCAAAAATCAATCAACATTCTCCAGAAGGAAAACAGAATAATATTTAAAGAAACTTAGAAAGACTAGGAGGGTATATGGCTAAGTTTATAAGCTGGTCAAATTATCATATACACATTTTGATAGAATATTCTTATATATCTTTTATATCTAGTATATCTTTTATATTTAGTTAGTTAATATTCTAATTGTAATTAATCAAATTAGTTACCTAATTTATAGCCTAATTTGTAGCTTTGTACTATTATATATTATACACAATAATGAATAAAAAGGCAAGGAAGATATTCTTACATGGTATCGGCCAAACCCTAACCCTAAAACAACAAAGTCGTCGCCACCGTCGGCCTACTCTTCCGCCGCCTCCCTCATCTGCCTCCTTCTCGACGTCAATCTCCTCTCCCTCTTCTTCATCTTTCTTTTTCAATGGCTGCTCAACAAAAATTTCATCCTGCTCTTGCGGTTAACAACATCAAGAATTTCATTCTCATAACTCTTGAGATGGAAAAAGTTCAGTATTCCTCATGGGTGAAATTATTTAATATTCATTGCCGTGTGTACCAAGTCATCGATCACATCTCCTCTTAAACCCAAGCCAACCGACAAAAACATGGAGAAACATGATGTTTTTGATGAAGAACTTTGGTCACGACTGGATGCGATTGTTCTGCAATGAATCTATGACACAATCTCGAATGACCTCTTGCATACAATCATCGAATCCGGGGACACTGCCCAACAGACATGGGAGAGATTATAAATCATCTTTCATGACAATAAGACCCAACGTGCCCTGTACATAGAAAATCAATTTAAGAATATTCAACAAGACAATTTTACTAATGCGTTGGCCTATTGTCAAGAACTTAAAATGATTGTCGATCAACTCTCCAATGTCGGTGCACCAGTCACAAATCAACGGTTGGTCATGCAACTAATTGTGGGTTTAAATGAAAACTATGATGGTGTTGCTACAATCCTACAACAAAGCTCGATGTTGCCTCCGTTCTATGGGGCTCGTCCGAGACTTATTCTTGAGAAAACCCGCAAGCGGGCAGCGGCTAATGCCAACACCACCGGCGCGCCCTCCTTACCACCAATGGCTACACTATCGATGAATGAGGCCCGACTTACGGCCAGCATCAACAACACACCAATGATCCAAATCGTGGTCAACATCTCCGGAATAACAACAAAGGCAAAAATTCTGACAAAGGCCGCGATAACTGTAGTGGCAGCAGCAACAGCGGTGGTAGAGGATAGTCAACGCCGGCCGGAAGCCACCCACAGTGGTAGCAACAACCTCCGTTGTGGATTGTGTACCCACCATGGGCAGCGTAGGGCCAGCAACAGTGGGCTGCTACACCTTGCCCCTACCCGACATCCTCTTGGGCCCGACCTCACTCTCGACAACCCTAGCCCAGAATTCTTGGTGTTCGTCCACAGTAAGTTTACTATGCACATACGTCTCCTCCATTAACCTATGCCCCAATAGATATTGAGGCGGCAATGCACACGATGTCTCTCAAAGTTTCGGACGATAATTAGTACATGGATACGGTGCAACATCGCATATGACGACATCTCAAGGTACTCTCTCATCTTATTTCAATATGAACAATTTAAACCGTAATATTATTGTTGGTAGTGGATAAGTCATTCCCATTCGAGGTTATGAACAATCATCTCTCTCCCCACCACACCCCTCGTTAACTTTAAAAAATGTCCTCTATGCCCCAAAACATATTAAAATTTTGATCTTTCTGCGTCGTTTTACAACCGACAATAATATTTCCCTTGAATTTGATCCTTTTGGTTTTTCTGTGAAATACCTACAGACATGGATGTGAATAATGAAATGTGATAGCACCGTGGATCTCTATCCTATCACCACCACCATCGGCCATCCTTCCTCCTCTCCTTCAACCTTTGCAGCTATTTCCTCTGTTCTTTGGCATAATAGATCGGGACATCCGAGAGACTCTGTTTTATGCTCCCTTAGCAAAAATAAGTTTATTGATTGTAAATATTTTTCTTGTCCTGCTGTTTGTGAATCTTGTATTTTTGAGAAACATGTCAAATTGTCATTTTATTTTTCATCTACTAACACCTTGATGCCATTTTTCATCTACTAACACCTTGATGCCATTTTTCATCTACTAACATCTTCCATCTTAAGCACGGCTGGGCACCGATATTATCTCTTATTTTTGGATGATTATTCTAATTTCCTATGGACCTTCCCTATTGGAAATAAGTCCCAAGTCTATTCTATTTCTCATCCTTTAGTGTTTTAATTAAGACACAATTTGAAAAGAATATCAAATAATTTCAATGTGATAATGGGAGGGAATTCTACAATAAACAATTCCAACACTTTTACGCTAAAAATGGTCTTGTTTTCGTTTTTAATGCCCCCACCCCCTCTCCACAAAATGGCAAAGCCAAACGAAAAATAAGAACCATCAATAACTTAGTTCGTACTCTCCTTGCCCACGCCTCCATCCCCCTCTTTTTGGCATCACGCTCTATCAATGGTAACTTATCTCTTGACCATTCTCCCAAACAAGTCTCTCACACACAAGTCCCCGACTCAAGTTCTATATAGTCGGGATCCTTCCTATAAGTACTTACGAACTTTTGGGTGTCTATGTTACCCCCTTCATCCTACCACCACAACCGATAAACTTCAATCTTGTTCCAACCCATGTGTATTCCTTAGTTACCCGTCTAATCATCGAGGTTATAACTATTACGATTTATCAAGCCAAAAAATAATCATCTCTCGACATGTCATATTCGATGAGTCTCAATTTCCTTTTGTCAAGCTGCATTCACCGTCTTCGGATTCATATGACTTCTTAAATGATGGCCTCAATCTCCTTTTGATTCATCAATTACACAATCAGTTGCTACCATTACCGCCGCAACTACCGGAGCCCGACCCATATCCCACGGTCCAGTGTCGGGTGGGCCACCAAACCCAGCCAAGTGAACCATGGCCCAGCCCACCCATCGCCATCCCAGGCCCCAACCCCGTATTTGCCTCCTCTCGGTCTGCGCCACAACCCCACCTTCCCGAACCCATCTCCCTTCGGCCCATATCCGCACCAATCTATCCCCCTACGGATAATGGAAACGCATGTTATGCACGGTATTTCCAAACTGAAATGACAATTCAATTTGTGAACTTCAGTTGCCCATTCATCTCTTCCTCACAACTCGAAAAATGCCTTGTCCGATCCCAATTGGAAAGATGTCATGTTAGACGAATATAATGCTCTTATTAAAAATAAGACATGGGATCTAGTACCCCGTCCTACTGATGCTAATGTTATTCATTCTATGTAGATTTTTTGACATAAAAAGAATCTGATGGTTCCTTTGAGAGGCATAAGGCTCTTCTTGTAGGTGATGGCAAGTCTCAACAGGTTGGTGTGGATTGTGATGAAACTTTCAGCCCTGTGGTGAAATTGACAACTATTCAGTCTGTTCTCAACATTGCTTTGTCCAAATCATGGCCCATTCATCAGCTTGATGTTAAAAATACCTTCTTGCATGACGACCTTCATGAAACCGTTTATATGCATCAACCTATGGGATTCATGGATCAGGTTCATCCATATTATATGTGTCATTTGAAGAAATTACTTTACGGGCTGAAATAGGCTCCCCGTGCATGGTATCAACGATTTGCTGATTTTCTATCCTCATTAGCTTTTCACATAGCAAATTTGACTCATTCACTCTTCATCTATCGCAAGGGTAATGACCTGGAAAATATTCTATTATGTGTTGATGATATCATACTCACTACCTCTTCTGAAGCACCTCGCCAATTTATTATGTCACTTCTTGCTTCTGAATTTGCAATGAAGGGTTTGGGCCTCCTAAGCTATATATTGGGCATTGCATTACGAGACATGCAGGTGGCTTATTTCTTTGTCAAATAAAGTATGTCGATGATATTCTTGATCGAGCCGGCATGCCTTCTTGTAAATCTTCTCCAACACCGGTTGACACTAAATCTAAACTTAGTGCCTCTTCGGGTTCTCGATATGAAGACCCCACTCAGTATCGCAGTTTAGCATGAGCATTACAGTATCTCACATTCATGAGACCAGATATATCCTATATCGTGCAACCAATCTGCTTACATATGCATGACCCGAAATATGAACATATGAATGATCTCAAACAAATTTTGCGATATGTACAAGGACCTTCCATTTTGGCTTGCACCTGTACAAGTCCTTCATCTCCGGTCTCACCTCCTACACTGATGCTGATTGGGGTGGATGTCCCAACACTAGATGATACATTTCGGGTTACTGTGTCTTCCTTAGAGATAACTTGCTTTCTTGGTCCTCTAAGCGTCAACCTACTATGTCTCGGTCCAGTGCAGAAGTCGAGTATTGCGGCATATCGAATGTGGTTTTTGAGTGTTGTTGAATATGTAACCTTTTGTTGGAAATTCACTGCTCAATCCGCAAGGCTACATTAGTTTACTGTGACAATGTAAGTGCGATATATCTTTCCAGCAATCCCGTTCAACATCTGCGCACTAAACACATTGAAATAAATATTCATTTTATACGTGAGAAAGTTGCTCGTGGACAAGTTCGTGTCCTTCACATCCCTTCTCAGTACCAAATTGCTGACATATTTACAAAGGACTTCCGCGCATACTCTTTGATGATTTCCAAGCCAGTCTCAGCGTACAAAAACCTCTCGCTTCAACTGTGGGGGTGTGATAGAATGATAGAATATTCTTGTATATCTTTTATATCTTTTATATTTAGTTAGTTAATATTCTAATTGTAATTAGTCAAATTAGTTACCAAGTTTGTAGCCTAACTTGTAGCTTTGTACTATTATATATTATACACAATAATGAATGAAAAGACAAGGAAGATATTCTTACACATTTCTTAGCTTATTACACGTTTGATGAGCACTAAGGGCTCGTTTGGTACGAGGGATATATAATGAATAATAAATTATGAGATTAAATTTGAGATGAGTTTATACCACGTTTGGTTGTGATAAAATCGTTGTATAACTAATCCCAGGATCAGCTATCCCAGATTGGTAGTGTTGTTTTTATTTCTACAAGATGGTGAAATAAGAATCACGGGAGAACTAATCTCGAAATAACTAATCCGGAGTAATTAACTCGGGAATAACTTGTTCCCCAACCAAATTACCCCTAATAGTGAGTATAAGCTAAAATTGTTCATGATTTGGTCATCCTTAACTTATATTTTAACAACTTATTAAGCACTTTTAGTTTGAACACACCATTTATGATTCTATTCCTAATATGTTTTATTAATCTTTGAAATATTCTACCTAAAATATAGTAACTTTTAATTATTTTTCTATTCTATTTCTGTTCTTTCATGTTAGTATTTAATGTAGGATATTTTAAATTATATATTTTAAAATAATTTCAAGAACATTTTAGTTATTTTAATTTAACAGAAAAATGTGTAGCATCCCCTTTTAACAAAATACAACAACTTCTAATTGTCAATTCTAATATTTTTATTCAATATATAATTATTTACTTATAAAATCAATTTCAACACTTGAAGTGATTTTCAGCCCTTGACGTTTATCAGGCACAGTACTTGTAATCAGTTAACTCAAATGGGCTCCCGAAGGATTAAAACTTTTATAATTTTCTTTTCGAAAAAAAATAGAATATATTACTAGTGAAAATCGTTTTCATTTCATTTTACAAGCACATGAGAGAAGTTGACTACTTGTGATGATGTCAGAGAAACTCCTATTCTTAAGGGAAAAACCAATGGGTTAAGAGATCACTTATTAATTATTTAAAAGCTGCAGGTAATTAAAAGCCATTTTCTTTAATTTTTACTACATTTTTTTTCGTTATCTGAAATGGCTAACTAACGTTCTTCTGTTAGATCAATTTCATTGACTATTGACTTTTGGTTATTTATAATATGTTTTCACATTTATGTTTACTCTGGTTATACAGATTGTAATATTGGAGGAAGATAATATTAAAGAAGTATTTCATGTATCAAGATCAATGAAATGGATTTATTTTAAGAATTATTTATTTTCTCCAGTAAAATGAATGAAATACATTTATGTAAAAAATTATTATCTTAGGCACCGTGAGTGAAACTATAAAAAGAAATAGAAAAAAAATTATAATTGTGACATGCAAGTCAGAATAGATAAATATGACTTTATGATATATTTAACTGGGATATTAGCGAAAGAAATAATCTCTTGATTATTCTCATTAATGAAAGAGTATATATATAATTTATAAATTTACATAATAGAAAACATATTTCTATTCTAATCCCAAAATCCTATTCTAGTAGTACAGGAATTCTATAATTATGGTAAGTGTACAATACTAATTAATGTAAAACATTACCTAAAACCGTGGGCTATATATGGGCTAAATACACTGAATATACAACTGGCCGAAACCCTATAAACATAAACCGAAACCATATATACATAGAATATACACGTGTATACCGTGTATATCTTATGTATATTTAACACTGCCCCCCCCCCCCGCGTCATAGCGGGCGGTCTTCGTACGCTGAGACTATCCCTAAAATCTTCAAAAATGACCGAGGAAAGACCCTTTGTAAAGATGTCTGCAATTTGATAACTGGAAGGGACATGGCAGACGCATACTTGTCTACGAGCTACCTTTTCGCGAACAAAGTGAATGTCCATCTCGATATGTTTAGTGCGCTGGTGTTGAATCGATTACCAAAAAGATAGATGGCACTAACATTATCATAATAAACCAAGGTAGCTTTCTGAATAGGACAATGAAGCAATAAAAGAAGATTACGTAACCAACAGGGTTCAGAGACCACATTGGCTACCCCTCGATACTCAGCCTCTGCACTAGAGCGGGACAAAGTCGACTGACGTTTTGTAGACCAGGAGACCAAGTTATTACCAAGAAATATACAATATACAGACGTAGAGCGTTTGGTGTCCGGACAGCCACCCCAATCAGTATCTGTATACGAGACAAATGTAGACGTCGATAAGGGATATAAATGTAAGCCAAAGTCAAATGTCCCTTGGATGTACCGAATAATACGTTTGAGCGCATTCATGTGCTCAACCCTGAGATCATGCATAAACAAGCACACCTGTTGTACGGCATACGTAATGTCTGATCTCGTGAATGTCAGATACTGAATAGCCCCTATAAGACTGCGATAGCGGATTGGATCCTCGTACGGGGAGCCAGCCGCATCCCCTAGCTTTGGTTTCGTATCAATTGGAGTGGAAATGGACTTAAATGAGGACATACCAGCTGGCTCAATGATCTCAACGGCATACTTCCGTTGTGATAAGAACAACCCACCTGGATGACGAGTGACAGCAATCCCCAAAAAGTAACTCAAGGGTCCCAAGTCTTTCATAGCAAACTCAGAACTGAGCATTGTCATGATAGACTAGCGTAATGCATCAGAAGAGGCAGTCAAGAGCATATAATCAACATATAATAGTATATAAGCCAGTGAAGAACCACGACGATATATGAACAATGAATTATCAGACCTGCGGTGAGAGAACCCAATAGTCGAAACATAGTTTGCAAACCTCTTATACCAAGCCCGTGGGGACTGCTTAAGCCCATACAAGGACTTTTTCAATAAACAGACATGATGAGGATATTTGGGATCCCTAAATTCCAAGGGCTGATGCATATAAATTGTCTCATTGAGATCACTATGTAAGAAAGCATTCTTCACATCTAACTGATGAATGGGCCATGCTTTCGAAAGAGATAAGCTGAGCATAGTGCGAATGGTAGCCGGCTTGACCACCGAACTAAATACTCATCACAATCCACACCAACCTGCTGAGTCTTAGCATCGCCTACGAGACGAGCCTTATGCCTTGCAAAAGAACCGTCAGAATTGTCCTTATGAGCAAAAATCCACATAGATCGAATAATATTAATACCAGATGGATGGGGCACCAATTCCCACGTCTTATTATCCACAAGAGCATTATATTCATCAGTCATAGCAATTTCCCTATTCGGGTCATTTAAAGCAAACACAGGATTATGGGTAGGGGTGATTTAAGAACATTAGAATTTAAATAAAAATGTCTTTTTGGTTTAAAAATACTTCGTTGACTACGAGTGACTGATATTTGACTCGGGGGAGAATTGGGCGGATTTTGGGAAATATTTGGACACGTGATGACGGCCAAGCAGCGATGGGCCTGGCTGCCCATTATTGGGAAACAGTAGCACCGCCTCAATCGAGATTGGGCCGCTTTCAGATTGGCCGGGCAACCGCTCAATTATGGAAACTGGAACAGAGGATGGCCCAAAGATGGTACTGGAAATAGTGGTGGGAGACGGGACTGTAGGTCCAACGGGCAGTGGGCCCACTGGAGGATTTGGGGTGCGGGACATGTCCGCTAAATGGTGGATAATATACAGAGAGACATCGTCATCCAAAAAATTATACGAACTAGGCACGGGACTACTCACTTTAGCAAACGGAAATTGGGACTCATAAAAAATAACATGGCGACTAATGATGAATTTATTAGATGATAAATCAAAACATTTGTAACCACGATGATTAGATGGATAACCCAAAAACACACAAGGGGTAGAACGAGCATGAAGTTTGTTAATTGTGGTGGACGGAAACAACGGATAACATAAGCACCCAAAGACCCTAAGATGGGAATACGAATGAGTCTTATTATATAAGATTTGAAGAAGGGACGAATATGCCAAACCTTTGGTAGGAAGAATGTTAAGAAAATATGTAGCCATTTGTAGAGCATGATGCCAAAAAGAGGGGGGTACGAAAGCATGAATCAATAAAGTTCGGACAATGTTATTAATGATACGAATATTGCGTTCAACTTTTCTATTTTGTGAAGACGTATGAGGACAAGAAAAATGAAAATTGATCCCATTATTAGCAAAAACTCCCAAAACATCCCATTATCATATTCTTTTCCATTATCACATTGAATGTTTTTGATGTCCCGTTCGAATTGAGTTCTAATGAATGCTTTAAATTTTTAGAAAGTGGAAAACACTTGAGATTTTTTTGCTATCGTAAAAGTTCATAAAAAATAGAATAATCATCCAGAAATAGAACATAATAACGATGACCCAAAGAACTGAGAACAAGAGATGTCCATAAATCGCTATGAATAATATCAAATGGCATTAAAGTATGAGAATTAGAGTCTTCAAACGGCAATCTAACAATTTTTCCTAAAGAACAAGATTGACAATTCAGAGTACTACGCGTATCCTTACAAAAAAATAAAATTATTTTTATCTAAGGAAGACAAAATAGACGACCCCGGATGACCTAGACGAGCATGCCACAAGGAAGGAGCAAGGGCAGCAAAAGTTGATGGCAAGGCTGGACTCGAGAGACCGGAACATGACATGAGAGGATGAAAATCTCTCCTATTATCACACCTCATTAGAGGATAAAAATCTCTCCTACTATCACACCTCATTAGAGGAATCCCCGTCTTGAAATCCTTCATAGAAAACCCAAACGGATCAAATTCAACAAAAATGGAATTATCAGTGGTGAATTTACGGACATACACCAAATTTTTAATCAGTTTAGGGGTATGAAGGGTATTTTTCAAGATAAGGGGTGGACTGGGGGGAGACAAAGTTTTATGACCGTAATCACGAATTGGAATTAAATTATCATTACCAACAATTATACCACGATTGTTACTCGAATTGGAATAAGACGAGAGAGTACCTGGGTCCGACGTCATGTGAGTAGTGGCACCGGTGTCCATGTACCAATTTGGGTCAGAGGAATTTATTCTAAGTGTGTGCATCGCGTCTTCAATATTGGTAGGGGTGGGGCCAGCTACATGATGGGCCTGGTGGGGCCGAGGCCCAAGCCTACCTCCCTGCTGACCCATACCTCCACTGTAGCGCTGGACTGGAGCTGGAGTAGAAACATTGGGCCGAAACTGGGCCCAATTCACTGGAAATTGGGCTGGCAGAACGTAGAGGATGTTGGGCCAAGGGCTACCGGCCCAGCCCTATAGCCAGGGGGTCCAGTGATGGGACCAGGTTGGCTGGGGCGCATTGTTGCCTGGGTGGGGCCCACTGCCCAGATTCTGTCCACCGCCACCATTACCGGAACCACCGCGTTTGCCCCTGTGATTTTTGCCATTATTTTTCCAACTATTCTTGCTGCCACCATGTCCACGGTTTTGGACTGAATTATCAACAACACCTGCAGAATTAGTGGAGGATGTCAACATGACTATAGGACTAGCGCCAGTAGCTGCCTTTTTTGCCAAGCCGGCTTCTTCGAGTGTAAGCATAGAACGAGCTTGATAAAACTGAGGAAAATGGCTGCTCTAACGAAGAATCGTGCCAACGCCACTATAGGCCTCAGATAGGCCTGCAACTATTTTTAGGACCAAACGATCATTTGTGACTGGCGCGCCAACGTTGCGGAGTTGGTCCACCAATTCTTCAACCTTTTGCAATATGCTGAAACATTGGGGAAATCTTACATATTGATGTGGGAGAATTCCTGCTCAAGGGTAACAACACGTGAATTTTGATTATCTTAGAATATATCACGTACTATATTTCATGCCGCCATCGCCGTAGCATCTGGTTCGATAATCGTTTGCAAGAGGTCTGTAGAAATAGCGGAGTAAATCTATTGAAGAACGGTATCATCAAGGGTCGTCCATAAATTAGGATCATCCTCGTGTTTGGACACCTCCGTATCCGTAGGAGCCGCGAGGATAATATGATGGAGGACTTGATGCGAGCGTGCGTGAACTTTGAACAGTTCGGCCCACGTCGCGTATTGAACGTTTTCTATTTCAAGAATGATAGGGATGTGATTCTTGATATTAGAAATAGTAAGGGCAGGGTGAAATGTGTTCTTAGCCATAATAGCAATGAACGACGTGAGAAAGGGATTTGGAAGAAAATTTGGGAAGAATAAATAATTTTCGGGCATGGAAATCGAGAGAAGGGGGCTCGGAATCCGACGCAAAAGTTGGACGGAAATTGGGAGAAAATATTAACCTAGACTTCTGATACCATGAAAGAAATAATCCCTTGATTATTCTCATCAATGAAAGAGTATATATACAATTTACAATTTTTCATAATAGAAAATTTATTCCTATTCTAATCCCAAAACCATATTCTAGTAGTACAAGAATCCTATAATTTATGGTAAGTGTACAATACTAATTAATGTAAAACATTACCTAAAACCGTGGGCTATATATGAGCTATATACACTGAATATACAACTGGCCGAAACCTATATACATAAACCGAAACCATATATACATAAGATATACACGTGTATACCGTGTATATCTTATGTATATTTAACAGTTAGATTGAACTAATCACAAATCATGTCAAGTCGTCTTTCTATCAAAGCTACAAACAAACAAGAAAATAATACAAGTCAGGACAGACCGTAATGACGGCATGTGATATACAACATAACGTCCTATTGGATCACTCACAAATCAAACCCGATCATCACAATAATATGCATAATCATGAAAACACCGACCTATATTGTAATGATAAATATGAATTTGCCTTGTCCATAAAAGTACTTCTATTTTTGCAAGATATGTAAAAATGACAAATACTAAACACTCCTCGAATAATCTCACAAATCATACAAATGGGGGTTCAAATCAGACAAATCAAGAATTGAGATAAATCTATCTTTAATAACATACTTCATCTGTCCCAGTTTATATAGCACCTTACACTTTTTGAGAGTCAATTTGATTAGTATTTGAAGCTAAATTGGATTATATCAACTTAGTGTTTTAAAAATTAAAATTAATTTAGATATTCAAGAAATATACAAAAACTACTATAAATTGCAATTTTTCTCATGTCAATATGATAAAATTTACATTATAAATATCGATCAAAGTTTATATAGTTTGAAACTCGAAAAATGAAAAGTCTCACATAGATTGAGATAGAGGAAGTGAAAAAGAATGAATCTTGAATCTAACTCAACCTGAAAATATAATTCAGTGAGGATTAAACAAAACCATATAAACAGTGCCTCTATCATTCCACAAATGATGTGGGAATATATAGGTGGACAAGCCTCTCTATGAAAGTCTGGTTCGTCCGAGATATGTTTGACTTTTATAGCGACAGATTGTTATACACCTATAATAACATTTGATATTTAAATTTTATTTCATTGTTATGAATAAAAAATGCATTAAATTTCAAAGATATGCATACTTCACTAAGTAAAAGTTAAAGAAAGTTAATACAATATCAATAAATCCATAACTAAATGTATAATAATTTAAGCTCTACGGTACACATTTCAAATCTACTTGAAAACTAAATTAATATAATATTCTTTATGATAAATAGTGTAATAAAGTATCAAAATATTTGATCAAAATCTCTAGACCTAATATTGATAATCTTATTAGAGATTTTAATTATAAAAATGGTTATTGTATTACCAAAAAAGAAGATATAGTTGTTATAGAGGGGTAATTTTATAAAGAGCGCATTGTTATAAAAATAGTTGTTGTTATAATAATTAAAACGTTGTTATAAAAAGATAAAATATAACTTAAAATCGATTCCGATGAAGACTTGAATTTTATAATATGGTGTTATTATATACATAAGGATATTTTGTTATAGAAAGGTCTAATAAAAAATTGAAAAGTTAGGATATGGGAGGAATAAATTTCAGGATTGTCTTTAATTTTTTCCCCTCAAATAGTTGGACTTCGATTTTTATGCTTCGCTACTTTAAAATGGTCGAAAGTACCCCTGACAACCAAAAAAAAGTTTGGATTCGGGGTCGAACCCGGCAGAGTAAAAAGAATTTGCAAGACAAAAATTTCATAGAAACTATGCCTATTCGCGCAAAATTACATAGAAAATACGCCTTAAGACATAATTTTGTAGAAATTAAGTTATCATACAAAACTATCCCTTAAGGCATAGTTTCTATGTAACTATATAGAAATTATGCCTTCGGGGATTGGATTGATGATAAAATAGAATCTTGGGTCGCGAACAATGATTTGATTGCTGATGAAAAAAGAGAATTCGTGGTTCAGTTCTCCACCTTAATGACAGAAAATAGGATTGATCAAATTCTATTGAGTCTGACACATAGTGATCATGTATCAAAGAATGACTCTAGTTATCAAATTAAGGCATAATTTCTATATAGTTACATAGAAATTATGCCTGAAGGAATAGTTCTGTAGAATATGCATTACTCGGCATAGTTATTATTCCATTTGTCCCAGTTTATATGTCACTATTTTCTTTTTAATCTATCCCAAAAAGAATGTCACATTTTTATATTTAGAAATAATTTAACTTTATGAGATGATTGACAATCACATATTTATACAAGACTTGTTTTGAACCACACATTTCAAAAATCTTTCTTTTTTTTAAAATCTATGTCAAGTCAAATAGTGTCACATAAATTGAAATGAAGCGAATATTATTTTGAACTCTACTGGGGATCAAAGCCAGAATCTCCCCAGCAGATAGAGATATTTTGGCCTACAAACATTTATTAAATAAGAGTAAGAAATAGGGATAAAAATTAAAGACTAGAGAATTGAGGGGCAAAAATTAAAGATAAGCCCGTACGAAGGCAAATCCACGCAAAAAAAAAAAAAGAAGAATAAATTCTACCACTAAGTCAGGGTTATAGGGATCAGACGTATTTATCTAAAATAATGACATTTTGATTCTTGCCACACAACTAAGTAAAAGTATGACGTAGGTAGTGGGATAGGTGTCCTTTTCAAAATTAGGGCAAAGGGGGTCCATATATATAGTTCTTGGCTCTTGCAAATCTAAACCTACCATCGAAGCAAAAAATCAGAAGTTTGCATATTGTTTTACCATGGCATAATCAAGAATCTAGAATCTATCCAAATATCTCAAAGAATTTTCACTTTTCCCCGTCTCCTTTTTCTCCAAGTACAATAAACTATTCATATTTTCCAAATCCCACCACCTTCATCATCATCATTTCCCCACTATATAATTATCCCTTCATAATATCTCCATAACCATCTCAAAACCAACTCTCTCTAACTATTCTAGCAAATCCAACTTCAAGAAAAAAAAATATAGCTAAACCCCATTGCAGAAAACAATTAAATTGAATTAATGGATCGTGTAGTGAAGGTGGCATCACAAAAAGCAGTGGTGATATTTAGCAAGAGTTCATGTTGCATGTGCCATGCAATTAAGAGGTTGTTTTACGAGCAAGGTGTTAGCCCTATGATTTATGAGCTCGATGAAGATATTAATGGCCGTGAAATGGAGAGATCTCTTCTCAGGTTAGGTTGTAGCCCGGCCGTTCCAGCCGTGTTTATTGGTGGTAGATTTGTGGGATCAGCCAACACTGTTATGACACTTCATATCAATGGTTCACTCAAGAAAATGCTTAAAGATGCAGGAGCTCTATGGCTTTAGTAATGAGAGCCTTTACTAATATTTATAGACAAGGCCTCTTTTTTTTTTGGCTCTTTTAATTTTCCTTCTAAATTTTGTACTTTATGTCAAACTTCCTCCTTCTTGGCTTTTTATACTAGGCCATGATATTTATGGGAAGTGCCGAATGTTGAATGCAAGTTCTGTTTAAAATGGAAATGCAACAATGTTTATAGTGTCTGTACCAGTATAGTACTCTCTCTTCACTCATCTCTTTCTCAATTTCTTATCCAAAATTTTTGTCATGGTAAATCGTTGTTTTTTATGGTCCTGAAAAATGAAATCCGAGTCTCTAACTTTGAATGCAAGAATTAAGCGTAATGGTTGATTTGCTTTAGGAAGGATATAATTAATAAACATCAGTAGCATATCTAGCATTATAGGTACAGGTTCAATTGAATCCATAACTTCCGTGGAGCATAAATATTATGTATAAAAAGTTCATACTAAGATTGTAATAAATAGAGTAATAGATATGAACCGATAACTTTAAAAGTATAATGAATTTAATGCTAAAAATCTTAAAATTAAGCCCATAGATTTTAAATTCTAGATCCGTTTCTGATATAAACCACACTGTCATACCATATAAAGCTACATCAGAGAGGTTATTGTTGTTGGTTATTACAAGGATTGCAAGAAACGGAAATTACAAGTAACTGCTTATGTAAGAATTGAAATTACAATTCAACTAGAAAACTGGAAATTACAATATCACAATAAAACCGAAATTACAATTTTTGTAGAACAAGAAGACCGGAAACTGCTTTGGTTTTTGCTGAGTCGAGTGTGGCACTCTGTCCTTAACACAATATTGCCCCGTATGTATCCTTTATAATGCTCCTGACAATTCGTCTCCCAAGCTAAAACAGCAATGGAACAATTGAGCAAAGGAAACTCAAAAGCTACCGTGAAGAATATTGAATAACGAAATGATGCTTGGAAGATTAGGAAGAAACTGCTTGCTTTCTGCTTTGTGTATTTTCGTGTATGTGAAGTGTCCCTCAACAATGGTGTAAGGGGTGTTTATATAGGAGGAAGAGGGGCTTTTTGACTGCCTCCATAACAGCCATTATTGGCCAAATAATGACCATTATGGAGGTAGTAAAGCCACCAAATAAATGGAGAAAATTGCCAACGGATTGGCCATTAGTGGAGGTGTAATTCAGCCAAAATAAATGGTGAATTGAGTCCGAACGTTTACGCTCGACCGTCGAAATTCGACTTTCAAAACTTCAGGGACCAAACTGTACATCTTGAAACTTCAGGGACCAAACTGTACATCTTGAAACTTCAGGGATCAAACTGCACATCTGAAAGAATTCTGGTCCAAACTGCACATCTGAAACTTCTGGGATCAAACTGTACTTCTGACAAAGTTTTCTGGCCCAAAAAGATAATATCAGAAGGCCCACAGCCCACAGCCCACGACCCACGACCCGAGGACCCGAGACCCGAGACCCGGAACCCGGAACCCGGAACCGGAACCGGATGGGGGGCGGCGGCGGCGCGCGCGTGGTCTTTCCTTGAACCGAAGCACATCTAGGTCCTCCCTCCTTTAAACACATGGGATACCCCTTGGGGTCCCAAACCCCAAACACATTTCGAGTCTTATATACACAACAATTCTTTCTTCCTCTACCGATGAGGGAGAATTGAACACAACACCACACTTTCCATGCTTCAAACACCTCACTTCGTGAACCAATATCTCTTTCATTTCTCAATGAAATTTGACGATTCTTGGCCCTACGGTTATCTATGTACTTAGTACATCATGCATGTGTGAAGAACCGGATTCTCCAACATACGTACCACTAGTGTTTAAGCCGTTAAAGTTGGTCGGTCGCAACTCCCGCCAAAGGCTAATTTCCAACAATCCCCTCTTGAAAGAGATTTTGGCGCACTCACATGGTGCTTTTTCATTTCCAGCAATATTTCAGCGGACCGATGTTGCATAAGGAGAGGTAGCATCAGCTTTGAACCTTCCATAGTTGAATACCATCGGACTTACTTCTTTGCAAGCGGTGAACGTGATGTCTTGAACCGTCAGTGTTTAGTGTAAGCCAAGTCAATGGTACCAACACAACAAATTCCCTTACTCTCTTCTTCGTAATGTTTTGTCCGTTTTAGCCATGGACAACGTCTTGGATTCTTAAGTGCGTTCATCTTGAGGCGGCCCGTCCTCGCACTTAAATAGGTGGTCTCCTACAAGGTATCCTGCTATACCCCACTTCACAAGTGTTAGGAACCATTAAAAGTTTCCCAAAACCTAACCTCAACTGTTGAGGAGCATTACAGGTTTTGAAAACTTAACCTTTACCCACACTGCAGATAGCACTTAAAGTCTATCGCGGGAACGGCTTTGGATTTGGAGTTTCTTTTCAGAAATCACTATCCGAAGTGCTCATACTTCCACCGAAGCGATCAACTGAACCTTTACAACATCGTTTTCCCATTGAACCAAATTACCGATCTCCGGTTCGTAAGGTTGGGTTACCACTGTATTGGTCCTTATATTTTGGGTTTTAAGCCCATTCCCCTAGACAGGCAAGCCATCTGATCTTTGGGTAAGCCCTTTGTCAATGGGTCTGCTATATTATCCTTAGACTTGATGTAATCAATGGATATTATACCCGTGGTGATCAGTTGCCTAACGGTCTTATGCCTCCGTCGAATATGACGAGACTTGCCGTTGTACATAGCATTCGCGTGCCCTTCCTAGAGCCGATCGACCGTCGCATGCGGGATCATTACGAAGGTACGGGTTTGTTCCAACACTAACATCCTCTAAGAAGTCATGAAGCCACTCACCTTCTTCTCCCGCTTTGTCTAAAGCGATAAACTCCGATTCCATTGTGGATCGGGCGATGCAAGTTTGCTTAGAGGATTTCCAAGACACGGCCCCACCACCAATTGTAAATACATACCCATGGTGGACTTGGTGTTCTCTATATCGATATCCGGTTTGCATCACCGTACCTCTAGTACAATCGATATCTCGAATAGTGTAACCCGTAATTTAACGTGTATTTCGTATTGTAATACCCGATTCAACGCCTTCCAGTGATTATCACTCGGATTACGGGTGAACCTAGCCAACTTATTGACTGCGTAAGCAATATCGTGTCAGTGCGCTTTGTTATATACATCAAACTACCGATCACTGCGCATATCGCTCCTGGTATACAGTGCACCAAGATTTTATCAAGCTTTTGATTTGTATCCATTGGTGACTTTATCGGTGAACTGCCTAACATCTCAAACTTTCTCAAAACATCCTCGATGTAGTGAGACCTGAGATAAGACCAGCCGTCAGACGTCTTAGAGATCTTAATCCCTAAGATGACATCTGCGATACCCATATCCTTCATGTCGAAGCATTGTTTCAACATGTTCTTAGTCTCTAGGATTACCCTAGATCGCTTCTGTGATTAACATGTCGCCTACATACGGGCATATCATAACAAACGAGTCGAGTTACCTTTCGTGTAAACACATTTATCACACTCATTAATGGCGAACCCCTTCGATAGTAGAGTACTATCAAATTTTTCGTGCCATTGCTTGAGGCTTGTTTCAGCCCGTCTGCAGATTTGATAAGTCGGGGACTTTCTTCTCTTGCCCTTGAACCACGTACCCCTCGGGTTGGTCCATATAGATTTCTTCTTCCAAATCGCCGTTTAGGAAGGTTGTCTTAACATCCATCTGGTGTATCTCAAGGTCACGCAAAGTCAGCGATCGCAATAAATACCCGTATGGATGTCATTCGGGATACTGGGAGTAGGTATCAAAGTAGTCAAAGCCTTCGTCTGGCCGATAGCCCTTGACTACCAACCTGGCCTTGTACTTGTCTATAGACCCATCTGCCTTGTATTTCCGCTTGAGTATCCACTTACACCCCAAACGGTTTATTTCCTGAGGAAGATCAACCAACTCCCGTGTATGGTTGTGCGTAATGGAGCTTATTTCACTCTCGATAGCTTCTTTCCAGGCGGTGCTTACGGAGTTGACAACGCCTTAGCAATTGTCCTTGGTTCATCATTAACCATATAAGCTACAAAGTCGGGACCAAAGGATTTATCCTTCCTGGCCCTTTACTTCGCCTTAGATCCATCTCTCGAGTCTCCAAGTTCGGAGAATCTGGAACACTAGATTCCTGATGTTCACCACCTCGAAATTCGCTAGATCTCAACCATTCGCATCCGGCGATCAAGGACTCCTGATTCTTGAGAGCTTTGTGCATAACTTCGTTTGAGAGAGGTTATGTCTTTCTCCTTTCTAGGAAATGTACTTTCAAAGAATAGAGCATTCCTTGATTCCATTATTGTACCCTGGTGGATATCTGGAATATCTGACTTATGCACTAAGAAGCGATAAGCACTACTGTTATTTGCATATCCGATGAATATGCAATCTACAGTCTTAGGCCCAATCTTGACCTGCTTTGGCTTGGGTACTTCAACCTTTGCCAGACAACCCCATACCTTAAAGTATTTGTAGGTGGGTTTCTTTCCTTTCCATGATTCATATGGAGTTTTGTCCTTACCCTTATGTGGGACTCTGTTAAGAATCATATTAGCGGTAAGGACGGCTTCTCCCCACATGTTTTGGGGAAGACCGGAATTGATAAGCAAGGCATTCATCATTTCCTTTAATGTGCGGTTCTTACGTTCCGCCACACCGTTTGATTGAGGTGAGTATGGAGCCGTCGTTTGATGAATAATGCCTTCTTGGGCACAGTATTCCTCAAAAGGCGCTACATATTCTCCCCCTCTATCGCTACGAATGGATTTAATCCGTAGGCTAAGTTGATTCTCAACTTCTGCTTTGTAACGTCGAAACGCTTCAAAGGCTTCATCCTTACTTTTCAACAAGTAAAGGTAACAGTACCTTGTGCTATCATCTATAAATGTCACAAAGTACTTGTTCCCCCCTCTAGTTTGTGCAAACTTCAAATCACATATATCTGTGTGAATAAGTTCTAGAGGAGCGGTATTCCTTTCGACGGATCGAAAAGGAAGCTTAGTAAGTTTTGCCTCTACGCACACCTCACACTTATGTTGAGGGTTTACGTCGATAGACGGCAACAACTCCATCTTTACCAGCCTTTGAATAGACTTGTAGTTAACGTGTCCTAATCTATGATGCCATAAATTAGAAGACTCAAGCAAATAAGAAGAAGGTTCAACTTTATTTCCTTGACGCAATACAGACATGGCATTCACTTTGAAGAGGCCTTCACAGACGAAGCCCCTCCCCACAAATGTGCCATTTTTAGTGAGTACAAATTTATTTGATTCAAACACTAGCCTAAAACCAGCATTAACCAATAAAGGTCCAGAAACTAGATTTCTTCTAATCTCTGGGACGTGCATCACTTCCTTCAGAGTGAGTTCCTTGCCGGAAGTCATCTTCAGGACCACCTTTCCAACCCCTAGCACGTCCGAAGAAGCGTTGTTTCACATGAACAGCTTCTTGTCGGAGACCGGAGTGTACGTGGAGAAGGCATCTTTGTTGGAACAGATGTGTCTTGTTGCACCTGTGTCCACCCACCACTGCATTGGATTCTCCACCAAGTTGGCTTCTAGCACCACGGCCGAGAGATCCTCAATCATGTCATCCAGGAGCGTGGCCTTGACGACGTTAGCTTGAGCCTTGCCTTTCGACTTGGCTTTCTGTTGTTGCTCAGTCTTGAGCTTGCGGCATTCCTTGATCCTGTGACCAGGTTTCCCACAGTGATGACAGTTACCTCTGAACGTCTCCGCTGCGGGGGCTTTGCCGTCTTTGTGGAACTTCAGCTTGTGGAGGATCTTCCGTAAGGAACCGGGCCATGCCCATAACTGTTAAGTAGAACAGCATCTTTTGCTGCCATCTTTTAAATTCTGATCCCATGAACTTTTCAGGGCGATCATGGTGGTGTGAAGAAGAGGGGGGAGCTCCAACAGTCGGGAAGGCAGCAGTGTTACTGCCTTGAACAGGAGCCGCAGCAGCAGCAGTGAAGGCGGAGGGGTTACTGCCTTGGCCAGTAGCGGCAGTGGGAAAGGCAGCAACGTTGCCTCGAGAGGCAGCAGCAGTAGCAGCAACATCGGTCATATTTCCAGCCATGTTATTGCAGTTACCGTAAGCAAAATATTGTCTTAAGTTGTTGGTTATTACAAGGATTGCAAGAAACGGAAATTACAAGTAACTGCTTATGTAAGAATTGAAATTACAATTCAACTAGAAAACTGGAAATTACTATATCACAATAAAACCGAAATTACAATTTTTGTAGAACAAGAAGACCGGAAACTGCTTTGGTTTTTGCTGAGTCGAGTGTGGCACTCTGTCCTTAACACAATATTGCCCCGTATGTATCCTTTATACGTTCCGGACAATTCGTCTCCCAAGATAAAACAGCAATGGAAAAATTGAGCAAAGGAAACTCAAAAGCTACCGTGAAGAATATTGAATAACGAAATGATGCTTGGAAGATTAGGAAGAAACTGCTTGCTTTCTGCTTTGTGTATTTTCGTGTATGTGAAGTGTCCCTCAACAATGGTGTAAGGGGTGTTTATATAGGATAGGAGGAAGAGGGGCTGTTTGACTGCCTCCATAACAGCCATTATTGGCCAAATAATGACCATTATGGAGGTAGTAAAGCCACCAAATAAATGGAGAAAATTGCCAACGGATTGGCCGTCGAACCCCAAACCCCAAACACATTTCGAGTCTTATATACACAACAATTCTTTCTTCCTCTACCGATGAGGGAGAATTGAACACAACACCACACTTTCCATGCTTCAAACACCTCACTTCGTGAACCAATATCTCTTTCATTTCTCAATGAAATTTGACGATTCTTGGCCCTACGGTTATCTACGTACTTAGTACATCATGCATGTGTGAAGAACCGGATTCTCCAACATACGTAACACTAGTGTTTAAGCCGTTAAAGTTGGTCGGTCGCAACTCCCGCCAAAGGCTAATTTCCAACAATTGTTTTGGTACATACAAATGATTAGACTAAAAGTTAAGCAGTTAGAAAAAAAATTAGTTAACTGATTTTATAATGATTAAGACAGTAATGTGAAGATTCGAAAGTGTGTCACATAAACTCTTAGATAGTGATATTCGAAGGCATTTTTCATTTGCAAAAGCATGAAGTGACATTTCAATACGTATGGCGATCACAAAATGAACAATTGCAACGTTAGTCTGGTGAATGCACATATTCTTATAGATAACTAATAAAATGCCACTTTAAGTTTATATTCTCAGTGTCGTCCCATTAACATGATTAGAGCCTTTTCTTATTTGTGCTTTTTGAGTATTTACTTTGGATGGCATAAAAAGATTGGACAGACACTATTAATTATCTACAGGCCATCTTATTTGTTGCCCTAACTTCATTTTTAACTTTGAAGATCAAACATATACTAATTGTTATTCTTTTTTTCTCATAGTACTTTGCTTCATGCTGAAAAATAAATCACTAAACTTGTGTCTTTTCAATATATTTTCCTAGTCAACATGCTCACGTGAAGGATATATAAAGAATTGTCTTCATTTTGTCAAAAATAAAGTTTGGAGTACTGATGTCATTGTTAAGAATATACTTATAGAGAATTAGACAGCTGACATTTAATTTCACCAAAGAATTATCAATTTCTCGGTTTCATGTATTATGCTTCAATCTTCACGTTATACCTCATGCTCATATTGAGGCAGTTGATAGAGTATAATTTTAGTAATTATTGATAGATTGGATTTTATTCCGTAGGACATATGTTGGAAATTTGTCTTTTGGTGGGGAGGTGCGTCCACCCATATTTAATGAATTAAATACTAGAATTTCGCATGTTGGAGGCTTTGTCTTTTCACACGTGCATAATCTACTAAGTGAGTAGATGACCGCAGGGACAAGAATCGTCAAATTTCGTTGAGAAATGAAAGAGATATTGGTCCATGAAGTAACGTGTTTGAGGCATGGAAATATGGTGTGGGACAAATCTACCACATCGGTGGGAAAAGGAAGAATTGTTCTCTTTATAAGTCTCAAAATTGACTAAGGGTTTGGGACCCCAAGGGGTAACCCATGCGTTTGAAGGAGGGAGGACCTAGATGTGCTTTGGTTCGAGGCTAAGCCCACACGCTCGCCGCCGCTGCCGCCGCCCGCCCGTCCCGGTCGGGTCTTGGGTCGTGGGATTTGGGCTTCTTCTGATAGACCCCCAAATTATTTATTATTTACAGTTTGGTCCCTGGAGTTTCTGGAAAGATGAAATTGGGAACGACGGAAGACAGAAAGTTTCTGCCTACTGTTTGGGTGATTAACTCCCTCCATAAATAGCCATTACTTGGCTGATTAACTCCCTCCTTCAATGGCCATAAACAGTCATTACTTGGCTGATTAACTCCATCCTTCAATGGCCATAAACAACCATTTTCTTGGCAGTTGAGGAGTCCCTCCCCTTATGCTATATATTGGAGCCTTTTGGCTCAATTGTGACTTACAGAAACGAGACAACAACATATAAACAGAAGAGAGAAACAACACACATTCTGTCCAAAAACGTGAACAGTGTCAAAAACAGAAACTCTTCCTTCCTTTTCCATTCTTCAGCAAGTCATTTCGTGTTTGTTTTCTACGTCAGAATTAACCTATTTTCTTTGTAGTGTTGATTAGTTGTTGTTTTATCTTGGGAGACTATTTCCCGTTAACGTAAAAGCATATATACGGGGCAATCTTGTTTTAAAGACAGAGTCATCTCTCGACTCAGCCACAGTTGTAACAATCCAGATTTAGTGTTTCTTGATTTCAGGTTATCAAGATTCAAGACTCAACAAGCTTGCGGCAGTTCTGAATATTGGCTTATTTGTTTATCCTTTCGAACACTTGTAATATTTATTTACTTCTCGTACTGCTTTACATATCCAACAACATATTTGTGTAATGGGAGGACTACATTTGATTCTATGGAATAATTTTGTACAATTATAGCAGGTGGCAATGATGAAAGAAAGGACAACACTTGGAACTAGATCAATACAATGCTGGTCAGCCTAAGATCGTAAAGGTCCAATTCCAGTATTGAAGGAAGCATTGCATAGAAAGCAGGCAGGCGAGATTGCAATTCCATTTTTTTATATGAAAGGGGTGACATGTGAAACTAACAGAAAGCATTTTTGTATAAGGTTCCCACATCCAATAGATAAGGGATCTTGCCCTATAACCTAGTGAAGGGAAAGATAGATGACCATTTCTTTCGAGCGAAATTGAACTGATTAATTTATTGATGCATATCTTGTAAATATGTACAGATAGATGTTAGAAATGCAAAATACGACAATTCATTCAAATCATCTCATTTATATATAGTCACTAATTTTGCTTCAAGTCCACTCCTTAAATCTGTTGAGCATTCTCTTCTGTCCCTGCTCCCTCCAACTTCGAGATCACACCTATTGCTTAAGGTTTTGATCGAGTACTCAAATTCTTTCGCGCAAAAAGAAAAGGGAGTTACTACTCAAATATCTTGTCTAACAAAATTTTACAGTGGAAGTGAAAAAAAAGAGAGTAAATTTGGGTGGTTTGAGTGGAAGAAAGAACTTATAACTTTAATTAGGAATCTATAGAAGATAGGATTTCGGCGCCAGCACATGTATGATATATAGGCAAAGTCTTATAGCAGAATTTGAGGTTCGTTTTACTATGCATGTCAATGAATGTTCTTGAAACATTGTTCTTTTATTCTTTCAAGCTGAGGAAAAGATCACAGATTACATTATATTCTCAGTAGTTATTGCTCAACATTTTTCTTCTCTTTTAGTATTCCTATCTTTGATATTTTGTTACCTACCGGTTTTAGAATAAATCCTAATCAATATATGGAAATAAAATCTTAAATCTTGAAAATTTTATCTTTTATTCAGCTATGATCTTAAATAGAAAAGATAATTGATAGAACTTCAAAGTAGCTTTTTGTTAAACAGAGCAATATACATGTGATATACACTGAATATACAGCAGTGTATATCACATGTATATCAGTGATATCAGAGAAGCAAAGCGGCGATAATACGAGCCTTATCGGCAGTGGGCCTCTTGAGGCCCAGTATGTCCAAATTTCAACACGGGACAGCAAGCAACAAAACAGTGGAGAAAATATTGTTATTAAGGAAAGTATATTGTGTGTATATTGTAGTATATTTGTTACCTAGATTAGGATATACTCTTACCATATTTAGGATATACACATACCATAATTGTATAGTTAGAATTATGGTAGAATAAGGTTTTAGAAATAGAATAGGAATAGGATTCTCCTATTTTGTAACTTGTATATATATCTATTCAATCAATGAAAATAATCAAGGGGATTATTTCTTTCATGGTATCAAGAGACTAGGTTTTACAAAAACTTCTCTCCCAAAATTTTTTGGACTCTTCGGCCGAGACACCCCCCCTCGGGTTTCTCTTCCAAAATTCGTCTTCCGCTCTCAAAAACCTCTCTTAAATTTCCCCTCCTTCTTTGTTCTTATCAATATGTCTAAGAATAATTTTCACCCTGCCCTCACGGTTTTCAATATCAAGCTAAGTGTCCCTATTGTCCTTGAAATGGAAAACGTGCAATATGCAACGTGGGCGGAGTTGTTTAAAATTCACGCTATATCTTATCAAGTTCTTCACCATATCATTCCTCCCGCTAGACCCCTTCCTGTGGAGGATCCTGAGTTATGGATTACACTTGATGCTACCGTTCTTCAGTGGATATACGCCACTATTTCGGTGGACTTTCTACAGACGATTATTGAGCCAAATACCATGACTATGGCTGCATGGCATAGATTGCGTGACATATTCCAAGACAACCAACATTCCCGTGTCGTCACACTCGAGCAGGAATTCTCTCTCGTTCGAATGGACGAATTTCAGAACGTTTCTGCATATTGCAAGAAACTAAAGGAGTTGGCGGATCAACTCCGTAATGTTGGCGCACCAGTAACGAATAATCGTCCAGTTCTACAGTTGGTTGCCGGTCTTTCGGAGGCCTCTAATGGTGTTGGAACTCTCCTTCGCCAAAGCAACCCTCTTCCCGACTTTCATCAAGCCCGCTCCATGCTTACGTTAGAAGAAGCCGGTTTGGCTAAAAAGGCGGCTACCGGAGCAAGCCCAGTTGTCATGATGGCGTCCTCTCCTAATCCTTCAGGTTTTGTTAATAATTCAGGCCAAAACCATAATAATGGTGGCGGCAAGAATAATCGCAAGAATAATAACAAAAACCGCAGGGGCAAACGCGGCGGTTCTGGTGGAGGTTCCGGTGGTAAGCAAGCAGGCGGTGGGTCCCATCTAATGAACAGTGGCCCACCACCCCCATGGGCCCAAAGAAGGGGCCCATGGCGATGGAAGCGATGGCAATGGGCCATGGGCCGCCAAAGACATACAACCAGGCAAGAAATTCCAGGCCGCTGGTGGCCAACGACCCAGCCCAATACCCAGCAGTGGCGGCCCATTGGCCAGTGGCCCAACAACAGCAACCACAGCAATTACGGCCCAGTTCCAGCACGGCCAGGAGTACTTGGGCCCCGACCTCCGCAAGCCCATCATGCAGCAGGCCCCACTCAGATCGATATCGAGGCCGCGATGCACACGTTGGGATTGACTCAACCAGACCCAAATTGGTACATGGACACCAGGGCCACTACTCACATGACTTCCGAATCAGGTATTCTCTCATCTTATTCCAATATGAGCACCCCTCGGGGGATAATTGTTGGTAATGACAGTTCTATTCCAATTCTAGGGTATGGTCAGAAAACGTTGTCTCCCCCCCAATCCACCCCTCCTCTTGAAAAATACTTTACATGCTCCTAAATTGATTAAAAATTTAGTATCTGTCCGAAAGTTCACAAATGACAATTCTGTTTATGTTGAATTGGATCCTTTCGATTTCTCTGTGAAGGATTTCAAGACAGGGAGTCATCTCATGAGGTGTGATAGTAGGGAGGATCTGTATCCTATCATGCCCGATTTCAGTCCATCTAGTCCAGCCTTGCCGTCAACTTTTGCAGCCTTCTCTCCTTCCCTGTGGCATGCTCGTCTGGGTCATCCGGAATCTTCTATTTTATCAGTTTTAGATAAAAATAGCTTTATTTCTTGTAAGGGTACGAGTCGTACTGCAATTTGTCAGTCTTGTTCATTAGGAAAAATTGTTAAGTTGCCATTTGTAGACTCCAATTCTCATACATCTATGTCATTTGACATTATTCATAGTGACTTATGGACATCTCCTGTTCTTAGTTCAATGGGTCATCGATATTATGTTCTCTTTTTAGATGATTATTCTAGATTTTTGTGGACGTTTCCAATTGCGAATAAATCACAAGTGTTTTCCGTCTTCATCAAATTTAGAGCGTTCATTCGTACTCAATTCGAAAGAGAAATAAAAAATATTCAGTGTGATAATGGGAAAGAGTATGACAATAGGGAGTTTCAGGAATTTTGTGCTACTAATGGGATAAATTTTCATTTTTTATGTCCTCATACATCTTCACAAAATAGGAAAGCCGAACGCAAAATTCGTTCCATAAATAACATTGTCCGAACTCTCCTAATTCATGCCTCCATACCTCCATATTTTTGGCATCATGCTCTACAAATGGCCACATATCTTCTTAACATAATTCCTTTTAAAGGTCTGATATATTCTTCCCCCCTAAAAATTCCATATAATAAGAACCCGTCTTATTCTCATCTTCGGATTTTTGGGTGTTTGTGTTATCCGTTATTCCCATCCACCACAATTAACAAACTTCAGGCTCGGTCTACCCCGTGTGTGTTTTTGGGTTATCCGTCAAATCATCGTGGTTATAAGTGTTTTGATTTTTCCTCCAAGAAAATCATAATCGATCGCCATGTCATTTTTGATGAAACTCAATTTCCATTTACGAAAGTTCATACTCCCGAACCTAAGTCATATAATTTTTTGGATGACCAAATATCCCTGTATATTATTCAGAATTTTTCGGACATCTCCCGTATCCAAAATCCTCCAGTAGCCCATCGCCTGGACCACAGCATCGCCACGCCCAGCTTACGCCACTAGAATCGTTTCTAGCAATTGGGCCACAGCCCACTCGAACTGGTCCGTGGCGAGTCGAGCATTTACCGATTTGGGCCAGCAGGCCCACTGCCTGTTGGTCAGTCCGTCCCGAGCCTAGAAAATTCCCAAACATCCCTCAATTCTTCCTCGAGTCATAGACCGATCACTCGTAGTCAGCGGGGTATTTTTACACCTAAAAGACATTTTAATTTACATTCTAATGTCTCTAAATCCCCCTTGCCCCGCAATCCTGTGTCCGCATTAAATGACCCTAATTGGAAAATTGATATGACTGATGAACTTAATGCTCTTATTGATAATAAGACGTGGGAGTTGGTGCCCCGTCCATATGGTATTAATGTTATCAGGTCTATGTGGATTTTTGCTCATAAGGAGAATTCAGATGGGTCATTTGCTCGACATAAGGCGCGACTTGTTGGTGATGGTAAGACTCAGCAGGTTGGGATAGATTGTGGTGAGACGTTTAGTCCGGTGGTCAAACCGGCTACCATTCGCACTGTGCTAAGCTTGGCTCTTTCAAAGACTTTGCCAATTCATCAGTTGGATGTCAAGAATGCTTTCCTACATGAGGATCTCAAGGAAACAGTCTATATGCATCAGCCGTTGGGTTTCAGGAATCCAAACCGTCCTCATCATGTATGTTTGTTGAAGAAGTCCTTATACGGGCTTAAGCAGTCTCCAAGGGCCTGGTACACGAGGTTTGCTGACTTTGTTTCAACTATCGGGTTCACTCATAGCAGGTCAGACAATTCCTTGTTCATCTACCGTCGTGGTTCGTCCTTGGCCTACATTCTGTTGTATGTGGATAATATCATCTTAATGGCCTCCTCCGATGCTTTGCGCCAGTCTATCATGGCCATGCTCAGTTCTGAATTTACTTTGAAAGACTTAGGGCCTTTGAGTTATTTTTTGGGGATTGCCGTCAAGCGTCATTCAGGTGGCTTGTTTTTGTCTTAACGAAAGTATGCTGCTGAGATCATAGAGAGGGCTGGGATGTCATTCTGTAAGTCCACTTCTACGCCAGTTGATGCAAACCCAAAGCTAAGTGCCGCAGCAGGTGCACCATATGAGGACCCAACCCGCTATCGCAGTCTGGCAGGGGCCCTCCAGTATCTTACCTTTACCAGACCGGATATTACATATGCGGTTCAGCAGGTGTGTTTATTCATGCATGATCCCATAGTTGAGCACATGAATGCAATCAAACGCATCATTCGGTATATCCAAGGGACACTGGACTATGGGTTGCACTTGTATTCTTCATCTACATCCACACTGGTCTCTTACACGGATGTTGATTGGGGTGGTTGTCCCGACACCAGACGGTCAACTTCTGGCTACTGTATGTTCCTTGGCAACAACTTGGTCTCATGGTCAACAAAGCGTCAAGCGACTCTATCACGCTCCAGTGCAGAGGCAGAATATCTAGGGGTAGCGAATGTGGTCTCCGAATCATGTTGGCTACGTAATTTGCTTTTGGAGCTTCATTGTCCCATTCAGAAGGCAACCTTGGTATATTGCGATAACATTAGTGCCATCTACCTTTCAGGTAACCCGGTTCAACACCAGTGCACCAAGCATATCGAAATGGACATTCACTTTATCCGTGAAAAGGTTGCAAAGGGTCAAGTTCGCGTATGCCATGTCCCGTCTCGTTACCAAATTGCAGACATGTTTACAAAGTGTCTACCAGCGGTTCTCTTTGACGATTTTAGGGACAGTCTCAGCGTTCGAAAACCGCCCGCTATGACTGCGGGGGTGTGTTAAACATAGCAATATACATATGATATACACTGAATATACATCAGTGTATATCACATGTATATCAGTGATATCTGAAGAAGCAAAGCGGCGGTGCATACGAGCCTTCTCGACAGTGGGCCTCTCGAGGCCCAGTACGTCCAGCCCAACACGGGACAACAAGCTGCAAAACAGTGGAGAAAATATTGTTATTAAGGAAAGTATATTGTGTGTATATTGTAGTATATTTGTTACCTAGATTAGGATATACTCTTACCATATTTAGGATATACACATACCATAATTGTATAGTTAGAATTGTGGTAGAATAAGGTTTTAGAAATAGAATAGGAATAAGATTCTCCTATTTTGTAACTTGTATATATATCTATTCAATTAATGAAAATAATCAAGGGGATTATTTCTTTCACTTTTGTTGTAGTGGTAAATCTAAAATTTAGACATTATGAATTTTGAATTGAAAGTGTAAGTTTTGAAATATATCTCTGCCTCTATTTATACTTGTGGTTCTCGCATATGTACCTAATTTATTTAGCTTATTGTTGAATTTGTTGTTGCTTGTATTACAGGTTGCCGTACTGAATATTGTCATTTGTCATACTGATCATATGAATATCCGCACCTCCTCAAACTAAAGTGACTTCCTTAAGTCCTTCTTGTTGACACCCAATTTTGTCCCGTCTTTTTTGATTTATTTTGCAGTTTTAATTATTTTTAGCATCTCAAAACAATTTTAATCTATATACATACATGCGTATATATATATATATATGTGTGTGTGTGTGTATATCTCATTATTATTATTATTCGCATTTTTATTATATCATTTGCATATTTTATAATAATCATAAGTTATCCGAAATTCTATATTATTTTATTCTCGCAAAATTGCATTGCATTTCCCTTTTTATTAAGCATTAAGCATTTCGCAAATATTATATTTTTTTTTATTATTACGTCGTTATGTTATTTTAAATAATTCACATGTTTTACAAAATATATATATATATATAATATATTTTAATATTAAACCCCTCTTCTATATTTTTTAATCCATAACATTTTTTATTTTCCTAACCCAAAACAATCCCTACCCAACCCAAATTAAATTCCCACAAGCCCAACCCCAAAATTCGGCCAACCCATTCCCTTACCCTTCCAAGCCCAACCTACTGCCCAACATCCCTTCCCCTTTTAATTCAAAACACACCCAATGCCCACCCGCCAGGCCCATCGGCCAAATCCCAAAACCCCTCAGCCCAACTCCCTTTCTTTTATTTCCCCGTCGCCCGGCCCAACACCCACTCGCCCGGCCCAACACCCACTCACCCGACCCGTAACCCACCAGCCCAAAAACTCCCCTTTTAATTCCCCAAAAAAACCCCAAACAAACAAACAAAAAAAAATTTTCAAACCCTAACCCCCCCCGCCCTTCACAAATCGCCGCTGCCCCCATCCGACCGGTCACCTCGCCCCCTGCCACCACCCACTCCCTGCCACCAACCCTGACACCACCACACCCCTCCCGTCACTTCGCCCACGCCCATACCCCTAAAATCCGCTTCCAAAAAATCAGAAATCTTAACCTTTAATTCGAATTTCAAACTCGATTCTTGGGGGGGAATCCACCTATAAATACCCTATGATTGTTCTTCATTTTGGGAGGGAATTTTCGAAAAAAAAAGAAGAGATTTTGGAAGGATTTTCGGAATATACATAAAATACTTTGTTGTGTTCTTGAGTTTAAAGCATTTTGGCTTCTTTGTTGTTCAAGAATCAAGTCCGAAAAGGTTTGTCATCCCCTTTGATTCTCTGATTTTTCTTCATCGATTTGGTCGGGTCGACCGATTCAGTCGACCGGTTCGTAACATTTTCAGAATTCTTGCATTTCATATTTATGTATGTTGGTTATCTGAATTTGGTGTTAAGATTTGATTTGGATCATCGATTTTCGATTATCGATTCTTGACCGATTCGACCGATTTAAATTTCCAAATTTCTTGCATTGTTCTTGTTTGTTATCATTGGTTATCTGAAATTGATGAAATTATTTGACTTCGGGTTGAACACACGATTCGGGTCGGTCATCGACCGGTCAGGTCGACGATTTAGATTTTCCCAATTTTCTTACATTCTTCTTTGTTGTTATCATTGGTTATCCGAAATTGATGAAATTATTTGATTAGGGTTGAAACTCCAATTCGGGCCGGTCATCGACCGGTCAGTCGACCGATTTGAACATTTTCGCTTCTTGCATTTCATATTCTTGTTATTGGTTATCCGAATTTGGTGTTGAAATCGATTCGAGTTTGGATCATCGATCCGGTCAGATCCTTGACCGGTCGGTCGACCGATTGAACATTTTCGTAATTCTTGCATTTCATATTCTTGTTGTTGGTTATCAATGAACTGCATCAAATCGATTTCGTATGAATCATCGATTCGGGTCAGTCGACCCGATTTGGATATTTCCGAATTTTAACTCGGGTCGGGTATTTTAAATTGCTCATCGCTCGTTTCTTTGGCACTTTGTTTCTTGTTTTATTAATATCGCATTAAGGCCGATTTAAATTGAATTCGAGGCCGAGCTTTTCTTTCGTTTCGGTTCTCTGTTTTTTTTAGTTTAACTGTTTTAGACATCCATACAACGGATATATTATTGTTATTAGGTTTACTGTTTTAAATTTCTTGGGACGGATATTTTAGTGGTTTTACTGTTTCGAATAAATACCGCGACCGTTGGTATTTGTTTTTCTGTTTGATTTGCTCCCGTTTGATTCTTGTTTCTTGTTTTATCATTTTTTACTGTTTTAAACTGAACACCGCATTTTTCAAACATTGCTTTCTATTTCAGTTCACTGTTTCAGCATTCAAATATTTGTTCTACTGTTTTACTGTTTTAAACTAGACACCGCGTCATTTTCGGAAATTGTTTTTCTGCCTCTGTTTTTTCTGCTACTGCTACTGCTGCTGCTGCTGTTTCTGTTCCGATTTTATTTTTACTGATTTGAACACGATACTACACTGGCCGATGAAAAATATCCGTCGATTTTGAGGCCTACACAGTTGCAAAGACGGAAATATAACTTCTGGGCAAGGATGAAGACTTAAACCTTTTATCCGAGATCAACATGTTTAGTAGGCGAGGTGACTAAAATAACCAACAAGTTATATATATTCGCAGCCACGACGTGATTATAGTGATCTTTTCTATTTCACCCGAGAGACCAACACGTTTAGTAGGCGAGGCAATCAAAATAAACTACATTAGTCATATGTTTGCAGCCACGACGTGATTGGAATGTTCTTTTCAAAATTTAAGTCTGAGCCCTCCGTGATCAAAACATTCACTGTTTTGAATACGGATATGAAGTTATTTGTATTTAACTGTTCCTGACCGTTTGTTCTTGACAGCTTGCAGGGATTAAAGTAAAATAACGATGAATTATTCCTCGGAGTTTATTTATTTATTTTTATTTCTTTCTTTAATTCAGCTTTATCCCGCTTTGTATTGTAATATTTTTATCGCACGTATGTAACTATTGAAATGCTTAGAATAGGCAAACTTATGATCAATTCATAAGGTAGTTTAAGATTTGAAACCCGTCGCTAGCTTATTTATTTGTAGGCTCGATTGAATTCAAACTTAGAAATCCTTCGCTAGTTTATTTATTTTAGGCTCGTCACGCGTATTCAAAATTTTCAAAAAACAACTTTGTCATCTTTATTTGCTTTATTAATCATTCCGGATAAGTTTATCTTTTTGTCAATTTATAATGCAATGATTCCCAAAATTTTACTTCTTTGATAGTATAAATAATTTATTGTCACAAAACACATATTTTTCAAAACTTTACATGTATCTTTCTTTTTATGTTATCTGAATACGCACTTGTATAAAATGCATCATTTACTAATTATTTGCAAAACATCTTTTAATCTATTATACTTGTAAAACATGCATTTTTCTAGCAATAATTAAACCTGAGTTTGACCGGATAACCGCAAGTTAGCGGATCTTAAAGGATGTCTAACCCCTTCCCTTTAGGATAATAAAGAACCCTTACCTAGAATCTCGCTAGTTTTCGCAGACCTTAAAATTGGAGTTTACATTGCAGCACTTAGTTTAATATGTAGGTGTCCTAATTCACCGTAAAAGATAATTAGGTGGCGACTCCTCAATCATTTTACCCAGGAATCACCCATAGGTCTGTGCTCCGCTTTGACCCGAGCAAGGTCAAAATAGGGCGCTACACTTCTCTCAATATCTGCTTCAAGAAAAAGAGTTAATGTTTAATTTCATTTCTAGATCAATAAATTTTTATTATTGTTTGTTTGAAGTGTCTTTAGGTAAATGCAAAACATTCGATTGATTGTAACTACCGGTTTTTGAAGATAAAATTAAGTAATTAAGGTGTATTTATTTTAATAGTTTAAATTTTTAGATGAAATGATCGGTCGTATAATTCAACACCTGAAAAATATTGAGGGATTGTGGTATTAGAGTATTGTTGGCTACGTATTATCAGAATATTAGCAAATTGTAAAATTATATTTCTCAACAACAGTTTTGAAAGAACAAAAATAAAAGTGATGATAAAACACTTATCACGAAGAACATTTACCTAACCAAACTCAATTTCAACAAGAAACGCCTTCCTTTGATCCTAATCATCATAAGATCTTGTATTGCAGAGCATCTTCTTTAGCTTTTCAACAGTAAATTTTTAATTATTTGTCTTATCAGAATCATCAGATGGAAAATAACAAAAAGAACTAGAACACTAAAAAGTTATTATATATATATATATTCTAGTTGTGTGTTGCAGACTTGTAACGTCAACTAGACAAATTAAGATAAATGAGAGGGAGAGTTTGTGTGCAAAATATTCTTTTATTTTCGGCGCATGCAACTCAAACAGTGACACAAATTTGATATTTGAGCATAGTGTAGAGGTCCTAATATCTGTTAGATTCCCGTGCTTTTCTTAATAACCTCTATTAAAAGTTGACATGCCCCAATACTCATATATTCACAATATTTTAATTTAGTACTTTATAATTCATATATATTTTCTAATTCAGTACTTTTAATTTATTGATCTAATATATATCTTAATATTTTCTATTTTAGAAAAAAAAATCTTGCTTGTGATCAAAATCACCGTCTTATAATTGGCCGGTCGCGATTCAATTTTATGCATACTATGTATAGTGCAACCTGCTTATTTACTTATTTTGATAATGCTAGTCATTTTGAATTTATTTGGAATAGGTGGGTAGTTGATTGACTAGTGATATTTTAATAACTCTGGCGCTCTGATTTTTTTCCTCCCTTATACTTTGGAAATTAAGATGACCTTGTTCATTTTTTTTCATCTTAATTATGTTTCATGTTTTTCTCTTGCTTTTCTTCCAATATAATTGGTAAATTAAGTCAACTTAACCTTGTTCATTCTTTTCATGCAAAATTGTTGCATGAATAATGTATATAAAGCAAAATTACTCCCGTAAGTTGGTTAAATAGAGAATACAACTCTATCTTAATTATACCAAAGTTTTGTTTTCTCCCTGTATCATAACGAAGTTTTAATACTGCTAATAAGGGAAGTTGGCTAAACTCAAACAGAATTACTTAAGTATATCTCTTACCAGTTACCACTAAATGTAACTTACTTAACGAAAATTATTAAGTAAAGTTAAAGTTGATTTCTAAATCAATTGTTGAAAATTCAAAGCGAAAGAATTTCTAATTAACTACTATGAATTAACAGCGCTGACTTGAATACTTTTGCAATATTTTCTTTTTTTATTTATATAATTCCTTGAATTTGGGTGTGTCCGTAAATAATAAAGAGATAGCTTTTGGGCGATTGGAACCTTCATCGTTAGTCGCTGTACAGAAAAAGTTATAACAAGCAGACTGCAATTTCATTCTCAATTCTTTTACTACTGAAATTAGAAATAATGTAAGAATAAATATTTCTTCTTTGGGAAAAAATATAGAAAGAAAGAAATTGATATTCTGAAACTGATCAAAGTAAATCCTAGGATATATCGATCATTTTAATTTAAGGGGACTTTTATACTACACAGTACCCAACAAAAACAACAACAATAATAACAAAAATATCTTAATTTTTATCTTTTATAAATTGTATCCTTAATAATCAATTTATAATTTGTGTATAATCAATATGTATACAAAGATTATATTACACTTAGCTTTCTGTATATACACTTATAATAGACTTGTTAGGTATTATACGTACATTGAATATACACAGAAAACAGCTACTACTATATGTTACAACTAGGCGGGGCCGCTTGACTAAGAATTTTTACATGATGTAATTAATATATAAGAGTATTTACTTATAATAACTGTTAATGTTGGGTTTGGTGTTGTGACATTTGACCCAACATATCTTCTGAAATACTGATTTGAATGCATAAAAATGTTGGGACAAATGTCATAACATTCGGATCAACATCTTCGAAAAACAGTTTTGCCTTCACGGAATGAAGTAATATTTTTGTAAATACTACTATGAAGTAAAAATGACTTGGCAAGGTAAAATAAAGTCGATGAAAAACGTGGCAAGAACAAGTCAAGGCTGTTGCTTTGCGTGAGGAACAAGTCAAAGATGTTAGAGGATTTTACTCCATGATCTTCTCCAACAAACACACCAACTGCCCACCTTTTCCTCAACCTTCTCAACGGATCAATGAGCTCTTCAAGGAAGACTCTCTATTATAAATAGAGAGGCTACTACGGTGAATTGATATCCAGAATCAGATTGCAAAAATACCAAGAGAGCTTTCGGAATTTCATCTCAGAAATCTGGATCACAAGTGTTTCCTGAGTGTGTCGACAACATTCGGTCCAACGTTACAATTAATGTTTAGATTCTAGATTGTTTTTGTATGGAGCGATTGTAATGAGAGGTTGTCTATGTCTACTTAGTTAGATTTTTCAGGCAGAAGTCATCTGCGACTTCAACTTTTAATTTCTTTCCATTTTATCTTGTAAATCTGTAAAGAAAGAAATTTGTAATTTTGTATATAATATATATACAATACATTTGGTCATTGACCATCAGAAGTTATATAATATATATAACTTATGAAAATTTTAAATCTTTGTATTCTTTAACTTTCACTGCATTTACTCTTTAAAGTTATTGTTTTGCTAAGTGTTGTTACTGATATCGGACGACATAATTGCCGACATTCGGAAACAGAATTGACATTCGATTTATTTCATTTTATTTTTACTTTTCCATAGCGTTTGACACCCTTCTAGTGGTATTAGAGCCGACACTTAACACGATAAGTGATTGGTCCTGTTGTCATAAGCTATGGATCTGACAAATCCGACTATTGGTAGACTTCCTATTTTAGATGGATCAAATTATGCCTATTGGAAGATTCGCTTACGTTCGCATATCAAATCAATTGATATTCGTGCATGGATATATATAACCAATGGGTATGTTGTTCCAATGTTGCCACCGGATGAAGAAGGTGACACTATTGCTAAACCTGAATCTGAATGGACTACAGAAGAAACCAATTATGCTAGCTTTAATGAAAAGGCCTTAAATGTAATTTTTGGATGGGTTGATCTTTACATGTTCAAACTTATTCAAAACTTTCCCACGGCCAAGGATCCATGTGATACTTTACAAATTCATTGTGAATGGAGCTCAAGTGTTCGTCGAACAAAGCTATGCATGCTCATGAGTAAATATGAACGTTTAAGGATGAAAAAAGCAGATGATATTAAATCTTATTTTGAAAAGTTGATTGACATCTCAAATGAATGTCAAGTGCTTGGTGAACCATTAACCAACACTCAACTTGTTGAAAAAGCTCTCTGTTCTCTTCCTGAAAAGTTCAATTTAAAGATTTGTGCTATTGAAGAAACTCACAATCTTGCCACAATGGACCTTCATACCTTGATGAGCATACTCAAAACTTATGAGATGAACATTGAGAATCATAAGGAATTGTATAAAAGAAAGAATGTGGCACTTCAAGTTCAATCCTCGGAGAGTCAAATCGAAGAAGATGATGAGAATCTTGAAGAAATTGGTGAATGTACAAATGTTGCCTCACTCACTCGAAAATACAATTCGATTGTGAGGAAGTTCAACAATGAGATAAATCAATCTAAATCTAAAGAGCACCAAAACCAAGTCTTCAATCAAAAGCCCACTAGATTCCTTTCAAATGTACAAAAAGGAAATCAACTAAGAAGAACCAACTCATATCGTACCAAATTTGATCCCAAACAACTTGAGTCTGTGCAATGTCATGCATGATCAGATTGGGGTCATTATGCTAACGAATGTCAAACACTCTTAGAAAATTTGGTAAGATTCTATGAGTTTCTCTTAGTGATGATGAAAAAGAAGAGGAAGGAGATGGTGAAATTGAAACACAAGCAATGTTGGCCATTGTTTTCGAACAGTCTCTATCAGATAATGAAGATGTCGTATATAATGTTGTTTCAGATGTCACGACATTTTTTCCAACATCAGCAACGACATCAACATCCTCAGCGACATCCGAAAGGTATGAATTCTTTAACTATTCTGATGTTAATTGCTTTAGTGGTTCTATTTCTATTAGTGAGGTTGATTGTATCGATCAAGTTGAATGCAAAGATGATATGATTAATGAATTACAAAGTATTTGTAAAGTCTTAATCATAGAATCCAAGCAACTTGATAAAAAGGTAAAATCTTTAACTCATGAGAATTTAGAATTAACATGCACGATAACCCAACTTGAGGTTGCACTTACCAAAAAGGATATTGAATTTTGTAAGATTCGTGCAAAATTAGATTTAGCTGAAGCCACCTTCCGCAAGCTCAACACAGGGACTTCTAAATTGAATGAGATACTCAACTTTAGTAAACCTTCACATGCAGGTATTGGGTACAAAAACTCTCTTAAAACCATATGCTCTAATCTCTTTGATAAAAATGAGAAAATACGATTTGTAAAAGAAAAAGGGATGAATAATAGGTTCTCAGATATGTCAAAGAATATGAAGTTTGTATGTCATCACTGTAACTCCCCTGGACATTTAAAACCACGTTGTTTCAAACTTCAAATTTTTGTGAGCAAAATGTTGCCTAAGTTGTTGTCCAACACTCCGAATAAACATCAAAGCAACATTTCTGAGCCAAAAGGTAAAAAATATTTTAAGAGAGTTTGGGTTCCTAAAAATGATGTAACTTGTAATGTTGCCATAAGTGCATTAAGAACTAACATTTCAGATTCTTAGTACTTTGATAGTGGGTGTTATCATCACATGACAGGTACAAAAGGTTTTCTAAAGAACTATGAGTGATTCAATGGAGGAAACGTGACTTATGGAGGTGGCAGTAAAAGCAAAATAAATTGGAAAAGGGATCTTGGATGTTCCTGGATTTCCAGCCTTAAGGAATGTCTTACACATTGAGGGCTCAATGGCTAATTTGATTAGTATTAGTCAAATGTGTGATGACAATCTTGAGGTAAAGTTTAACAAGAATGCCTGTAAAGTTACGAGTGAAGCAAATATGTGTCATGACAGGTACAATAATAGGTGACAATTGATATCTTGTTGTAAGACAAGAAACATGCAACAATGCTAAGATCTATGACACAATTCTATGGCATCAAAAGTTGGGGCATGTCAACTACCGCAATTTAGAAAAATTGGTCATATATGAAGCGGTTAGAGGCATACTCAAACTTAGCCATAAAGGTAAAACTGTCTGTAAAGATTTTTTGAAAGTTAAGCAAACTCGTGTCTCTCATAATGTTGTCCAACATGACGGACAACATTCAGGTATGTCTCACTGTTTTCAATTGCTACATATGGATTTAATGGGTTCAATTGAAGTAGACAGTATAGGAGGCATAAGGTATTCCTTTGTGATAGTAGATGATTTTACTAGATATTCTTGGATATATTTTTGAAAGAGAAATCACAAACGTTTGACATGTTTAAAATCTTGCACTCTAGAATTAGAAATTTATTCTACTCTCTTATTTTTCGGATTAGATCCGACCATGGAAAAGAATTTGAAAATAGTTCATTCACAATTTTTTGTGAGAAAAATGGAATTTTTCATGAGTTTTCTGCCCCCAAAACTCCTCAACAGAATGTGGTTGCAGAACGGAAGAATAAGTCATTGCAAGAAATAGCTAGAGTTATGCTTAGTTCTAAACACTTGTCAAAACGTTTATGGGCAGAAGCTTTGAATACTGCTAATCACATCACTAATAGAGTCTATTTAAGGCCAAGAACAATGATGACACTTTATGGGATTATAAATGGAAAGAAATCAAATTTGTGTTACTTTCATATTTTTGGGTGTATTTATTATATTTTAAATGACAGGGATCATTTGACAAAATTTGACTCTAAGAGTGATAAATGATTTTTTTTGCTATTCACAAAATACTCATGTTTATCGAGTATACAATCTGAGATTCAGAACTATACAAGAGTTTGTAAATATTATCTTTGATGATCTTTCTGATGTTTCAGGAAAAATTATTGAAAATAAAATTGTAGATACAGTGGAAAGTCCACAGATTGTAGAAGAATCGGATGTTGCCACAAATGTTGCCACACGTGGAGCAACATCCAAAATAGTAATAGAGACCACAGAGGCCACAGATGAGGAGTCGAGTGCTGAATTGTTAGACCAAGTTCGTAGGGACCCCTCATCAAAGATTAGGAAGAATCATCCAACGGTCCAAGTGATAGGGGGAGTTTTTGAAGGAATTAGAACAAGCGACAAAGAACCACTCAACTATAGAGAAATGGTAAGGTATGTGTGTATGTCAACCATATACCAAGAGGTTAGTCTTTCTTATTTTATATCTACATTAGAACCAAAGAATGTTGTAGAAGCACTTAAAGATAATTTCTGGATATAAGTAATGCAAGAAGAGCTTGAATAATTTTCTCGAAATGAAGTCTAGGACTTGGTTCCACGTCCAAATAATACAAATATAATTGAAACTAAATAGATTTTTAAAAATAAATTAGACAAATCAGGAAAAATTGTTAGAAACAAAGCACGTCTAGTTGCACAAGGTTATACTCAGGTTGAAGGAATTGATTTTGATGAAACCTTCGCACCTGTAGCTAGAATTGAATCAATTAGACTTTTACCTGTTATTGCATGATATCTGAAAATTACTTTATACAAAATGGATGTAAAATGTGCCTTCTTAAATGGTTATCTGGACAAGGAGGTATATGTTGAACAACCAAAAGGATTTGAAGATCCTTACCATCCATACTATCTGTACAAGCTCAAAAAGGCTTTGTATGGGTTGAAACAAGCCCCTAGTGCATGGTATGGTCATTTAACTAACTTTCTTCTTGAATTTGGTTTTAACCATGGCGAAGCTAATCGTACCTTGTTTAATAAACAACACGGCGTAGATATTGTTATTGCTCAAATCGACGTGGATGACATAGTCTTTGGATCGACTTCGCAGTCGTATCTAAATTCATTTGTTGAAGCTATGTCATCAACATTTGAAATAAGCATGATTGGGGAATTAACTTTTTTCTTAGTCTTACAGATAAAGCAATGTAAAGATGGAATTTTTATCTCACAAAGTAAATATGTCAAGAATCTAGTTAAAAGATTTGGTTTAAAAAATGCTAAACAGATGAAAACGCCAATGGGTTCATCGCAGAAGGTATGTAAGGATAATGTTGGTGAAAATGTCGACCCAACATTATATCGATCAATGATAGGTAGCTTTCTTTATCTTACTGCTAGTCGCCAAGATATTATGTTTAGTGTTTCTGTTTGTGCACGTTTTCAAGCTTGTCCCAAAATGTCCCACTTAAATGCCGTGAAACGTATTATTGGATATGTTGCTGGCATATGTGAGTTGAAAATATGGTATTCTAAAGACACTAATCCTAACTTAATAGGATTTAGTGACTCGGATTGGGCGGGAGATGTGAATGATAGAAAAAGTACAAGTGGAGGATGTTTTTATCTTGGCAATAACCTTGTTTCATGGTATATTCATAAACAAAATTGTGTCTCACTTTCAACTGCTGAATCTGAATATGTAGCAGTTGGAAGTTGTTGCTCTCAATTAATATGGCTACAACACATGTTAGTTACTATGGATTTACTAGCAACATTTTGATTTTGTACTGTGATAATTTGAGTGCTATAAATATTTCCAAAAATTCAGTTCAACACTCACTTACAAAACATATTGATATTAGACATCACTTTTTAAGAGATTTAGTTGAAAATAGCTAGTTAAAATTGAACATGTCGACACTCTTCATCAACTAGCTGATATTTTCACAAAAGCTTTGGACTATGCGAGATTTTATAGTTTGAAGAAATCTCTTGGTCTTTGTAATCTCTAAAAAGAAGGCATTTTTGATGAATGTCGGCTGATTGTCTAACATTTCGGGTGATATTTACCTATGTTATATCACTAACTGATTATTGTTGTTGTATAGTGCATAACTTTTGGTCACACAAGTATGATCATGCAATAAGAATATATTTTCAATGTGATACCATTCCCTGCGATGATATATATAAAATTTTAAAATATATATATATATATCATAAAAAGGGAGTATCAAAATAAGGCAAAGCCTTTACATATATTTGGCAACTGTGAAAAATGGGCAAATGCCGTGAAAAGATACCGTTCATATTCTATAGGAGTATCGAGTGCTTCAAAAGAGATTTGAGAATACCATAAAAGTATTCTTATTTTTGACATGAAAAATTCTCTTACATGTGATTATGATTAGATCAAGGACATGATGGGAAAATGTTACATTGGTCCAGTGGTCAAACTCATAAAGTGCATATAAAACGTGTCTTGGTTAGTTGCCAAATCTGAAAAATTCTTGTGGGATCAAAATACTTGTGTCGTCCAAAATGTTGCTAACATTGTTATTGACATTTTCTGAAGGTGATATGTGTTGGATGTTGTTTTTATCTGATCGTTGAAATATCATATCATACTCCCTATTATATGTCTTGTTTACAGGAATTTCTAAATTTAAAATGATAAGATTATAGTTTATTCCTACTGTGATGTTTATCCCAATTTTTAGGTGTAAGTTATTGTGTACAATGAAACACCTAAAACTAAGAGATTTTTGTTGCTAAGAAAGGTTAGTCATGTATATAAATATTTCTCTCATTTGCTACCATTTTATCATTTTTGAATTTTTCCATAGAAAAAGATGGAAAAATCACATTGGGTATACATTCTCTTACATGATGGACTCACCAAAGATAACTCCAATCTCAATCTCAAAACTTTCTCCTCAAGCTTCACCTATGGAAATCTCTCTAATATCAGAACAAATATCAACCAACATTCCACCCAACACTCCCATGAGCATTAGCCCTTCATCAGACTCAGAAAAACCCAAGCATAATACCCCTCAACAACCGGGCCTATCTTCTTCCTCAAATCTACCTGAAAACCGGTGTACTGCAATAGTTCTTAGAGGCGATGATGAACCTTTAGCTATTAGTACCCAAAAGATAATAATAATCCTATAGATATTGATCAAACTTTTGATTTTTCATCTTTGGGTAAAATACCAAGGTCCTCTACCTTTCCTACTCGTCGATCGAGGAGGATGTTTGAGAAAATAGTCCATAAAGGTTTAAGCCGCAAAAGATCTAAACCCTCTTACTAGAGCAATGCCAGTGGTGATTCGAACTATGTGTTCTCAACTGAGGAAGAAGAAAGTGAGGAAGTACCATCTGCTTCTGAACAACCCAGCATGTCTCAAGCAGACGAGGAAATCCCTAATGAAACTCTCCTAAAACAATTCTTACCTAAGGATGTTCCCAGGAGTACTAGAACAAGGGCTGATCCAAATGTTGCCACTGATTCTACAACATCTCACACAATATTTCAACCAACATCTACAGAGGCACATACAACAACATCCTCCAGCAGTACCAAATCTGAGAGTTCAGCCATGTCTGATTCAGATATTGAGGTATGTGCTTTCTCAGAAAAATTCTATTCTAAAGCTAAATACGATAAATGAAAATGGTACAAGAATAGAGTAATTAGAACTGAGAAAGTGTTAGATATCACTTCATGTACTATATATGGCTTGATAGAATACCTCAAGGATAGACAACTTCTCAAAACTATCATAGAAAAATAATCCTATGTTAATGAAGTGATTAGGTTGTTTTATGCTAATCTGAGTCCTGCTATAGAGGATGTCTCCTCAAAAAATTTTGGGAAGGCATATCTCTATAACAAAATCTATCAGTTTACACCCTCTATTATAAATCAATGTATGAGACTTGATGCTGAAGAGAGAGTTAGAGATGCAGAAAAAGTGACAGAAAATAGAAATAAAATGATTGAATACCTCACTGGAGGTATAATGAAAAAGTGGATCCCTAGATGCCCAGCTTCAGCCTTATTTTCCACCATTCACAAAATTGTTATTCACTATTGGCTTCCTTCCTTGAATGAATCAGTTGTGACATCTGAACAAGATTTCCTATTGTTTAAAATTGGGAAAGGCTTAAAAGTTGATTTAGGAAAGATGATCTTTTATCAAGTTGCCAACTTGGCTGAAAAAGAATCAACTTTAATCCTTCAGTTTCCCTCTCTAATCTACCAAATCTTGACTACCCAAGGCTTTAAACCTAAGAGAGAGGATATTGTAGGAAAGGCTTCTGACCTTTAAACAATAAAGAAGGCAATTTTAAAGAGCAAAGAAAGAATTATTGACTTGCCTTGGAAGAAGGAAGCAGAATGTGAGAATGTTATCAAGAATGTCACCAACATTCAGGGCAACACTAATTCAATACAGCCAACCCTGTCAACAGACTGGCTAGTGGGTCAAATAGCAAAAATCAACCAATAAATTTCAGAGGTTGATGCTGCCATGGATGCCTTGGTTCAAGCCAGAAACCATTTCTTGCTATTACTTTATTCACAAAAAGGGGGAGATGCTTATGTGCATGGGGGAGTAGGGGGAAGAGGCTGAAGGTGCACATGGTACTGCTGCTGAAGAAGTTGTTGATACTGTTGTGCAAATGGAAGAAGTCATTGAGAGGAAGGTGTTCTTTGAAAGCAGGCTAAGGCGAGAGAGTGAATTTGAAACATTATCTGAGTAGAAAGGCTGCTTTGGAAAAGCTGAAGGCTATTCTTCTTTGCATAATGAGCCAGGAAGAAGCGAGCTGATGTGCTGCACCATGAGATTTTAATGTTTGGTTTATGATTGTTTGGATTATGATCTGCTTTGTGTTTTGGTTAATGGTTGATGTGGATGTTTATTTTGGACAATGATTTATTCTGACAATGGGTTCTTTCTTTTTGTGTTGTGTATATTGGATGATATATGTGCACATGTCATTTTCTAATCCTATGACTTGGTATACACAAGTTTTGCTTGTATGTCATCACAGGTTAAGGGGAAGTTTGTCAGTAATCACAGGTGTTGGAAAACATATGTGACAATGAACTAAGTCGTTTGTACATTTTGTAATGTGTTTGTGAAGAAAGGCAAAAAAATGGAGATTGTTAATGTTGAGTTTGGTGTTATGATATTTGACAATGCATAAAAATGTTGGTACAAATGTCATAACATTCGGACTAACATCTTCGAAAACAGTCTTTCCTTACTTCACGGAATGAAGTAATATTTTTGTAAATATTACAATGAAGTAAAAATAACTTGGCAAGGTAAAAAGGAGCCGGTGAAAACATGGGAAGAACAAGTCAAGGATGTTGTTTTGCGTGAGGAACAAGTCAAAGATGTTAGAGGATTTTACTCATGATCTTCTCCAACAAATACACCAGCTGCCCACCTTTCCCTCAACATTCTCAACAAATCGATGAGCTTTTCAAGGAAGACTCTCTGCTATAAATAGAGAGCCTACTACATTGAATCGATATACAAAATCAAATTGCAAAAATACCAAGAGAACTCTCGAAATTTCATCTCAGAAATCTGGATCATAAGTGTTGCCTGAGTGTGTCGACAACGTTCTGTCCAACATTACAATTGCTGTTTAGATTCTAGATTTGTTTTGTATGTAGCGATTGTAATGAGATGTTGTCTATGTCTACTTAGTTAGATTTTTCATGCAGAAGTCATCTGCGACTTCAACTTTTAATTTCTTTCCATTTTATCTTGTAATCTATAAAGAAAAGAATTTGTAATTTTGTATATAATATATATATACAATACATTTGGTCATTGACCATCATAAGTTATATAATATATATAACTTATGAAAATTTTAAACATTTGTGTTCTTTAAATTCCGCTGCATTTACTCTTTAAAGTTACTGTTTTGCTAAGTGTTGTTACTGGTGTCGGATGACATAATTGCCGACATTCGAAAACAGAATTGACATTCGATTTATTTCATTTTGTTTTTACTTTCCCATAGCGTTTGACACCCTTCAATAACTTACGCTTTAAATTAATTACACAACATAGTTATAATAGATATTTGAATTATCTACCGTAGTTAATACAACAAAACACGGTTAAAACACATTTAACCTGACTGTTCCCAAACCAAATAAAGAGCCGGAGTTGAGAAAACTTCTAGTGGCTCTCCATACACCAGATTTGATTGTATTTTTCATATTTAAATATAGTGTGTTTTGTATTTTCGCTGGACATTTGATCAGATTTGACTATATTCTTCATTTTGATCTATATACATGTTTTTGAATGATTGAATTTTAAACTGTGTCTTTGAATACACCCGAATATATACAAAACATGTAAAACATCATCGCTATATTTTGAAAATGTAATTTAAATACACCCGAATATACGCGAAATAGCTAAAAAGTAGCTACAAATTATAATTAAAACAAATAGTAGCTACAGTTGGATATAAGCTAGCTATTTATGTAAGCGAATTGTTTATATTCCTTAATTTTAGATCCATATAAGCACATTTCTGTTTTAGTTAGGCTTCATTATAATTTTGATCAGTATTCTTTTTCGGATTCCGCGCATAGCGGGAGCTTAGTGCATTTTACTGTATTTTTTTTATAAGCCCTATGTTGGTTAGATCTCATTTGTCGGCCTAATCTTGGTTCATTCCATGTGTTGCACCTAAATATATATTGGGACGAGAACATAAACGGCAATTTGAGTGAAATCGGATTGCCCAAGAAATTTAACAATACATTTTTAGTTTTTTTTAAAATAATTTTATTTTATAATTATTTTTAAATTAATTACAGCATATGTATAGAAATTATATCATTATTATATATAATATGTATTACTATTATATATATATATAAAAGAAAAGAAAAAATATGTATAAAATTTGTATCATTGTTATATAGAATATGTATCTCGACAATATATACATAATATATCACTGTTATATAATTTGTATATAATAAATATATAATAAGTATATAATCAACGTATAATTATAGTATAATAAATAATTCTTATTTTTGTAAAATTTCTGTGAATTTATTCAATACTGATTTACTCATCCAGCAAGAACTCAGAAAAAGCATTTCACAAGCATCCAAATTTTTCCTCCCAAATTACTCCGTAGCTTCCAATCTCAAACACGCTAAAAATTGTCCATTGTTTTAATTAGTAGTCAAGTGTTATTTCTGTTCTATACATACAGTGTAGTGAATGCCGGTAATAATAATCAAAGGGCGAGATGGTGACGACGCCGATTGTGCCGCCAAACACCGACCCGTCTGCGTTAGTTGAGAAGGAGCCCAGATATATTTCTGCAGGAACCGGTGGCTACATATTGGCATTAAATTTCTCCCACCGCCTAATTCAGATACTTTTATAAAGTAGTGCTAAAATTTATCTTATTTTGTGATAGAAGACACATGGTGTCCTTTTTTCAAGGTCACAAATGCCATGTGGCCAAAATTATTGACAATCGGATGATCCAAGAAGTTTAAAAGATATTTTTAGTTTGTAGTATTTTAAAACTAATTTCAGCATATGTATAAAAATTGTATTATTATTGTATAAAAAATGTATCATACATATAAGGATTATATCATTGTTGTATAGAATATGTACACCTACCGTATGTGTTTAGAAAATACATCATTGTAATTTTATTTTAATAAATGTATAATATATCATTATTGTATTATTTGTGTATAATGAATGTATAATTAACGTATGCTTATTAATTATATACATAATTATACAAGTATTACACATATTATATATATTTTGAAATATTTCTTGAAGGCTCAATCAACGTTTACTTACTAATTATACACATATTATACATATTTTGGGATTTTTATTGAAGGTTCATTATGAAATTTTTTGTCGCATATTTGTTTTCCTTTTGTGGCAAGCTTAGTCACCACAAAATGTGTAGTTCTTGTAACAAAAACATTTAGCAATAGCATCACATACAAAGACCTTTAGTGGAGTGATGTGCCACGAAATTATGGCATATTTGATACCAATTTCATAGATTATTGATGTCCTTAATGCATTTGTAGCGTGTGTTTCTTATGTTATTTTGATTTTTGTAGGATTTTTTCCTCGACACACTAGAAATGAGGAAAAGAACATAAACGTGGACAAAAGTGCCGTAAAATAAGAAGTTCAGCAAAGACAAGATATGCGAACTGCAGAACCAGACTGCGGATCACAGATGAGGAAGCTACATCGGAGTTTCAAATAGTGATTAGAGGATTTTGGAGCCCCAAAGTGCGACCCATTATGCGGTCCAAACTTCTGTTATGTGGACCGCAGTCCGGTCTGCGAATCACTACTCCACAACAGTCCCAACTCAGATTGCGATGCTTCAGAGTATTTATGCGGACCGCGGTTCAGTTTTGCAGGCCGCACTTCCTACCGCAGTGCCAGAGAGCCCAGATTGAAGATCACTCTACGAACCCTTAACCCAATTTGCGTATCGCGGACCCCATCTGCAGTCCCCTTCTGAGGTCGCAGAGTGGATGTCAGTGACATTTTTATAATTATATGTAGTCCAAATTTTTGAGTCCCTATATAAATTTTACCTAGGGTTTTCTAAAACAAGGCATACACCCACTCATACCAATTCACATGAACTCATTCTCCAGCATATTTTAAGAGCTTAGAAGAGGGAGAACCAGCTTTGGAGACTAGGGTTTCATCACCCATCATCTTGGAAGTGGAGATTTGAAGTCATTAATAAGAATTTCTTACTTTATCTATTTATTTCCTTGCTTTGTATTGTTATATTAGGCATGAGTGATTACTTTGGACAATAAAATTGAAAGACTTGTTGGGTAGTAATTTATATTTGACTCATGTGGCTTATGAATGTTTTATTTACCATTATTTATGAAGAAATCATATTATTGCTTTAATTAATCTTGTTCTTGAATGTTTTCAAATGGATTAGCTAACCCTAGGACTTGCCCATTTATTCTTAATTAAACACGAGAGAGGAAATTAGGGATTGGGTCAGATTGATTATCATAATTTGAGGCTTTAAACCTCATCTAATAGGTTTAACCTAGAGATAGGAAAAATCCTAGTGTATCCTAAAATTGGAATGTGATTAATACCTCTTAGTTTGATTCGAGATAACTAACTAAGATAAACCCGTATAGTCGAGAGACATTAGTGGGTAATTGAGATTACAAGACTAAGAACACTTAATTTATAATAATTAGTGGTGGTTCATCATTGTGTTTGATCATTATGAGTTTAAATTGAATTACTAGTGAGTAATTGAGATTCCAAGACTAAGAACACTTAATTCCCCATTAGTTAGTTTTATTTTTATTCCTTTTAAATAAAATCAAATATTTAAAAATTATTTAGCTTAGCTTAATTTGTGACAATTTCATAACTAGCTTAATTACCTAAGTATATTGCTCCCTGTGAATTCGACCCCGACTCCTAATTGAGTAAATTATATTGCGACGATCGTTTACACTTTCTCTTTGAGGAGTGGAGTTGAACATTATCATGACGACTTTTTCGTCTTTTAAGTCGCCACAAAAATGTCTGGTCTCTTGTCATGACCGGGCTGCTAGACTAGCGCTTGGCAATAGTTTGGACCGAAAGTCAATTTGTTGCATTAAACTCAAGCATTGGCCAAATAAATGTTTGATGGCCATGTAGTGTCATTTCCCATATATATTCCCAATATACATGTGGACTACGTACCAATCTTCATGTGCAATGAAAAATGGGCAATTCGTACGAATGCCCCTATCTTGGGTGGTCTTTAATTTTTTCCCCTCAAATTGTTGGTCTTTAATTTTTGCCCTTCGACACTTTAAGTAATTAAAAAGTGGTCGAAAATATAGCTAACATAAAAAAAAAATCGGTCTACCCTTATCTATGCTTAATTTCACAAGGGTCGACATAAGTTTTGTAGGAATTAAGTTATCAGACATAACTTCATTTCTACAAAACTCAGGGGTGGCTCAATAAGATCGGTGACCTAAAGCCAAACTTTAACAGAATGCCTTATTTTTTTACAAAACAAATTATTCATATTTTATTTGAAATCGTTATGTAACGGTTAAGTATATCTTCAAACTGATAACTAATAAGCCGAACTATGACATTCAAAATCGAACCGAAGCACTTGTAATTCGAGCCTCATAATGTAAAACACCATGCTAGAGAGCGCTTCCCTCTTTAAACGATCTAGCGTATCTCGAAATTGAACTAATCAAAAATTTTAATAGAGATACCGAACACTGAAGGAAAAAAATTGGGCCCCTAAAATTTTGGGGCCTAAAGCGCCCGCTTCAATTGCTTGGCCCTCTGGCCGGCCTTGACAAAACTTATGATGGATAAAGCAGAACTTATGCCGGGTAAGGTACAACTTATGCCGAACAAGGCAAAGTTTCTATAAACTTATGTCGAGCGAATTAGTTACTACACAACTTATACCGGATAACTTCATTTCTCCAGAACTTATGCTGGACAAGGCAAAAACGATTCTACTGGGGATCGACCCAGAATCTCTGATTTCGTAAATCAATGAATAAGGATACTTTGGACCACAAATTTTCATTAAATAAGAAAGAAAGGCAAAAATTAAAGACCAGTCAGTATGAAGGGCAATCTACCTAAAAAAACATGAAAAATCACAACTGTTTAGGAAAAAACAAAAGGCACATACCATTTACATGAACTGTATCCTACCGCAATGATCATCAAATAATTGCGTTATTATGATATTAACTTATATGTCCAATCTTTTTTATAAAACTGACGATCAAAAAGGAAATACTGAACAAGATTAAGGTACCAAACGATATTTATGAAATGTTTCTCATTAGTGATAAGTCCTATTCCCGTTTGAGAGATCTTAATTCCTTTGTTGAAATTTCTGAGACAAAAAAGTTCCTACTTTCCCAAATAATTCTCCGAAATCCCAAGTAATACTTGTTAAATAAGGCAATATACACACAATATACATGTGTATATTGCCTTATTGAGCATCTCGGATTCTGCCCAGATTGGGCTCTTGGTTTTGCTATGTTATGGTAAATAGACAATTAAGAATATTATATATTAGGAAAATATATGTGTAGTTTATTATAATGTATTTGTTACCTAAATTAGGATTATACACTACCATAATTGTAGAGTTAGAATTATGGTAGAATAGGATTTTAGGAATAGAATAGGAATAGGATTCTCCTATTTTGTAACTTGTATATATACCTATTCAAGTAATGAAAATAATCAAGGGGATTATTTCTTTCATGGTATCAAGAGACTAGGTCTAAACAAAAGTTTCTCTCTCCCAACTTTTGCCCTCTCTCGGCCGAGACCCCCCCCCTCGGGATTCTCTTCCAAATTTCGTCTTCCGCTCTAAAATAAACCTCTCTTAAATTTCCCCTCCTTCTTTGTTCTTTCAATATGTCTAAGAACAATTATCATCCTGCCCTTATGGTTTCTAACGTCAAGAACAATATCCCTAATGTACTTGAAATGGAAAACGTCCAATATGCGACGTGGGCAGAATTGTTTAAAATACACGCTATCTCCCATCATGTTATCCATCAAATCATTCCTCCCGCTACACCTATTCCCACGGAGGATCCTCAATTATGGATTACGCTTGATGCTACCGTTCTCCAGTGGATCTATTCCACTATTTCGGTTGACATTTTACAGACGATTATTGAGCCAGATACCACGGCTATGGCTACCTGGAATAGATTGCGTGACATATTCCAAGATAAACAACATTCACGTGCCGTCACACTCGAACAGGAATTCTCTCTAGTTCTCATGGAAGACTTTCCAAACATATCGGCATATTGCAAGAAACTCAAGGAGTTGGCGGATCAACTCCGTAATGTTGGCGCACCCGTAACCAATAATCGTCTAGTTCTACAATTGGTTGCCGGCCTTTCAGAGGCCTATAATGGCGTTGGAACTCTCCTTCGTCAAAGCAACCCTCTTCCCGCCTTTTATCAAGCATGTTCTATGCTTACTTTAGAAGAAGCCGGTTTGGCTAAAAAGGCGGCTACCGGAGCAAGCCCCGTCATCATGATGGCGTCCTCCCCAAGTTCTTCAGGTTTTGTTGAGAATTCAGGCCAAAACCGTACCCATGGTGGCGGCAAAAATAATATCAAGAATAATAACAAAAACCGCGGGGGCAAACGCGGCGGTTCCGGTGGCGGTTCCGGTGGTCAACAAGCAGGCAGTGGGCCCCGTCCAATGAACAGTGGCCCACCGCTACCGTGGTCCCAGCAGTGGGGCCTATGGCGATGGGGTGAGGCGATGGGTCGTGGGCGGCGGCCTACTACCAGCCAATTCCGATGGTGGCGACCTCTCAGGCCCAACAACGGCGATGGTGGCCCAGGCGCGCCGATTCCAAAGAACTACGGCCCGATTCGGTCCGTCCAGGAATACTTGGGCCCCGACCTCCGCAAACCCATCATGCAGCAGGCCCCACTCAGACCGATATCGAGGCCGCGATGCACACATTGGGTTTGACTCAATCGGACCCAAATTGGTATATGGACACCGGTGCCACTACTCATATGACTTCCGATTCAGGTACTCTCTCATCTTATTCCAATTTGAGCACCCCTCGGGGTATAATTGTTGGTAATGACAGTTCTATTCCAATTCAAGGTTATGGTCAGAAAACGTTGTCTCCCCCGAATCCACCCTTTATCTTCATAGATACTTTACATGCCCCCAAATTGATTAAAAATTTAGTGTCTGTCCGAAAGTTCACCAATGACAATTCCGTTTCAGTTGAATTTGATCCTTTTGGTTTCTCTGTGAAGGATTTCAAGACGAGAAGTCATCTCATGAGGTGTGATAGTAGGGGGATCTGTATCCTATCATGTCCAGTTTCAGTCCATCGAGTCAGGCCTGCCGTCAGCTTTTGCATCCATTTCTCCTTCCGTGTGGCATGCTCGCCTTGGTCATCCGGGTTATTCTATTTTATCAGTTTTAGATAAAAATAGCTTCATTTCTTGTAAGGGTACGAGTCGTACTCAAATTTGTCAATATTGTTCGTTAGGAAAGATTGTTAAGTTGCCATTTGTGGACTCAAATTCTCATACCTCACAGCCATTTGATATTATTCATAGCGACCTATGGACGTCTCCTGTTCTAAGTTCGTTAGGACATCGATATTATGTTCTGTTTTTGGATGATTATTCTAAATTTTTGTGGACGTTTCAAATTACTAATAAGTCTCAAGTGTTTTCTGTCTTCATAAAATTTAGAGCATTCATTAGAACACAATTCGAAAGAGAAATAAAAAATATTCAGTGTAATAATGGGAAAGAGTATGACAATAGGGTGTTTCGGGAGTTCTGTGATAATAATGGGATAAATTTTCGGTTTTCGTGCCCTCATACATCTTCTCAAAATGGGAAAGCCGAACGCAAAATTCGTTCCATAAATAACATTGTCTGCACTCTCTTACTTCATGCTTTCGTACCCCCATATTTTTGGCATCATGCTCTGCAAATGGCAACATATCTCCTTAACATAATTCCGTCCAAAGGTCTGACATATTCTTCCCCCCTCCAAATCCTATATAATAAGAACCCTTCTTATTCTTATCTTAGCATTTTTGGGTGCTTGTGTTATCCGTTATTCTCATCCACCACAATTAACAAACTTCAGGCTCGGTCTACCCCGTGTGTATTTTTGGGATATCCGTCTAATCATCGTGGTTATAAATGCTTTGATTTATCCTCCCAGAAAATCATAATTAATCGCCATGTCATTTTTGATGAAACCCAATTTCCTTTTACGAAAGTTCATACTCCCGAGCCTAGGTCGTATAATTTTTTGGATGACCAAATATCCCCGTATATTATTCGGCATTTTTCAGACATCTCCCGCACTCAAAACTCTCCAGCGGGCCCACTGCCCACTGGCCTAACTGTCCCGAGTCCAGTTTCAGCCTCTGGAACAGTTCCAGAAATTAGGCCAGTCCAGCCCAATTCTGGAACTGGTCTAGTTCCAGCCACCGATTCTTGATTTGGGCCAGCAGGCCCACTGCCTGCTGGCCATTCCGTCCCGAGCCCAACAAATTTCCAAAATTAACTCAATTCTTTCTCGGGTCATAGATCGGTCACTCGTAGCCAACGGGGTAATTTTACATCTAAAAGACAGTTTAATTTACATTCTGATGTCTCTAAATCCCCCTTACCCCGTAATCATGTGGCTGCCTTAAATGACCCTAATTGGAAAATTGCTATGACTGATGAATATAATGCTTTTATTGATAATAAAATATGGGAGTTGGTGCCCAATCCATATGGTATTAATGTTATCATGTCTATGTGGATTTTTGCTCATAAGGAGGATTCAGATGGTTCATTTGCTCGACATAAGGCGCGGCTTGTAGGTGATGGTAAGACTCAGCAAGTGGGGATAGATTGTGGGGAGACGTTTAGCCCGATAGTCAAGCCGGCTACTATTTGCACATTGCTTAGCTTGGCTCTTTCAAAGACTTGGCCTATTCATCAGTTGGATGTCAAGAATGCTTTCCTACATGGTGATCTCAAGAAAACAGTCTATATGCATCAGCCGTTGGGTTTCAAGGATCCCAACCGTCCTCATCATGTCTGTTTGTTGAAGAAGTCCTTATATGGGCTTAAGCAGTTTCCACGGACCTGGTATATGAGGTTTGCGGACTTTGTTTCGACTATTGGGTTCACTCACAGTAGGTCAGATAATTCTTTGTTCATCTACCGTCGTGGTTCATCCATGGCCTACATTCTATTCTATGTGGATGATATCATTTTAACTGCCTCTTCCGATGTCTTGCGCCAGTCTATCATGGCCATGCTCAGTTCTGAGTTTGCTATGAAAGACTTAGGGCCCTTGAGTTACTTTTTGGGGACTGCCGTCAAGAGTTATTCAGGTGGTTTGTTTTTGTCCCAAAGAAAGTATGCGACTGAGATCATCGAGAGGGCTGGGATGTCATCCTGTAAGTCCACTTCCACTCCAGTTGATGCAAAACCCAAGCTTAGTGCCGCGGCAGGTGCACCATACGAGGACCCGACCCGATATCGCAGTCTTGCAGGGGCCCTACAGTATCTTACCTTTACCAGACCGGATATTATGTATGTTGTTCAGCAGGTGTGTTTATTCATGCATGATCCCAGAGTTGAGCACATGAATGCAATCAAACGCATCATTCGGTATATTCAGGGGACACTGGACTATGGGTTGCACTTGTATCCTTCATCTACATCCACACTTGTCTCGTACACAGATGCGGATTGGGGTGGTTGTCCGGACACCAGACGGTCTACGTCAGGATATTATATGTTCCTTGGCAACAACTTGGTCTCCTTGTCTGCAAAGCGTCAGGCGACTCTATCCCGCTCAAGTGTAGAGGCAGAATATCGAGGGTAGCTAATGTGGTCTCAGAATCATGTTGGTTACGTAATTTGCTTTAGAGCTTCATTGCCCCATTCAGAAGGCAACCTTAGTATATTGTGATAATGTTAGTGCCATCTACCTCTCAGGTAATCCGGTTCAGCACCAACGCACTAAGCATATCGAAATGGACATTCACTTTGTCCGTGAAAAAGTTGCTCGGGGGCAGGTATGCGTATGTCATGTCCCGTCAAGATATCAAGTTGCAGACATCTTTACAAAGGGTCTTCCCTCGGTACTCTTTAAAGATTTTAGAGACAGTCTCAGCGTTCGAAGACCGTCCGCTATTACTGCGGGTGTGTGTTAAATAAGGCAATATACACACAATATACATGTGTATATTGCCTTATTGAGCATCTCATATTCTGCCCAGATTGGGCTCTCGGTTTTTCTATGTTATGGTAAATAGACAATGTAAGAATATTGTATATTAGGAAAATATATGTGTAGTTTATTGTAATGTATTTGTTACCTAAATTAGGACTATACACTACCATAATTGTAGAGTTAGAGTTATGGTAGAATAAGTTTTTAGGAATAGGTTTCTCCTATTTTGTAACTTATATATATACTTATTCAAGTAATGAAAATAATGAATGAGATTATTTCTTTCAATACTGAAATTATGTTTGCTCTCATGATGAGAGTCTCATCCTATTCTTGTCTAGCTATTGGCCTATTTGTTATAAATACTCCACATAAAAATAGGTTATAACTTTATAGCATTAACTAGGACAACAATTATGATTTTTCATTAAATAAATATGACAATGATACTAGTAGCGATAATGATTTAGAAGTTTATCATTAATAAGTAAATTTGAATATGACTATATGAGGCGTTCAGCCTAAATATATGATCATAAATTTGATATAAATATTTTTTCAGGTTACACGTGATAGAATATTACAAGAATATTTCTGTATCATTGTATATTTTTTATATTGGGTAAAATTATATTCCGATTGTAATTAAGAAGATTAGTTACCTAGTTTGTATCCATGTAAAAAACTATGTAGCACTATATATATTTTACACAATAATCAATGAAAGGCATGAAACATATTCCTTTATGGTATCAGAAGTCAAACCCTAAACTTGATACTCTAGCCCCATCGGCCTCCCCCCCCCCAACGTCCTCCCCCTCTTATTCCCCAATTTTCAATGGCTGAACAACCCAAATTCCATCTTGTTCTTGCAGTTAACAACATCAAGAATTTCATTTCTATAACTCTGAAGATGGAAAAAGTTCAGTATTTATCTTGTGCGGAATTATTCAAGATTCATTGTCGTGTGTACAAAGTCATCCACCATATCATCCCTCCAAAATCAAAGTCCGTGGACAAATCTGATGATTCTGATGATGAACTTTTGTCCCGCTTAGATGCAGTTATAATACAATGGATCTACGACACGATCTCAAATGATCCATTACATACAATCATTGAAACCGACGCTACTGCATGAACAAACGTGGGAGTGCTTGGAAAGCATTTTTCACGATAACAAGACACAACGTGTATTGTATTTGGAAAATCAATCCAAGGACATTCAACAAGATGATTTTCCTAATACGTCGGGCTATTGTCAAGAACTTAAGATGATTGCCGATCAACTCTCCAACGTCGGTGCACCGATCACCAATCAATGATTGGTGATCGAACACATAACGGGTTTGCATGAAACTTATGATGGTGTTACTACCATCCTCCAATAAAGCATGACATTTCATCCATTCTATGAGGCCCGTTCGAGACTCATTCTTGAAGAAATCTGGAAAACCAAGCGGGTCGCGACCAACTCAAGCACCGCTGATGCCACCCTCGTGACCACCGGCGACACATTTACCGACCCGAGGGGCTCGGTCTATGCGCTGCACCACCGACAAGCCAACGATATAAACATGGCTCACAATCCCATAATAACAATAAGGATGAAATTTTGGCCGAAACTGTGGTGGCCGAGTTGAAAATTGTAGCAGCAGCGATAGAGGACAGCCCCCACCGGCCGGCAGCCACCCACAATGGTAGCAGCAGTGGCAGCTAGGGATGGCAATGGATCGAATCTGGACCGGATCCTACTAGATCCAGATCCATTTTTCATACCTGGATCCAGATCCATCGGGTTCATTAAAATTAGATCCAAATCCGGATCCACCGGGTCCACGGATCGGACCTGGATCTACATGTAAATTTTTTTGGCTTGAATAATATTCCCACATGTTGAAACTTTTATAACAAAATGAAACACAATCTGATTGAAAAAAATGATTGAGTTCATTCAATCACCCTACACAAACATGACACAATTCTTCCAAAATACTGAACAAAGTTTTAGCATCACAAGAAAATAAAGACGATTGACTTCATTAGTGATGCTGAACAGGTTGCAACTTTGAGCTAATTTTTGGAGGCTTTAGTGATGCTCCACTTGTAGTTCTACTGATTGACTTCATTAAACAACATAAAACAATGCAGTCATATATCAAAAGTCCCAGTTTTTTTTTGCTGATCAAACAAATGAGAGAAAGATACTTAAAGCTAACGGCTAGCAGATTCAAGAAAGGGAAATTTAAAGAAGAGTGATAATTTTTTCTTTTTATAGAAATGAAAATATGGAAAACTGCAGAGAGCATATAGGTAAAAGAAATGAAACTTCAAAGATAAATTACATGGATGTCTGACTTGTGCCTTATCCTGGTTCAACCCTTTACCCAATACATAAATTATGAAAAAAAAAATTAAAAATACTTATAAAATTACATTCTAGGTTATTGATATATTTAATAAAAAATGGATCCACGGATCGGATCTGGACCGGATACGGATCTCAAATACAAGATCCAGATCCATATCTGATCCGTCAGAAATCGATCCGGATCCGGACCGAGTCCAAGATCTATTGCCATCTCTAGTGGCAGCAGCCTCCGCTGTAGGCTGCCTACCTACCATAGGTTGTGTGGGCCCATCTGGCTTGGGTTGCTCTACCGTACCCCTATCCGACATCCTCCTGGCCCTAACCTCCGGCCCAACAGCCCCAGCTCGGCATCCTCGGCGTACGTCCACAACAGGCATACAGTGCACAGGTCTCTCCTTCTTCAACCTATGCACCGACGGATATTGAGGCAACTATGAACACAATATTTCTTAACGTTCTAAATGAAAATTGGTACATGGATACTGGTGCCACATCTCATATGACGGCATCCCAAGGTACCCTCTCATCCTTTTTCAATATGAGCAATTTAAATCGTAATATTATTATTGGTAGTGGACAAGGCATTCCCATTCGAGGTTATGGACAACCATCCCTCTCCCCATGACAGCCACCATTAGTTTTAAACAATATCCTTCATACCCCGAAACTTATCAAAATCTAATCTATGTGCGTCATTTCACAACCGACAATAATATTTCCCTTGAATTTTATCTATTTGGTTTTTCTGTGAAGGACCTTGTGACAGGGATGCGAATAATGAGATGTGACTGCACCTGGACCTTATGACAGGGATGTGAATAATGAGATGTGACTGCACTTGGGACCTTTATCCTACTACCACCACCGTCGGCCATTCAGCCTCCTCTCAATCAACCCTTGCAGCTCTTTCGACTCTTTTATGGCATAATAGATTAGGACATCCGGGAGATTCTGTTTTACGCTCTCTTAGCAAAAATAAATTTATTGATTACAAACATGTCTCTACTACTCTTGTTTGTGAATCTTGCATTTTTGGAAAACATGTCAAATTGCCATTTTATTCTTCATCCACATGTACTCTAATACCATTTGATATCATACACAGTAATTTATGGACTTCTCTTATTTTAAGCACAGCCGGGCACATATATTATATGTTGTTTTTTGATGATTATTCCAACTTTCTGTGGACTTTCCCATTGGTAATAATTCCCAAGTCTATTCTATTTTTTCTTCCTTTAGTGCTTTAAAAAAGACGCAATTTGAAAAGAATATCAAATGTTTTCAACGTGACAATAAGAGGGAATTCGATAATCAACAATTCAAGTTGTTCTGCACCAAACACGACCTTATTTTTCTTTTTTTCTGTCCACACACCTCTCCACAAAATGAAAAAGACGAACGAAAAATTAAAATCATAAACAACTTAATTCGTGCCCTCCTTGACCACGTCTCTATCCTCCAGACAAGTCTCTCAAACACAAGTCTCCCACTCAAGTTTTTTATCTTCATGATCCTTCCTATAAGCATTTACGAACTTTCGGATGTATGTGCTACCTCCTTCATCCCTTTACTCAAATCAACAAGATGCAACATCGGTTATACTCGTGTGTCTTTATTGGTTACCCCCCACCACCACCACCACCCCAAATCATCGAGGTTACAACTGTTATGACTTTTTAAGCAAAAAAATAATCATTTCTAGGCATGTCATATTCGATGAGTCCCAATTTTCCTTTGTCAAACTCAATTCTCCATCTCCAAATTCCTATGACTTCTTAAATGATGGCCTAAATTCCCTTCTAATTCATCACTTGAAAAATCAGTTGTTACCATCACTGGTAACTGACCCAATCACCGCCATCCCGAGTCAGGCAACCCACCCAACTGTAACATCCCGTACTTTTGTGCCATGATTTGAATCGACATACATATGTAAGTAGACCTAACTCCTGGAGGAAATTGTGTTATAAGTTGGTATTCACATCAAGAGCTTAGTATAGAAATGAATGCGGTCCCAAAATAATTTAAGATTTTAGAAGTGTCACAACAATGACTAGTAATGATATTTTGTGTATGACAAAAGAGGTTACGGATTAGTGTTATATCACATCATTATGATAATGGATATATGAAGTGTGATACAATGATTACTATTTAAGTGAATTAGGATCAAAGAATTAATTGTGTGTGTATGATGAGTTAAATGTGGAGTGTGGTCTAAAGGAGTTAATTAGTGACTTAATGAATAAGTGATGTGGCATCACCTTTTTCATGTGTCAATATGTGAGATAACATTAAGTGACCACCGTTTCTACAAGATTAGGTGGTGGCAACCCACTAATTCTCATAGTGGAAAGGGCCTAACTTTTATAGAGATAGGGGCTTAATATTTTGCCAACTCATCTAGAATTATGGTCAGCTCATGGAAAGATGAGACTTTGGATAATTCTCATAGGAATATAAGCATCAAATTCTCAAACATTTATTTGACAACTTCTTTAAAAGGAAAGAAAATGGGCAGCAACGTTTACTGTTGAAGGTCATGGTAAAGTTTCCTCAAGAAAGGCTATTAAAGTTCTATGGTTGAAGCACATAATATAATATTGTGCAACGAGAAAACATCTGGTTGCAACAACAACGTTACTTACAAATTTCAAGGGAGCCACATACACGGGTTTTTTCTCCGCTTCGATCCCGTTGTCGAATCTGGGGATTCTTCGAAAATAAAGTAAGGTGGAAGAAGAGAGGTTCTTGACAAATAAGGTTGAGGTGATAAATGAGTTTCATTGATTGGATTGTTAAGAATACTAATAAAGGTATGTTAAGACAAATCCTTTTTTCTTTTGGCATGTTCTAAGTATGAAACGTAAACGTAATACTGTCCCATAAATGATTCTACTCTTAGTAGTTAAGGATGCTCATGTTATTCATTCCTATTTTCAAAGCATGTCTAAATATGTTCCTAAATCCATATTGAGGTATATGGGAAAGATGTTAGTATTCATAATGTTAATCAGAGGTGAAGCGACATTACATCACTCTGATAAACTTAGAGTGTCTTAGTATCATTCATGCATTATATTCATGTACATACCTTGACCTCAAAGGCATTATATACACTACTATATTTATGCATTATATATGTATGGGGATTGGGAAAAGGTATACGGCGTTATATACGCATCACCACCTGATCAGTTGGTATATAATGATGATTATGCCCATAGAGGCATGTATGATATGATGGGATGCCCACAGAGGTTTGATGATGTTATATACACATATGTATATGTATGATCACATTATGCATGGCACTTAGGTATATTATGGCCCTCACAGACATTCTCTGCTGGTTGGTTATTTCTTGTGTCATGTTACTTTCATGTCTCTATTATACTATTCTTCATGCCTGACATAATCGGTACATCATTCGTACTGACTTCCCTTTTGTTGGGGATGCTGCGTTTCATGCCCACAGGCTCCGGTAGACAAGGTGATGGTACACACTACTAGGTTGCTGGTTCAGCTGATATTGGAGAACTTTACTTGTTCCAGAGTTGCAGTTTAGTCGTGGTACGATATTTTTGATATGCATAGGGGTATGGAGGGGCCCTGTCCTGACCTTATGATGTCACATACTCTTTAGAGGCTTGTAGAAAGTTGTCTTGGGTATAGTAGTCGTGTATGGCCTTGTCGGCCTTAGTATGTATATGTACATAGGTTGGGTTCTTCTGGTTGTAGGATTTTACATAGCTCATTTCCAATTTATTATTTCTATGTGTCAGCAGGTTACTTCGTGGCGGCCCTCATGGCCCATGTTTGATTACGGTTAGGTGGTAAATATATGATTAGTGATACTCGGCAAATAGGGTTCGGGTGCCCATCATGGCCCTCCAATTTGGGTCGTGACAAACTTGGTATCAGAGTAGGTCTGTCCTAGAAAGTCTACAAGTCGTGTCTAGTAGTGTCTTGTTTATAGGTGTATTATGCACCACACTTATAGACAATGGGCTACAGGGCATTTAGGATGATGGTTACCTTCATTCTTGATCTAGAATCGTGCTATAGAGCTGAATTGTAAGAAATCTCTCTGTAAAATTTATTTTGTTTATGATTACAGCAATGCCTTCTTCCAGTAGGGCTATGATTGGCAGCGAGATTGAGGTTGAATTGAGTGTAAATGCGAGTAGTATGCTCTTTATTTAGACAAATCCATCAAAGAATATGAGTAAGTTGTTTTCCCAGGTATCGACGAATTTAGTAGTACCAAAGGAGTTGAGGGAAGCTCCCATATCATCAGTCCTACCACCAGTTCTATTTGATAAGCACGTAAGGAGAGCGGTGCAGGTATTGAATCAATTGGTTGCCTCTCATGCACGACTTTAGCCTAGAGCATCTGCTATAGATAGGCTCCTTGAGGAGTTAGGGAGCTCATAACCTAAGGAATTTATTAGTTAGGGATCACTGATATTTAAAGGGGTCAAAGATCCCAATATCTCAGGGTCAAAATTGTAAAGGTCTCGTGAGACCGCCTCGACCATCTTGTAGTCAGTATGGTCGAGCGCATGGTGGATTATGCCGAAAATGTATAGGGGGTTGGTTTAGTATGACAGACATGGTCACAACATTCCAAAGTGCCCCAAGTTGATATGCAAAGGTAAGGATTAGATGATTATGAGTTGTACAGATAAAAAGTAGAAGACATCATTGGAAGGTTTAGTAGGTTATAAAAATCTACACATTTTATAGTGACTTTGCTAATTAGAATGAGGGAATATGTTATGTACATGCGACCTAAATTGTAATGTCTTACCTAGAATAGATTAGGAATTGTCCCATGATATCATTAACGAGAATGGATTGCCACAATCGAATCGTGTGAAGAGTGACCATCAGTAAATTTAAGAAGATCACGTAAAGTGATGTACCCAGAATGGTGAGCCCAAGTCATATATATAAGGATCGAGTTATCCACGGTAGTGGAAGGGGACATAAGCCTCTCGTCCGTACGTAAAGGGCCATATCGCATATTATTGAGAATTACATGTATCATTGTTGGTAAGCTAAGGCATGATATAGGTATTGGACTGGTAAGGTATTCGGCTCCATTGTCCAGCATGTTACAATTCTAAATAACCTATGGATAACAATATCTTGTTAGAGGCAATTGAGGACGAGAACTATGGAACAATCGAAGAATGGTTGTAAGAAATATGAAAATAGTTAACAAGTATGAATGGAATGGTATGATTAAGTATCAAGGCAGAAATATTTTTCATTTAATGATGAGTAGAATGAAGGATTACGACAAGAAGGATAAAAGTGAATGACATTATAGTTGTGCAGGTTTCACAAATGTATGATTACTCCAGAACAGCGTAAGGAACAATGGTAGATGAAGGACAGTAAGAACTCTTCGGCCAAAGGTGACGAACCTCTAATGTTCAGGAAAATAGTATGAGAAATACTTTGAGATAAGAGACCCCCCCAAGGCAACTTGAAATAGAAATGTAAAGGTAAGACGAATGAGCACTCGGTCGATGAGAGATCTAATAATGATAAAACAAGAAAGCTTGTCAAGTCATTAGATCATGTAACACCGTGACTTGGATCTAAACATATGAAGCATCGATTTCACAACATATGCAGTCATACCTCTCAGAAAGTATGAAACGGAACTAACAGTGAGTAAAGCTCGAGATTAGCATCTAAACATGTGAAAATAGGCCAATGAAGTCTATGTATACAATGTAGACGTTAAAGATATATATCAAGAGATAAGGACATTATAATGAAGATAAAATGTCAGGTAAATACAGATGTCTATGAGCATTTTTTGAACTGACCAAATGTTCTATGAGATAGATAAAGTAATGGGTTTAGGGTTTAGGGTTTACAACTTAACGAGATCAAGGAAATCTTTTCCCAAAAGCGTCGTTGACAGAAAGTCTTAGCCATGAGGCAAGCAAAGGAATTCAAATCTAAGTATAATGACCAGGTTTGGATATAGTAGGACAACATCATGTCATGCAAATTCTCCAAAATCTTCCACGTACATAGTAAGGGAATAAGTTAACAACTCAACTTTTAAGGGGTAGTAACGCCAAGGATTGGAATCAGGAGCAATGTTTGAGATTACGTGTATTTACAAGAATATTTTAGAATTAAGAAGAGTACTACAAGAAAATGAGTGACCAAGTCTCAAAATAAGTAAAGGAAGGAAGTTATTTATAATTACGAGTAGTGAGAAGGTACAACAAAATAGATTCATTTCAGACCATGAATGAGAGTTAACTGTGATGATACGCGCACTTCAGATTTGAATGACATTGTTCATAAAGTGTTCACAATTGAGATACTACAAATATAAGAGTTTTCAGCATACCAGTTAGTAAACAAAGCTAAGTTGACAATAAAATCATTCACCCACAAATGGGTTGACAATAAAATCATTCACCCACAGGCGGGTTGACAAATGTGAGGACTAAGGAGAGAAGTTGACCTGAGGAAACGCATCAGTTAGTTAAATGGGAGTCCGATTGGAGGATTCAGATAGTGATAGCCCTATGACTCAGAATATAGCAGGGTCATCCCTCATACTAGAAGAAAAGGAACGTCATGATAAAGATCTCATTTTTTTGGGAAGATCGGGAAGGATATCTACCAAAAGAGAACCGCAACCTTTGAGCATAATGGGAGAGGGACCCCCAGGTGGAAGGTCCATTTGTGTATTCCCAATGTAGCAGGATTACGAGACAAGATTATGACGGAGGTCCATTGCTCACGATATTCCATTCACCCTGGATCTACTAAGATGTATCATGGTCTCAAAGGTATGTATTGGTGGAACGACATGAAGAGGAACATTGAGGAGTTTGTAGCTCAGGGTCTTAATTGTCAGCAAGTAAAAGTAGAGCACCAAAAGCCCGACGGCTCAGAACATTGAAATTCCGATGTGGAAATAAAAAATGATTAATATGGATCTCCTTACCGATTTACCTCGCTCTTATCATAAGTTTGATTTCATTTGGGTGATTATTGATAGACTGACCAAATTACCTCATTTCCTAGCGGTCAAAACTACCTACGCAGTCGAGGACTACGCAAAGTTGTACGTTTCCTACGGCTACTGCAGGTGCCCGTAATTCATGGATTCTCTGGTAGAGGGGAGAAGGAGATTGTTGGCCTTCATGGTATGCCTAGTTCTATTATATCTGACCGAGGTGCGCAGTTCACAACTAAATTATGTGGATCATTTAAAAAAAAGGTTGCACACTTAAGTTAATCTTAGCACAGCTTTTCACCCTCAAACAAACGGGCAGGCCGAGCGTACGATTCAAACGCTCGAAGACATGCTGCGAGCTTGCGTATTAGACTTCAAGGGAAGTTGGGATGATCATCTATTCCTTATTGAATTTGCGTACAATAACAGTTATCATGCTAGCATTAAAATGGCTCCATATAAGGCTTTGTACGGGCGAAAATGTAGATCTCATATCCGATAATTTGAAGTAGTCTAATCAGAATTATTTGGGCCTGACCTAGTGCACCAAGTCATAGAGACGGTGAAGTTTATTCAAGAATGGTTGTTAACCGCTCAAAGTCATCAGAAGTCATATTCAGATGTACGGTGGTGGGACTTAGAGTTCCAATTGGACGATTAGGTCTTCTTGAAGATTTTTCCTATGACGGTGTAACAAGATTCGCGAAAAAGGGGAAAACTCAATATAATGTACATTGGGCCATATCGCATAATTCGACGAATCGGCCAAGTTGCTTACGAATAGAACTTGGCTTCAGAGTTAGAGTTTGTTCATCCGGTTTTCTATGTTTTTATATTAAGAGCGTGTGTTGGGGATCCTTCCCAAATTATGCCAATTGACGATGTGAAGGTTACAGAGGACTTATCATAAAATGAGGTTCCTATTGCTATCTTAGATCGTCAAGTCCGCAAGTTGAGAATACATCACTCCTTCCTATGCATTCTAGCTTCCCCAATTATTCCAATGTCTTTTTGTGCAACCATTTTCTTGATTTCTAAAGTTTTTGTTCTTTTCCAATTCCTTTTTCACAAAGACACATTTTTTTACACAAAAAGTTTGCAACCTTTTTGTATTTTCCAAAGTTTCCACCATTTTTTCGTTTTCATTTTTTTCACAAAACCACAATACAATTCTTTACCACTTCTCAAATAACACTAACACCCTCAACTTAGGCTTTTGGCCTTATATTCATACTTTTAATGTTCAAGGAGATGAAAGGTTCAAAAGAGAAAATTTCATCAAAAAGGGTAAAGACTTGTAATGTGGCAACCAAAGAAAAGCTCATAGGCTCAAATGGGGTTACTAGTGATAACATATGTTCAATGGTAGGCTACAAAGGCTAAAAAGGCTTGTCACAAAATCACAAAGATAGCCTAAGGTCATCTCTCCAACCAACATAACCAAGAGTAGCATGGAAAGACTAACCGGGCAAGTTTTAGATGATAAAAGTAAGCACAAGAATTAATCAAAAAACACTCACCATACATGGCACATGAACTAGTCAAGTCGGATCAATTTCACTTCCTAAATAAGAACAAATAGAGCTAATAAGACCAACTAGTAGGTAATGAGTCACAAAATGAGCCAAAGAGTTGTCACAAAAATCATTCTTACCATGAATATTTCTTATTTCACACAACAAATTTCGGAGGGGTATGCTCAATTCAACACTTCACATGCAAGAGACTAACTCTGCTAGTACAAAATAAGCCAAAAATCTCCATATTTCGCTCGAAGGAGCACATACACCTAAACAACAAAACTAATAAAGAATCTAAGAAAGAAAATAATAAAAGCTAAGACAAAAATGAATGTGACTAATCCGCAATGCATCAATAATCATAACACAAGCCCCACAAAGGCACATCAACATCTATAAGTGACAAAAATAAGCCTGACAAGGGCACAAAATATCCATACATAAAACTCAAAGCCCGACAAGGGCACAAGTCAAACATAAACATTATAAAACATGCAATCATATATCACCCCCAAATAAAACATTGCATTATCTTCACTACACAATATCATAACAAAAAGAATCAAATAGTTTTAGAGGCTCCATAAAGTATACATCTGACTAGCAGACGATGGGAGAGGCTAATCACTACTGTCCTAAGTTGGAGCTACTAGGCGCGGCTAGGACCAAGTCATCCTCATCTACCTCATCATCCTATAATCCATAGAGCTGTTGCAGTGTGCTTATCATCTTCATCAGGAACTTGCTCTTTTTCTTTTCATACTCTCTCTGCTTCTTTTGTCTTCTTTCAACCTTTCTCAGCCTGTCTTTGATGTACTTTACTCTTTCATTGCACTCATCAAGGTCGAAGCATTAGGAGTAGTGGAGGAACTTGTCCCAGACAAATGTGCAGAAGAACCCTCTCCAGTTGGGCCCAAAGGGAAACCAGTCACAAGCTGTCGAATCTGAGCCTTCATGTCGTGGACTTGGGTAGATATATGTTTAAGTGTCTGGGGGACATTCAGAAGTGGTCCAAGGGATTCTAGAGTTGTAACTGAATCTTGTGTCTCACTAGTAGAGTCAGGGAATTGTCCAAAGTACGGAGATGCCACATCAATCTTTCTCTTCTCTGTGCATTTCCCACCCTTTTTTTCTTCGAAGTATGGATAGGTTTCTCAGGAGCTCTCTCACTATCGCCATTCTTTTTGTCCATCCCCACCTTGTAGCATATATGTGTGATCAAGTATGGAAAAACTAGGCTTTTGGATATCTCCAAAACAACCTCCTGGATTTATTGTACAATGATTCAACCAACATTAATCTGTAATCCATCAATAACGGTGCAAATTATTATGGCCCTTTTAAGGGTCACCTCCAACTCGTTCCTTGAAGGTAAGTTCTAGAACACAAAATGGAGAGCCAAGTTTTGGCTTCAGCAGTGAATTCAGAGGACTCGATTTTGATGATTGGTTATCCACTTTGGCATTTTTCCCCCATGCAGATTTCTCACGAACTGTTCTATGCCCAACTCTCTGTACCTTGCATCATACATATCATTTTCACCACCGGGAAGGTTATAGTATTCATTTATTAGTTCTGGATCAAACCGGACTTGCTTGCTTTTGACTTGGAAGATAGGTCATTTCAAAATCTGTCTCAGCTGCATTGACATAAAATTCACGGACAATTGTAAGTTTTCCTTCATTGGTTCCTCAGAAAAGCACATCCACTCAATTTCCATTAACCTTCCATAAAAATCTATCTTTCTTCAAGTTTATCCAACAAGATGCCTCTTTCCATATTAATGGTCTTCGCCAAGAGTCTATCGAATAGACGGGAGCATTTTGGTGAACAAAATATTTCTTCTTCATAGTACTCATCTTTGGCTACTTGATCGACATTTTCTTAAACAATTTCGTTTTGATGTCGAAGCTATTTTCAAGCTCAAAGTACCTACAAAATGAGTAAACATGTCAAACACTTATATGGGCACCTAAATCAATGTTTTGTGAAGCAATTAGGCCAAAGAAATTAGTCAAAAAGGTCCCGGATTAAGCTGTGCGAAGCTACTATTTTAGGATTGCAGGATTTTTCTCATCTCAGTTGCGGACTTATTTGATTTTTTGGAAAAATTTTGCCTTCACGATCGCGGACTGACTCTACGCGATCGCAAGGCTTTCTTCTTCACCTAGATCAGAACACTTTGAGGCATTTCCTCAAACAAGTTTTGCGCACCAATTTTATTACTCTATTTCAGATCATTTGGATTTTATTTTTGCTCACAACAAAACACTCATCACTCTTAATCAACCTTACTCAGCAAGCAACAGTTTAAGCATACGGAAATTATGATTTCAAGAGTTTGGAAACATGGCTACTTTCTATACCATTTTAGTACAAGATTAAAGAACAAGAAAGTGAGCAAGTACATACCTTTAAGATTTCAAGTTGAAAATGCAATGAATATTGAGGTATGCAAGGAGTTGAAATGATTTTTAGGGTTAGGATTCATTCCTCCTTTTGTTTTACCCAAAATTTAGGCTCTGTTCTAATTTTTAATAGATTAAAATACATGGTCCTATTAGGAAGTTCCGCTATCGCGATGGATGCCCGCGCAATCAAATATTCACTTGATCGTGGTCTTTTACCACGTGCGCAGGCTTACCTGAATGCTTGTTTTCTGCAATTTTCAGCTGTTACTGGTTTGGGGCAGTCCCGAAATCACGACTTGCTCAAATCAACTCCTAAAATTCTGAAACTTTGCAAATTAGTCAAACATGATATTCTAAGCTATTCTAAAAAATAAATTTCAAAAACGAGTTAAAATTTTGAAAACAATATGTTGCCTCTCACCAAGCGTTTGATCTAACGTCGCAGCACATCGGTTACCAACTTTATCACTTTTCTCGCCATTTCAAACTTATGAATTTGGCGCCTAACGTGGACTCAAGTTTGTGACCATGCATGGTGGGGGTGGTAAGTAGATGACTAAGCTAAACGTCAATTTCTGCATTTTGCACTTCTTAGCTTTCAAATGAGGGATGTCATTTTGCCTTCTTGCGTTTTCAAATTGCAAGATGTAAGGCTCGTGTCTTTCGTCTTTGCACTCCCATATGGCTCATGTTGTTCAATTCACATTTCACCACACAACTCTAATGTGGAAAAGTGCTTGGAGTGAGCCTTCACCCTCTCAATTTGTAAATGTGTTCGAAGTTTGACATTCTCATTTTCCCCCGAACTAGAGTCAATGTCAACCATATTTTTCATGACAATGGTCGACTCTAATTCTTTTTATTTTTCTTCAGCATCTCCAATTAGCATGAAGTTAGTTGGACATTTAATTATTCATTCCTCATTTCAAGATTGGCCTCCAACATGGGCATTATCTTCTCGCATTGAGCATTTGGGAATTCTTCTTGATTTTGTTCAAATGCCCATGGAGGATTTTTGTCTTCAATCATCAAGTCATTTTGGAGACTAGTTTCCAAGTACTCCTCCAAGGATTTTTGCTTTTCAGTTCCTCCTCCAAGTAGGCATTCCATCATGAGCTTGAACTCTACATTTTGAACCTTCTCAACTTCTTCCACTTTCATATCCCTATAATTATCACAACACAAAGTAGAATTGTCATAGTGGGGGTTCAGAGAAGGGAAGGATAAATAAGCACAAATATCTCAATGGCCATTTTGACAACCACACCTATCACATATGCTCCATTCATGTGTTCGATATTGTGCGCACAATCCTCTCCCGAGAGACTTTAAACAAGTTTGCCAAGAGTGTGGCCCTCCACAATAAGGACAAAAGTCATCGAAGTATGAACAACTACCCTCCGACCATTTTTCATGGAATTATGCCATTTTTCAAATACAAACAAAAATAAAGAAAAGAACTACACAATAATTCACAAGTTTGGACCAAAGCAAGTTAGCTAATTTCCCAAACTAGCTCAAATATGCTAAATTGTTCCCCGGCAACGGTTCCAAAATTGATAACGTCCAAATCCACTCTATTAAATAGAATTGTAAACGGTCGTATTCAATATATTTTACCCAACTATGAGTCGGGGTTGATCCCACAGAGAACAATAATAGGCGGTCAAGCAAAGTAGGAATTTTCACCAACTATGCTAAGCCAAACATGTAAGGGTTGTTTTTAGAGAGAAAATTATAACTAATACGAAAATGTAAATATAACCGAGAAAGAAAGTAAAATGATCAATAGACACAAGCATGGATACAAAGGAAACTACTCTCAAGTAACGATCTAATGTATTTTAGAATTTACAAATAATGGTGAGATTATGTTACTTAGCCTCGGATAATGACTCTAAATTAGCTTCTCCAAAAAACTAACTAGACTACCTAATTGAATATCCCTAAAGCAATTAGGAGCATTAAGAACACCCGCATATGGCTACAAGTGATGTCATTTATCCCTAGGCCAATTCCATTAGATGAGGGTTAGCATCTCAAATTCTTGTTAATTAATCTTTTTCAACCCCGAGTTTTCCTCTTTTGAGTTTTCCTCTTTCGAGTTTTCCTTTTCCGAGTTTAAACCGAAGTAAATGGGCAAGTCCTATGGTTAGTGATTCCCTTAACAAACATTAAAGAACAAGTACTTTCATGACATGCTATCTTTCATGGCATAACCACCAACGAGGAAACCAAGTACTATGATGTAGTTCTAGTCATCATGTCTGACATATACATGTCTTAAATCAATGTCGAAACCTACATAGGTACTTCCAAGGGTGTAACCTTCTAGTACAATGGTGGATCATTAAGCACCTCTACAAAACTGAGGTTCCATCATACTGATACCCTGAGCATAGAAAATACGACCTCAAAGTCACTTACTTAAATTTTGGGACCCAAAACAAAAAGGGGTGGTCTTTTCTTCTTTTCTAGGCTCCGAAAGGACAACATTTAGTGGAGATTCCCCGACTTCATATCCGAGACCATAGTTGTAAGAGGTAGAAAATGATCTTTCCTACCACTTATGGGGATCCGGGGAATCCGACCATACACACATCTTAGGGTCCTAAGACAGTTCGGGATAAGACAGGTGATACCCCGAGTAGGAAACATGAGGGAGTATGTGGTCGAAAATGAAGGTGACAGGATCAAAGTGGTTGCTGACATCATCCGAGAGAGGAATAGTCAAATCAAGTGAGGTCCAGAGACCATAGCCGATGATTTCCTTTGTTCAGGTCGCAATGAGAATTATGTAGATTAGTTGAGATAACACCTGCAGGGTACCCTCACACCAGGGCCCAACCGCTATTAGTCCAGACAGGATTGGGATTCAAAGATCGAGATCAAGGCACGATGCATTCAGAGACAGGCTGATGATCAAGATGCCCAGTACCTGGAGAATATAGAATATAATCAGACCATCATGCCCAGCTTGATCGAGGAGCTAGACTTCACTCACGAGTGTCTATAGGACTTAGATACTCGCATGAGGAGAGTTATGGATGATACTACACCCATGACCTTTATAGAGAAAGGTTATTGGGTCGAGTCACTGTTGATATCTACTCATCTCCGAATTCAGACTTCCCTTCGAAGGGCCAAGAGAGCTCGGACAGACAGAGCTTCATCATCCGCCACTGGAGGCGACTTCTTCTTATTTTACTGCTTTATTTATGATTTGTAACTCTATTGGGGAAGATATTATTATTAATGAAATGATTATGGGGAAATGGGCTTAATCAACATTTGGCACATTTATGGTTCAAACGATTAGAAAACCTTGGAGTAACGAGGTTTAGGAACGCGAATATTATAATTGCTTATGTGCTTTGGTGATATAAACTTCTTATGTGTTTTTATGTGGTCTGTCTGAACTCTTGATTGGTCCCACATTCTGGACACCAACCCAAAATAAAAACACAAGAAAATACCAAAGCTGACTAAAATTCACCTCCTCCTAAAGGTTTATTTCTACCAATGGATACTCCCGACAACTAAAGTGCCACATCACCAATTATTGATTTGGTCAGCGATGAAGAGACTAATGAGTTGCTTCGGGAAAATACGCAAGGTTGATGCAAAGATTGAGTTGGTAAGAGCCAAAATGAAATAGGTTGATAAAATCTTGGAGTTTGTGGGAAACCTCGCTAAAGTGTCCCCAAAAGGAAAATCTCAACACCGAAACCTCCTTGAAGAGGTCAAGAAAATGGTCGACGACTATGTCCCTCTGTCAGAACCGTCTGAGAATGATTCAATACTGTATGGGGAATCGAGTGGGGTACTTGAAAGAGTTACCCTAATTGCCAATGAAGTTTCTAATCTCTACGGGATGCCACAATGGCCTCCTCGTACGTCATCTTCAATATGGTGGGCGATTGCCCTCAAAGTTCGTGGTTCACTTTCAGAGTTGCACCCAAGGCGGTGCGAAACATTGAGGTATATGATGGAATAAAAGCCGCCAAATTGGCACATACTAAGCTCACACGTCCTCCAAACTTGTTCACCCATCTTTGCTCACAAGAGATACCTATACCACAAGAATTAACCCGGTCACATCATAGATGAATGTGTGGCCTTCAAGAGAAGAGCTATCAGACTATTCGATGAAACGTCATTTGTAACCTATAGGGCCCACACTTCCTACTGGTTTTTAACCCTGTCATGCTTGGTGAAGGAATCACCATTGAGACTCAGCTTTGGCATTACGACTTCACTGCCTTTGAAGATTCATACGCAGACATCTTCTATCTTTTGGCCCACACCAGCAAGGTCCGCCCACTCAAAACAACCTAGAAACTCTCTGCCAGCACATCGAGAACGAAGATCTGCTTGTACCATTCAGGGGAACTAAGGCACGACATCAAAGAATTTGAAGCCTTCAAGTTCAAGCTGGAGCATCTAGTCAACACCGGTCAGATCACACATGTGATACAGGGCCGCTTTTAAAAAAGCCGCCAGAAAAATACACGGTTATAAGGACGAAGACCCGCCATGGGTTCAAGGAGAATCCATCTTTTGGGTACTTTAGTCATCCCCCATTCTTTTTCAATCAAATGATATCCCTTCCCTCTTTTTGTAAAAGAAACTACGTCTAACCTGATGACCCGAGGAGGATACATAGGAAGCCTATATCGGGCCTGGTCTGGAAAAGATTCGGGTATAAGAAATTAGGATTAATTTCTGTGTAACCCAAACTAGGGAAGGGCCTAACTTCCTGCGGAGGGATACATAGGTAGTCTACATAAAACCCAGCCCCTATATTATAAAAATACAATCCCCCCCCTTTATTTATAGGATAGTTTCTGGTTCAACGATGGTGTGGTAGCAAATCAATCATAGACCTTCCAACTAAATCCCTAAAAACCAAAATTGGCCAAAATGACCAAAATACCACCGGAATGGAAAATTAATCAAGAGTTCGGATCGAATACATAAGTCTATGTGCTTTATATGTAACATATAAGTGGTATTTTGTATTTATTATTTCCAACTAAGGTCATTTGCCTTTGATTATTCTTTTCTTATAAAAAGGGTTGATCTGTGTTGCGTCACACTGGTATACTTCACCAGATCAAAAGCCGCAGCAGCATCCCTAAATCAACAAGATCAAGAAAAAATGACGGGTAATCCTAAGGAGGCATGCAGCAATAATGTCTTATCTATCGAGGATGTCGTACCTCAGGATCTTCAGAATGCCTCACACACCAAGGATGTGATCAGCTTGCTACTTAGGAAGATTATGGACCCTAAAGAGCGGGTCACAAAGTAAGAAGCCATCAATGCTACTAAAAATGTAGTTGTTGCTGAGGCAAGAAGGCATGCCTTTTCCATCACTAAACTCACCCGTACCTGGAAACTCCCCAAATACCCATGTTGATACCTCATAACAAACACCACCTCCAGTAAATTCCACCCACATAGCCAGGACTTCCCATTTTGTGCCTTTTTTTCAGGCACCGCCTACTTATGCTGATTCTAGCATACACCAAAACACTGCTACCCACACAACACTCAAAGTTATTGGCACTCCCAAAAGTTACCCAGCGCATCCCACATCATTCTTTCATACTACAATCACTCTCATTGACTCTTTGCCAGAACTTGATCGCTACAAAGAAATAGAAAGGGTGTAGAGGTTCGAGCAGGACCGAAGGCACAAAGAAATGAAACAGAAAATGATGGATCTGTTTGGAAAATCCAACAAAGGCTCTCGCAAAGCAACAGGCCTGAGATATGATAACTTATGCATGCATCCAGATTTAGACCTGCCTGAAGGCTTCAAAAAGCCCAAGTTCAAGCTCTTCAATAGGACAGGGAATCGCAAAGCTCACCTCAAGACATAATGTGACCAACTGATCGGAATCAAGAAGAATGAAGCACTGATGATAAGGTTGTTCAGCCGAAGCCTTACGAGTGAAGCATTAGAGTGGTTCAAAGCTCAAGACATCCATCGTTGGGACTCATGGGAAGAAATGGCAAGGGAATTCATGGATAGATTCTGCTTCAACGTAGAAATCGTGCCTGATTGCTACTATTTGGAAAAGATCAGACAGAAGTCTACTGAGACCTACCATAAGTATACGAGTAGATGAAAGGCTAAAGCTGCCCGAGGAATTGGACTGTTATGACCACATGTTGTCTATGGCTGGAAGGCCATTCTCTAAACTAGTTAAAATGGGAGAAACAATAGAAGACGACCTCAAGAATGGAACGATTATCAGCGTCACCAATAAATCTAGCCTAGAAAGCTCCACTGGAGCCACAAAGAAGAAGAATGAGGATGTGGAAAATGTCTCCCATACCCCTAGCCCGAAGAGTCGAAGAAGGGAAGGATCACAATCATCCCTTAATATATACCAATCTCCTCCCCCAAGTAATTACACACCATCACCATACAGTCATGTGCCAATATATTATGCACATCCCAACTACCAAACAATGGCTTCAGCCTATCAAGCTCCACAGCCAAATTACCAAACACCAATACCCACTTAACAAGCTTCATCATCAAATTACCAAGTTCACGCACTCGCTTATCAAGCACCTCAAAACCTCAAAAATAGTCTCTTTATTTTATAACATGATTTTATACACTAACCTTGCTTTGACTTGTTTTTCAATAATAATAACAAAATAACTCATAATTTCATGACATGTCATAAGACAAGCTCGTCAAGTGATATAGATGAAAAGGAATATAAGAAATACGGCGAGGCAGTAGAGTTTCATGAGGATCTCGTCGACGAAGAAGATCATTATGAGAATAGGAAAAAGCCTAATTTGGAAGAAACTGAAGCGATTAACCTCGGGGATGAGGAAATGCGCATTTGGAGTGCTTGCCAGAAAATTGTTGGGGTTCATAGTCATACACAGGGGCATCGAGCTAGATCCTTCAAAAATTAAAGCCATTTAGGAACTACCACCACTGAAAACTAAGAAAATCGTCATGAGTTTTCTGGGAAGGTTGAACTATGTTGGACACTTCATAGCCTAATCTACGATAATCGTGGATCCCATCCTCAAGTTGTTGAAAATGGATGCGCCCACCAAGAGAATGGATGAGTTCTAGAAAGCCTTTGACACTATCAAGAGATACCTCTCCAACCCACCAGTCTTGGTCCCTCCCAGTGCAGGGAGCCCGTTGTTGCTGTATTTATCAGTGTCAGACAATGCATTCAGATGTATGTTGGCATAACACGACAAAACTGGGAAGAAAGAGCGAATAATTTACTATCTCAACAAAAACTTCACCGCCTACAAGTTGAGATACACTCTGGTGGAAAAGACATGTTACGCAATGACATGGGTAGCACAAAAGCTGAGACATTACTTATTGTCCTACACTACCCACATATCTCCAAGATAGATCATTTAAAGTACATCTTCTGCCAGCCCATGCTTATAGGTAAATTGGCCAAGTGGCAAATGCATTTGAGTGAATTTGACATCATATATATGGTCCAGAAAGTTGTCAAGGGACAAGCATTGGCCAATTTGCTAGAATAAAATCTAGTCGACGAAGAGTTTGCACCATTAAAGATGTATTTCCCGAACAAGGAAGTAATGGCAATCGAAGAAGACACAGTCGAGACCTATTCAGGATAGGCTCAGGTTTTCGCATAGCCATTGACATTGATATCCAAGAATTATTGGTAATAGGAGACTCGGATTTGCTAATTCACCAAGTTCAAGGAGAATGGGCCACCAAAAATGAGAAGATCTTTTCATATGTGAACCTCACACGGAGATTGTGCAAAAAATTTAGAACGATCGAGTTCATGCACACACCCCGAGCTTAGAATGAATTCGCCGATGCTCTTGCAACCATAACATCCATGATACAGCACCCTAAAACCAGTCATTAACATCATGGAATAACATGTTTATTATTCACATGTGGAAGAGGAACCCGACGATAAGCCATGGTACACCAGCATAAGCGCATATTTGGAAAAATGAGAGTATCCCGAGAATATCACACTCAATCAAAAGAAGACCATCATAAGAATGAACAATAGTTTCTTCCTAAACAAAAGAGTACTCTACATGAGGACGCCGGATCTAGGGCTACTCAGATATGCCGATGCCATGGAGGCCACGAAACTGTTAGAGTCTGCAGGCCTCAGCGTGCACTTCTTCCAATAGTTTGGTGGCTTCAGTAGCATCTACATATTTGAGCAATCCCAAATCCGGTGTTCTTCTATAGAGCACATATTTGCTACGAAAGAAACCATGGACATCCTTCAGAGGGTTTTCCTCTGATTACTCATCTACCTTTAGGATATTCTTCTTTGTCTAAGTAGGCTTTCAAATCAACATACCATGGATTGCCATCAGGATCTGCTTTCACATGGGAACAGTAAGCATGTTTGTCCTTTAAGCTTATCTTAATTAAGTCATTGTGGCTACTTTCGGGATGTTGTATCATGGAGGCTATAGTGGCAAGAGCATATGTGAACTCATTTTGTGCTTTGGGTGTATGTATGAACATAATTTTTTTGAATCTTTTGCTCAGTATCTGGATGAAGTTAATGTACGGTAGGATCTTGACGTTCTTTATCGCACATTCTTCTTGTACTTGGTGGATCAACAGATCTGAATTACATATTACTAATAACTAATGTCTCTATCAAGTTCCATATGGAGACCCAAGATCCAAGCTTCATATTACACCATGTTATTGGTATAATAGAAAGTGAGCTTGGTAGTCATTGGGTAGTGTTGTCCTAATTCTGATATCAACACTGCCACAATCCCCGACCCCGGGTAATTGACAACACCGTCGAATAACATTTTTCATCCTGAATAAGGATCTTCTTCTCCTTCGTCTGCTACGAGTATCTCTTCATCTGGGAAGTACGTTCTAAGTGGCTCTACATTGTCGTCCACTGATATTTTGGTGATAAAGTCAACTAATGTTTGTCCTTTCACAACTTTCTAAACCACATACACAATGTCAAACTTACTCAGCAACATCTGCCATTTAGCCAACTATCATACAGGCATTGGCTGGTGAAAAATGTACTTCAATGGGTCCATCCTAGAGATGAGGTGGGTAGTGTATGACACCATAATGTCTCAGCTTCTAGACTATCCACGTCAATGCATAGCATGTCTTTTCGACCAACATATGTCGTGATTCGCAAGCGGTGAACTTCTTTCTCAAGTAGTAGATATCATGTTCCTTCTTCTCGGCTTCGTCACATTGTCCTAACACGCATTCGAAAGCCCTGTTTGATACTGACAGATACAATAATAGAGGACTTCCTGGTCTTGGTGGTACCAAAATAGGAAGATTTGAAAGATACTTCTCGATGGTGTCGAATTCTTTCTGGCATTCATCATTCCACTTTGTCGGTGCGTCCTTTTTCAAAAGTCTTAGTATGGGTTCTACGATTACCGTAGACTGAGCTATAAAGTGGCCGATATAATTCAATTGACCTAGGAAACTCATGACCTCTTTCTTGGTCTTCAGAGGAGGCAAATCTTATATGGCTTTGATTTTTTATGGGTCCAGCTCTATGCCCCTTCGACAGATTATAAACTCGAGTAGCTTTTCAGCAGGTACTCCAAATGCAGACTTGGCCAGATTTAGTTTCAAATTAAATTTCTGGAGCATTTTCAAAAACTTTTGCGGGTGAGCGGTGTGACCAACGCTTTCTATTGACTTAACGATGACGTCATCCACGTACACTTCAATTTCCTTATGGATTATGTCATGAAAGATATATGTCGTTGCTCTCATGTATCGAATGACATTACTCGATAGTGATATACTCCACACGGTGTAATAAAAGCCATTTTTCTGTGTCATATTTTTCCATGAGGATCTAATAATATCCAGCGAAACAATCGACAAAGGACTGCAACTCATTCTTGGCACAGTTGTCGATGAGAATATGGATATTCGGGAGTGGAAACTTTTCTTTTAGATTGGCTCTGTTAAGGTACCAATAGTCCACACAGATTTGGATCTTCCCCATTTTTTTTGTACTAGTACAATATTAGCTAACCACGTGGGATACAAAGTCACCTCTACCACTCCCGATTCAATCTGTTTTTCGACATCTTCTATTCGTATGCTCAAGTCGGACTTGAACTGTCTGATCCATTACTTCACCGACGCGAATCTAGAATTGATCGGTAACTAGTGTGATACTATATTTGTACTCAAGTCGGACATTTCAGCGTAAGACCACGCAAATACATCCACATATTCTTTCAATAAGCTAATTAGTTATTCCTTCTGTGGTGACCCCATGTGCGTGTTGATCCATGTCTCCTTGACCACCCCCTCATACCCTAGGTCGATGGCTTCGGTCTCATCTAAGTTATACTTCTTCCTATTCTTATATTGGTCATCTTCATTGAAGAGATCTTATGGTATCTCAGTTTCCTTATCGTATTCATCTTCAACCTCAACACTTGATTCGCTCACTTCGTGGCATGTCATGGCATTAAGGGTTGATTTATTTTTATTACTGAAAAGCAAGGCAAAACATGGTTAATAATACAAAAGCAAAAAATAATAAAAGCATAATTTTTAATAAAATGAGGCTCTTCATTGATTTGCAAAATTTAGTATGAATTATGGTCCTAACTCGGACCAACATCGAGTCATTTCCATTTTTAACAAATATTACGATAGAAACAAGTAAATGGTGAATAGCTAGGCCTCGACCGTGCTACATTGCTTTTGGAAATTATGAAAAATCTTATCATGGCTACCGAGGAACCAGGAATGGAGTGGCAGTCCAGTTGGAGAGTCATTCGCCTGGATTTGCATCACTGATTGTGGGCACTTCATTGTGTTCTTCCAAGACTGTCAGGCAGTCTTCTTCTGAAAATAGCATCCATATCCATTCTTCAGCATCGTTTGCGTTTGACGCTGGTATTTTAATGGGAAATGACTGGTATAGACTCGAGACTAGCTTTCGCAACTTTGGGGAACCCTTTTTCTTCCCACTCCCGTTAGAAACTTCTTTAAAACTGGGGATGTATTTAAGACTATATCGAAAATGATTTTTGGGAATCACGATCGGCTTTGTAATGCAGTGCAAATTTCTTCTGAGACCCTTCTTCGGCTCAAAACCATTCTACAACATTGTGAAGGCGATCATTCTGTATGCGGCGGGCATTGGGGTCTATATCATGACCTCTTCATATGCGGCCCCTACCAGCTCGACCACATATAAATTTGTTCCCTTGGAAACTTCTTCGATAATAGGGACACAGTTGTTGGGGTAGTTATGAATACTTTCTTCCCTATGTATCACCATTTCGTGTCCTTCCCACATGTATTTCACAGTGTGATACAGAGAGGATGGTACAGCTCCGGCCGCATGGATCCAAGGCCTTCCCAATAGCAAATTGTAGTTGGCAGAGATTGACATAACCTGGAATTCTGTGTTGAATTATGTTGGTCACATCCGGATACATAGGTCAACTTCTTCAATCAGATCACACTGAGCTCCATCGAACGCTCTCACGTTTGTGTGACTCTTTTTTTCCTGTCAATGTTATACCCCAACTACTCCAATGTAATCTTTAGGAAAATATTGAGTCCGACCCCATTGTCTATGAGGACTCGCGCTACGATTCTACCTCTGCACTCAACAGTGATATATAGTGCTTATGCATTAGCCCTTCCCTGGTAATTCTTCTCTCTTGAACGATATCCAGTGGTCTCTCATGATGTGTGTTACCATGGTAGCCAGACTTTCGACGTTTGTGCCAACAGGAACATGCGCTTCATCTAGCAGTCTCATCAATGCGAAATGATGATGGGAAAAACTTAGCAACAATGCCAACACTGATATTTGCGTCAGAGTCTTCTTCAAATGCTCAACAATGGAATACTCTTTGGGTTGCATTCTACGCTATAAATTTGCAGCTTCACCTTCCGTGATTGATCTTCCCTGATTGTTGTCTTTTCTAGTGTCCCCTTGGGATAGCTCTTCAGGCGTATAGCATCGCCCTGATCTTATCATGCCATGTGCAACAACAACTTAAATAATGAACTCTTTTCAGGGTGACTTGATGACACATGGGGCCACTTACACTATTACTGGCGCAGGAATTAGCAAATCAAACCTAGGTCGCTCTTGTATAGTCAGTGATGCCACAGTTTATTCAAGAACCTCCATGGGTGTTGGACTCAAGGGCTTACAGACTAGCCAGTCTTCTTCCCTTTCGATCATGTGGATGGTGGCATTACCGTAATTGGGCAGTGGATTGATATTCACATTGGAAGTGGTCGTCTGCAATGTGGTTTCTCTCTTGTCTATCAAACCTTGAATCTTATGCTTCAAGTTGATGCAATCCTCAGTGTTGTATCCGGCTCCACCGGAGTGATAAGCACAGTTACATTCAATCACAAACTACACGAAAGTTATCCCTTTTTATGTAGATTTACCTATCATAGAGGATTTGTTTGTAATAACAATATGACTAATAACATAAAACTTCAAAAATGAATACAAAGTCGTAGAATCGTTCCTTAAAGGCAACATTTCCAAGTCTTGCCAAATTATTAGAGTTACTAGTCGAAATAGATGGTATAAAACTTATCCTTAATTGATATATTTGTATAGCTAGAAGGATAATTTAGTCTTTTGTATTATTTTTACATATTATAAATACTTGTGTAAGTGTACAATGTAATTCATTGAAGATAGTTACTCTTTTATGGTATCAAATACCCAGGTGATCTCTAACTCTTTTTTTCCTACGTTTCAACTCCTTTTTTCCTACGTTTCATCATGACTTCATCTACATCTCTCGGGTCTCAAACCTCTTCTTCCTCTTCCATGGCTACTCTTCCCGTTACACCTCATATTGCAAATTTTGTTGTCATTGTTTCCAACATCAAAATCTTGATTCCTACCACTCTTGATTATGCAAACTACATGGTTTGGAGAGGGTTATTTCTTCCCGTGTTTAAAGGACATGGTTTCTATGGCTTCATCGATGGAAGTTATCCATGTCCGGAACCTACTCTTACCATGGATGACAGAACTTCAGTTGTTAATCCGGCTTTTCAACAATGGGTCCAACTTGACTACATTGTTCTGTCATGGATACAAGCCACAATTTCTCAAGAGATACTTCAGGCAATTATTCATCCTCACAAAACTCTTACTGCTCGCGAGGCATGGCTACAAATTGAATGTCTTTTCTGTGATCATGTTAGTTCCCGAACTCTCCAACTTAAGGTTGGATTTCATAATCTTAAGAAAGGTTCCGTTTCTTTTTCTGATTATGTGCACCGCCTCAAATCCATTGTGGATGCCTTGATATCAATCGGTAATCGTATCTCCGATTCTAATCTTGTTCTTCAAATTCTTTCTGGCCTACTTTCCAAATATCTCTCTGTTAGCACTTCAATCTCTACCAGAATTCCACTTCCTAATTTTATGGAGACTAGATCTCTTTTATTTCTTCATGAAACTCAATTAAAGGGTCTCTCCTCTACCACATTAAATTCTTCAACTGCTTTACTGGCCTAACAAAATTCATCTTCTCAGGGATGGAGATGTGGAAGAAATTCTAATGATGTTCGATATTCTAATGGTGTTAGATATGCCAATGGTGGTCGTGGCAGAGGTCACAACAATAATAACAACAACAACTACCATAGAAATTATTCCATTGATCCTCCCTAATTTGCTCCACGTCCAAACGCTCTTTAGATTATAGGTCCAGCTCCACAATCTATTACTTCTCCTTTATATCCTAGTTATCCAGTGTCTTCTCCTTTTCAATGTCAATTATGTTTTCAACTTACTCATACTGCAAGAGATTGTCCATCTCTTGGATCGAAAACACTCTTTTCTAATCTTCAATCTTCATCATCTGCGCATTCATATACTCCAACAGGTAATACTTCTTGGTATGTAGACAATGGAACCTCTTCGCACATGACACCCACTCCTTCGAATCTTTCTTCTGTTCAGCCTTATAATGGTATTGACCATGTTATGGTGGGTAACGGTAATCAACTCCCCATCTCTTATACTGGTAACAATACTTTCTCTACTCGTTATTCCACTTTTTCTCTCAAAAATGTTTTAGTTGTTCCAACTCTTTCTTGTAATTTATTAAGTGTTCGTAAATTTACTTCCGATAATTATTGTTCAATTGACTTTGAGGCCTTTGGATTTTCAATTAAGGATTTCAAGACGAAGAGAATTCTTCTCAGGTGCAATAGTTCGGGTCCCCTTTATTCCTTCTCTCCATCAACTCATGTTGTTTCTACTCATCATGTTTTTGCTGCCTCTTATGCTTCTCCAACTCTCTGGCATCGTCATCTAGGACACCCTAGTTTAGCTGTTCTTTCTAGTTTAGTTAGAAGTAATAATTTGCAATGTTCTTTTGCAAAGCGATTAGATTTTCTTTGTAATGCTTGTCAACTTGGCAAGCATACGAAATTACCATTTAAGGAATCTACCTTTTTTTCTACGTCTTCTTTTGAATTGATTCATAGTGATATTTGGACCTCTCAAATTTCCTCTTTTACTGGTTTTCATTCCTACATTTTATTTCACGATGATTTTACAAACTTTTCATGGGTGATTCCAATGCGACGCAAATCAGAAGCATTTCTTATGTTCAAAAAAATTTATTCGTATGTTTTAATTTAGTTTTCGATCAAAATTTAATTCGCTACAATGTGATGTAGCTGCAAAATACGTCAATCTTGCTTCTTTTTGTGAATTTTCAAATTCAAGTGGTGTTTGTCTTCACATTTATGTCCACATACTCACCAGCAAAATGGTAAAGTCGAACGACTACATCGCACTATACTAAATATGGTTTGGTTTTACTTTCAATCTTTTCTTCCATCTCAATTTTGGGTCGAATCACTAGATATTGCAGTCAATTTCCTTATCTTCCTCCTGAACCCAATTCATTTACTGAATCCAATAAGAACTCAAACTGGAAAAGGGCAATGGCATATGAATACAATGCCCTCATAGCCAACAACACCTGGGACTTAGTCTTGCCTCCTACTAATGCAAACGTCATTGGTTGTCGATGGATCTATAAAGTGAAATAAAAATCAAATGGCTCCCTTGACCGCTATAAGGCTCATTTGGTTGCTCAAGATTACAATAAAAACATGGATTAGACTATGATAAAACGTTTAGTATTGTGGTGAAACCAGTCAACATTCAAATTGTTTTTGCTTTAGCGGCATCTAAAGGTTGGGCAATTCATCAATTAGATGTTAAGAATGCCTTTTTACATAGCACTCTTAATGAACTGGTATATATGAAACAACCTACTGATTTTGTTCATTCACAATTTCCACATCATGTTTGCTGGTTGAACAAAGCTCTTTATGGCTTAAAACAAGCTACAAGAGCGCGGTTTCATCGATTCACCTCATTTATTATCAAACATGGTTTTAAAAATAGTTTGTCTGACAATTCTCTCTTTATATATAAATCCGCTTCTGACATAGTCATTCTTCTTCTATATGTGGATGACATTCTTATCACTTCATCTTCTAGTTCTTTACTTAAGTCTACAATCAAGACTCTTATGTCCGAATTTTCCATGAGAGACCTAGGTCTAGTCAATTTGTTTCTTGGAATTTATGTCTCCACATGTAAAGGTGGTTATTTTCTTAACCAATCCAAGTACATTCATGATCTTCTTGAACGTGCAAGTCTTTTATCTTCTAAACCAGCTAATACTCCTCTTTCTCCTAAATCTCTACTTACTTTTGACGTCTTTCCTCCATTTTATGATCACTCGTTATATCGTAGTCTTGTCGGCGAACTTCAATGCTTAACTTTTACCCGTCCCGACATTGCCTACGCCATTAGTCATGTTGCCCAATTCATGCATTCTCCTTTGGACATTCATTTTAATGCAGTGAAACATATTCTACGTTACCTGGTTCCATAAATCATAGTTTGTTCATTCCAGGCGGCTCAATTGGTTCTTTAACATGTTATATAGATGTGGATTGGGCAAGTTTCCCTACCACACGCAAATCTACCTCGGCATATGGTATATTTCTTGGAAATAATTTTATTTCTTAGTCTTCTAAGAAGCAAAGTGTTGTATCGCGTTAGAGTGTTGAGGTTGAATATCGTTCTGATGCCCATGCTACGGCTGAAATATCCTAGTTTCTGTCTTATTGGTGATCTCCATATCCAACCATCATCTCCATCAACAATCTACTGTGATAACGTCAGTAATATATACTTAGCTCTCACAATCCTGTCCATCATGCTCACACAAAACATATTGACATTCATTTTATTTGTGAGAAGGTCGCGTCAGGTGTTCTACAGGTTCTCTATGTACCAAGTAATCAACTTTCAGATTTACTGACAAAATCTCTTCCTTATCCTCGATTTTCATTCTTGCGTGACAAGCTCAGCATTTGTCAAGACCCATCATCGCTTGAGGGAGAATGATAGATATATTTGTATAGCTAGAAGGATAATTTTGTCTTTTGTATTTTTACATATTATAAATACATGTGTAAGTGTACAATGCAATTCATTGAAGATAGTTACTCTTTCAATCCCTACTTTAATTATTTGCCAAAACTGTCAATTTAACAAAAAAGGTAGAACTGGTACTAATATATCGGATTTGGCTTGGATCTTTTCGTTTGCCAAATAATGAGCTACCTTATTGCCTTCCCTAAAGTTATACCTGATTGCTGGGTTCCTTAAGTTGTGCATTAATAATCTGCAATCATGAACAACATATTTATACGTTAGAGAATAGGCACGTAGGATAAATAATAGTAATTATAATATAGAGCGATCCATGCACCAAAATACAGTAAACATATGACATGTGTACTATATATAAGATCTATTTTTAACCCTATACAGTTAAGTGATGTATTTTTAGTTCAAATTTATCACTCAACTGAAGTAACTAAACATGATTTGATCGATGCATGACGAGTCCAAGACAAACGAATTACTCTTGCCGTGGTAAATAATTTTACAAGTCATAGTCCTTAATCATTTTATTGTATGATTACTTGAACTTCAAAATTCAAGATTTATCAGAGTTTTCAGTTTGATTGCTACTCTTGAACTTTCAATTGTGGGTGATCATTTCATTTGTCAATTTTAATGATTATTTACGTGTGAAGAATATTTTCTTTTAGTAGAGCGAGTTGATAAATTATATTTAAGAAATAAATTATTGAAACGCATTTACACACGATAGCGCAACGTTAAGGTCATCTAAATGCCTAAATCTGATCAAATACTAATTTATGACGTTACATATTTAAGTGTTGTTATTGGTAAAATGTCTTATTGTTTTGCCAACTTGGTATTCACGTTGATCCAATTACTTTCATCCATATATTGCAAAATATTTGGATTATATATTTTAATATAATAAACGGTTTAAGCAGATCAACTTGGTAGGGATCTAGTAGCTCAGTTGATTAGTTACCTAAACTTTTACATTATTGGTGAGGGTTAAAATCCTCACATTGTAATTCTCTCCCTCATTTTCCTTACCCTACCCCTTATATAATTAAAAAAAATTAAAAAAAAGCTGATCAACTTGTATATCTATATATTATTAAAAAGAGGATAGCCCGGTGGTATTGTGCACAGGATGTTGGGCCGTTGAAGTAGCCAATTTGGCATTTGGGTTGCAGGCTCTAGGTAGCTACTAGAGGCCAGGCCCCCAATTTGCGCCCATTGCTGCCAGAAAACCCACCAAGGGTTGTCTCTGCCATAGGTTCTGCCGGAAAAGAAAATTTGGGGGGTTCGGGCGCCACGTCTCACCTCACCAACAATTCTGGTAATCTTCCTCAAATGCGTAATTTAAATACTCCACAATCTATTATGCTTGGAAACGGTCATCGCATTCCAATTCAGGGTTTTGGCCACACTCTAACCCCACCATCGCATCCTCACTTCTCCCTAAATAATGTTCTCTATGCCCCACACATTATCAAGAACCTAATCTTCGCCATAGATAATTTCGTCTCAATTAATTTTGACCCTTTTGGGTTTTCTATAACAGGCCTACGTACCGGAAAACTCCTTACACGATGCAATAATGAGGGGGACCTCTATCCCTTCCTATCCACGTCCACTCCCAGTATCACCCCTCCCACATCTCTAACTGCCCAAGTCTCTCCTCCCATAGCTTTAGCAACAATCTTTCTGTCAACTTGGCATAATAGACTTGGACATCTCGGAGCTCCTGTTTTTAATTTTCTTCGGAACAATAATTTAATTCATTGTTCTAGTGGGAAACCTTCCCAACAGTTTTTTTCTTGCCCTTTAGGCAAACACGTTCGCCTCCCTTTTCAGTCTTCTTTAAGTGTTACATTTTCTCTGTTTGATATTGTTCATGTAGATTTATGGACATCCCCTGTTATTAGTTCACTGGGTCATAAATTTTATCTTGTGTTGTTAGATGACTTTTCTCACTTTATATGGATTTACCCTCTAAAGTTCGAGTCTGAAGTTTTTACCAAGTTTCTTGAGTTTCGTAACTTTATCAAAATACAATTTCAAAAATTCATAAAATCATTTCAATGTGATAACGGTCGTGAGTTTAATAATTCCGCGTTTCATAATTTTTGCACCAATAACGGCATGGTCTTCCGTTTCTCCTATCCCCACACCTCACCCCAAAATGGAAAAGACGAACGAATCCTCTGTATTATCAACAACATGGTTCGCATCATTCTTTTACATGCCTCTCTCACCCCATCGTTCATGGTCTATGCAGTTAAAATGATAGAATACATCCTTATTATTTTACCTGCCAGTACTCTTCACCACAAAACCCCCCACCGAAATTATCTACCGTCGGATCCCCTCGTATGATCACCTTAGAATTTTTGGTTGCCTGTGCTACCCAAATCTTGCCTCCACTGCTCCTCATAAATTAGCACATCGTACCACTCCGTGTGTCTTCGTAGGTTTTCCTTCTAATCATAGGGGCTATCTGTGCTATGACTTGTCCACTCTACAAATTCACGTCTCTCATCACATTACGTTCAACGAGACCATATTCTCGTTTGCAAACATCCAAAAATTTCAAAACATGAATTATATATTTCTAGATGAGTACGACATCTCCCCCGTCATACTCACCGAACTCAGTCGTACTACCACCACTAACCGAGCACCTCCATTTATGCAAAACACCACTGCCACCTCCGGCGCTACTGTCGGTCACTCTCGGTCACCGTCGATTGCCACCGCTACCGCTGGAAATCGGCCCCCTGTGTCACCACCACCCACTGTCGTCCCTCCGGTCACCCAAATTGGCCCAGACCCAGTACCAACCCACCGGACCTTTAACTAGACCAGTAACCCGACCCAAACCACCCCACTTCGACAACTACACACACTGCCCACAGACTCACCATCACCGACTCGCCATACCCTATCAGTTTTGATCGGATCCCCAACCCTACCCAACCCATCATCATCACCCGACACCACAACCCACATTTCCTACCCCATCCACATCGCCCAGCAACCAATATCGATAGTCAATGTCCCACAGATCTCGTACCCGCCGTCTAACCCAGACCTGGCACCCAACCACAATACCCAACCCACGCAGCATATGGAAACATGTGCTCAACACGGGATTTTTAAACCCAAAATCTAATTTAACCTATCCACAAAAACCATATCTCCAATTCCTAAAAACCCGAAATTAGCAAAACTTGACCCAAAATGGAATGCGGCCATGTGTGAGGAATTTACTGCTTTAACAAAATAGCACACTTGGGATTTGGTTCCTAGACCGGATGGAGTGAATCTGATCTGATGCATGTGACTTTTTCATCACAAATTCAGAGACAGCGGTGACGTAGAGAGATACAAGGCGAGACTCGTGGCTAATGGTACAAATCAGCATGAGGGCATTGATTGTGGTGAGACATTCAGTCCGGTTGTTAAACCGGCTACCATTGGCACAGTTCTAAGTATTGTCATGGGTAAGCATTGGCTGATTCATCAACTTTATGTGAAAAATGTGTTTTTTCATGGGATTTGAAAGAAATTATTTACATGCACCAGTCGCCTGGTTTTGTCCATCCAGCAGCCCTTCAGTATGTATGTTGTCTTCGTAAGTTACTTTATGCTTTGAAACAGGCCCCTAGAGCATGATATGATCGCTTTGCACAGTACATTATGCAGATTGGATTTGTTTGCAGCAAGTGTGATAATTCTCTATTTATTTTTTATAGAGGTAGTCACGTTTCTTATTTGTTGTTATATGTGGATGACATTGTGCTTACTGCCTCCTCTGATTTGTTGAAAAATGAGATCATTGCACTACTTAAAATCGAATTTGCTATGACAGACTTGGGGAAATTGAGTTATTTTTTTGGGATATCAGTGACTAGATCTGAAGACTCTATGTTTTTGTGTCGGCGCAAGTATGCAGAGAAGATAGTATACATGGCTAAAATGGAGAACTACTAGTTAATGTCCACTCCGGTTGACTCTAAATCAAAGCTTAGTACAGTTGAGTGGTAATCCAATGGCGGATCCCACCCTTTACAGGAGTCTTGCAGGTGCGCTACAGTATCTTACTTTCACCAGGCCTGATATTGTTTATGTTGTTCAGCAGGTGTGCTTATTCATGCATGCCCCAAGGGAGCCTCATTTTTTTAGCCCTTAAGTGTATAATACGTTAAGGGCACACTTGATTATGGATTGCATTTATACCCTCAGCACCGACCAGGTTGTCATCATATACGGGTGTTGATTGGGCATGTTGTCCGGACACGCGACGCTCCACCTCCGTCTACTGTGTGTTCTTAGGGGATAATCTCATTTCTTGGTCTGCCAAGAGACAAGCCACATTATCTCGTTCGAGTGCAGAAGCAGAGTATAGATGCGTTGCAAATGTTGTTGCTGAGATATGCTGGCTCCGAAACCTTCTTTTGAAGCTTCAACGCCCCTTGCATAAGGCGTCTTTGGTATACTGTGATAACATATCCGCCTTATATTTATCTCATAATCTGGTTCAGCATCAGCGAACTAAGCACATTGAGATGGATATACACTTTGTTCATGAGAAGGTTGCTATCGGTCATGTTAAGGTGTTGCATGTGCCTTCTTCGTATCAGTATGTGGATATCTTCACGAAAGAACTTCCTAGACAGCTATTCCTCGACTTCAGATCCAGTCTCAGTGTCCGGCATCCTCCCGCTCCGACTGAGGGGTGTATTAGCGTATATTATTAAATATACTCCATATATTTTATAATATTTAGTGTTGTATAATTATGGTAGAAATATGATTCCTATTGGATTAAGATTCCACAATGTACACAATATATATATTTGTATTGATGAGAAAGACTCACCATGAGAGATTAATATAATTCTACAGCTTATCCTAGGATTGTGACAAGTGGCAGCGTAGGATTATGACAAGTGGTAGTTTTAAGGTAAAAATAGTTAATTAATTAGTTATTAGTTAGTGTTTTTGAATTAAATAAATTTATATATTCTATTTTAAATTGGGAAGTTACCGTCAGAAAGAATCATGATTGCTGTAGAAAACTTAAAACTAAGGAATTTATCTTAAATTGTGTTTGGCTTTATCCTAAAACTAAGGATTTTAGGGGTGTATTTAATTACGATTTTAAAATACTATTTTGGGATAAATAAGTCTTGTGGTATTCAATTAAGATTTTTAAATAATTTAAATAAGTCTTGTGGTATTTAATCAAGACTATTAGGATTTTTTAAAGAGGGTGTCCAAATCTAGTGATATTCAATCAGGATTTTAAACAAGTAACAAAAAGTCTTTTGGTATGCAAAAACTTGCTAAACAATCAGGATTTTAAACAATCGGGATTTTGTGTGACTTTTTAGTGGGAGGTATAAATACCAAATCCTATAAAAAAATTCCACCCAAACCCATCAGACTTTTTTCTCCACCGCCACCAGATCTGTAATGGCCAAAAGTGAAAATGTCGTCACATTTTAAAACCCAAAAAGTCATTGCTTTGTTGTTATGGATTTCCGTTTCGATTTTCAGAAACAACGAAGATGAAGAATTTGAAAATTTTGCAAGTGAAAAGTTGGTAGAAAAGCTGGCAAGATCTTGATAGTTTTGAACAAGGTAGTATTGAAATGAAAAAAAATGGATATTCTCCCTAAAATGTCAACCCTCAATAAACCTTCCCGTGGTTTCTCATTCTTTAACATCAACGCCGGCATTAAATGGCGGCGGCTGCGGTGGAAAAAAATCCAATGGGACGGATCTAGCACAACCCCATGTAAAGTTGGAACCGAATAGAAAAGTAAAAAAATGCATGTGGTCCTTTCAAATCTTTATAAATCTTTTAAAATCCAAACGGGACGTTTTAAAAAATCTTTTAAGTCATTACATTCCTAAATAGTCTTTTAAAATCTATTAGACTTATTTATCCCAAAATAATTTTTTTAAATCCTAATTGAATACACCCCCTTAAAAACCCAGCATCCCATGATCTCGCAACTTTCGTAAATAGTGAAGTGTACGGAAGTTTAAAGCCCACTTGCTGCTTCACGGTACTTTACAAGAGTATATAAGCTTTATATAGCATTCTGTTTCTTCTTTTCTGAGTGTTAAGTAGTTCTTTGGGTTCTGTCAACACTGTCAAGTGCAATTGTGGTTGTCGATAGAGGGACAGCCTGAAAGTATAGTTCAGGAAATTGAAGATACGGTTCGCTCATATGTTGAGTAGGTAATATGCTGAGAGGCATAGAATGTCTTTGTTGAGTAGCAACATATAACTATATTTCTAGCCTCTTAGAGATGATAAAGTAGAACTTAGAGAATTATGATTCTGCCATACAGAAGTTAGAGACTTTGATGATATTGCTTAGTTTGGTTCTTGCATTGCACCCAAACTGTATTCTTTTAACTTTTACCCCAACCAATCAGGCTGGTGCAACATCTGATGCTATAAAGGTTGCTCGAGAAGTGACCCAACTGGTAATATTTTTATGTCTTCTCTGGCATAGTATATCATTTACTTAATTTTTTCTATCTTTGCTCTTCCTCCCACATTTGCAAAATACTTTGAGGGTCACTGGAGCATTAAGTTGCTTCCATGCAGGTGAACGTACAACTGATGTGCTGATAAAGCTTGATTTTGGGGACAAGGGAACAAATGCACTGGATGTGAGCACATCTTTTTTCCTTTTTACCTAACAATTGAGTTTTCTTTGTTGAGAGGAGTTATATTTCTCTGTAATTAATCAGCATCTTTTAATTACTGATCCATCGTTAACTATGAATAATTTATAATACATACCTAATAAATCTTTTGAATATACAAAAATGCTAAACTCTTCTTGAAAGTCTGTATCATGCTGATTCTTCCATAGGTCATCTGCAATATCCCTCAACAGGTATTATGTGTTTGTTTCTGTTAAATATACACAATATACACGTGATATACACGTGTATATTGTGTATATTTGGCTCTCGGAAATCTGCCTTGTACCGTGTATATGGCTAAGATTGAAGCTGGGGCTACGCTAAACCTTTTCTCGATCCTTTGTAGGTAATATTTAATATCCTAGTTTAGGTAATGTTGTAGTGTAATTAGTATTGTACACTTACCATAATAGTTGTATTACCATAAATGTATATTTAGTATCCAAGTAGAATAAGGTTTTAGGAGTAGAATAGGAATAGGATTCTCCTATTATGGAAATATGTAACTTGTATATATAGTTTTTCAATCAATGAAAATAATCAAGGGATTATTTCTTTCATGGTATCAGAAGTCTAGGTCGTTTATTCCTCCCTCCACAATTCCGTCGACCTCTCCCTATTTTCGTCACTTTGCCTCGATTTCCGAGCCTTCTTTCTCGGATTTCGTGCCCGACGGTACCTCCTCTCTTCCCAAATTTCTCTTCACAATCCCTACATCACGTCTTGTGTTGCGATTATGGCTAAGAACACGTTTCACCCTGCCCTTAATATTTCTAACATCAAGAATCACATCCCTGTCATTCTTGAAATAGAAAACATTCAATACGCGACGTGGGCCGAATTGTTCAAAGTTCACGCACGCTCGCATCAAGTCCTCCATCATATTATCCCCGCGGCTCCTACGGATACGGAGGTGCCCAAACCCGAGGATGATCCTAAGTTATGGACGACCATTGATGCTACCGTTCTTCAGTGGACTTACTCCACTATGTCTACTGACCTCTTGCAAACGATTATCGAATCGGACGCTACGGCGATGGAGGCATGGAATAGAATACGTGATATATTCCAAGATAATCAAAATTCACGTGTTGTTACCCTGGAACAGGAATTCTCCCACGTCAACATTGAAAATTTCACCAACGTTTCAGCATATTGCAAAACATTGAAAGAATTGGCGGACCAACTCCGCAACGTTGGCGCGCCCGTTAAAAATGATTGTTTGGTCCTCCAAATGGTTGCAGGCTTATCTGAGGCCTATAGTGGTGTTGGCACACTTCTTCGTCAGAGCAGTCCTCTTCCACAATTTTATCAGGCTCGTTCTATGCTTACGCTCGAAGAAGCCGGCTTGGCCAAGAAGGCGGCTACCGGTGCTAGTCCCGTAGTCATGATGACGTCCTCTCCAAATTCTCCAGGTCTTGTTGATAATTCTGGCCAAAATCGTGGTCACGGTGGCGGCAAGAATAGTCAAAAAAATAATGGCAAAAATCGTGGGGGTAAACGCGGTGGTTACGGTAATGGTGGCGGTAGACATCATCTGGGCAGTGGGCCCTAGTCAGCCTGGTCCCAGCAGTGGACCCCCTCGCCATGGGGCTGGCCCGGTAACCCTTAGCCAAATAGTCCCTACGGTCAGCCAGCATATTGGGCCTAGATGCCACCACAGTTTCGGCCCACTACCCAGTTTTCGCAAGGGCACACTGTTTTCCTCCCGCCCCAGCCCAACGCTATAGTGGCAGTTCCAATCAGTAGAGAGGCACCTTTGGGCCCCACTAGGCCCATCATGCAGCGAGCCCCACACCTACCGATATTGAAGCCGTGATGCACACGCTTGGAATAAATCCTTCGGACCCAAATTGGTACATGGACACCGGCGCCACTACTCACATAACGTCCGACTCAGGTACTCTCTCGTCTTATTCTAATTTGAGCAACAATCGTGGTGTAATTATTGGTAATGGTAATTCAATTCCAATTCGTGGGTATGGTTAGAAAACATTGTCTCCCCCCCCCTCCCTATCCACCCCTTATTTTGAAAAATATCCTTCACGCTCCAAAATTGATTAAAAATTTGGTGTATGTCCGAAAATTCACCACGGATAATTCTGTGTCCATAGAATTTGATCCATTTGGTTTTTCTGTGAAGGATTTCAAAACGGGAAGTCCTCTCATAAGGTGTGATAGTATGGGTGATCTTTATCCTATCACGCCACGTTCCGGTTTCTCGAGTCACGCAATGCCATCCACTTTTGCCGCTCTGGCTCCTTCCGTATGGCATGCTCGTCTAGGTCATCTATTTTGTCTTCCTTAGATAAAAACAATCTTATTTCTTGTAAGAGTGTGTGTAGTACTCCGAATTGTCTATCTTGTTCTTTAGAAAAAATAGTTAAGTTTCCATTTGTAGACTCTAATTCTCATAATTTAATGTCATTTGATAATTCATAGTGATTTATGGACGTCTCTGGTTCTTAGTTCTTTGTGTCATCGGTATTATGTTCTCTTTTTGGATGATTATTCTAAGTTTTTATGAACTTTTCCGATAGCGAAAAAATCTCAAGTTTTTTCCATCTTAAAATTTAGAGCATTCATTAGAACCCAATTCGAACGGAAAATTAAAAATATTCAATGTGATAATGGCAAAGAGTATGACAATGAGGTATTTCGGGAATTTTGTGCTAATAATTGGATCAATTTTATTTTTCTTGTCCTCATACTTCTTCACAAAATGGGAAAGCTGAATGCAAAATTCGTACCATTAATAACATTGTCCGAACTTTATTGATTCATGCTTCCGTACCCCCGTCTTTTTGGCATCATGCTCTACAAATTGCTACATATATCCTTAACATAATTCCTTCCAAAGGTTTGACATATTCTTCCCCTTTCACATTTTATATAATAAAACCTCTTCGTATTCACATCTTAGGGTTTTTGGGTGTTTGTGTTATCCGTTATTCCCGTCCACCACAATTAACAAACTTCAGGCCCGGTCTACTCCGTGTGTATTTTTGGGTTTTCCGTCTAATCATCGTGGTTACAAATGCTTTGATTTATCCTCTAATAAAATCATCATTAATCGCCATGTAATTTTTGATGAATCCCAATTTCCGTTTGCTAAGGTTAGTACTCTCGTGCCTAGTTCGTATAATTTTTTGGATGATGGTATATCCCGTATATTATTCACCATTTTTTGGACATATCACGCACCCAAAATTATCCAGCGGGCCCACTGCCCGCTGGTCCCATTGATCCGTCACCCACTGCCAGTCCCAAGATCGCCATCGCCGCTTCTAGTGATTAGGCCGCCCCAAGATCGCCACCGCCGCCTCCAGCGATTGGGCGATCCAGCCCACTCGGAATTGGTCCAGCCTCGCTATGTTTACCGAGTTGGGCCACCATGCCCACTGCATGTTGGCCAGTCCGTCCCGAGCCCAGCAAATTCTCAAAATCCGCTCAATTCTTTCTCGAGTCATAGATCGGTCACTCGTAGTCAACGGGGTATTTTTAAACCAAAAAGACATTTTAATTTACATTCTAATGTCCCTAAATCCCCCTTATCCCGCAATCCTGTGTCTGCCTTAAATGACCCGAATTGAAAAATTGCTATGACCGATGAATATAATGTTCTTATTGATAATAAGACGTGGGAGTTGATGCCCCGTCCATCTGGTATTAATATTATCAGGTCTAAAATCATTTTTATTTCCATGCCTTTGCTTTGTTGTTTTCCTTTCTTAAATTATTCTTGACGGTCTTTTACAATACTGGAAGGAAACATAAGGAAAGAACAATTAGAAAACAACAAATAATAAAGTCCTAGAATGTGTTATGCAAAGCGAAAAGATTACTCAAAACACAGAGATCATTTGTTTGAATTAGGGTATTTTTTTTTCAGCAAAGCATTTGAGAAGTCTTCCATCAACAGAAATAAGAAAGCCACAACTTTGCGCCAAAATTCTGAAAGTGAAGAAGAACGGTGCAAAGTTATAGCATCAGACAGAAATAAAGAAAATAACCTCCGTATAGCAGTAATGTCATCAAAAGGGCAGCCCGGTGCACTAAACTCCCGCTATGCACGGGGTCCGGGGAAGGGCTGTTGGAAATTTACTAAATGTGGAATTAAGTATATCCCATTAATTTATGACTCGAACAATTGGGGCCCGCACGTTGGAAACGTCATTTCCACACACGTGCACACGTAGTGCCAAGTATCGCAAATTTCATTAGTGAAAGAGATATTGGTACGTATTTAATACGTTTGAGACATAAAATTATGGACGGTTATTGGCCAAATGACAAAGTATTCCACGTTGATAAAAAAATAAAGGAAGAAGTGTACGAAGTGTAAGATGAAACGAGTCGGATTTGGCTGCGGAGCCGTGGAGGGCCGCGGCGCCACACAATCGGAGTCGCGGCGCTAATTGGTTGGCCAGTCACTGGAGTCGCGGCTCCGCGGCGCTAATTCACAGAGCCACGGCGCTTCGGAGGCAAATTGTTGCGACGGGAAGTTGGAAAAATCTGACATTTGGGCTAGTTTTGGAGCATTGATTCTCCATTACTTGGCACATAAATTCGGTCATTATTTGACTGAATGTAACCCCTCAATCAAGTGTCATTACTTGGATATTAAAAGCCATTAGTTGGCTAGTTTAGGGGTCTTCTACTTACACTATAAATTGAGGCATTTGGCTCAATTGAACACAACATTCAACACTTAGAAAATACTCCAGATTTTCTGAATTCATCTTCTTCCTCTCTAGCAAAGTTACTATACTCAAAGTTCTTCAAAAGTAACACTTGAGTTTCCTTTGCTCACTTGTTAAAGTTGTTGTTGTATCTTGGGAGACTATTGCTCAACACCGTAAAAGGAGATATACGGGGCAATCTTGTCTTAAAGACATAGTGTCATCACTCGACTCAGCAAATCACAAAAGCAGTGCTTGTTAAGTTCTTGATTTCCAGTTTATTGTAATATTTAGTTTATCCTTTCTTACTATTGTAATAGTTACTTACTTCCCGTTCCCTGCAACAATTGTATCCCAACAATTTTAAGACAAGATTTTATTGTAAGTACCTAGAAAGATGACTGGAAGAGATCAAACTGCTTCTGATTCTACTGCTGCTACTACTCAAGGCAATCCCTCTACCTTCCCCACTGCTCAAGGCATAACTAATGCCTTTCCGGTTGCTCAAGGCTCATCCAACGCCTTTACTTCCGCTCAAGGGAACGTTGTCGTTCTTCCACCCGCTGGATTTCACCATGAACGCCCTGAAAAGTTCATGGGCTCAAACTTCAAGAGATGACAACAGAAGATGCTATTTTATCTGATTGTTATGGGAATGACACATTTTCTAACAGAAGATCCTCTACAAGCTGGAGATGAAATGAACCATTCACCTTCTGAAACGACGGAAGGTGGCCTAGGTATATGTCATTAATGGCATGAAGATGGTTTTTGATGCATGGAGTCATAGTGATTTCATGTGTAAGAATTACATATTAAGTTGTTTCTCAGACCCTCTCTACACAGTGTATTGCACCGTAGGCACTACCAAAGAGTTGTGGGAGAAGCTGCAAAAGAAGTACAACGCACAAGATGCAGGTACTAAGAAATTCATCACTGGGAAATTTTTGAAATTTCAAATGGTAGATAGTAAAACACTGACGTCCCAAGTCCAGGAATTTCAAATGATTCTACATCACCTGGATTTTGAAGGTATGTAACCAAATGAGCAGTTTTTGGTTGTATCACTGATTGAAAAGTTACCTCTTTCGTGGAATGAGTTTATGAGTTACTTAAAACTCAAGACAAAGGAGATGACTTTGAAGAACTTATTATCAAACTCCAAATTCAGGAAGATAATAAGAAGGCCTTGCCTAGGGGTAAACAACCAGCTAAGGCAAAGGCAAATCTGGCTGAGGCCAAAGGGAGCCCAAGTAAGAAGCACAAGTTCTAGAAAGACGGTAAATAACCCGCTAAGGCAAAGACAAATCTGGCTGAGGCCAAAGGGAACCCAAGCAAGAAGCGCAAGTTCCAAAAAGACGGCAAGACCCAAGCAGCAGAAAAGTTCAAAGGAAACTGTCATTACGGTAGGAAACCTGGTCATATGATCAAGGACTGCCGCAAGCTCAAGACTGAGCAACAAGAGAAGGCCAAGGCTAAGGGCAAGGCACAGGTTAACGTCGTCAAAGACCAGTTTCTAGACGACATGATTGAGGAGTTCTCAGCGGTGGTGCTAGAAGTAAACCTTGTTGAGAATCCCATGCAATGGTGGATGGACACAGGTGCTACAAGACACATCTGTTCCAATAGATCTCCTTCTCCACTTATACACCGGTTACAAATAAGAAGTTGTTAATATGCAACAACGCTTCCTCTGACGTGCTGAGGGTAGGAAAGGTAGTCCTAAAGATGACTTCTGGAAAGGAGCTCACTCTGAAGGAAGTGATGCATGTTCTTGAGATAATAAGAAATTTAATTTCAGGTCATTTATGTTAATGCTGGTTTTAGGCTAGTGTTTGAGTCCAATAAATTTGTAGTCACTAAGAATGAAACGTTTGTAGGAAGAGGATTCGTCTATGAAGGCCTCTTCAGAGTTAATGCCATGTCTGTATTACGTACAAGCAATAATATTGAAGCTTCTTCTTACTTGCTTGAGTTCTCTAATTTATGGCATCATAGATTAGGACATGTCAACTACAAGTCCATCCAAAGGTTGGTAAAGTTGGAGTTGTTGTCGTCTATCAACGTAAACCATCAATATAAGTGTGAGGTGTGCGTAGAGGCAAAACTAACAAAGCTTCTTTTTCGATCCGTCGAAAGGAATACCATTCCTCTAGAACTTATTCACACATATATATGTACTTTGTGACATTCATTGATGATAGCACAAGGTATTGTTACCTTTACTTGTTGAAAAGTAAGGATATCCTTTGAAGCGTTCCGACGTTACAAAGCAGAAGTTGAGAACCAACTAAGCATGCAGATTAAATCAATTCGTAGCGATAGAGGGGGAGAATATGTAGCGCCATTTAAGGAATATTGTGCCCAATCAGGCATTGTTCATCAAACGACTGCTCCATACTCACCTCAATCGAATGGTGTGGCAGAACGTAAGAACCGCACATTGAAGGAAATGATGAATGCATTGCTCATCAATTTCGGTCTTCCCCAAAACATGTGGGGAGAAGCTCTCCTTACTGCTAATACAATTCTTAACAGAGTCCCACATAAGGGTAAGGACAGAACTCCATATGAATCATGAAAATAATTGTAGTGCTTATCGCTTCTTAGTATATAAGTCAAATATTCCATATATCCATGGACGTACAATCATGGAATCAAAGAATGTTCAATTCTTTTAAGATATCTTTCCGAGAAAGGCAAAAGACATAACCTCTCGCAAACGAAGTTATGAACAAAGCTCTCAGGAATCGGGAGTCGTTGACAGCCCAGATCTAGATGGTTCAGATCTAGTGGATCTCGAAGTGGCTGAATATCCGGAATCTAGTGTTCCAGATTCTCAGAACTTGGAGACTCCATATATGGAACTAAGGCGAAGTAAAAGGGCCAGGAAGGATAAATCATTTGGTCCTGACTTTGTAGCTTATATGGTTGATGATGAACTAAGAATAATTGCTGAAGCATTGTCAACTCTAGAGGCACCTCTCTGGAAAGAAGCTATTGAGAGTGAAATAGGCTCCATTCTGCATAACCATACTTAGGAGTTGGTTGATCTTCCTCCGGGAAATAAACCGGTTGTAAGTTGAAACTCAAACAGAAGTATAAAGCAGATGGGTCTATAGATAAGTACAAGGCCAGGTTGGTAGTCAAGTGCTATCGGCAAAAGGAAGGCCTTGACTACTTTGACACGTACTTCTCGGTGTCTAGGATGACGACAATACGAGTATTCATTGCGATCGCAGTGTTATGTGACCTTGAGATACATCAAATGGATGTCAAGACAGCCTTCCTAAATGACGATTTGGAAGAAGAAATATATATGGAACAACCCGAGGGGTATGTGGTTCCAGGGCAAGAGAAAAAAGCATGTCGGCTTGTCAAATATCTGTACGGGCTTAAACAAGCCCCGAAGCAATGGCACAAAAAATTTGATAGTACTCTATTATCGAAGGGTTTCTCCATTAATGAGTATGACAAATGTGTCTACATGAAAGGTAACTCTGACTCATTCGTTATGATATGCCTGTATGTAGACGACATATTGATCATAGGGAGCAGTCCTAGCATAATTCTAGAGACTAAGAACATGTTGAAACAATGCTTCGACATGAAGGATATGGGTATCGCAGATGTCATCTTAGGGATAAAGATCTCTAAGACATCTGACAATGGCAAGTCGGCTCTAGGAAGGGCACGAAATTCTATGTACAATGGCAAGTCTCGTCATATTTGACGAAGACATAAGACCGTTAGGCAGCTGATCACTATGGGTATAATATTCATTGATTACATAAAATCAAAGGATAACATAGCTGACCCACTGACAAAGGGCTTACGCAAGGATCAGATGTTCTGTCTGTCAAGGAGAATGGGCTTAAAACCCAAGGTATAAGGACCAATATGGTGGTAACCCAACCTTACTGACTGGAGTTCCCAGGAATTAGGTTCAATGGGAAAACTAAGCTGTAAAGGTTCAGTTGATCGCTTCGGTGGAAACATGAGTACTTCGGATAGTGATTTTTGTAAAGTAACACCAAATCCAAAGCCATTCCCGCGATAGACTATAAGTGCTATCTGCAGTGTGGGTGAAGGTTAAGTTTCCAAAACCTTTAATGATCCTCACCGATTGAGGTTAGGTTTAGGGAAACTTTTAATGGTTCCTAACACTTGTAAAGTGGGGTATAGCATGATACCTTGTAGGAGACTACCTATTTAAGTGCGAGGACAGACCGCCTCAAATGAACGCACTTAAGAATCCAAGAAGTGTCCACGTCCATAACGGACAAAACATTACGAAGAATTGAGTAGAGAAAGTTGTTGTGTTGGTACCGTTGACTTGGCTTACACTGACGGTTCAAAACATCACGTTCACCGCGCAGTAAGTAAGTCTGATGGTATTCAACTATGGAAGGTTCAAAGCGTATGCTACCTATCCAGATGCAACATCGGTCCGCTAAAAGATTGTTGGAAAAGGCATCGAGTGTGTGCGCCAAAAACTCTTTCAAAAGGGAATTGTTGGAAATTTACTAAATGTGGAATTAAATATATTCCATTAATTTATGACTCGAACAATTGGAGCCCGCACGTCGGAAACGGCGTTTCCACACACGTGCACACATAGTGCTAAGTATCGAAAATTTCATTAGTGAAAAAGAGATATTGGTACGTATGTAATACGTTTGAGACATAGAATTATGGAAGGTTATTAGCCAAATGACAGTATTCTACGTTGGTAAACGAAGGAAGAAGTGTACGAAGTGTAAGATGAAACGAGTCAGATTTCGCCGCGGAGTCGTGGAGGGCCGTGGCGCCACATAGTCGGAGCCGCGGCGCCTCCCAGGCAGTGCCGCGGCGCTAATTGGTTGGACAGTCACTGGAGCCACGACGCTAATTCACAGAGCCGCGGCGCCTCGGAGGCAAATTGCTGCGACGGGAAGTTGGAAAAATTTGACATTTGGACTGGTTTTGGAGCATTGATTCTCCATTACATGGCACATGAATTCAGTCATTATTTGGCTGAATGTAACCTCTCAAACAAGTGTCATTACATGAATATTGAAAGTCATTAGTTGGCTAGTTGAGGGGTCTTCTACTTACATTATAAATTGAGGCCTTTGGCTCAATTGAACACAACACTCAACACTTAGAAAATACTCCAGATTTTCTGAATTCATCTTCTTCCTCTCTAGCAAAGTTACTATACTCAAAGTTTTTCAAGAGTAACACTTGAGTTTTCTTTGCTCACTTGTTAAAGTTGTTGTTGTATCTTGGGAGACTATTGCTCAACACCGTAAAAGGAGATATATGGGACAATCATGTCTTAAAGACAGAGTGTCATCACTCGACTCAGCAAATCACACAAGCAGTTTGTTAAGGTCTTGATTTTCAGTTTATTGTAATATTTATTTTATCCTTTCTTACTATTGTAATAGTTTACATACTTTCTGTTCCCTGCAACAATTGTATCCCAACAAGGGCCGGACCACAAGGGTTTATTGTACGCAGCCTCACCTTGCATTACTACATGACTTCCTGGTCACATGGCATTAACTTTACCAGTTACTTTCAAGGCTCCCCTTTAATAATGTTATCAAAAGAATTTATAATAAAAATGGGCAAAAACTGAGGTGTTAACCTTTTCTTCTGAAGCCTATTTTTGCAGGAAACTTATCAATCATCCATGTATCCAAGTAACATAGCTTATTTCTAATCATGTTGCAATGTTGTGATAACTTCTCTTTCCTGAATAACTGAATTTGATATTGTTGGAAATTAGCCTTTGGCGGGAGTTGCGACTGACCAACTTTAACGGCTTAAACACTAGTGTTACGCATATTGGAGAATTTGTTTCTTCACACATGCATGATCTACTAAGTACGTAGATAACCGTAGGGCCAAGAATTGTCAAATTTCATTGAGAAATGAAAGAGATATTGGTTCACGAAGTGAGGTGTTTGAAACATGGAAAAGTGTGGTTGGGTTCAATTATCCCTTATCGGTAGAGGAAGAAAGAATTGTTGCGTATATAAGACTCGAAATTGGTTTGGGGTTTGGGACCCCAAGGGATATCCCATGTGTTTAAAGGAGGGAGGACCTAGATGTGCTTCGGTTCGAGGAAAGCCCACACGCGCGCCGCCGCCGCCTGCCCGTCCCGTCCGGTCCGATTCCGGGTTCTGGGTTCACGGGTCGTGGGTCATGGATAAGTCAGAACAAGAAACGTCAAGCACTCAATTCAGCCATTTATTTTGGCTGAATTACTCCTCCTATAATGGCCAATCCGTTGGTCTTTCTCACCATTTATTTGGTGACTTTACTACCTCCATAATGATCATTATTTGGTCAATAATGGCTGTTATGGAGGCAGTCAAACAGCCCCTATAAACACCCCTTGCACCATTGTTGAGCAACACTTACACTACACGAAAATACACAACCAGAAAATAGTTTCTTCCTACAACTTTCAAGCATCATTTCGTTACTCAATATTCTTCACGATAGCTCTTGAGTTTCCTTTGCTCAATTGTTCCATTGCTGTTTTATCTTGGGAGACGAATTGTCCAGGACGTATAAAGGATACATACGGGGCAATATTGTCTTAAGGACAGAGTGCCACACTCGACTCAGTAATCAAAAATACTTTCCAGTTTTCTTCTTCAACAAAATTGTAATTTCAGTTTTGTTGTTCTATTGTAATTTTCAGTTCTTGACTTACTTTGCAGTTACTTGTAATTCCCTTTTCCAACAACCTTTGTAATCCAACAATCTTAAGACAATATTTGCTTACGGTAACTGCAATAACATGGCTGGAAATATGACCGATGTTGCTGCTACTGCTGATGCCTCTCGAGGCAACGTTGCTGCCTTCCCCGCTACTGCCGCTACTGGCCAAGGCAGTAACACTGCTGCCTTCACTGCTGCTGCCACTGTTCAAGGCAGTAACACCGCTGCCTTCCCGACTGTTGGTGCTACACTTTCTTCCTCACACCACCATGATCACCCTGAAAAATTCATGGGATCGGAATTTAAGAGATGACAGCAAAAGATGTTGTTCTACTTAACAGTTATGGGCATGGCCCGGTTCCTTACGGAAGATCCTCCACAAGCTGGAGATGAAATGGACTCTTCGCCTAATGAAACGGGTGAATGGGGCCTTGGTATCCATGTCATTAATGGCATGAAGATGGTTCGTGACGCATGGAATCATAGCGATTTCATGTGCAAGAATTACATACTGAACTGCTTAGCAGACCCTCTCTACACGGTCTATTACACCGTTGGCACTGCCAAAGAGCTGTGGAAAAAACTGCAAAAGAAGTACAATGCACAAGATGCGGGTACTAAGAAGTTCATCGTTGGGAAATTTCTAAAATTCCAAATGGTGGACAGCAAGACAGTGATGTCCCAAGTCCAGGAATTCCATATGATTGTGCATCACCTGGATTTGAAAGGACTGAAACCAAACGAACAGTTTTTGGTTGCATCGCTGATTGAAAAGTTACCTCCTTCATGGAATGAGTTTATGAGTTACTTGAAACTTAAGACAAAGTAGATGACCTTTGAAGATCTTGTTATCAAACTGCAAATCCAGGAAGATAACAAGAAGGCCTTACCTAGGGGCAGACAAACTGCTGAGGCAAAGGCAAATCTGGCTGAGGCCAAAGGGAACTCAAGCAAGAAGCGGAAGTTCCAGAAAGACGGCAAAGCCCATAGCGGAGACGCTCAGGTAATCGCCATCACTGTGAGAAACCTGGTCATAGGATCAAGGAATGTCGCAAGCTCAAGACTGAGCAACAACAGAAAGCCAAGTCGAAAGGCAAGGCGCAAGCAAACGTCGTCAAGGACATGGATGACATGATTGAGGAATTCTCGGCAGTGGTGCTAGAAGCCAACTTGGTTGAGAATTCGATGCAGTAGTGGGTGGACACAGGTGCAACAAGACACATCTGTTCCAACAAAGATGCCTTCTCCACGTACACTCTGGTCACCGACAAGAAGCTGTTCATGGGCAACAATGCTTCCTCGGACGTGCTTGGGGTTGGAAAGGTGGTCCTAAAGATGACTTCCTGCAAGGAACTCACTCTGAAGGAAGTGATGCAGGTCCCAGAAATTAGAAGAAATTTAATTTCTGAACCTTTATTGGTTAATGCTGGTTTTAGGCTAGTGTTTGAATCAAATAAGTTTGTACTCACTAAAAAAGGCACATTTGTGGGGAGAGGCTTCGTCTGTGAAGGCCTCTTTAAAGTGAATGCCATGTCTGTATTGCGTCCAAGTAATAAAGTTGAACCTTCTTCTTATTTGCTTGAGTCTTCTAATTTATGGCATCATAGATTGGGACACGTAAACTATAAGTCTATTCAAAGGCTGGTAAAGATGGAGTTGTTGCCGTCTATCGACGTAAACCCTCAACATAAGTGTGAGGTATGCGTAGAGGCAAAACTCACCAAGCTTCCTTTTCGATCCGTCGAAAGGAATACCGCTCCTCTAGAACTTATTCACACAGATATATGTGATTTGAAGTTCGCACAAACTAGAGGGGGGAACAAGTACTTTGTGACTTTCATTGACGATAGCACAAGGTATTGTTACCTTTACTTGTTAAAAAGTAAGGATGAAGCCTTTGAAGCATTCCGACGCTACAAAGCAGAAGTTGAGAACCAACTAAGCCTACGGATTAAATCCATTCGTAGCGATAGAGGGGGAGAATATGTAGCGCCATTTGAGGAATACTGTGCCCAAGAATGCATTATTCATCAAACGACGACTCCATACTCACCTTAATCAAATGGTGTAACGGAACGTAAGAATCGCACATTAAAGGAAATGATGAATGCCTTGCTTATCAATTCCGGACTTCCCCAAAATATGTGGGGAGAAGCCGTCCTTACCGCTAATACGATTCTTAACACAGTCCCACATAAGGGTAAGGACAAAACTGCATATGAATCATGGAAAGGAAAGAAACTCACCTACAAGTATTTTAAGGTGTGGGGTTGTTTGGCAAAGGTTGAAGTACCCAAGCCAAAGCAAGTCAAGATTGGGCCTAAGACTGTAGATTGCATATTCATCGGATACGCAAATAACAGTAGTGTTTATCTCTTCTTAGTGCATAAGTCATATATTCCAGATATCCACCAGGGTACAATTATGGAATCAAGGAATGCTTTATTATTTGAAGATGCCTTTCCTAGAAAGGAAAAAGACATAACCTCTCGCAAACGAAGTTATGCACAAAGCTCTCAAGAACCGAGAGTCCTTGACTGCCCGGATCTAGATGGTTCAGATCTAGCGAATCTCGAGGTGGCTGAACATCCGGAATCTAGTGTTCTAGATTCTCAGAACTTGGAGACTCCAGAGATGGATCTAAGGCGAAGTAAAAGGGCCAGGAAGGATAATCCTTCGGTCCTGACTTCGTAGCTTATATGGTTAATGATGAACCAAGGACAATTGCTAAGGCGTTGTCAACTCCAGAAGCACCGCTCTGGAAAGAAGCCATTGAGAGTGAAATAGGCTCCATTCTGCATAACCATACTCGGGAGATGGTTGATCTTCCTCCGGGAAATAAATCATTGGGTTGTAAATGGAAACTCAAACGGAAATACAAAGCAGATGGGTCTATAGACAAGTACAAGGCCAGGTTGGTAGTCAAGGGCTATCGACAGACAGAAGGCTTTGACTACTTTGATACATACTCTCCAGTATCCCGGATGACATCCATACGGGTATTCATTGCGATCGCAGCTTTGCGTGACCTTGAGATACACCAGATAGATGTTAAGACAGCCTTCCTAAATGGTGAATTGGAAGAAGAAATTTATATGGACCAACCCGAGGGGTATGTGGTTCAAGGGCAAGAGAAGAAAGTATGTCGGCTTGTCAAATCTCTGTACGGGCTGAAACAAGCTCCGAAGCAATGGCACGAAAAATTTGATAGTACTCTACTATCAAAGGGGTTCGCCATTAATGAGTGTGATAAATGTGTTTACACGAAAGGTAACTCTGACTCATTTGTTATGATATGCATGTATGTAGACGACATGTTGATCACAGGAAGCAATCCTAGGGTAATCCTAGAGACTAAGAACATGTTGAAACAATGTTTCGACATGAAGGATATGGGTATCGTAGATGTCATCCTAGGGATTAAAATCTCTAAGACGTCTGACGGACTGGTCTTATCTCAGTCTCACTATATCGAGGATGTTTTGAGAAAGTTCAAGATGTTAGACAGTTCACCGATAACGTCACCAATGGATACAAATCGAAAGCTTGATAAAAATCTTGGTGCACCTGTATACCAGGAGCGATATGCACAGGTGATCGGTAGTTTGATGTATATAACAAACTGCACCCGACCTGATATTGCTTACGCAGTCAATAAGTTGGCTAGGTTCACCCGTAATCCGAGTGATAATCACCGAAAGGAGTTGAATCGGGTATTACAATACCTGAAATACATGTTAAATTTTGGGTTACACTATTCGAGATATCCAGCTGTACTAGAGGGGTACAGTGATGCAAACTGGATATCTGATATAGAGAACACCAAGTCCACCAGTGGGTATGTATTTACAATTGGTGGTGGGGCTGTGTCTTAGAAATCCTCTAAGCAAACTTGCATCGCCCGATCCACGATGGAATCGGAGTTTATCGCTTTAGACAAAGCAAGAGAAGAAGCTGAGTGGCTTCATGACTTCTTAGAGGATGTTCCGTGTTGGAACAAACCCGTACCTTCGGTAATGATCCACTGCGACAGTCAGTCGTCTCTAGGAAGGGCACAGAATGCTATGTACAACGGCAAGTCTCGTCATATTCGACGGAGGCATAAGACCGTTAGGCAACTGATCACCACGGGTATAATATCTATTGATTACATTAAGTCAAAGGATAATATAGCAGACTCATTGACAAAGGGCTTACCCAAGGATCAGGTGGCTTGCCTGTCTAGGGGAATGGGCTTAAAACCCAAAATATAAGGACCAATACAATGGTAACCCAACCTTACTAACTGGAGATCCCAGTTATTTGGTCCAATGGGAAAACGAAGTTGTAAAGGTTTAGTTAATCGCTTCAGTGGAAGTATGAGCACTTCGGATAGTGATTTCTGAAAAGAAACACCAAATCCAAAGTCGTTCCCGTGATAGACGTTAAGTGCTATCTGCAGTATGGGTAAAGGTTAAGTTTTCAAAATCTGTAATGATCCTCAACAGTTGAGGTTAGGTTTTTAGGAAACTTTTAATGGTTCCTAACACTTGTGAAGTGGGGTATAGCAGGATACCTTGTAGGAGACCACCTATTTAAGTGCGAGGACGGGCCGCCCCAAATGAACGCACTTAAGAATCCAAGAAGTTGTCCATGTCCAAAACGGATAAAACATTACGAAGAAGAGAGTAAGGAAATTTGTTGTGTTGATACCATTGACTTGGCTTACACTAAACACTGACGGTTCAAGACATCACGTTCACCGCGCAGTAAGTAAGTCCGATGGTATTCAACTATGGAAGGTTCAAAGCTGAAGCTACCTCTCCTTATGCAACATCGGTCCGCTGAAATATTGCTGGAAATGAAAAGACACCATGTGAGTGCGCCAAAATCTCTTTCAAGAGGGGATTGTTGGAAATTAGCCTTTGGCGAGAGTTGCGACCGACCAACTTTAACGGCTTAAACACTAGTGTTACGCATATTGGAGAATCTGGTTCTTCACACATGCATGATCTACTAAGTACGTAGATAACCGTAGGGCCAAGAATCGTCAAATTTCATTGAGAAATGAAAGAGATATTGGTTCATGAAGTGAGGTGTTTGAAGCATGGAAAAGTGTGGTTGGGTTCAATTCTCCCTCATCGGTAGAGGAAGAAAGAATTGTTATGTATATAAGACTCGAAATTGGTTTGGGGTTTGGGACCCCAAGGGGTATCCCATGTGTTTAAATGAGGGAGGACCTAGATGTGCTTCGGTTCGAGGAAAGCCCACACGCGCGCCGCCGCCCGTCCGGTTCCGGGTTCACGGGTTCACGAGTCGTGGGTCGTGGGCCGTGGGCTGTGGGCTGTGGGTCTTCTGATATTATCTTTTTGGGCCATAGAACTTTGCCAGAAGTACAGTTTGATCTCAGAAGTTTCAGATGTACAGTTTGGACCAGAATTCTTTCAGATGTACAGTTTGGTCCCTGAAGTTTTCAGAAAATCAGAATTTGGGAAGTTGCCATTTATTTTGGCTGAATTACTCCTCCTATAATGGTCAATCCGTTGGTCTTTCTCACCATTTATTTGGTGACTTTACTACCTCCATAATGGTCATTATTTGGCCAATAATGGCTATTATGGAGGCAGTCAAACAGCCCCTATAAACACCCCTTGCACCATTGTTGAGCAACACTTACACTACACGAAAATACACAACCAGAAAATAGTTTCTTCCTACAACTTCCAAGCATCATTTCGTTACTCAATATTCTTCACGGTAGCTCTTGAGTTTCCTTTGTTCAATTGTTCCATTGCTGTTTTATCTTGGGAGACGAATTGTCCAGGACATATAAAGGATACATACGGGGCAATATTGTCTTAAGGACAGAGTGCCACACTTGACTCGGCAATCAAAAACACTTTCCAGTTTTCTTCTTCAACAAAATTGTAATTTCAGTTTTGTTGTTCTATTGTAATTTTCTGTTCTTGAATTACTTTGCAGTTACTTGTAATTCTCGTTTCCAACAACCTTTGTAATCCAACAGATATTTCATCCAAGATCTTGCAAACAGCAGATACAAAATGAAACTACATATCATCAAACTCACAGAAAGTTAATTTTGCACCTTCAACCCATCAATTAGGTGCCCAAGCATTCTTTCAACGTATATTCTCCTATGCCCTCCGATATCAGCAGTGAGCCTCGTCCTTGACACCACCAAGGGAGATGCGTATAAACTAGTAAAGCATCAGGAAACAGATCAACCAAAAGACGCCTTTTCGACACCGGGTGGGCCAGAAACTTCTCATTTGCCATTTTGCTTGCTTTCTTTCGGTGTGTTAGTATCCTTTCTTATCTTTGGTCAATCATCTTCATCTTTTATCCTTCAATTTTTGCTAGCTGAGAATTGCACAATATGTGTGTCACTCAGAGGATAAAATGAAACTTAATGTGGACTAAATCAATAATAGGCATATCTTTTAAGAAAGAGACTTCTACATGGACAATGACAATATCCTTCTCAAATTTGCTGCGGTACTATTTCAAATGCTAGCTGCTAATCTTTTTGTAGAAGAAAATGATTTGTTTGATGAAATTTGAAGAAGTTATACTGGAGTGTGCAATATTGTGGCATTATAAAGAAATTCCAGCACCAAAATATAAATCAGTTTAAGTAAGTCACTGAGTTGGTGGACATTTTTTATCTTTACCCATATAAAAAACTAGTACCGCAGCAATATCCTTCTCTGATTTCATATTAAGTTCTGATTATTAGTTGGAAAGATAGAAACAGAATAATAGAAGAAAAAACACAGAACGTTGACATACTTAAAGAACAACAGAGAATAAATGTAGCAATGTAAGTAACCCCAAACTTTAGACGTGTCATGGTCAAAGTATTGTTACATTTCTCAAAAAAATATGTGGCTGCCTGTAGCCTCTTCCATCTCCAAATAGTTGCTACTGCATCCACTGCAATTATAGCTTTAAAAAAGTTTAAACTTTAGCAGTCAACATCTTAGGATACGAAGAATAACGGAACCTATCCATTCTATATCATATTAAAGCATGGCTAAACATCAAATTAAATTATCAGCGAAGTATGAGAAAAAAAGAAAAAGAACAAAATTTCACTTCTCAATTACTATTAAATTACCTTAGTTACATGCAATGAGGCTAGAAAAATTCCTTCACATGGCTTTTGTAGAATTTCAGCTTTCTTTAACCCAAAATAACATCAAATCCATCATTGAACAACAATCACAAATGGAACTACACCCCTTTAAATAGTCAGCAATGATATTACATGAATATGGCAACTTGAGATAGTTGACAGTAGAAAACATTGAAAATAAAGCAGAAAAACAAAAGAAAACACAAAGGATTACCTCGGTGCCATCTATAACAAATTTGAGAAGCTTGATATTGCTAATTCGGAGAAACTTAGAATTTTCTTAGGATATGGCTCCGGACACAAAAATATCTGCACATTCGAAAAACAACAATCAATTCCTATACACAAAAGGAATTTTCTGGAAAACAACATCAACAAAAATATGTGCGAACTTATCATTCATGTAAGAGATTTCTTTTTTTCCTTCCCACAGACAAAACCTGAAAAAAGAATTCGATAGCCGCAAAGCACCTAAAATATATAAAAACCAGACAACAGAACTAAAAAATGCTCACATAAGAACGTAAAGAGGAAGACGAGACGGTCGAAGAGGGGTCGGGTTGCTTATAGCAGCTTTTTTTCCTCGACCTTTATATTTTTGAACCTGTAAAGATCAATAGTAACAGAACAATCAGGAAGATGATGGTAACAGAAATCTAATAGAAAATCGAAAGGGCTGATAATCTGCTGCCAAAATACGAAAGTGTCGTATGTTACTCATCTTGCAAAATAGGAGTATATTAAATCAAGAATAAGGTGTTTGATTGTGCATGATCATATGGTCCATGCGACATCTGTTTAAAACGAAACTCCAGTCTCCATTGCGTTAAAATAATAAATTATACAGAGGTAATACCAGCATGAGGTTCATCATCCAACTTAATCTTCGGTCTACAGAGAGAACCAAATGGTTAAAATGTACCTCACTCTCAGAAATGTATCGTCTTAATCACAACCTATGATTCGTTATATAGGCAACATTGGCTATTCATAAAAACAACCTGCTGAATGTTGCAGAATCCCAAGGAAACAACCACATCCTACAGGAATTTCTGGCGTTGAGAGGGCATGCATACCTTCTTTACATACATTCATCACTACCTATTTACACCAATTATTAAGTTCAGGATGGTATAACTCAACAGAAAGTTCTTGTCCGCCAATATACAGTTTCACAATGCAAGCCTGATGCAAGTGATTCTTATGTAGCATTATATGATGAAAATAGTTGTATGCTCTATCCTCATATTGTGCAGACATAAATCTCCCATTTAAGGAATTACTTCGAAACTGAAAGAAATAATCTCTTGATTATTTTCATTGATTGAAAGGCTATATATACAAGTTACATATTTCCATAATAGGAGAATCTTATTCCTATTCTACTCCTAAAACCTTATTCTACTTGGATACTAAATATACATTTATGGTAATACAACTATTATGGTAAGTGTACAATACTAATTACACTACAACATTACCTAAACTAGGATATTAAATATTAACACACCCCCACAGTCATAGCGGGCGGTCTTCGAACGCTGAGACTGTCCCTAAAATCTTCAAAAAGGACCGAGAGAAGACCTTTTGTAAAGATGTCGGCAATTTGATACCGTGACGGGACATGGCAGACGCGTACCTGACCACGAGCAACCTTTTCGTGAACAAAGTGAATGTCCATCTCGATATGCTTAGTGTGCTGGTGCTGAACCGGATTACCAGAAAGGTAGATGGCACTAATATGATCGCAATAAACCAAAGTTGCTTTCTGAATGGGAAAATGAAGCTCCAACAGCAAATTACGTAACCAACATGATTCTGAGACCACATTAGCTACCCCTCGATATTCGGCCTCGGCACTGGATCGGGACAATGTCGACTGACGTTTCGCAGACCATGAGACCAAGTTATTGTCGAGAAACATACAATAGCCAGACGTAGATAGTCTGGTGTCCGGACAACCACCCCAATCAGCATCCGTATACGAGACAAGTGTGGATGTCGAGGAGGGATATAAATGCAAACCATAGTCCAGCGTACCCTGAATATACCGAATGATACGTTTGAGGGAATTCATGTGCTCAACTCTGGGATCATGCATAAACAAACACACCTGCTGGACAACATACGTAATATCTGGTCTCGTAAAAGTAAGATACTGAAGGGCCCTTGCAAGACTGCGATAGCTGGTCGGATCATCGTATGGTACGCCGGCCGAGGCACTAAGCTTGGGCTTAGTATCAACTAGAGTGGAAGTGGACTTACAGGATGACATCCCAGCCCTCTCAATGATCTCAACTGCATACTTCCTTTGAGATAAGAACAACCCATCTGCATGACGAGTGACAACAATCCCCAAAAAGTAACTCAAGGGCCCCAAGTCTTTCATAGCAAACTCAGAGCTGAGCATTGTCATGATAGACTGGCGCAAGGCATCGGAAGAGGCAATCAAAATAATATCATCCACATATAACAGAATATACGCCAAGGACGAACCACGACGGTAGATGAACAAGGAATTATCCGACCTGCTGTGAGTGAACCCAATAGTCGAAACATAGTCGGCAAACCGCGTATACCAGGCCCGTTGAGACTGCTTAAGCCCATATAAGGACTTCTTCAACAAACAGACATGATGAGGATGTTTGGGATCCCTGAATCCCAAAGGCTGATGCATATAGACGGTTTCCTTGAGATTCTCATGTAGGAAAGCATTATTTACATCTAACTGATGAATAGGCCATGCTTTCGAAAGAGCCAAGCTAAGCACAGTGCGAATGGTAGCTGGATTGACCACCGGACTAAACGTCTCACCACAATCTACACCAACCTGCTGAGTCTTACCATCACCCACAAGCCGCACCTTATGTCGGGCAAATGAACCATCTGAATTTTCCTTATGAGAAAAATATTGGCCCCTGGAATGTAAAAGACCACTGTATGAAGAAAGGTCAGTAATGAAGCAGAAACAACTATATATACCATAAGAAAATGTTAGTTTGCAATTCAAAAAACGAGAAGATATATTCTTCAATATGTCACACATGATTCATTTACATCTATTTTTATAATCTCTCATGTTTCATTTACATCTATTTCTATTATTTCTCTCCCCTTCTTTTTTATTTCCCTTAGAATGATCTGCGCATCGTGCGGCATTTATGATTTTGGTGGATATTTCTCCGCCACTAAGAGTTCAGTTGCCATTGTCACCGTTACTGCAAGTTTTGCGTATGTTTCTTGCTTTTAACACTTCCAAACGTGATTTTTGGTACAAAAAGAAGCATTGGAGACCTTGACGATGATAAGCAATGTGCGAAAAAAGTTCAATCATAGCTTCTACGCAAAGCAATATTGCACTAAATGGAAGAGTAAAAATACATTTGTATTTCACTATACTACAGATGATTGGAATTGAAAGCTTTTCTTCTTTCTCAAAAAAAAAAAGCTTTTCTCTTATGGAGGAAAATTTGTGACCAAGTTATCAATTGTCTGCTATAGTAATAAGTATTCACAGTTCACCACTAATTTGTTAGTGGGAAGAGAACCTTTTTCCTGTGTTGTTAAGGTTATATACTTAGTTAAAGATTTGTACATGCTGTTTTCTTTCATCTATTGTTTATCGTTGCAAGTTTTGTGATTGGTTTAGCCAACTCTCTTGTTTGGCACTTTAGGTGTTGTGCTGATGTGTTGTTTTTAAAGTTGAATGAAGTTGAAGTGTGACTGTATTTTGTTGAAAGAAGCCGTATAAAAAGCAGATGTGTTGTATTTTGGTTACTGCTGATATAGAAGAAACTTTGCAGCTGTATTTTCTGGTATATTCTCTTGCTGTTGTGTATTGTGGAAGCTACTGTTTATGTATTTTGAAAGTTGTATACCGTGTTTGTTTATTATTGCTTGTCAGTTTCTCATCTTCATCACCGGGGAGGTACAAATTTCATCATGCTTGCAATTTTAACTGTGATACTAGAGGGCCAAAGGATTTTTTAGTAGGTAAGATGTTTCTTCAGTTTCTACTACCTGAGGACATACTTCTGATTTAAACGGTTCTAATGATCAGATGTTAATTACAGAGGAGTTTGAGCTCCGTCTTACCAAGATTAATTCTACTGTTATCGGCCTACTTTTGCAAGTAGGTAATCACACTGTTTACTGTTATTTTCATGCTGATACTTTTGTTTATATGTGCTTACATTTATTGATTTTGTGGTTTACTATGAGAATTATGAGTTTTAAATCTAAGATTTATAGTAGTATGCAAAATTGTCCTTTTGAGCTTCAACTATTGCATGTGCCATTGGCCTATAGACAGAAAAGTAATTATTCTATATATATTTTCTACCTGTTGGGATGCGGACGGTAGAAATAAGCTTATCTTCTTTCCTTTCCATTGGACATAGAGTTGCCAGTTTACTATGTTGCCAGATTAATGGTGCCCTCTGGTCCATCCTTATATGAGAAATACTGAGATTTATTTATTCATTTTGATACCTATGGTCCAAGTACTAATCTTTTAAGATCAATATTATTTTAAGAAGCTAATTTGATTTTTTGAGAAGGGAAGCTAAGACAATATCTTCATTTCTCGATGTCTATCTGCTCGGTGATCAATGTATTTTAATTTATTTTTTACCTATTTGTTGTTCAATTGATTAATGGAAACAGGTTGATTCTTAGTTTCTCTTTTTCTACATGTCAGGTCTCTATATTAATGAAATAATAAAGCCGTCCATTGAGATGTGAAATGGTTTGTGTGAAAAAATACATGTCGAATGCAATCATGCATGCTGGGACGAAATCGGATATATTCCTATTTTATCTGTATCAGCTACTGTTGCTATTTTAAACTGCATTATCATAATTTAGTCTCTTATGTTTTTCATTTTCATACTACTTTCAATTTTTTGTCATTATTTGATTCTCTTTTTATGCTTTCTCTTGAGCCAATGGTCTTTCGGAAACAATCTTCCTATCTTGATAGGGGTAAGGTCTGCGTACACTCTTGTCACGACCCGACCCGACAGGCCGCGACTAATCGCCCTAATGACGTCATTATCCTAACCTGTCACACATAATCCAACTAACACCTAATGAGTCTGAAATCCGGCAGCATAACGCTGCAATAACAACATATGCCAGGGTAGGCAAGCCGACAAGGCTGCCTTTACCCCCGAATGTACCTGCCTCCTGAGGAGTCACAACTAGCCAACACAATACAACAGGCAAGCCGACAAGGCTGCCAGTAGATAATATCATATATATACGGGGACACCCCAACACAGAGTACAATAGCATGACTGACCAAAACAGAGTTATAACCCTTACATAAGTACAACCCACAACTGTCTACAGACCTCTATAAGAAGGATAACGACATATGACGGGACAGGGCCCCGTCGTGCCCCTAAATATACATAAATAAAAATGATAGGGTTCTGTACCAAAATGGTAAAGCTATAGATCAAAGGAGCTTTCCAAATAGCTGCGCAGAAACCTAAACCGGAGGGTCACCAAACTGGGCACATATACCTACGGGCATGAACGCAGCCCCCCGAGGAAAGGGGGTCAGTACGAAATAATGTACTGAGTATGTAAACATGAAATACTGCAAATGAGATCATAAGTAGCCAATGGATAACAAGAGGTCAGTATAAAAATCAGGATCCAAATCCAACTGTGCCATAAACAATAAAAGTCAGTTGTGCCTTATAAAAATGAGAGTCAAGTTAAGAAAACATGAATGCTTGTCCATATACATATATATACATGTAACGTAACCCGGCCCACTAATGCGGGACTCGGTGGAATCATATCATAACCCAATACATATTGGGACTCGGTGAAGTCATATCATAACCCGGCCCATACTGGGACTCGGTAAAGTCATATCTCATCTATGGATCCATCCTACGTAACCCGGCCCTCTAGTGAGGGACTCGGTGAAAAATGCAAGGCTGTGCACGAACATAACCCGGCCCATATTGGGACTCGGTGAAGTGAAGTAATAACACTTAGCACGAGTAGATTTTATGAGTAACCATATGCAATCAAAATTTTCATTTGACTCCCAATAAAATCATTATAATAATGTCATAGTAAACTCTTTACTGAAAAATCATAGGCACTTCTCATAACTAACATCTTTAGAAATTAAACTGTATAAGAATCATGTACGTCCGTCGTACCTTCATTAAATAAAAATCATGTCAAAGAAAGAAGGAATAGTTCACATACCTCTTAGACGAACTAATCAACTCAATATTAGAGTACGTCTCGTTTTAGAACTTCAACCTATAATAATGGTAATACGTTCGTCAATTCTATGATCACTGGCATATTTTATATCGAATAACAACTTCCTATTCTATAAAAATTCGGGCAGCACTTCCCTTGTATACATGTTTCCACAACTTCCAAGCGAGGCTAATAACATCAATAGCCAAGCACCAATTAAGGGCACAACCAAAACAGCAACAAAGGGGATTTACACACCCACTTCTTATGTAAATTTAGCCTCTTAATCCACATTAAAACAGCCCACAAAAACAGTCTATGTTCCAACAACAACGAGGGTAGAATGTGAAGCCTTTCTACACCCTTATTCCCTTAGGACTTACATTAGAAATTACCACACTTAAACATGCATAATGGTAACTAAATTTTCAGCATTATAACACCACAAAACAGTCCCTAAAACAGTTCATATCCATCTCAACATGTCCAACGATTTCATGCAAGTTCTTGGCCACAACATGTCATAATTCCATAACCCTTCTCTTAACTCCTAAAATCCAATTTCATATTTCAATACTTCCATATAACTAATTTTAAACTTTAATAACAATGTTTTCTTTCAATTTCATCATGCAATTAGTGATAATAATAACAACAATAACTAACGAATCCAACAATCACCAAAATCTGTCTCAAATTGGCAACTAGCCCAAAATTGTCACATGCATTGTTTAAATTCCAAATTTTTCCTTAACACAAATTCATATCCTTAATTCTAACAACATGCATTCCAATTATATTATAGAAAGAAGAATTTTATACTCAAATTTCATCCAAAACAGTCCGCACGGTATGCTCACTGCCCGGGTCCAAAAATCCCCACTGTTTTCGTATTTCTTTCCCTTTTTTGTTCACTTCTTCAACTCCAATTGACATGCAAGTGTTCTACAATGTTAAGCCATCATCCCTACACGTTTTTCTTCCAAAATTTCATCCCAAAAATCTTGAAATTTCTGGGCAAATTCTCGGCAAGCAGTGGTTGTTTTTGCCACTATTTTTTGTGTTGTTTTGGCTTCTAATTTTTGGTGAAAAATGTAGTCTAAGAAGAGGAGATAAAAACCTTAAATTTGGTTATGGGTGGGGGGTTTCTCAGCTAGGCTTGGAGGAGAGAAGAGAGGAGAGTTTTTGGTTAAGTTAGAATGAAGATGAAGAGGTGTGTGTAGGTTATAAACAAAAATCTGAATTTTCTTATTACACTTTGGCCCCCCAAGTTCTTCAATTAAAAAAAATCTCAAACCCACTTCTTTTAATTTCTGAGAATTTCATAAGCCTCGTATCCTCAATGTCATAATTTTATAATACATTATTAACCCATATCAGGAATATACAATTTTTTATAAGTTTTCAACGTCACCCTCATTGTGACCAACATCTTTCCGGAATCACATCCTCTTGTGTACTAATTTCCGGTATTTGAATCCTATTTTCTTAATCTTACGAGGTGTAACAACTCTACCCTCCCAAGGCTCCACGTTGTGGAATTTTACTGGGTATGTTGGTGGAGGTGGAGGTGGTGGTGGTGAACATGGTAATTGTATTTGTTCTATTAGCAAATGACCTTCTCCTTTAAAGAATATCTACAACCTTAAACACAATATCAAACAAAACTCTTTGGCTTACATCAGGGTTGGCTAAGTTGCGCAACAAATTAGACTAACTTCAGTGCGACGACTAAACTTGATGTTATTCACCGTGGTCATTTGCAACAACAGGGGAGATCACTTATGGCACCTTAATACTTTCCGCATGCTGAGGTTGATGGATGGGGTGGTCTATATTCTGTAGAATTTGTCTTATATGCTCAAGCACTCTTTTAAATTGTCACATTTGTTTGTACATAATACAACTTAGTCTCTTTTGTCTTTTGACAGAGCTACGATTATATTATACAAGATTCAATTTTGCTTTCTATTTAATTCAAATGGATGAGAGTTTGTCAACTTAGCTTTACAGGATCTTGAATATTGCTTCTTCGAGAAACATATGATTATCTCATATTTTATTTTATTTTATTTTTCCAAATACTTCTAATTTAACTTATATACATTAGCATTGTAAAAGAATAACTTTATATGATTATTACATTATTGTCAATTGTAGTAGATCCCAGACCCATTGTGTGGGATTACAACGGGTATGTTGTTGTTGTTGTTGTCAATTGTAGTAGGTCATTCACCATATCTTTTAAATTATTGAAAAAATGTAGATTCAAAGTTCGAACATTATGGGTTCAAGTTCAAAATTCTACTACCAACCATACTGTATACTAGGTTTATAATTTATTACAACAACAACAATATATCCAGCGTAATCTCATAAAGTGGGGTCTAGAAAGAATAGAGTATACGCGGACCTTATCCCTACCTTGAAAGGTAGAAAGGATGTTTCGATAGGCCCTTAGGTTTATAATTTATTGTTAGCACTTATTTAGTGAATTGTTTAACATGCAAAATTTAAGTGCAAAGATTTAAATCGAATCAGATAACTACATGGCAATTTAAGTGCAAATCAGATAACTACATGTTTGCTAATAAGAAGAAGCAAGAATAGGCCTTACTCCTTTCAGGCAAGGCAAATATTATAATATTATTCATAATTATTCATTTTTGACATAAGCGTTTTATTGATTAGGTGTGGGCATGCCTCTGTCAGACAGTCTTTTATCAATAATTATATATATATATATATATATATGAAATATCATGAATTTTATATATATTAGTAGATAAAATACCTTTGAAAGAAGGTTACTCACTTGAAAGATTGTGTCTTTGTGAATAAATACATTTGAATGGTTGTGTCTTTATGAATAAACATCATTCAAATATTGTGTCTTTATGGATGGACACCATTCAAAGGTCGTGACCTTATGAAATGATACCTCTTTGAGAAGGGTTGTGTCCATTATGAAAAGAGACTTAAAAGTCTATAAATTATCTAGATTTTACTACAGATTGGGAAATAGATCAATATAGATTTATAATTAGTTCCAGAAACACCATCTTATTTGATTGAGATAGTGTTTAGGATTTGTTGTATCTTGGAGGTAATTTGCCATAAACTCTTAGCAAACCTTGTGTTGGTGAGGGTAAATAAAACCTTAAAGGAAAGTGTTTCTACACTCCTCAAATCCTGTTTTGTCATTTCTCTTCTTTTGCCTTCTTATTCTTCTTTTACTCCAACAATCTTTAAGGTTTTATTTTGAAATGAAGGCTTCTAAAGATATGACTTCGTTCCTCAATTCAAATGTTCAACTTGATCACTTTGACGGCACCAACTTCACTCGCTGGAAAGGAAAATTGTTCTTTCTTCTCACTGTGCTCAAGATTGCTTATGTGCTTGATCCAAAGTTGTCACCACTTCCAGAGCCAAAGGAAGATGACACAGAAGTGATCAAGGCCACTAGAAAAAAGCGTGAAGATGATGAAGTGATGTGTAGAGGTCACATTCTCAATACTCTTTCCGATAGTACTATGATCTCTACAACTTGATGGAATCTCCGGTTGAAATTTGGAATGCTCTCGAGTATAAATATAAGACAGAGAAAGAAGGTACGGATAAATTTCTTGTATCTAAATATCTTGAATTTACCATGATTGACACAAAGTCCATTCTTGATCAAATACATGAATTGAAAGTCATTGTTACTAAGCTTCAAGAATTGAAAGTTTAAATTTATGAACCATTTCTAGTGGGAACAATTATTGCTAAATTGCCTTAAAGTTGGAATGGTTATAGAAAGAAACTTATTCATAAAAGAGAGGACATACCTTTGAAAGAATCAGAAAAGCATTTGAGAATCGAAGAAAAGACTAGATCTCGTGATTCTAAGAACAAATATGATTCTTCCAAAGTTAATGTCGCTGAAGCTAGTAAGTTCTCAAAGAATTTCAAAGTCAAGAACAATCAGAAATTCAAGAAGTCCGGTAATGGCCCACAAAAATTCTCTGGAAATTGCTTTAATTGTGGAAAAAAAGGGGCCATCGCAAAAGCGACTGCAAATTCAAGAAGAAGGAAGAAGGAAATTCCAACGAGACCAATGGTATTGAGGAGAAAATTGAAAAAATTTGTGCTATGGTCTACGAAATGCAAATTGGCATGATTACCCAAATCAATATGGCTGAAACAAAGTCTTCGAATTGGTGGCTCGACTCGGGCGCAATCATTCATGTTTGTAATGATAAGAATATATTGAAGTCTTACAAAATGGAGAATGAAGGGAAAAAGGTTCTTATGGGGAATAATGATTCAGTCGTGGTTGCCGGCAAAGGTATGGTGAAAATTAACTTCACTTCCGGAAAGGTCACATTGAACAATGTCTTCCATGTGCCTTCCATTAGGAAGAAACTTGTTTCTGCTAGTCGCCTGTGTAAGAATGGGCTTAAGATTGTTCTTGAGGGCAATAATTATATTGTATCAAAAAATGCAATATTTGTGGGGAAAGGGTATTCTTGTGATGAAATGTATAAGATAAGCATTAATAATAATAATTTCAATTCTGCTTATATTGTTGAGTCTTGATATTTGGCATGCTAGATTAGCACATTTAAATTTTCGATCTTTGAAGTACATGTCCAAGCATGGTTTGATTAATTGCAAAGATATAAAAAATGATAAATGTGAAATATGCATCCAAGCAAAATTGACTAAGAAACTGTTTCTAAGTGCTGAATGAAATACTCAAATATTGGATTTAATTCATACCGATATTTGTGAGTATAACGGTGTGTTGACTAGAGGAGGGAAAAGATACTTCATCACTTTCATTGATGATTGTTCAAGATACACTCATGTGTACTTACTTATAACAAAAGATGAACCCTTGAGAAATTTAAAATTTTTAAGGCTGAAGTTGAGAACCAAAAAATATAAAATAATCAAAATGATTCGCAGTGATAGATGAGGTGAATATTTTTCTAATGAATTTGATAAATTTTGTGAAGAACATGGAATTATTCACCAAAGAATAGCATCTTTTACTCCTCAACAAAACAGTATCCGAAAGAAAGAATAGAATTTTTACAGATATGATAAATTCTATGATTCTTAATGCTAAGTTAACAAAAAACTTATGTGGGGAAGCATTACTCACTGCATGTCATGTTCATAATAGAATTACCTCTCTAAAAATACATGTATCTCCCTATGAAATTTGAAAAGGAAGAAAACCAAACTTGATGTATTTAAGGGTATGGGGTTGTTTAGTTTTTTTATAGAAAGCATGACCCAAAATCATCTACGTTAGATGCTAGATGTATTAAAAGTGTTTTTGTGGGATATGCTAAGAGTTCCAAGGCTTATATATTATTAAATTTAGATTCTAATATCATTGTTGAATCAAGAGATGTTGAATTTATTAAAAATAAGTTTAATCGTGATTCTGTAACTCAATTAGAATCTATCATTGATCAACCATGTGATGATTCTCTTGGTGTTTCTACTGATTATAAAAGAAAAGAGTTTATGACATCTTTCGAACCAAGGAGAAGTCAACGTAAAAGAAAAGGAAAATATTTACCACCAGTTTTTTTTTCATCACAAGCATTACTCTTCTTGGTTGAAGGGGATAGAAATAATATACTAAATAAAGTACCAATATTGCTAAATGTTGAAGCAAATCTAAAGACATTTAATGAAGTTATGTCTTCAAGAGATGCCTCCCTTTGGAGAGAGGCGGTGAATCAATTATGTCAAATCAGACATGGCTTTTGGTTGATCTTCCACCGGGATCTAAATCAATTATAAATAAATGGGTCTTTCATAGAAAGTATAATACCAATGTCTCTTTGCAAACTTTCAAGACTATATTGGTAGACAAAGGGTTTAAACAAAGACATGGTATTGATTATTTTTACACATATGCTCTAGTAGCAAGATTAACATCTATTAGAGTGCTATTTGCAATTGCTTTCTTGAACAATTTGCATGTGCATCAAATGAATGTGAAAATGGCTTTTCTTAATGGTGATCTTGATGAAGAAATTTATATGGAACAACCCGGGGGATTTATTTTGCCTGGAAATGAGAAAAAGGTATGCAAGTTAGTCAAATCTATTTATGGTTTAAAGCAAGCACCAAAATAATGGCATGATAAATTCAACAAAGTCATTTTATCTTGTGGTTTTGAGAATAATAATGCATATAAGTGCATATATTTCAAATTTACAAGTGATTTTGGTGTGATTTTATGCTTATATGTCGATGACATGCTTACCTTTGGAACGAACATGCAAGGGGTAAAAGACACTAAGAATTATCTAGCTTCACAATTTAAGATGAAAGATCTTGGTGAAGTAGATAATATCTTAGGTGTAAAAGTACAGAAAAATAGTGGGGGTTACTCGTTGTGCCAATCTCACTATATTGAGAAAGTACTTCTTAAATTTAATCACTTAAAATTTAAAGAAGCTAATACCCCATTTGATTCTAGTATTAAATTACTAGAGAACTCAGGCTGAGTTGTAGCACAACTTGAATATGCTAGTGCAATTGGTAGCTTGATGTATGCTATGCATTGTACAAGGCCTGATATAGCTTTTGCAGTTTTCAAAATATCTAGATTCACGAGTAATCCGGGCGTTGAGCACTGGAAAGCAATTGGACGAATACTTGATTATCTTAAAAGAACCATGAATTTGGATTTGCATTATAACAACTATCCTGAAGTACTTGAAGGGATTCAGATGCTAGTTGGATAACCAATATAAGTGATAATAAATCCATATCTGGATGGATCTTTACAATTGCTGGAGGAGCCGTTTCTTGGGCATCCAAGAAGCAAACATGCATAACTCACTCAACAATGGAAAGTGAGTTTATAGCACTTGCACCAGCAGACAAATAAGCAAAATGGCTGAGAAATTTGTTATTTGATATAAAGTTGTGGCCACAACCGATGCTGTCTATTTTTGTGTACAACGATAGTGAAGCTACATTGTCTAGGACTTATACTAAAGTGTATAATGGAAAGTCTAGACACATTAGCTTGAGACATGAGTATGTGAAACAATTTATTAATGTGATTTACGTTAGGACAAATAAAAACCTAGCAGATCCTTTAACAAAATGTCTTTTAAGAGACTTAGTTAAGGATACATCTAGAGAATGGGGCTGAAATCTTTTAGTTTTACAGTCACCAATGATGGTAACCCAACAATGTAATAGTTATATCGCTATTCCATAGTTAAATGGGTAAGAACAAGTCATTGTTTAGTGACAAGTTTGGCACCAAAAAAAAAATATTAACCAGTCCCTTTCAAGTTGTTCGGTGCAAATAGCTACGAAGTAGAGGTTGAGTACTAACTCTTAATGAAGTTCAAATCTCATAGTAGCTCGAGGCAAAATTTGAAACTTCGCCTAAGTGAGCATAAGAAATTGTGTCGTTTCTAACAATATCGTGGTTTAATCTTGTAAATGCTCATGAATCCAAGATAGAGCACAAGTCCGGAATAGTGCTAAATAAATTAGAACATAATTTAAAATCTGAGATAGCTTATATGTGATGTATCTCCGGTATTTGCTTAAGAGACAAAGTTCAATGCTAAGCACAATATTGTCTTGTAGATACTTTGAAATGAATTCACTAATTAAAGGTTAAAATTGAAAGATACCTCTTTGTATGTATAAGTTTATCATTGTAAATCTGGAATAATATTACAATCTAGTGGGAGATTGTAGGTGAGATTATAATATTATTCAAAATTATTCATTTTTGACAGAAGTGTTTTATTGATTAGGCGTGGGCACGCTCTGTCAGACAGCTTTTTATCAATAATTATATATATATATATATATATATATATATATATATATATATATGTAGATAAAATACCTTTCATAGAAGGTTACTCACTTGAAAGATTGTGTCTTTGTGAATAAATGCATTTGAATGGTTGTCTCTTTATGGATAAACATCATTCAAATAGTGTGTCTTTATGGATGGACATCATTCAAAGGTCATGACCTTATGAAATGATACCTCTTTGAGAAGGGTTGTGTCCATTATGAAAAGAGACTTAAAAGTCTATAAATTATCCATATTTTATTACATATTGGGAAATAGATCAATATAGATTTATAATTAGTTCTAGAAACACCATCTTATTTGCTTGAGATAGTGTCTAGGATTTGTTGCATCTTGGGGGTAATTTACCATAAACTCTTAGCAAACCTTGTATTGGTGAGGACAAATAAAACCTTAAAGGAAAGTGTTTCTACACGCCTCAAATCTTGTTTTGTCATTTCTCTACTTTTGTCTCCTTATTCTTCTTTTACTCCAACACTTATGCATTTCAATTTGTTGACCCTTCTTTTTTTTCTTCATTATTGTACATTTTCAAAGATGTGATTGGCACGTGTGAGGCTATAAACGAAAAATTAACCATAGTTACAGTATAATCTTATACGTTGAGAGTGTATCGTTAATTCTTTTGAACTTTAGTTCTACAACTTTGTTATTTGAATTGCTACTCCAGAATGAAAAGGTATGTTATAGTCATTTTACAATTTTATGAAGCCATATAATCGATATAAATTTTGAGTGACTTAGGTTTACAGCTTATTTGCATCATAGTCATCTTTAGAGAATTTATAATTCTATGAAGAATTAAATTAATTTATAAGCTTAAAGGACCACCTCCAACATTGTCTAATCTAGAATGTTATAGTGTGTGGGATAGCATAATGTAACTACGATTTAGTGAAAATGGTGTGTGCTAGCCATTTTCAGCCATGTAATTGAAAAATAGCAGAAGTCTGTAGGGTAATTGAGAAATAACCATCTTTTAAATTAAGTTACTACAAGTTAATAAAAAACCATATGAAATTACAACTATACCAATAATGTGAATTTTTTTAATGTGAAATTAGTGATGACTATAAAAGGTAAGGTGGGTCACTTATATTTTTGTATAGATTATGAAAATTTTGAATGTAATTTTCCTTTTTTACTTAAACATAACAAATGATCCAGAATTTATGGTGGATCATTTGTTATGTGTATTTTAGGCGAAAGATCGATGTCCTTCAGAATTCTAAAAAGATCAAGAATTGTGTGCTTTTACCTTTAGATTCCATCTTTCTTGATTATGAATCAAGACGAAAGGTCTAGTGTTAAAATGATATTATGTCGAAAGACGATATCTTTTATTAAATTCGTAAAATATATATACATGAATTTTGACATGGATGGTTTACTTTTAACCAGTGTAAAATGCAATAAAGAAAAATGAGAACAATTAGAAATTATTGGATGAATGTATGATATATTGATTTCCTTTAAACAAAATAAGAATTAAATATTATGTTAAAATATTATGATCTAATGTACTCTAAAAATAGAATTAAGCCATGGTCCAAAAATTAGTTGTCAAGTAACTTTTTATGGTGATTAAAGGAATTTCAGCATTATCTATAATTATAGTTGTTAATGTAATCTTTGATGGTAAAAATTTATCCACGGTATTTTTACTAAATCATATGATTTATTATGGTTGAAGTTATAAATTAAGGAGGGAGTGTGTAATTAATTAATATTTAGTGATCAGAATCTTTTGTTATTAATCTGTTTTCCAAAAAATCAGTAAACAATAAACACTGAAAATAAACAGAATCAGTGTTGGAAAAATAAGAATAATTTTCAGAATATAATCGAGCCCACTTAGTTCAAAGTGTCCTTAAGGAAATTATTCCCCTCACAGTACTCGAGGTTGATGGAATATCCCCTCCCAGGATAGAACGATTATCTTACCAGAATAGTAGTACTCCAAACTCTGGTAGCGGCGAACCACTCAACAAAGAGTATATCACACGTAATTGATTCGTGCGAGAAGAAGAAGAAGATTTTGTAGTTCGTAAAATTAGTAAGTAAAATTCAAGAATCAAATGAATTTATAGCCATGGAAATCTTGTTTACGAAGGTTTGCAACCCTTCTGGACAGTCACTAAAATTGGTGGGAAATTTAAATGTGGAAAAGAAACCGTCATGTCGGACAAGCGGATCCGATCGGGTCGTAGTCGTGGTCACTAACGGGTAGGATTGGATAAGTTAATTAATTTAATTAAATAATAATTAATTAAATAATTAAAAATTAAAGAAAATTTGGTCCAAAAAGATTATCAATCAATCAGATCATTTGACCAAATCCAAATCCAAATTCGAATCCGAATCCGAATCCGAATTCGAAGCCGAAGCCGAAGCCGAAGCCGAAGCCGAATCCGAATCCGAAGCCGAGCCGAGCCGAGCCGAAGCCGAAGCCGAGCCGAGCTGAGCGAGCGACGACGACGGCGCGAGGGGTCCTTGCCCCCTCAACCCTTTTACTGACAAGAAGGAGTAATTCTACTTTTAAGTAGAAGAACTTTTCTTTCCACTACCGATGTGGGACAACTCCCACTTTTCTTTCCACTACCGATGTGGGATAAATGATTATTTTATAGAGCAAGAGGGAACTCCCTCCATTTCCCATTCAATCTATCATTTAAACCCAACAATCCCCCACATGAATGGGGAATGGCTATAAGATAAAGGAATGCGCTGACAAGTGTGATATACAAGCGAGAATTGACTGCATCTGGATAAGTAGGTTTCCCTTTGAACTTTTCGTAGTGAACTTATATCGGATATACTCGATCAATCGGTAGATTTGATATCTTTGAACCGTCGAACTTTGTTGTATACCTAGACAACATAAGTCACACAATCAACCCTCAACCGTTTATGGTTCTCACGGTTGTGTTCGTTTCAGCCATGAACACCTCCTGATTTCATGAGTGTGTAGAGAATGGGCCTTTACTGTCATTCCCCTTTAAAGCGGCTTACACTTAACACTCACATAGGTGACTTCTAAACATGTGGTCCTATAGACACATTATCTGGTCATACACTGCCAGATTTAGATAATCATTAAAGAACCTTAATGCTTTATTAACTCATTAACAAGCCATAAGGTTTTATCCTTATTTCTGAACATTGTCTTCATCCGAGAATGGGTTGAGTTATTTGACAATGTTGAACCGTCAGTCACAACTTTGTTTGATCTCCTTGAACCTAGCTCTTGGGATCTCCAGTCTGCTAGGTAGAGTTACTGCCATGATGACTTGTCCTCGGCCTTAACCCCATTCCCATTGATGATCTACTAACTCCCTCTCTAGATAAGCCTTTTGTAAGCGGATCCGCCACGTTATCTCTTGACTTTACATAGTCAATCGTGATAACGCCACTAGAGAGGAGTTGTCTAACGATATTGTGTCTTCGTCGTATGTGACGAGATTTTCCGTTGTACATTACGCTCCCTGCCCTACCTATTGCTGCTTGACTGTCACAATGTATACATATAGGAGCCAAAGGTTTGGGCCAGAATGGAATATCTTCTAAGAAATTCCGGAGCCATTCAGCTTCTTCACCGGCCTTGTCTAAAGCTATGAATTCAGATTCCATTGTAGAGCGGGCGATGCATGTCTGTTTTGATGATTTTCAAGACACTGATCCACCCCCAATTGTGAAAACATAACCACTCGTGGATTTAACTTCAAATGATCCGGTGATCCAATTTGCATCACTATATCCTTCAATCACGGCGGGATATTTGTTATAATGCAAAGCATAGTCTTGGGTGTGTTTTAAATACCCCAAGACTCGTTTCATTGCCATCCAATGAGTTTGATTGGGATTACTCGTGAATCGACTCAGCTTGCTTATAGCACATGCTATATCTGGTCGTGTACAATTCATAATATACATCAAACTTCCCAAAACTCGTGCATAGTCCAATTGTGAGTCACTTTCACCTTTATTCTTTTGAAGTGCAAAACTTACATCAATTGGAGTCTTTACAACATTGAAATTTAAATACTTAAACTTGTCAAGTACTCTTTCAATATAATGAGACTGTGATAATGCTAGACCTTGTGGAGTTTTATGAATTCTGATGCCTAAGATCAAATCAGCAACTCCTAAATCTTTCATATCAAATTTACTAGCCAGCATACGCTTCGTAGCATTTATATCGGTAATGTCTCTACTCATTATCAACATGTCATCAACATATAAACAAACAATGACTTCATGATTTGGAGTATTTTTAATGTAAACACATTTGTCACACTCATTAATCTTAAATCCATTTGCCAACATTGTTTGGTCAAATTTCGCATGCCATTGTTTGGGTGCTTGTTTAAGTCCATAAAGTGACTTAACAAGTTTACACACTTTCCTTTCTTTACCAGGAACCACAAAGCCCTCAGGTTGTTCCATGTAAATTTCTTCCTCCAATTCTCCATTTAAGAAAGCTGTCTTGACATCCATTTGATGGATTTCAAGACCATATACGGCCGCCAGTGCTACTAACACCCGAATAGATGTTATTCTTGTTACCGGCGAGTATGTGTCAAAGTAATCAAGGCCTTCTTTTTGTCTATAACCTTTGACCACAAGTCTTGCCTTATATTTGTCAATAGTGCCATCAACTTTCATTTTCCTTTTAAAAATCCATTTTGATCCTAAAGGTTTATTTCCAGGAGGAAGATCAACCAATTCCCATGTATGGTTGTTCAAAATTGATTCAATCTCACTATTGACTGCCTCTTTCCAAAATGCTGAATCAGAAGAAGACATCGCTGCTTTAAATGTTTGAGGCTCATTTTCAAGCAAGAATGTCACAAAATCTGGTCCAAAGGAAGTAGATGTCCTTTGACGTTTGCTACGCCTTGCATCCGCTTTACTTGGTGTATTTTCCTTTGGTTCTTCCCGCGGTCGTTTAGATCTTTCACTTGACGACTCACATTCAGTTTTATACGGATAAATATTTTCAAAGAATTCAGCATTATCTGATTCAATTACCGTATTCACATGAATTTCGGGATTGTCCGATTTGTGAATCAAAAACCGACAAGCTTTGTTGTTTGTAGCATAACCAATAAAAACACAATCCACAGTTTTTGGTCCGATTTTTACCCTTTTGGGCAAAGGAACTTGGACTTTTGCTAAACACCCCCACACTTTGAAATATTTCAAGTTGGGTTTTCTTCCTTTCCATAGTTGATATGGAATAGATTGTGTTTTGCTGTGGGGCACCCTGTTGAGTATTCGGTTAGCTGTAAGGATAGCTTCCCCCCACAAGCTTTGCGGTAAACCGGAACTTATTATTAAGGCATTCATCATTTCCTTTAATGTTCGATTTTTCCTTTCCGCAATTCCATTTGATTGTGGTGTGTAAGGCGATAGTTTGATGAATACTTACATATTTTAACCTTATCTCTGCAAAAGGAGATTCGTTCTCTCCATCCCTATCACTTCTAATCATTTTTATCTTTTTATTCAATTGATTTTCCACTTCGTTTTTGTATTGCTTAAATGCATCAATTGCTTCATCCTTACTATTAAGCAAATACACATAACAATATCGAGTGCAATCGTCAATAAAAGTTATAAAATACTTTTTCCCACCGCGAGATGGTATTGACTTCATATCACATATATCTGTGTGAATTAAGTCTAAAGGATTTGAATTCCTATCAATAGACTTATATGGATGTTTAACAAACTTAGATTCAACACAGATTTCACATTTAGATTTATTACACTCGAATTTAGGCAATACTTCTAAATTAATCAATTTTCGCAAGGTTTTGTAGTTGACATGTCCTAAACGAGCATGCCATAAATTATTTGACTCCAATAAGTAAGATGAAGTTGAATTCTTATTAATACTGTCAACAACCATTACATTGAGTTTGAAAAGGCCCTCGGTGAGGTAGCCCTTTTCTATGAACAAATCATTCTTACTTATTATAATTTTCTCACTAACCAACACACATTTAAACCCGTTTTTGACGAGTAGTCCGGCTGAAACTAAATTCTTCTGAATTGTTGGAACGTGCATAACATTGTCGAGAGTCAGGACCTTGCCGGAAGTCATCTTCAGAAGTATCTTCCCATATCCTTCAACCTTGGCTGTTGCAGTATTTCCCATAAACAGGTTGCAAATGCTTCTTTTGTAGCGCAAACATGTCGAGTGGCACCAGAATCAAGCCACCACTCCTTTGGATTTCCAACCAAATTGCACTCCGATAGCATTGCACACAGATCATCCATATCATCATTCTTTTCCACCATATTGGCTTGTCCTTTTCCCTTGTTCTTTTCTGAGACGACAATCTGGGGCTTTGTGGCCACTTTTCCACAATTAAAGCGATTGCCCTTGAACTTTTTCTTGTTGGAATCCTTCTCCTTTCCGTAAGGCCTCTTCCTTTTCTTGTTCTTTTTCAGAGCAGCATCTTCAACGATGTTTGCCCCTTCAATTGGTGAAGTCTTACGGTACCTCTTCTCAGCGCTTTTGTTATCTTCCTCGATCTTGTGACGAATCACAAGATCTTCCAACTTCATTTCCTTTCTTTTGTGCTTAAGATAATTCTTGAAATCTTTCCATGAGGGCGCAACTTCTCAATCATTGCAGCCACTTGGAATGCTTCATTTACTACCATACCTTCAAAGAATAAGCTCATGGAAGATAAGTTGAAGCTCTTGAACTTGGGTTCCAACGGTTTTTCCATCCACCATTTTGTAGTCTAGGAATTTGGCAACCACAAACTTCTTCAAGATAGCATCTTCAGTTTTGTACTTCTTTTCAAGTGCACTCCATAGTTCTTTGGAAGTCTCTCTTTGCCGTAGGCGTTGTACAAGTCATCTTCTAAGGCACTCAAAATGTAGCCTTTGCACAAAAATCAGCCTGTTTCAAGCCTCGGTAACCATGAACTTTTGGTTGTCGGGCATGTCGGCGCGAGCACGGAGGGTCCTCATTGGTGAACTTTTGCATACCAAGGGTGGTAAGCCAAAAGAACATTCTTTGTCGCCATCCTTTAAAGTTGGCACCGTGAACTTCGCAGGTTTCTCGGTGGCACAGCCGGTACGTCGTAGGAGTAACGCCGGTGCAAGAATTGCAGAGGTAGTTCCGGTCTCAATTGCCATTATTCGCTTGTCACACAAATCGACAAACTGTTTTAGTTAATAAAACCGTAATAGCAATTCAATCACTGACTTAAACGATGAAGATTTTATTTCTTCAAATTGCGAGATAATTATGAAACTTTAGTATTCCAACGAAGTTTTTATATCTTCGAGTCGAATACTAATATTCATATGGAGTAGAAAAGCGCACAAGTTTTAATCTCCAAACTGTAATACAACAACGATGAAGTTTTTATATTCTTCAAATCGTTGTACAAGTATGAACTTTAATATTCCAACGAAGTTTGTATGTCTTCAAGTCGAATATGAAATTTCACACTGAGTAGAAAACCACACAGGTTTTAGTCTCCAAAACAAAATACGATTAATCAAAAATATAATTTCCTTAAGATTGTTATTAATCTGCTTTTCCAAAAATCGATGAAACAATAAACACTGAAAATAAAAGCGAATCGGTGTTGGAAAAATAAGAATAATTTTTAGAATATAATCGAGCCCACTTAGTTCAAAGTGTGTCCTTAAGGAAATTATTCCCTCACAAGATTTTCGAGGTTGATGGAATATCCTCCCAGGATAGAACGATTATCTTACCGTAATAGTAGTACTCCAAACTCTGGTAGCGACGAACCACTCAACAGAGTATATCACATGAATTGATTCGCGTAAGAAGAAGAAGATTTTGTAGTTCGGAAAATTAGTAAGTAAAATTACGAAGAATCAAATGAATTTATAGCCATGGAAATCTTGTTTACGAAGGTTTGCAACCCTTCGAGCAGTCACTAAAATTGGTGGGAAATTTAAATGTGGAAAAGAAACCGGTCGCGGTCGACACGCCGGATCCGGTCGGTCGCGTCGTGGTCACTAACGGGTAGGATTGGATAAGTTAATTAATTTAATTAAATAATAATTAATTAAATAATTAAAAATTAAAGAAAATTTGGTCCAAAAAGATTATCAATCAATCAGATCATTTGACCAAATCCAAATCCAAATCCAAATCCAAATCCAAATCCGAATCCGAGCCGAGCCGAGCCGAAGCCGAAGCCGAGCCGAGCCGAGCGAGCGACGGCGACGGCGCGAGGGGTCCTTGCCCCCTCAACCCTTTTACTGACAAGAAGGAGTAATTCTACTTTTAAGTAGAAGAACTTTTCTTTCCACTACCGATGTGGGATAAATGATTATTTTATAGAGCAAGAGGGAACTCCCTCCATTTCCCATTCAATCTATCATTTAAACCCAACATCTTTCTATTTAACAATCTGGATGAACTTTTCCTCTAATCCAGTTAAGTAATTTAATAGATTCATCAATAAACTCTGAATCTTATTGTACATAACCAAAATCTTACTATAATTTAAGATGAAGGAGATGATTTTCCTCCCCCATATCCTTCTAATAAAAGGTCGTGATCAAATGGTTTTGCAGCAATTCATAATAGAATTTTTAATATGGTCAACAAAATAAGATATATGTTTTTATATAATTTTTTCCCTTAACATTTTTCGCACATCTCACAGGTACGTAGACTAATAATAAATAATAATTAGTATAATGAACGAGTTTGGGGATATAATCCTATTGTTTAATTAGATACTAAGCATTAATTATATTTGATGCTGTCCACGTCTCTGAATCAATGAGAATCTATTAGTTTGTTGGCGCAATCTCTATCATTTTCTTGCACTTATTTGTTGATGGATAGACATTATTTGCATTACAAAGAAAATTGTACTAAGATGAGAACTAGCACAGCTTATAAAGCTTAGATGGACTAAATAAAGGATGTTCCTGAGATATTTTATCGTCCTTTTTGCTAAAGATATATTTTCTTTAGGTTATCCAATAAAGTAGGTCAATTCACATCTCTTGTCCAAGTGATTATCTGCTTCTTTAGCAGGAAAAAGGAAAGAAGTCTTTGCACGGATTGTTCTTCAGACGACTGGCCTTTAATTTTGGGAAAAGGCCACAAATGGCTATTCGGCCCCCATTGACAATCGGATGGCCCAAAAAGCTCAAAAGACATTTTTAGCATTTTTAAAATAATTTTATTTCGTCGTCTTTTGTTAACTAATTTCAGCATATGTCTAAAAACTATATCATTGTTGTATAGAAAATATTTCATACGTATAGAAATGTACCATTGTTGTATAAAAGACGTATCTCTACAATATGTGTTTAGGAAATATATCATTATTGTATAATTTATGGTTAATAAATGTATAATCAGCATATACTTACTACTTATACACATATTATATAATTATTATACACATATTATACATGTTTTGAGATATTTCTTGAAGGATCAATCAACGTATACTTACTAATTATACACATATTATACATGCTTTGAGATATTCTTTTAAGGCTCAATATGAATTTTTTTTATAGCATATTTGTTTTCTTTTTGTGGCAAGCTTAGTTGTCATAAAATGTGTAGTTCTTGTCACAAAAAAATCTTTGCAACAGCAGTACATACAAAGACCTTTAGTGACAACTTTTTAATCTTTTGTGGCAACCTTAGTCACCACAGAAGAATCTGATCTCTTGTAGTGATTGGGCTGCTGGGATATTGGCAATAGTTTGGGCCGAAAGACCAATTCGATGTATTAAGCCCAAACATGGCCCAAACAAATTTCTGATGGTCAGGTAGTGTCCTATTCCCTTTAATTTTTGTCCCTCATATTTGTGATTTTTATTTATTGCCCCAGCTGTTTGTTTGGTGAAAATATCCAGAGATGCTTCGCTCAGCATACATGTAATATTTTTATCTTCGAAAACTGAACTTTTGTCTCACTCAGCACAAGTTTTGTAGGAATTAAGTTATGCAGCATAAGTTATGTAGTATTCTTCAGATTATATTATGTGTTGAAAGTTTTTATCTTTTCTGACATAATTTGTGTGGATGTACATATGCCGAAGCTAAATGCTAATTTTACTGAGCAAAATCTAAACTTATGTCGTTCTTCAGATTATATGAATTGTTGGAAGTTTTGTCTTATCCTACATAACTTATGAAATATTATAATACATACGCCGAAGTTAAACGCTAACTTTGCAGCCCCAAAAACACCTAAGGGAAAAAATTAAAGACCACCCAAAATAGGACGTGCGAGTGACCCTAAAGGAAAACGTGCAAGAAACCCACGTTGTGGAAGTTACAGGACACTATTTTGGGGATAAAGATTTAGTAAGTTATTTTAGATAAATATATTGGCTATTTTTTAATTAATTTATCAAAATAAAATATTTAGCCACTTTATCTAAATGTTTAATCTATTAAAATAAATATTAGTTAAAGATATGTCTATTAAACACAATTATTGACATGACACAATATTTGACTTACACTTCTTTCACGAGATCTGAGATGACGAATTCAATTTGTAAAGATATTGTTCTAATGATATGTGACAGTGCAAGAAAAACATACTCCTATTTTTTTTAATTATTATTATTATTATTATTTGACATTCTTCTTCTATTCTCTCGTTATTCTATGGCTTATGTGGAAACTCACAATTTCTTCTTTGAAACTATACGCTAAATTACGCGCACGCACAAAAAAAAAAAATTTGGAATTCATGTGTGGAAAATATCACCAGTGGTTTTTGTTATGGTAGATAATATGGAGTAGGGCAGAAATGGTGATGAGAATTGTTTTTGCTAATCTTGTACCTACATATTTTGCCTTTGCCATTGCAATTTGCAGGTGCTATCAGTGAAGTCAATTCATTTGCTCAGTCTAAATGGTACCCCTCCTTTCTTTTTTTCTGCCTCCATTAGTCACCACAAATAGAACATGGCTTCTTAGCTTGTTCCATAATCTTCTCCTTTTATCGACTTTTGATGCATAAACTATCTTAGCCAAAACATATTATTATTGCTCAAATTTCAAGGTGATTTGGTGTCTTCTTTTAAACGCACGTCGAGCTTGAAAATTCATATCTAATAAATAAGAAGTTGTTTTGATTGGGCGTTGTTAAATCTTGTTGGATAAAAGTGCAGTCATATGCAATTGAGGTCTCAGTTATATATGCCGCCAACTTCAGTCAATTACATGTCTTAAATTAAGCTTTGACATGTCAAATTACGCATAATTTTAAAATAGCTATACTTATAAAAAAAAATTATAAAATTCGACTATACCTTAAATGGAGTTCCTAGAATTGGCTATCTGTGAACTTGCCCCCATTATTTCTTTATACAAGCTGGGTTCATTCAGGATAATGTGCTGGCCTCAGCTCATAAAAGAAGCAGTTGGTACTTCCACTTCTCTAGGGATTTTGCCTCCACGTTATCTTGTGGAACGTTACGCGTACTAAGTTAATAATATGTGTAATGAATGAAAATGATAAAGAGACCACGGCGAATTTATGTGTGAGACCCAGAGTAGATGCATGTGAGACTTGAAAAGGCTTGTACTATAAGATATTCTCCTTCCATCTCAATTATATGCCACAATTTGTCGATATAAGATACCAGAGTTGTCTTTGGGCCCGTGCGATCTGTGCTACCTCATAGGGCTTCCGAAAAATGAAAAAATTTTAGAAATTATTTTTTTCATTTTTTATTAAGTAGTATTAGCCATAATTTACTGTAAGGACCTATAATTCGCAGGTCTTAGCCCACTCTAATTATTGAAATCATATATTTAATTATATTAAGAGCCAATTTTTACGAATTAGAACAAAGCCCCAAAATATTTGAGACGGCCCGGTAAGATACAATAAACAGATTTTAAAGGTAACGGGACATATGAATTAACAATCTTTTTCATTCCAAATTATATAGAAGCGTGAATAAAATCAAGGTTGAAAACCATATGCAACAAACATTTTTCTAAAATAGTAGCACAAACATGCATTTAAAATAATAAATTGTCACTCAATATTTCGCTTTCGAATTAAATGTTTCAGAATAGATCGACAAGTAGCCTATAAAACTGTTGGCTGAAAATTTATATATTTATTGCTCTATAAATGGGCAATTGGTAATAATGATATGATTAGAATTTCAGCTATTTTAATATATCCTCTTTCAATATGTAAGTCTATTGAAGGTTATACCATTAACCTAAATTAGATTTCGGATCAATCGATACTGAGTGATTGCCTCCATTATGTTATTGCTAGTAAATATTTTTGTTTTTTGTTTTGGATCATTCAAATTATTCCCGCCGGAGATCCGAATCCATTTTTTTATAAATCTACTAGTAATAATTATTACTATTATTATTATATTTACGAAAAGGGACCACTTTGAGATAATATTATTTTGAACTTTGACGACAACCATATTAGGTGTGAATTAGTGTCCAATTTATTAGGCTTAAAGTTGCATGCTTTGAAGTTTGAAGTAAGACTTTAATAAATAAATGCAGATAAAATTCTTAGTTGTCAACTCCTTAGAGATGCTTCCCCTGATCCCCGCTCACTTATCAACTTTTGAATGAAGCAAAGATTGTTATCTTCTCTAGAAGGTATAAACTAATATTTTTATTTTTTATTTAAATATTATTTATCTTCTTTTACTTCTCAAACTAGTACTCCTGTTTTTTTTTTTTTAAGAAAAAGGTTACTACGTTAAGGATGATTTATCTCGGAATTTTGAAGTTGGATAGGCAATTAGCAACTCAATGAAAAACTTGGACACAAAAAATAAATGGACAAATAAAATGTCTTGACCGATGTTCTTGTTAATTTCATTAATGTAATTAGTTTATATACATGATATACAATAGTCATCCTAAGTTATAATTACGAAAATCAAATGTACACTTACCTAATACAAATGATTACTATCATAATTACAGATATACAAGATCATTAATAATATCAAGAGAATATATTGTGTATATTATCACACCCCCGTAGTCATAACAGACGGTTGTTGTACGCTGAGACTGTCCCTAAAATCTTCAAACAGAACTAAAGGAAGGTCCTTAGTAAATATGTCAGCAATTTGATAACGTGAGGGGACATGCAAGACACGTACTTGTCCTTGAGCTACCTTTTCACGAACAAAGTGAATATTCATCTCGATATGTTTAGTGCACTGATGATGGACAGGATTCCCCGAGAGGTATATCGCATTAACATTATCGCAGTAGACCGAGGTAGCTTCCCGAATAGAAAAATAAAGCTCTAAGAGAAGGTTACGGAACCAACAGGACTCAGACACCACATTGGCTACCCCTCGATATTCGGCCTCCTCGCTAGAGCGCGACAAAGTAGCCTGGTGTTTAGCCGATCAAGAGACCAAGTTATCACTAAGAAACATACAATAACCAGACGTCGAACGCCTGGTATCTGGACATCTACCCCAATCAGCATCTGTATAAGACATGGGAGTAGATACCGGTGATGGATATAAGTGTAAACCATAATCCAGAGTGTCATGTATGTAGCATATAATGCGTTTGAGAGCGTGCATATGTTCTTCCCTAGGATCATGCATGAATAAACACACCTGGTGCACTGCGTAAGTAATATCGGGCCTCGTAAATGTGAGATATTGAATAGCCCCCCGCAAGACTACGATAGTGGGAGGGATCCTCGTATGGTGTGCTAGAAGTGGCACTCATCTTCGGTTTAGTGTCAACTGAAGTAGGAGATGTCTTACAGGATGACATGTCAACCCGTTCAATGATCTCTGGTGCATACTTCCTCTGAGATAAAAATAGAACACTTGCATGACGAGTGACAGCTATACCCAAAAATAACTCAAAGGCCCCAAGTCTTTCATAGAAAATTCGGAGCTGAGAAGGGATATGATAGACTTGTGCAGTTTGTCAGAGGAAGTAGTCAATATAATATCATTCTTTGTTCATCTACCGCCACGGTTCTTCTATGGCATACATTTTTCGTCCAGAAATCCTTCACAGAAAATACAAAATGATCAAATTCAACAGAAACCGAGTTATCAGTTATAAATTTCTGAACGAACATCAAATTTTTAATTAATTGAAGAGCATAAAGAACATTTTTAAGGCTAAAGGTGGGTTTGGGGGAGACAAATTTGTGTGACCATAACCACGAATTAGAATTGAATGACCATTACCAATAATTATGCCATGATTTTTGCTCAAATTGAAATAAGACGAGAGATCACTTTGCGTGAATATCATATGAGAAGTAGCACCGGTGTTCATGTACCAATTGGCATCCGAAGGAAAAATCCAAGTGTATGTATTGCCGCCTCGATGTCCGTGTGGGTCGGAGATACGGTTGGGCCCGAAGCAATGAAAGTTTGTTGTGGACGAGGCCCAAGCAGGCCAGGCTACTTCCTGAAAGCAGCCTGGCCGAAGAATGTCGAGGCCCAGTTTGAGTTGTCTGCTGCTACTGCCGTCCACTAGGCCTGGCCCAGTTTTGTGAATGGTATGGGCAGGGCAACATGGGTCACTTCCCACTGGCCCAAGGCAGGCCCCATGGCCATTGCCCACTGGCCCAAGCCTGCTGCCAGGGGTGTTGTGGCCCAGCCCCCTGCTGTCAGCCACTGTCGCCACCACATTTTCCACTGTCACCGCGGCCACCACCTTTGCCACTGTCGCGGCCGCCACCGCGGTTTTGGCCCTTTTTTCCACCCCATTGTTACGGTTTTGACCATAATTTTTAGAGAATGATTGAGAGTAATCGGTGTCTCCGGACATGGCAACCATCATGGGCTTCGGTTGCGGCTTTTTTAGCCAACCCTGCTTTTCAAGAGTAAGCATAGAACGTGTTTGGTAGAATGGTGGGAGATGATTGCTTTGGCGAAGAAGAGTGTCAACCCCATTATATGCCTCAGAGAGGCCCGCAACTATCTGAAGAAGAAGGCGATCATTTGTGACCGGCGCGCCGACGTTCTTGAGTTGATCAGACAATTCCTTGAGTCTTTGACAATAGGCTAAGACATTCGGAAAATTTCTCCATATTTGTGTGAGAGAATTCTTGCTCAAGGGTTATGGCACGATAATTTTTGTTATCTTGGAATATATCACGCAACCTATTCCAAGATTTCATTGTCGTGGCGTCGGGTTCGATAATTATTTGTAAGAGGTCCGTAAATATGGTGGAATAAATCCATTGGAGGACCGTAGCATCAAGAGTTGCCCACAACTCTATTTCATCATCGGTGGAAAGCACATTCTCCTTGCCTTTTTCCGGTTTTGACGATGTGATGGAGGACTCTATGAGACCTTGCGTGAATTTTAAAAAGTTATGCCCACATCGTGTATTGGACGTTCTCCATTTCAAGGACGATAGGGATGTTGTTCTTGATGTTGGAGACTGCAAGGGCAGGATGAAAGGTATTCTTTGTGTTAGACATGATTGAGGAACAAGAGGAGAATTAGGGTTTTGGGGGGAAAATCGAAGGGATGGCCGATGGGAAGAGGGTGGCGAAAGTTTGTGGAAAAGGAAAAATTTGCCCTAGACTGTTGATACCATGAAAGAGAATAATCTCTTGCTAATTTCATTAATGTAATTGATTTATATACATGATATACAATAGTCATCCTATGCTATAATTACGAAAATCAAATATATACTTACCTAATACAAAAGATTACTATCATAATTACATATATAAAAGAACACTAATAATATCAAGAGAATATATTGTGTATATTCTATCCGTTCTAATTACTGTGATTAATTTGGATAACGATCAAATCATTTGATTTTATTAGTAAACTTTACATAATGACGTGACATATCATTACAAAAACATCCTTTTCTCAAAGCAAGTTAAAAATTGCTGACGTAACGTTCATATTTGTGTATGAATACAACGACCAAAATGTAAAGATAGGGTATGGGAAGTTGGGAATTGATATTTGTATTCCCTCATGTGAACAAATCTGACTGTCAAAGGCCTTATAACTCAAAAGGTTGACCGGAATATGTGGTTCTGGGTCAAACACGACTCACAAGGACATACTAATTAAAAATATAGAACCCCTTCGTCTAAATCAATTGATGCCAATCGTTTGTTAATACTCTCCTTTCGCTTTTATTTATCTGTTTCTCCTTCTTCTTTTTCTTTTTATATATTAGCATAATTCATTGATTAAGAATTAAGAGATTTGATGAATTTAGTTAGTACCAAAAAAACTCCTCTTGGCAAAAAGTACAAAAGTTCACAAAAAAGATTCCACAAATAGCGATACGTGTGAATTAGCTTCCGAGGTTGACCAGTCTCAATTTCATCATAAATGAATGTTGGATTGGGTCACCTCGAATAACGTGAGCTGCATGCAGGGAGACTCGTATATACGATTTTTAGGGGGTATATAGAAAAATCAACTTGTGCCATGCATTTTACTATACTTTGAAAATGTAAATTTGACTACTAATACTTCAATAAATTTGAGAAATAAAAGTTAACTAATTTCTCTAAAATGGACAAGTAAGATAAATTATTTTTAATATATTGAACAAGAAAAAGAAAACGGAGAGGGAAATATCCCTTCGTTCTTTTCATAATAAGGATCAAAATATTCAAAACTCTTTTCAAGTAAAATTCTATTCCCTCATTTAGCATTAAAAATTCAAAATATTTGATGTTTTAGAAAAATAAAAGAATTGTTAAGTTTCTTTTTTCTTTTAAATCAATCCTTACCTTATAATTAGTGTTTGTATTAAATATCTTGCTTAATTAAGGAGTGTTTTGCAACATGTTCAATTGGCGCCAATGTCAGTTATGTTGAGCTTTCTAGTCGTTGCTCAGCATTAAATAATCCCTCTTGCACAAACTTGATGTATTCACTTTCTTTCTCCAACTTCTCAAAGAAATACAAAAGAAATAGATGTGGTGATATTCCACCTAATTTTTAAAAACAGGATATCACTTACCTGTTTTCAGAATCTCTCGAGTATATAAAATGACTTTTTCTCCTAATCGAGTGTGATCGATCAATAAATCATATAGAGCCTCACTTTTTTCATACTATATGCTTTTAAAGATTTTATAACATAAAGAGAATTAAATATTATATAAATGAAACATCTAAAACATTGACCTTCTGATCATATATATCTTATAAACAATTTACACATAATTAATTTATGACTTACTGTGACAAAAGAACTTAAACAACGAAGATAAATTATTTGCATCTGAGGCGAACACCCTCTCCATCGTGAGGAGACATGAGTTCTTCTGCTCCAATCCCCAAAATCAAAAGTTAGCGAACTGAGAAGTTAATACGATTGATTCAAGCAAAGATGTTTCAACTTATACTTTATCACACCTCAAAATTCCCTGGACACAAAGTACGTATACGATTTAGTCTTTTTTGTGACTTTACTAATAATGTGGGAAAACTTAATTACTTTAATGCGATAAAATATAAATTTATGACTTTACTATTATTGTTGGTAAAGTTTAGTCACAATTCGAGAAATTAGCATAGAGTTTATTTTATTGTTTCATCATATTATAATGGTAGAGGATATCATTAGCTGTCAATTAGCTAAATTTTATGGATAAAATATAGCCACAAAAAATCAAACATGTCATAATGTATTTCACTCCTTCATCCTTCTTCTAAAATTAGTTAAACAGAGTAGTATTATTGTCCATACTCGTAATTAAAGTTCCTCGTTTTATCTTTAATATTGTCAACTAATAATAATAACAGAAAGCGAGATAATTACCCGCAAGGGTAGCCAAGTTGGTGTAGCAGTAGAGCGCGGGACCGCAAGGTCACGAGTTCGATCCCCTGCATAAACCTTCTTGGTTGAGCTTGTCACACATGGCTTGCCAAGTGTGGTTAATCGGCTGACGTGGTTTGCAGACTATTGCGTCAGGGTTTACTGTCTTGTATTTCGAAAGAATGCAGTTCTGCGGTTCCTTTATCAACAAAAAAAGAAAGCAAGATAATTATTGTGTCAAACAAAACCGCTGACGTATTTATTGCGACGTTACTGCTAATATGAAGAGAAAAGTTTTTAAAAAAATCATACATTCAAATATTATAAAAAAGATATTAGTACAGACTATTCCAGTTGTCAAAATTAAAGATCTACTATATTAGAAGAGTCAAAAAGATCTCTTGTAACTCCCAAAAAGTAAATGTAAACGCCATATCTAACCTGCATTCCCATTTCATTTTTTTTCTTTCCAAGCTATTCAAACACGTACCCTACCTGCCACCTCCCTATGTATTGGTCCGAAAATGGTTCATTTTAAGTCTTTTTATTGCATAATTATATTACATTAAATAGGATAAATATATTTTTAACATATATATATATAATGAATCTCGTTGACCAATAGCGGAGTTGGGAATTCAAAAAAAAAATATTATATCATTAAGATTCAACATATATAATTATAATTATTTTTGTTGTATTTACATAGTGTAATTTTATAACAAGACTGTTCAATTAATTCTCTTGCACCCTTCTGTCTCCCGCCCTATATTTGATACAAGCAAAGGCAGATCTAGGAGGGGGCAGGGTGTTCACCCGAATACCCTTTGGCAAAAAATATTATTGTATATATAAGATAATTTTATTATTTTTTATGTATATATATAGATTTTGAATCCCCTAAACACAAGACTATGGGTTGGTTTAGTAGTATAAGGGATTCAAAATTCATCTTAAGCTTTCAAGTTCAAATCCTAGATACTATAATTATTTTTTCAAATCCCCTTGGTTAAAATCTTGAATCTTCATTGGACACGAGGGAAGTATTGATACGACTCAAAAATTGCTTTAGGTTGCACATTTCAATTTTGTATATGATATTTTTAAATTCACTGAGTATTAAAATTTCTAATAACCTAGATCCACCCCCAGACCTTTACCTTTAACCTCCCACCCACCAGTCATCTATAGTCCCCTAACAAAGCCAAAAATCCTGAAAAAACAAAAACCAAAAATGTTATTCAGGTGTAAGGGCTGTAAGCAAGATAATATGGATTTAGATGAGACAATAACTCATTTCAAACTATGTAAATTAAGAACAGACAATCTAGGTTATAGACAAGAACAACTAGATAAAGAAAGAAATGAGATGCTAGAAGAAATATGGGAGGATTTCTCTTCCATACATGGATTAGATAACAATACAGAATTAGAAAGCAATCCAGACTTAGATAAAACTGTCGAACATCTAGACATAAGTGAAGACCTAGAAAAAATCTCTGAGATAAGTTTAAAGGAGCTAATGGAAGCAAGCACTTCCAGCCCAAATTGCTTTCAGAGAACAGGAGAACTGTCACAAGAAATACTAGTACAGAAACGCACTGCAAGAAGGGTATGGAGAAACTTAGAAGAACCTATAGCAGCCGTAAAACCATCAGGAAAACGGATGCCTATAGAAGAGAACATAGTACTCCAAGAAGGAGGAAACAGAGGAAAGATCCTCAACATAGCTGCCCATGATCCACAAAGGTGGAACTCCGTAATAGACATATGGAAGGGTATAGTCGTAGCAGACTATATACAAAGCTATGTAGAAACAGACTCAGAAACCATGTATAAATATTTAGAGACATTCCTAGGAGAATCAACTAAGGCGTTATGGGAGGCATACAAAGTAAGTTTCCCAGAAGAATTCCACCAACTGGTGTCAATGGGATCAAATCCCTATAACTTCACAAATAAGATTCATACTCTTATTACTGGAGAAGACCCGAATAGTGGATTAATAATTTTACAAAAGAACGCTCTCATAAAATTAGAACAACTTAGTATAAGCAATTGGATATATATTAAGAAATTTTTAAATGATTTCTTTTATTACTGTACGATCAGCGGTAACTCGTTTGATCAAGAACTAGGCAAAAAGCTCTTTAATAAACTCCCCGGAGCTTTAGGACGAGAAATAGAAGACCGTTGGGGAAAGCGCGAAGGGATACTACAAAATCCCAACGCTAAATGGTCAATAGGACATAGGATCCAGCATATAATGGAGATCCTACAAGAGAAATGTACAAATTTACAGATACAAAAACAGCTCAAACAGAATGAGTTGAGTTTCTGTAAAAGCGTTATTTACACGACGCAGAGTTACGATAAAGACCCCCAGAGAAAAAAGCCATATAAAAAGAAGAAAAAATATGGTTATAACGATAGATACGATAAGAAAAAATACTATCTTAGACGATCTACGGCTAAAAAGCCATACCTAGATAAGAACAAACACTTAAGAAAGTACAGAAATGATAGAACGTATAAGAATAGACTAGAATGTTTTACATGTGGTAGTATAGAACATTTAGCTAATACATGTCCTAAGAGGATAAATAATAATTCAAAGAACGCACAATTAGTTGAAGAATTTCAAGAGACTTTAATTAGCGTAGACGAGTATATGTCTGACACGGAGAGTATTTATTCTGTAGTGAGTATACAGAATGAAGAAAACTATCAGATAGACTCTTGATTGAAGGCATAATTTTATAAATGAAATAGGAGTAGAACAATTCCAAGAAGACCTAAATAATTTAATGAATATACAAGTAGACTGTGACCATAATTTCGAAAGAAATAAAGGTATAGACAGCATAGCTTGTTGCATTTGTAAATGGTTCCCTAGTAGAAGTAAAAGGGCCAGATGCAATAAATGCTACATAGAAGGATGCATAACGTGCCTCCAAAAAGAATTAGGAATAACTATAGTACAACAAGACGTAATAATAAAAACTATAGAACCAATAGACAAAACTATTCCTATAAGGGTAATGACTCTAGAAACAAGAATTAATACCTTAGAAGAAAGAATTAGTAAATTAGAAAAAGGTAAACAAATAATAGAAGAATCTTCAGATGAAGAAGTAGTACCAGAAACCCAAGAATCTTCAGAACTATTTAATACGTTAGTATGTAATGAAGACAAACGATTTAGCTCTCTCAGACTCTTAACTAAAATAAAAATAAAAGATTATGAAATAACCACGCTAGCTCTAATAGACACAGGATGTACTAGTAGTATACTTAATAAGAAAATAGTACCCCCAAGTTTACTAGAAACATTAGAGAAACCGTCTTCAGCCATGCAAATGGATGGGACACATAACCTTTATAAGTATTACATAAAAGAAGCAAGTATAAGTTTTATAAACACTTGCGACAAATTTTATAGTCCTAGCTATAAGATAAACAAAGTTTTAACTAGGGATCTAAATATTAATAGCGATTTTATTTTAGGATTAGATTTCCTGTTAAATAGTAATGGTAGTTGTACCATCACTAGAGACGGGATAATTTTTCAGAAAAATAGTACGTATTCACCAGTACAGACTAAAAGAATAGAAACTCAGGTGAATCAGCCAAATAAGATTAACCAGTTAAACAAAGACAGTTGCTGCAATAATTGTAGTAACACCGAAAAACTCTGTTGCCAAGACGGGAACAGATTAGAACTAGAAGATCTAGAATATGACGAATACATAGATAAAGACTACACGCTAATAGAATTATCTTCAGACACTGTAAACTTTAAAAAAGGTTTAGACAAAATAGGTGTAATAAAAAATCAAAAGGATTTAGAAGAAATAGTAAAAATTCTAGATAAGTTAGAAATCATAGGAGAAAAACCCCTTAGACATTGGACAAATAATAAGATTTTATGCGAATTAGATATAATTAATCCGCAATATGTAATAAAGACTCAAGGTCCATAGAATCAACAAATCAAGACTTAGAAGACTTTAAGTCCACAATAAAAGAACTACTAGACTTAGAGATCATCAGGAGGTCAACCTCCAAACATCGTTCAGCGGCTTTTATAGTAAGAAACCATTCCGAGCAAGTCAGAGGTAAGGCTAGGATGGTAATTAACTATAAAAGACTAAACGACAATACACGTAATAACGGGTATAAACTACCCGACAAGACTGAATTAATTAATAGAATACAAGGTAAGACAATATTTAGTAAATTTGATTGCAAGTCAGGATATTGGCAGGTAAAGATGCACCCAGCCAGTATTGAATGGACAGCCTTCACCTGTCCAGAAGGGCATTTCGAATGGTTAGTAATGCCATTCGGCCTCAAGACAGCTCCTCCTATCTTCCAAAAGAAGATGGATGATATATTCGGAGACTATAAAAACTTTACTATAGTATACATAGACGATATCCTAGTATTTAGTAAAAATATGGAAGAACATCTAGGACATCTCCAGACTGTGTTTAGATTATTTGTTAGCAATGGTCTAATCATTAGTAAAAAGAAAATGGTTTTGTGTAAAAAGTACATAGACTTCTTAGGCGTAACTATTGGGGAGGGAAAAATTAAACTCCAACCTCATATAGCCAAAAAGGCTCTAGAAATGCCTGATAGACTAGACAACACTAAAGATCTTCAGAAATTTCTAGGTATTTTAAATTACGCAAGAACTTTTATTAAAGACTTAGGTAAAATTGCCGGACCACTATATTCCAAAACTGGTTCAACAGGGCAAAAGAAATTTAATACCGAAGACGTAAAAATAGTAAAACTATTAAAACAACGGATCCAGAACATTCCGGATCTAAGTTTGCCCCTAGAAAATGACTATCTGATTATAGAAACAGATGGGAGTTTTGAAGGGTGGGGCGCGGTATTAAAAGCCAAGACAAATAAATATAGTAGCAAGACTACAGAACGGATATGTGCCTACCAAAGTGGCAAATATCGCGAGAAAGGTAATATGACTAGTATAGATGTAGAAATGTTAGCTGTAATTTACGCTCTAAACGCGTTTAGACTACATATTTTGAATAAAGCAGAGACTTTAGTTAGAACAGACTGTGAAGCTATAGTCAAGTTTCACCAAAAAATTAATGATAAGAGTAGTAGCAGACGTAGATGGTTAAACTTTTTAGACACTATATCCATTTATAATTTAGTATTTGAACATATCAAAGGAACAGATAATAATCTAGCAGACCAACTAAGTAGACTAGCAATAACCAAAACGAGAGGAACTATGAAAATAACTGGACACTAATCTCGTTTGTTATTTCTTAGCAGAATGAGCACATCACAGCAGACGCCAAAGGATAAAGGGAAAGGCCCAGCCAAACCCTCAGACACATATAGACAAGCCACATTGGGAAACCTGAATTTCAGGCCCATGGCCCAAGTTGAGACACCTGCTCTAGAACGTATTTATTTTGGTAAAAATAACTTAGTTTCATTTCCTTTATCAAATATGACTTTCAAAGTTTTACCAGACTATACTATAGACAAACAACAGAAGTGTTTAGTAGACAATTTATGGATAGCCCATAATAAAAAAGACAACAGCCATTTCGTGGCAACACTAAATAGTACATGTTATTATTTTCATGAGAAAAATAAAGACAAAAAATTTAAGTTTTATGTTGTGGTACACGGAAAGACAAATGGAGTTTTCCAGACATGGTTGGAAGTAGTGGATTCCATCAAAGATGTTAAAGGTCCATTGTTCAAAGGGTTTAATGACTTCACAGAAGCCTTAGACTATGCAAGAGGAACACTGGGACCAAACTACTACCTCACTCCAGCTCTCAGACATCAACAAAACCAGACTCCACAATATAGAATCCAAAAAGACACCGATCGCATCATTTTTTGTGACCACTGCAGCGCAATGACAGATGCTTTCAAAAGACTTAATCAGACCAACGAAGACCTTAAATTACAAAATACCCACTTACTAGAAAAAACCACTACTCTAGAACTAATACTCAGACAAATCAGATCTCAGACACAAATAAATCCCACCAAGATTGAAGAACCTATCCAGACAAGGAGTACTCCATCTCCCTCAAAAATGGATGAGAAAGGTGTGCATTCCCTTCTGAATGCAAAGAAACCTATTGTATCAGGTATAGATACAACTAGTCCGGTGCAAACGGTTGCCGGTAAAGACGCATCAAACCCGTTGATGGCTGTCACTTTGCCCAAAAGTGAAAATGAGGAAGCTACTTCCTCTAGACCAAGAAGAAGGCTCCCAAAGACTTTAACGGGATCCTCACAGACACGAAACAGACAGACAAAAAAGACACAACAAAAAAATATAGAACAGATTATCAGAGACACACTTGAAAAATTATTTCAAGAACAAAAAGATAGTCAGACAAATGTAGCAGAAAAAGATTTATATGTAACTTCATTAGAATTAACAGACGAAACACCGGTCCAATTACCAAATCCAGGACAAAGTTCAGGACCAAGTAATACTTTTCGAGTACCGGAAGATCACATTTCAGACATAGAATCAGATGAAAATCTCGAGCAAGATGCACAGGACCCAAACGAAGCCTACGACTCAGGAATGAGTTTCGACTCCGTGGCCCTGCACAACTTAGACACGTAGCAGATAAATTGACATAAAGGTGTCAGCTACAGACAGAGACATAAAGGTAGACAAGGACAAAAGCAGTTTCTACTTTGGCAAAGTTTTCAAACTTTACGGAAAGCAGAACAAGCCAGCAGCACAAGATGCCAAACCAACGACGAATTTTTCAACAAAGCTGAAAGTGACGATGGGGCCCTAAGCGCACCCGGCCGAAAGCAGAAAGTGAAAGATTCCTTTTTCGTTTAACATCCGCAGCTGAAGTCCGGATCTCTCCCTATAAATAACAGACTACAAACTCTCTTACAATTAGAGAGCGAAGGAGAGCATAGCACAAAAATTTTATTTTCCGCAAATCATCCTTAGAACACCTCCTCCATCCATATGTTCGCAACCTACTCCCCCTGTGTATAAACACAACTGTATGTAAGATAGTTTGCTAATAATTCCCCTCAGTAGCAGTAGCAGTTTCCGGGACTCCCGAAAGGGAAATCCCATTGTACTTCCAGACATGTAAGTTTGCTATAGTTTATAGTTTATCTCCACGCATGTAAATTATGTTTGATTTTGATTATAAAAATCTTGCAGGATTGCAAGAAAGTATGTTTATAAACTGTTGTTTATTTTCATCATGAATCTTAAATTGCTATTATAATCACTGTCATAAATGTCTAATTACTGTTGAAATCAGTAGCATAGCATGTCCCAATAACATAGCATGCCTGGATATATGTGGCTATCTTGTTAACTTAGTATATGGTTCTCTGATGAGCTCCGTTATGCTGTCCATGGATTACTCTGTAAATTCCTATGTCAACGGTGGTTGATGCTTAGGCCTGTTGATGTCCGCGGAAGGACTGTTGTGGCCATTTTGGGTGTGAGTAAAGACGATAGACATAGCAGGGGTAAAGCTCGGAAGAAGAGATGAAAAGTTAATAAGAAGAAACAAAACTAGGCAGATATGTGATTGATCAAACAGTAACAAAATATGAATGACAGGGATGATGAATAGTAACTTAGGACTAGTGACTGGACTTAGTCCAGATAACAAAAAAAAAAAAAAAAAAAAAAAAAAAAAAATTATTTATTTTATATTGGAGATAGACTTTGAATTATCAGACTTATGTGAAAGGAATGCTACAATGAGAGAGTACTGAGTAGGATTACACAACCTATTGAAACAACCTCATTGAAACACCCCCTTCATCTGGTATCAGAGCGAGAAGTTTCTGATTGGACAAAACTCGCAAAACATAATAGTTGCAGACTCTGAATGAGAAGTTTATACTTTGCTAAACAAATTAGATTTAATATTTATCTAATTAGATTACAGGCTAAGAAAAAGATTAAGTACGTTAAAGCCTTAGCAGCTTTAGAAAACGTTAGTCATCTTATAGACATAAGAAATAGAAGACTAACAGATCCAGATATAGACCAAGTAGATCAGGTATCTATAGAAGACATAATAGCCTTTTTCTTAGAAGAAGTCCAACCATTAGTAAGAGACTTAGATAGAGACGTATTTGCAGAAGGTATATATAACAGAATATTAGAAGGAAATATAGACCTATTATTAATTAAAGACTTACGTTGGCACTTAGTAACAGTACATAACGATATAGAAAATATAGATCAGTGGTTAGATTTTAGACGTTGGAAACTAAAAAGACAGACAGTCTCACTAGGATAAACATAGATCAACTAAAACACTTAGAGTATTTAGACTTAAGACTAGAAGTAGATAAAAAATACAGAATTCTACCAGACCATAGTATTATTAGGTGTAACTTCGGAACCAAAGAACATTTGCTTCACGGAGAAGATAGACATCTTAACGCAATAGTAGACCTAATAATTAATCTAAGTGAAAGACTAAAGATAGATAATAGTAATTATCTAGATAAACAGCAAAGATTAGAAGAACTACTCATAAGACAAGAAAAGTTAATAAGAAGAAACAAAACTAGGCAGATATGTGATTGATCAAACAGTAACAAAATATGAATGACAGGGATGATGAATAGTAACTTAGGACTAGTGACTGGACGAAGTCCAGATTTAAAAAAAAAAAAAAAAAAAAAAAAAAATTTATTTCATATTGGAGATAGACTTTGAATTATCAGACTTATGTGTCCGGAGTGCTACAATGAGAGAGTACTGAGTAGGATTACACCACCTATTGAAACAACCTCATTGAAACACCCCCCCCCCTTTCCATCTGGTAAAAGGGGGGGGGGGTGTTTCAATGAGGTTGTTTCAATAGGTTGTGTAATCCTACTCAGTACTCTCTCATTGTAGTCTTCCATTCACATAAGTCTGATAATTCAGAGTCTATCTCCGGTATGAAATAAATAATTTTTTTTTTTTTTTTTTTTTTTTTTTAATCTGGACTGGGTCCAGTCACTAGTCCTAAGTTACTATTCATCATCCCTGCCATTCATTTTTTTGTTACTGTTTGATCAATCACATATCTGCCTAGTTTTGTTTCTTCTTATTAACTTTTCATCTCTTCTTCCGAGCTTTACCCCTGCTATGTCTATCGTCTTTACTCACACCCAAAATGGCCACAACAGTGCTTCCGCGGACATCAACAAAGCCTAAGCATCAACCACCGTTGACATAGGAATTTCTGAGTAATCCATGGACGGCATAACTGAGCTCATCAGAGAATCATATACTAAGTTAACAAGACAACCACATATATCTAGGCATGCTATGTTATTGGGACATGCTATGCTACTGATTTCAACAGTAATTAGACATTTATGACAGTGATTATAATAGCAATTTAAGATTCATGATGAAAATAAACAACAGTTTATAAACATACTTTCTTGCAATCCTGCAAGATTTTTATAATCAAAATCAAACATAATTTACATGCGTGGAGATAAACTATAAACTATAGCAAACTTACATGTCTGGAAGTACAATGGGATTTCCCTTTCGGGAGTCCCGGAAACTGCTACTGCTACTGAGGGGAATTATTAGCAAACTATCTTACATACGGTGTTGTTTATACACAGGGGGAGTAGGTTGCGAACATATGGATGGAGGAGGTGTTCTAAGGATGATTTGCGGAAAAATAAAATTTATGTGCTATGCTCTCCTTCGCTCTCTGATTGTAAGAGAGTTTGTAGTCTGCTATTTATAGGGAGAGATCCGGACTTCAGCTGCGGATGTTAAACGAAAAAAAGAATCTTTCACTTTCTGCTTTCGGCCGGGTGCGCTTAGGGCCCCATCGTCACTTTCAGCTTTGTTGAAAAATTCGTCGTTGGTTTGGCATCTTGTGTCAGGCCGCTTGTTCTCGCTCGTAAAGTTTGAAAACTTTGCCAAAGTAAAGCTGCTTTTGTCCTTGTCTACCTTTATGTCTCTGTCATGGCGACACCTTTATGTCAATTTATCTCGCTCGTGTCTAAGTTGTGCAGGCCACTGAGTCGAAACTCATTCCCGAGTCGTGAGGCTTCGTTTGGGTCCTGTGCATCTTGCTCGAGATTTTCATCCGATTCTATGTCTGAAATGTGATCTTCCTAGGTACTCGAAAAGTATTACTTGGTCTGAACTTTGTCCTGGATTTGGTAATTGGACCGGTGTTTCGTCATTAATTCTAATGAAGTTACATATAAATCTTTTTCTCGCTACATTTGTCGACTATCTTTTTGTTCTTGAAATAATTTTTCAAGTGTGTCTCGATAATCATGCTCTATATTTTTTGTTGTGTCTTTTTGTCTGCATGTTTAGGTATGCATGTGAGGATCCCGTTAAAGTCTTTGGGAGCCTTCTTCTTGGTCTAGAGGAAGTAGCTTCCTCATTTTCACTTTTGGGCAAAGTGACAGCCATCAACGGGATTGATGCGTCTTTACCGGCAACCGGTTGCACCGGACTAGTTGTATCTATACCGATACAATAGGTTTCTTTGCATTCGAAGGGAATGCACACCTTTCTCATCCATTTTTGAGGAGATGGAGTACTCTGAGTGCAGTATAGGTTCTTCAATCTTGGTGGGATTGATTTGTGTCTGTGATCTGATTTGTCTGAGTATTAGTTCTAGAGTAGTGGTTTTTTCTAGTAGGTGAGTATTTTGTAATTTAAGGTCTTCGTTTGTCTGATTTAGTCTTTTGAACGCATCTGTCATTGCACTGCAATGGTCACAAAAAATGATGCGATCTGTGTCTTTTTGGATCTTATATTGTGGGGTCTGGTTTTGTTGGTGTCTGAGAGCTGGAGTGAGGTAGTAGTTTGGTCCCAGTGTTCCTCTCGCATAGTCTAAGGCTTCTGTGAAGTCATTAAACCCTTTGAACAATGGGCCTTTAACATCTTTGATGGAATCCACTACTTCCAACCATGTCTGGAAAACTCCATTTGTCTTTCCATGTACCACAACATAAAACTTAAATTTTTTGTCTTTATTTTTCTCATGAAAATAATAACATGTACTATTTAGTGTTGCCACGAAGTGGCTGTTGTCTTTTTTATTGTGGGCTATCCACAAATTGTCTACTAAACACTTCTGTTGTTTGTCTATAGTATAGTCTGGTAAAACTTTAAATGTCATATTTGATAAAGGAAATGAAACTAAGTTATTTTTACCAAAATAAATACGTTCTAGAGCAGGTGTCTCAACTTGGGCCATGGGCCTGAAATTCAGGTTCCCCAATGTGGCTTGTCTATATGTGTCTGAGGGTTTGGCTGGGCCTTTCCCTTTATCCTTTGACGTCTGTGATGTGCTCATTCTGCTAAGAAATAACAAACGAGATTAGTGTCCAGTTATTTTCATAGTTCCTCTCGTTTTGGTTATTGCTAGTCTACTTAGTTGGTCTGCTAGATTATTATCTGTTCCTTTGATATGTTCAAATACTAAATTATAAATGGATATAGTGTCTAAAAAGTTTAACCATCTACGTCTGCTACTACTCTTATCATTAATTTTCTGGTGAAACTTGACTATAGCTTCACAGTCTGTTCTAACTAAAGTCTCTGCTTTATTTAAAATGTGTAGTCTAAACGCATTTAGAGCGTAAATTACAGCTAATATTTCTACATCTATACTTGTCATGTTACCTTTCTCGCGATATTTGCCGCTTTGGTAGGCACATATCCGTTCTGTAGTCTTGCTACTATAATTATTTGTCTTAGCTTTTAATACCGCGCCCCACCCTTCAAAACTCCCATCTGTTTCTATAATCAGATAGTCATTTTCTAGGGGCAAACTTAGATCCGGAATGTTCTGGATCCGTTGTTTTAATAGTTTTACTATTTTTACGTCCTCGGTATTAAATTTCTTTTGCCCTGTTGAACCAGTTTTGGAATATAGTGGTCCGGCAATTTTACCTAAGTCTTTAATAAAAGTTCTAGCGTAATTTAAAATACCTAGAAATTTCTGAAGATCTTTAGTGTTGTCTAGTCTATCAGGCATTTCTAGAGCTTTTTTGGCTATATGAGGTTGGAGTTTAATTTTTCCCTCCCCAATAGTTACGCCTAAGAAGTCTATGTACTTTTTACACAAAACCATTTTCTTTTTACTAATGATTAGACCATTGCTAACAAATAATCTAAACACAGTCTGGAGATGTCCTAGATGTTCTTCCATATTTTTACTAAATACTAGGATATCGTCTATGTATACTATAGTAAAGTTTTTATAGTCTCCGAATATATCATCCATCTTCTTTTGGAAGATAGGAGGAGCTGTCTTGAGGCCGAATGGCATTACTAACCATTCGAAATGCCCTTCTGGACAGGTGAAGGCTGTCCATTCAATACTGGCTGGGTGCATCTTTACCTGCCAATATCCTGACTTGCAATTAAATTTACTAAATATTGTCTTACCTTGTATTCTATTAATTAATTCAGTCTTGTCGGGTAGTTTATACCCGTTACTACGTGTATTGTCGTTTAGTCTTTTATAGTTAATTACCATCCTAGCCTTACCTCTAACTTGCTCGGAATGGTTTCTTACTATAAAAGCCGCTGAACGATGTTTGGAGGTTGACCTCCTGATGATCTCTAAGTCTAGTAGTTCTTTTATTGTGGACTTAAAGTCTTCTAAGTCTTGATTTGTTGATTCTATGGACGCAGTCTTTATTACATATTCTGGATTAATTATATCTAATTCGCATAAAATCTTATTATTTGTCCAATGTCTAAGGGGTTTTTCTCCTATGATTTCTAACTTATCTAGAATTTTTACTATTTCTTCTAAATCCTTTTGATTTTTTATTACACCTATTTTGTCTAAACCTTTTTTAAAGTTTACAGTGTCTGAAGATAATTCTATTAGCGCGTAGTCTTTATCTATGTATTCGTCATATTCTAGATCTTCTAGTTCTAATCTGTTCCCGTCTTGGCAACAGAGTTTTTCGGTGTTACTACAATTATTGCAGCAACTGTCTTTGTTTAACTGGTTAATCTTATTTGGCTGATTCACCTGAGTTTCTATTCTTTTAGTCTGTACTGGTGAATACGTACTATTTTTCTGAAAAATTATCCCGTCTCTAGTGATGGTACAACTACCATTACTATTTAACAGGAAATCTAATCCTAAAATAAAATCGCTATTAATATTTAGATCCCTAGTTAAAATTTTGTTTATCTTATAGCTAGGGCTATAAAATTTATCGCAAGTATTTATAAAACTTATACTTGCTTCTTTTATGTAATATTTGTAAAGATTATGTGTCCCATCCATTTGCATGGCAGAGGACGGTTTCTCTAATGTTTCTAATAAACTTGGAGGTACTATTTTCTTATTAAGTACACTACTGGTACATCCTGTGTCTATTAGAGCTAGCGTGGTTATTTCATAATCTTTTATTTTTATTTTAGTTAAGAGTCTGAGAGAGCTAAATCGTTTGTCTTCATTACATACTAACGTATTAAATAGTTCTGAAGATTCTTGGGTTTCTGGTACTACTTCTTCATCTGAAGATTCTTCTATTATTTGTTTACCTTTTTCTAATTTACTAATTCTTTCTTCTAAGGTATTAATTCTTGTTTCTAAAGTCATTACCCTTATAGGAATAGTTTTGTCTATTGGTTCTATAGTTTTTATTATTACGTCTTGTTGTACTATAGTTATTCCTAATTCTTTTTGGAGGCACGTTATGCATCCTTCTATGTAGCATTTATTGCATCTGGCCCTTTTACTTCTACTAGGGAACCATTTACAAATGCAACAAGCTATGCTGTCTATACCTTTATTTCTTTCGAAATTATGGTCACAGTCTACTTGTATATTCATTAAATTATTTAGGTCTTCTTGGAATTGTTCTACTCCTATTTCATTTATAAAATTGTCTGCTTCTGAATCTGAAGAGTCTATCTGATAGTTTTCTTCATTCTGTATACTCACTACAGAATAAATACTCTCCGTGTCAGACATATACTCGTCTACGCTAATTAAAGTCTCTTGAAATTCTTCAACTAATTGTGCGTTCTTGGAATTATTATTTATCCTCTTAGGACATGTATTAGCTAAATGTTCTATACTACCACATGTAAAACATTCTAATCTATTCTTATATGTTCTATCATTTCTGTATTTTCTTAAATGTTTGTTCTTATCTAGGTATGGCTTTTTAGCCGTAGATCGTCTAAGATAGTATTTTTTCTTATCGTATCTATCGTTATAACCATATTTTTTCTTCTTTTTATATGGCTTTTTTCTCTGGGGGTCTTTATCGTAACTCTGCGTCGTGTAAATAACGCTTTTACAGAAACTCAACTCATTCTGTTTGAGCTGTTTTTGTATCTGTAAATTTGTACATTTCTCTTGTAGGATCTCCATTATATGCTGGATCCTATGTCCTATTGACCATTTAGCGTTGGGATTTTGTAGTATCCCTTCGCGCTTTCCCCAACGGTCTTCTATTTCTCGTCCTAAAGCTCCGGGGAGTTTATTAAAGAGCTTTTTGCCTAGTTCTTGATCAAACGAGTTACCGCTGATCGTACAGTAATAAAAGAAATCATTTAAAAATTTCTTAATATATATCCAATTGCTTATACTAAGTTGTTCTAATTTTATGAGAGCGTTCTTTTGTAAAATTATTAATCCACTATTCGGGTCTTCTCCAGTAATAAGAGTATGAATCTTATTTGTGAAGTTATAGGGATTTGATCCCATTGACACCAGTTGGTGGAATTCTTCTGGGAAACTTACTTTGTATGCCTCCCATAACGCCTTAGTTGATTCTCCTAGGAATGTCTCTAAATATTTATACATGGTTTCTGAGTCTGTTTCTACATAGCTTTGTATATAGTCTGCTACGACTATACCCTTCCATATGTCTATTACGGAGTTCCACCTTTGTGGATCATGGGCAGCTATGTTGAGGATCTTTCCTCTGTTTCCTCCTTCTTGGAGTACTATGTTCTCTTCTATAGGCATCCGTTTTCCTGATGGTTTAACAGCTGCTATAGGTTCTTCTAAGTTTCTCCATACCCTTCTTCTGGGTACGTTTCCTGTACTAGTATTTACTGTGACAGGTTCTCCTGTTCTCTGAAACGGACTGGAACTGGAAGTGCTTGCTTCCATTAGCTCCTTTAAACTTATCTCAGAGATTTTTTCTAGGTCTTCACTTATGTCTAGATGTTCGACAGTTTTATCTAAGTCTGGATTGCTTTCTAATTCTGTACTATTATCTAATCCATGTATGGAAGAGAAATCTTCCCATATTTCTTCTAGCATCTCATTTCTTTCTTTATCTAGTTGTTCTTGTCTATAACCTAGATTGTCTGTTCTTAATTTACATAGTTTAAAATGAGTTATTGTCTCATCTAAATCCATATTGTCTTGCTTACAGCCTTTACACCTGAATAACATTTTTGGTTTTTGTTTTTTCAGGTTCTTGGCTTTTTCTATGGCTTCGTCAACTTCGAAGTCTTCTGGGATTAATTCTATGTTCATTAAATTAAGTTCTTCTTCGTCTATAGTACTTTCTGTCTCGCAATCTTTTTGCGGTGTATAATTGTAATCTGTAAATCTAATGGAGGTCTCTCCATGTCTATTAGTATATTCCAGATGTGCATGGGGTTGTAGTAATCTCTCTTTGTTCGAAAACTGACTGAGATTCCATTCTAACCCAGCGTATTCCTCTGGTTGTATCTTAGTTGGCTTAATTAAATTTATGCCTTTATTACTCATTAATTCTACTACATCATTAATCTTAATTTTAAATTTGGTATTACTATTGGTCGTCATCTTACCTAGAAATCCTAGACATAATAATAAATTATTACCGCTATGCATTTCTTCATAGCCTTTAGTCTGGATACCGATCTTAATATGTTTACCAAATTCTTTTAAATTTAGTAGAAAGTCTGGACTGATATAAAATATGCCACCGTTGTCGGTCATATCTATTTCAGTCATTCCGATGATAGATTTTTTGATATCTGTCCATCGGTCGTCGTATATCATTACTAGAACTTTACTACCTAAGTTCTTCCTAGTTAATCCTTTAATGCCAATTACTATTAAACCCATGTGCATTAAGGTTCTTGGGTTATTTTTAATTTGTCTAAAGGATTCTTTGCTAACTAAGTCTAGGTTTTGAGTTTGTCCGCCTAATACGGATAACTGCTCTTCTCTATAATGTCTGTACAGCTGTGCTGTAGATGTAAATCTACCGGTATTATATAGGGTCTTTGGATTCAACAAATTTAATTGGTTTTGTTGAAAGATACTTATATCTTTTTCTGTATCTATAATCTCACTTAATTGTCTATTTGTTTCCTCTGGGGTTTGTCTGTTCAATATCCTGGATATCAAACTCGATCCGACCCTGTCTTCAGAGAAACTTTGTCTTGGTCTTTCACTTCCTGATCTAGTTGGAAGAAAGTCCATTTTTGAGATTTTTTGACTACTTTAATTTTATCTTGTTTAGTAGTGATTTCTATTTTATTTAATTGATTAATTAAATTATCTATTGCTAAAGTTTCTTTTTCTTTTTCGTGATATCTTTTATCCCTATCTATAGTTTCTATGTAGATATGATTATCTAACTTTTTAACCCTATCTGTAAGGTGATCTATTTTGCGATGTAAGTCTACTAGTAAGGTGGTAATTATTATACCTTGTTGGATTAAAATCTGGTCAGATTTTTGAACCGGTATATAATTTTTATAGTCGTCTGTTAGGGGAATTGATTTTTCTATTATTCTTGCGGCCTGTTCCTGGGTACTTTATATATATATACCACTAGTTTTTCTTTCACACGTCCTGTTCAAAACATATTTTGCCTACCTTCTTTTATTGTCCACTTGACTTTCTAAATTTGCTATATAAACGCCTTCACTTCACATTCCAAGAACAACACCTCCCATATTCTTCTTTGAATAGATTTTCACAGCTTCTCTTAAATATTATTATGGAGACAGAAAGCAATATGAATGGAAAAGAAGTAGTGGGGGTGACTAACAAGCAAAGCATAAGATGGACAGACATTGGTTTGAGGTTTTTGGCGTTTGTACTCACGCTTGTGGCTGCCATTGTTCTCGGAGTTGACAAACAGACTGAGCTTGTTCAGGTCCAGTTGGTCCCCACATTGCCGCCGATCAATGTTCCGGCCTCCGCTAAGTGGCACCACTCCTCCGCCTTTGTGTAAGCATTCCTTCATCTTTTCTTTCCTGCATTGGTTACATTTATTTTGAGCCGAGGGTCTACCAAAATATTCTCTATTCCACAAAGGTAGGGGTAAGATATGTACGCTCTGCCCTCTTCAAACATCACTTATAAAATTATACTTGATATGTTGTTGATGGTAATGGTGGTGTTGTAGTGAATATAGTTTCGCAAACACAACGTCAGAATTAAGAACTTAAGAGTTCAGAATTTTAGTTATTTTTAGTTACTTTAGTTTGAAATTAATAATTTGTATATATTAAATAAATTTTTAAGCCATATACAAAGGTTTGAATCAAAATTAATGAGTCTTCCGAACCCGCACACTACACTCTAGCTCCTCCCTTGACAAAACAATTATATGATTATATCTAAAAATTTACAAATATGACGAGTTGTAATTTGTTATTACTACTACTAATTTTGTATACGCAACACTTTAGGTAAATCTCATGATAAAATATGAGAAAGATGCTAGACGCCCGCACTTAGGTTCAAATTCAAATTGGACAATATCTGTTAATATAATATTATATTATTTTCGCTAGAAGTAAATGGATTGGCAGTTGATGTTATTTTGAAAAGTTATATTGATTGTCGACGGGGATGTTTACGAAAAATATGTGAGAGCAACAAATATCGATCTTGCTACCCACCAAATGAGACCTATTCTACTCCCTATTAATTATGTCGAGGAAAAAAAATACAAGGCTATAGAAAGACAGTGACTCGTAATATTATCGCTGAGAGTTATTAACCAGTTAGATTTAAGTTATAGAGGGTAAATTTCCATTTATACTTAATTACCAATAATTCTTACCTTTTAACTGATTTAATTGGTCTAAACGGAATAACTATTTGTTATACCCTTTTTTGCATAGAACTCAAACTAATTTTAGTGGTACACTCAATCTAAGCACCAAGTACCAGCTGAATTTATCAAAAAAAATACTCGTTATTTGTCTCTATAGCTAACGTAGTCAACAAAATCTCCTCTTAAAATATCCAAATATATTTAGTGATTTTTGTCATATTTGATAATTCAAAATTATTCATAGTTTATTTTCTGGACAGGAATTTCATTTTAGACATTGATTAACTTAAATCTGTTTTCAGTTTTAGATTTAGTATCGAATCATACATAGTTCATAAAAACAAAATTTTCTAAGTCGTAATCCATGATCATTTTCTCTCTCTGAGTTCACGAGCCACGTTTACATTTTTCCTAAAGAATTTCACAAATTCTCTCACAATTTACGTAACCTATCTTCCAAGTCATGCACTTGGATTCCATTTTGATTATCTATTTGAAGATAATTTATTCAATTTCTTATGACAATATGATCACTGATGTTATAAATGGTGTTTTTGTTCTCCAATAAGTTGACCAAAAATTAGCCCAAATCTTGGATAAGAGCTACTGGCTAACATGTGCCACAGTTTTTCTCCATTGTACAGTACTCATGCCAAATTAATCTGATACGTGATCTATGTTGTACTTTTTTTTTCTCTGTCCTAATTTCCTCTCTATGTATATTTTCTATTCTATATATAGCATGTCATTTGACTAATTTCGGAGAAAATGGAAGTGGACTGAGAAAAGCTTGTTGACGCCAATAATGTTTTATTTTAAAAAAAAAAATCTCTGTTTGGCATATTTTGCTCAAGGAAATTAGAGTAAATATTAACGCTAAATCTGATTAAAATAATCTAATATGTAATTTAAATATTATATTACATGGTTGAAACAAGAGCGTTATTATATAATTAATGAGTAATTTTGAAATATATTTCAGGTACTTTGTGGTGGTGAATGCAATAGCATGTGCATATGCAGTTATTTCCTTAGTCCTTTCATTGGCAAATAGGGGAAAAACAAAAGGCCTTTCCCTAACAATCATTCTCTTGGACCTCATCACGGTGGCGCTGCTATACTCCAGTGTCGGAGCCGCCACCGCCATCGGCCTCGTTGGATACAAAGGGAACTCCCATGTTCGGTGGAACAAGGTGTGTGACGTCTTTGGTAAGTTTTGTGGACAAGTTGCAGCAGCCATTGCCATTTCCCTAGTTGGTTCTATCTTGTTTCTGTTGTTGGTGTTGTTTGCAATGTTAAACCTCCATAAAAAGAGGCATCATTAGCAAGCTGGTTTGAACATTATCGTTAGAAAGTACTTTATTTGTAAAAATAGTTTTTCCACATATGAAGTTTTATTTATTGTAATGATTAAGCTATGGTGCTTTCTGTGTACGTAACATGTGTTTGATAAATTATCCGTTGCAAACCTATGTGTGTTGCATTTCTTCCTTCATTAAATGTAGAAATTTGGGCCATGAATGTGTTACATATACTAACTTCTTTAAATTTGTTTATTTTTGGTCATTCTTGAAATTGGGATTGGGAGCACAAAATTGTCAGATATGAATGATTGAATGTTGAGCGTCGTAATAGAAATTTTTTTAATTTATATATGCCACTAGTGTGAGTGTGATTTTACATCATCATATATTAATCCTTTATTAGAGATACGACACAATGATCAAAATCAAGATGTTATAATTGGAATTACAATATGACAGCCTGCAAGTTGGAATCCAAGTGATCCTACCTATTGAATTGGGCCTAGTCCCCTCTTAATACTGTTTTTGAAGGGAAAAAAAAAAAGGGAAGTTACATATATAACGGTGACCTGTTTTAATTTTTTTTAATTATATGAACAGTGATATTTTGCACTAATAATTTTATAGGATTAATTCTTAAGTACGTTAAATTTTATTTCAAGAAATGATACATCAATTCACTTCACATTAAGCCTTCCTCCATTCTTATTGGCTGGAGCCTGGAGTGGGAGTATAAAGTTTCACTTTTCTTACAGCCCAAGTACCCTACCCCCACATGGCAATTTTACTCTACACACCGGCACTGTAAATAAACCCGCAACTCCTGAAAATTCTTAAGACAATCATCACCGTTGATCAAATAATGAACAGATGAGATTCAAACAAACGATCACTCACCATGCAAGTCTCTAAAAAGCATATAGTGCAACAGAATCATTCGTTAACCGACTTATATACTCCACTATATAGTAGTAGTTGAGTGATGAATGAAGCAGCAATAGAGAGATTATTTATGGATGCATACATTCCTCCATTGAATGGGAAGAGGCAGAGAGAAGAAGGTGATCCTGTTACTGATGGGATACAAAAGGAACGTGAGAGAAGAGGGAAAATGGTAGAGATGTACTCTGTGCTTCAATCCTTGGTCCCTACTATCTCCCACATCCACAATAAGGTCCTTCTCTCAATTTCATATATGTATTCTAATTTGGTTCAGTTTCTTTGTGATTTTTGTGAAAATTCGTACGTAATTGTTTAGCCAATGCTAAATTTCCTATCAGTTTCATTCTAGTATTAGACTTTTAGTGATCTAATCACGTGAACAATCAAAACAATTTGTGTATTTTGGTGCAGTGTGTGTGTGTTTGTTGTGTATTATAAATAATTGCCCATTCTTCAGTCGATACAAATTGAAATAGACTGGAACAGAGTAGAATGGTTAATATAGGATTCATTTAGGCAAATCCAAACTGATTTGGAATTGCAATATAAATTGATTGATGTATTTGATATTGATATTGCTATTGCTTTTCTCCTTTTAGTGGTTACGTCAAATTCATTTTGACTTTCAAATTACAAGTTTATGTGTGTTTGTTGTATATATACAGATATAGGCCCATTTTTCAGTCTATACATTCTGTCAAAATGAAATAAATTAAACCATAATAAAGTGAAATGGATATTTGACTCCAACTGGCTTGGGATGGAGGCATTGTGAATCGATTGATTTGATTGGCATATACATTTGTAAGCAATTTATCTCAATGCAAATAAATCACTCAATCTGATTTTTGATTCTCTGATTAAAACATGCATAATGCAGTAGTGATATGGGTCAATTTGACGATTCTCAAGCATGATAAGCTGGTGATAGTGAAATAAGACACTATGTTTGCATTCTAGTCTTGATTCAGTTAAATAAAAGTAATCTGAATGGTTACTTGTTCAATTGCAACTAATATTAGAATTTATTTCCTTAGACTATGATATAGCTATCTGTGTTTGGTTTAGTTTTCTTCTAGTAAATGAGTTTGGATTCTAGCTTCATAAATACAAAATTATACATATATATATTAGGTACGACTGGATATCTTATGGCTAAGTCAGTATTTCTTTCTTTGCTTTTGAAAATTTTCAGGCGACTAGAGAGAAGATTGTGGCAGAATCTACACATTACATCAAACGCCTTGAGGAAGAAGTATTGAGGTTGGAGAATCTGAAGAAGTCATTATTGGGAGAATTGGTGGTGTACAAACCAGCTTTATCTCAGTGCAGAAACAGGGTTTCCTCTGTTAATGTCACTGTCTCCAAAGGAGTAGCTTTTCTCGGGATCCAGTTTCAGCTCACACATGGGCTGATGACCAGGATCTTCTCGGTTCTTGACAAGCATCAGGCTGAGGTTGTGGCTGCAAATATCTCTGTAAGTGATCATCGGCTAGCGACATTGGCAATCACAGTAATGATAGGAAATAATGAAAGCAATACCATAGAGAATATTCGAAGAGAATTGCTTCGTTTTTAGGATTGGTTTTGTGGTATATCGGCATTGGTTGACGGGTGATTTAGTATTATCAAGTTTTTCTTTTAATAGGTTTTTCGAGATTCTTTTGTCAAGGATATGCACAAAAATTTTGAGATAGGAAACACTTGTTGCTGGTTATGTACAAGTCATTATTTAAAGAAAATGCATACAAATAGTTCAACAGTTGTATTAGATTGTACTCCAAAAAGTGAAATCAAAATACAGATGTTACAGAAGGAAAAGATTTATTCCAGTATGCCTTGGACTATGTAGTTTTATATCGTACATTATGTCTCAATTGATGGTATCATCTTCATTTCTCCGCATATCTAGAACGCAATGTGCCATTTCGTTTCAAGTATATCAAGAATTACTTGAGAGCAGAGAATTTGATAGAACCTCAAAACTTCTAGTGTCTTTGCAAGGATCTTGGTTTTATTCTTGCTGTTTATGCTTCTCACGGATGCCAGCTCTTCAATCACCCTATATATCTCTTCATCTGCTCCCATTTTGATCTTATCGCCCATTGTTCTTACCTTTTTCCTTACTCCCCCCATCTTCTCTAAAACTACATATTTTATCGCATTTCTTCCTCCTAATTAAGCCTCCCATCATGTCTTTATAACCTCTACTCCAACACCAACTAACTCCACCTGCCTAGCATTTATATATTGATTAAACTGTAGCGGCGTGGCAATAATAGGGACTCCGAAATTTATACTTTCCATTACAGAACTCCATCCACAATGGCTCACAAAACCACCAATACTAGAATGAGCAAGAATTCTAGCTTGTGGTGCCATCCCAGTATGATCTCCAGAACCATTTATTAATATGATCTCAGTAGATTGCTCTATGCAATCAAAGAGACGATCCTTTTCTTCACCATGGTTTGATGAGGACTCTACACGACGAAGCTTGCTTATCTCATAGTCCTTAAGAGAAATGGATGAAGAAGGGAATTGAACCCCTCGATGCTTGAACATACGAAGGAAGAACGCATTAGCCCCATAATTTGGAAATGAACTGCAGGAATGTTACAGGACATTAGTTCTGAGGAATTCTTGATTTAGCTTAAAGTTTTCTTGACGGAACAAAGATTGATAGGTGTAGAGCAAATGTATATTTGGAGAGTTTCTGATTGGCTACTTCTAGGTAGGGAGAAATGTGACCATGAGCCAGCCATGGCGACATCAGAATCTTGAAACTGATTTTCTTTTGCATCCATGAGTTATGTAATAATTTGAAATGAGCTAAGCAACCTCAGGTTTGGAATTCAAGGCACAGAGTAATAGCATCTAGCTGAAAAGCCCAGCACAAGACATAAAGAAACGTAAAGTTATCTCTTATTTATATATCCATCATTAGAAAACTATGTTCTAAGAGACAATATGTACATATACAGCAATATTTTCTCCTCCTTTATTTTTTTTTTAATTTCTGTTGTCGTTAGCAGTTAGACAGCTGTATTTATTGTATATTTAGTTCTATGGATGTGCTAATATATCTTGTAGCTGGAGCCTGACAGTCGTTAAGAGATGTTCCTCCACTTCCAACCATTAAAAAACTTTAAAAATTTCTAGTCTTTCACTATCAACTTTCGTTCATCCTCGATTCGGGATAATGAGTCCAATCATGTCCAACGTAGCTCTTTAAACCAGTCTTCAACTTGAACTGGATAGACCGAAGTCTGCGAGGCACCTAATCAAATGTTTACTTGTTTTAAGGAGGACAATGAAATCTATACGAGTCAAGGATGAATAAAAAGACGCACAATGTAAAAGAGTAAGAGATCGAGTGCAATCTGCAATGTTTACAGAATCTATTCGAAGGTAGGAAAACACCACAATTTTTTCCAGAACAAAAAGAAAAGTACATTCCATTTGTTTCATGTAAAAAAGAAACTATGTCACGCCACTTTGTACTTCTTTCATGTCGTCTAAGTGTTCACTGCTTATTCTTGGTAGAAAGGTGCAATAACTTCTTAACAACTACATCAAACTCTTCTTCTCCTTTCTCTCTTATCTTTTTCCTCAATTCTCTTACCTTTGCCTTTACTTTCTCTCCACCATTCTTCTCCATCACCACATTTCTTATCACTTCTGCTGTCTTTTCTCTATGCAGTTTCCCATTTTCATCTCTCACGACCTAGCTGTCCCTAGCTCGACCGCCATTCTTGAATGAGTATATTGATCAAGGTGCATAGGCATGGTTATAAGAGGAACTCCAAAATGTAAGCTTTCTAGTATCGAATTCCATCCACAATGGCACAAGAGTCCCCCAACACTTACATGCTCAAGAATTCTAGCTTGAGGTGCCCATTTTTCCACAATGACTCTTTTTTCTTGAACTCTATCAAGAAAGCCTTTTGGTAGCACATTCTCAATGTTAGTTTCTTCACCTAATGGAAACCTAAGTACCCAAATGAAGTTCAACTGAGTTAGCTCTAAACTATGATCTATTTCTTCAATTTCCTCTTTGGACAAGAAATATTCACTTCCAAATGAAACATAACACAAGAGGACCCATCCTTCTTGTCTAGCCATTGGATAATCTTGGAGTTCTCCTCATTCTCTATAGATGTTTTCATTTCGCGAATAAGTGTACCTACAAGTATGACTTTCTTCTTGCTTAGAGTCGAAAGATAATCAACATACTTCCCCTCAATTTCATTACAAGTGTTGATCAAGATAATTTCATTGGATTTTTCCACCCCATTGAACGCAACATTTGGTCCTATGGAGTTGTTCATTTCCGGGGTGAGTTGGAGTTGCTTTGCCTCATAATCCTTAAGGAAAATTCCTGAGAATGGGAAGTTTCTTGTGCCAGCATAGAGATAATGGTGATAGAAGAAAGATATGGAAGCAGAACCGACAACTAGGAAATGAATGGCAGTAATTTTTCTTGAAGAAGCAAGTTCCGGTGCCCATGGTTGAAAACCATCCAAAATAAGCAAGTCAGGGTTGAGAGAATCAAGCATTTTGGCAAAGGTTGAACTAGCCTCTCCAAAAGTTTGGTGAAAGAAATAATCGCCTTGATTATTTTCATTAATTGAATGGCTATATATACAAGTTACATATTTCCATAATAGGAGAATCCTATTCCTATTCTATTTCTAAATCCTTATTCTACCATAATTCTAACTATACCATTATGGTAAGTGTATAACACTAATTAAGGTAACATTTATACTACAATTTATTACAAATATATATACCATATATACAAGATTATATTGTCATCAATCTGTGGCCACTGGCCGAGGCCCACTGCCGAGGCCCACTGCTGCCCAGTCCACTGCTGCCCAGTCCACTGTATTCTTGTGATATACACTTCTGTACACACCCCCGCAGTCATAGCGGGCGGTCTTCGAACGCTGAGACTGTCCCTAAAATCTTCAAAGAGAACCGCTGGGAGACCCTTTGTAAAGATGTCTGCAATTTGATAACGCGACGGGACATGGCATACGCGAACGTGACCCTTTGCAACCTTTTCACGGACAAAGTGAATGTCTATTTCGACATGCTTGGTGCGTTGGTGTTGAACTGGGTTACCTGAAAGGTAGATGGCACTAATGTTATCGCAATATACCAAGGTTGCCTTCTAAATGGGACAATGAAGCTCCAACAGCAAATTACGTAGCCAACATGATTCGGAGACCACATTCGCTACCCCTCGATATTCTGCCTTTGCACTTGAGCGTGATAGAGTTGCCTGACGCTTTGTCGACCAGGAGACCAAGTTGTTGCCAAGGAACATACAGTAGCCAGAAGTCGACCGTCTGGTGTTGGGACAACCACCCCAATCAGCATCCGTGTAAGAGACAAGTGTGGATGTAGATGAAGGATACAAGTGCAACCCATAGTCCAGTGTCCCCTGAATATACCGAATGATGCGTTTGATTACATTCATGTGCTCAACTCTGGGATCATGTATGAATAAACACACCTGCTGAACCGCATACGTAATATCCGGTCTGGTAAAGGTAAGATACTGGAGGGCCCTTGTAAGACTGCGATAGCGGGTCGGGTCCTCGTATGGTGCACCTGCTGTGGCACTCAGCTTGGGGTTTGCATCAACTGGCATGGAAGTGGACTTACAGGATGACATCCCAGTCCTCTCTATGATCTCAGCAGCATACTTTCGTTGAGACAAAAACAATCCACATGAATGACGCTTGACGGCAATCCCCAAAAAATAACTCAAAGGCCCTAAGTCTTTCATAGTAAACTCAGAACTTAGCATGGTCATGATAGATTGGCGCAAGGCATCGGAAGAGGCAGTCAAGATGATATCATCCACATACAATAGAATGTAGTCCAAGGACGAACCACGGCGGTAGATGAACAAGGAATTATCTGACCTGCTGTGAGTGAACCCAATAGTTGAAACAAAGTCAGCAAACCTCGTGTACCAGGCCCTTGGAGACTGCTTAAGCCCGTATAAGGACTTCTTCAACAAACATACATGATGAGGACGGTTTGGATCCCTGAAACCCAACGGCTGATGCATATAGACTGTTTCCTTGAGATCACTATGTAGGAAAGCATTCTTAACATCCAACTGATGAATTGGTCAAGTCTTTGAAAGAGCCAAGCTAAGCACAGTGCGAATGGTAGCCGGTTTGACCACCGGACTAAACGTCTCACCACAATCAATCCCAACCTGCTGAGTCTTACCATCACCCACAAGTCTCGTCTTATGTCGAGCAAATAGCCCATCTGAATTCTCCTTATGAGCAAAAATCCACATAGACCTGATAACATTAATATATATGGACGGGGCACCAACTCCCACGTCTTATTATCAATAAGAGCATTATATTCATCAGTCATAGCAATTTTTCAATTATGGTCATTTAATGCGGACACAGGATTGCGGGGCAAGGGGGATTTAGAGACATCAGAATGTAAATTAAAATGTCTTTTAGGTGTAAATATGCCCCGTTGACTACGAGTGACCGGTCTATGACTCGAGGAAGAATTGAGGGAATTTTGAGAATTTTCTGGGGTTGGGACGGACTAGCCAGCATGCAGTGGGCCTGTTGGCCCAAATCGAAAAACCGAATCATCAACTGGACCAGCCTGCACTGGTCGATCGCCCAATTGCCGGGACTTATCCGATGGTGGGCTGCTGCTACTTGCGGTACTGTGGGTCCAACGGGCAGTGGGCCCGCTGGCGGATTTTGGGTGCGGGAGATGTCCGAAAAATTTTGAATAATATACGGGGATATTTGTTCATCCAAAAAATTATACGACCGAGGCTCGGGAGTCTGAACTTTCGCAAAAGGAAATTGGGTTTCATCAAAAAGGACGTGACGATTAATTATGATTTTATTTGAGGATAAATCAAAGCATTTATAACCACGATGATTAGACAGATAACCCAAAAATACACACGGGGTAGACAGAGCCTGAAGTTTGTTAATTGTGGTGGATGGGAATAACGAAAAACACAAGCACCCAAAAATCCGAAGATGAGAATAAGGAGGGTTCTTATTATACAGTATTTGGAGGGGGGAAGAATATGTCAGACCTTTAGACAAAATTATGTTAAGAAGATATGTGGCCATTTGTAGAGCAAGGTGCCAAAAATATGGAGGTACGGAGGCATGAATTAAGAGAGTTCGGACAATGTTATTGATGGAATGAATTTTGTGTTCGGCCTTCCCATTTTGTGAAGATGTATGAGGACACGAAAATCGGAAATTGATCCCATTATTAGCACAGAATTCCCGAAACTCCCTATTGTCATACTCTTTCCCATTATTACATTGAATATTTTTTATTTCTCTCTCGAATTGAGTACGAATGAACGTTCTAAATTTGATGAAGACGGAAAACACTTGTGATTTATTCGCAATTGGAAACGTCCACAAAAATCTAGAATAATCATCTAAAAAGAGAACATAATATCGATGACCCAATGACCTAAGAACATGAGACGTCCATAGGTCGCTATGAATAATATCAAATGTCATTGACGTATGAGAATTGGAGTCTACAAAAGGCAACTTAACAATTTTTCCTAATGAACAAGACTGACAAAGTGGAGTACGACTGCACTTTACAAGAAATAAAGCTATTTTTATCTAAAACTGATAAAATAGAAGATCCCGGATGACCCAGGCGAGCATGCCACACAGAAGGAGAGATGACTGCAAAAACTGACGGCAAGGCTGGACTCGATGGACTGAATTCGGGCATGATAGGATACAGATCCCCCCTACTATCACACCTCATGAGATGGCTCCCCGTCTTGAAATCCTTCACAGAGAAACCAAAAGGATCAAATTCAACGAAAACCGAATTGTCAGTTGTGAACTTTCGGACAGACACTAAATTTTTAATCAATTTAGGAGCATGTAAAGTATTTTTCAAGAGAAGGGGTGGATTGGGGGGAGACAATGTTTTCTGACCATACCCTATGATTGGAATAGAACTGCCATTACCAATAATTATCCCCCGAAGGATGCTCAAATTGGAATAAGATGAGAGAGTACCTGATTCAGAAGTCATGTGAGTTGTGGCACCGGTGACCATATACCAATTTGGGTTCAGTTGAGTTAACCCCAACGTGTGCATCGCGGCCTAGATATCGGTATGAGTGGGGCCTGCTGCATGATGGGCTTACGGAGGTCAGGGCCCAAGAATTCTTGTCCGTGATGGAGCTGGGCCATAGTCGCCATCGCCGCCGCCGGGGCCATCGCCAGCCGGGCCGCCACTATCGGGTGTTGGGCTCGAATCGCTGCCACCAATCGCCGGAATTTCCTCGCCGAATGATAAGAGTGGCCGCCCACGCCCATCGCCTCACCATCGCCATAGGCCCCATTGCTGGGACCAGGAGGGTGGTGGGCCACTGTTCCTTGGATGGGGCCCACCGCCTGCTTGCTGACCACCGAAACCGCCCTCAGAACCGCCGCGTTTGCCCCCGCGGTTTTTGTTTTTATTCTTACGATTATTTTTGCCGCCACTATGATTATGGTTTTGACCCGAATTATTAACAAAACCCGAAGAACTTGGAGAGGACGCCACCATGACGACGGGGCTTGCTCCGGTAGCCGCATTTTTCTCCAAACCGGCTTCTTCCAAAGTAAGCATGGAGCGGGCTTGATGAAAAACATAAAGAGGGTTGCTTTGACGTAGGAAGGTTCCAACGCCATTATATGCCTCTGAAAGGACGGCAACCAATTGTAGAACCAGACGATTATTGGTGACAGGTGCGCCCACATTACGGAGTTAATCTGCCAACTCCTTAAGTTTCTTGCAATAGGCAGATACATTAGAAAATTCTTCCATGCGAACGAGGGAGAATTCCTTCTCAAGTGTGACGGCACGTGAATGTTGGTTATCTTGGAATATGTCACGCAATCTATTCCAAGTAGCCATAGCCGTGGTATCCGGCTCAATAATCGTTTGTAGAAGGTCAACTGAAATAGTGGAATAGATCCACTGGAGAACGGTAACATCAAGCGTTATCCATAATTGAGGATCCTCCGCGGGATGAGGTGTAGTGGGAGGAATGATATGATGGATAACTTGATGGGAGATAGCGTGTATTTTAAACAACTCCGCCCACGTCGCATATTGGACGTTTTTCATCTCAAGCACAATCGGGATACAGTTCTTGATGTTGGAAACCATGAGGGCAGGATGATAATTGTTCTTAGACATCTTGAAAGAACAAAGAAGGAAGGGAAATTTAAGAGAGGTTTTTTAGAGCGGAAGACGAATTTTGGAAGAGAAACCCAAGGGGGGGTGGGGTGTCTCGGCCGAAACATGGAGAGGACAAAAGTTGGGAGAGAAAAACTTTTGTTTTAGACCTAGTCTCTTGGAACCATGAAAAAAATAATCCCCTTGATTATTTTCATTAATTGAAAGGCTATATATACAAGTTACATATTTCCATAATAGGAGAATCCTATTCCTATTATATTTCTAAATTCTTATTCTACCATAATTCTAACTATACCATTATGGTAAGTGTATAACACTAATTAAAGTAACATTTATACTACAATATACTACAAATATATATACCATATATACAAGATTATATTGTTATCTGTGGCCACTGGCCGAGGCCCACTGTCGAGGCCCATTGTTGCCCAGTCGACTGTATTCCTGTGATATACACTTCTGTACATTCAGTGTATATCACATGAATATTTCCTTGTTTAACATTTGGATTAAGGTTGAAAAGAGTATTTTTGGTAGGCCAATTGTGGTGTGATGGTGGCTAGGAAGTTGTGGTGTTGGATGTTTTTTGGTAAATTTTCTTGATTGATGGAATTGAGAATGATAGGTGTTGAACGAAAGTATATCAAGAAGAGATTGGTGTTGGAGAGTTTCTTGGCTAGTTCTAAATAAGGGATTACATGGCCATGAGCTAACCATGGAACCAATAGAACCTTCAGAGTTGTTGTATTAGTATCTTGTATTTCCTCCATGATGGAAAACCCCTCTCAAATTTCTCCTTTTTCCTTCTCTTGAAAAAAATTTTGGACGTAATGAAGTGGACCTCATTGGATTGGAAGTTGTTACTTACCAAAAAGGAAAAGGAAAGAGCCCAAGTATTTAGCTATTATTTACCAAAAAGTAAAAGGAAAGGACTTGGTGTATAGCTATTATTTACCAAAAACTAAGAAGGAAAAAAGCTTGATGTTTGTTTTTCTATTAATACACCTTGTGGTATAGTAATCATAACAATTTACCTAAAATAGAAGCACAATAGGATTACATAATTAAGTCCAAATAACAGAGCAGAAATGTGTTAATCAAATTCCAAATTACCTGTGTGAAAAATAAGTTAATTTTTTGGAAGAACAAATATCATAGATAGTTAGAAGAGTTTCTAGAATGTTGTATTGTAATATCTTTGATATTTATACTTAGGAAATATCTAAAAATTCTAGACACTTAGATATTTGTAGTAGAGGATAAAATTATCTAGATCTTTTTGTATCTAAAATAATATCTAGATATTCTAGAGTAGTGGTAGAAGATAAAGATAGCTAGATTTTTCATGGATGTATCTAGAAGAACTTCTAGAATCATCCCTACACAAGTATAAATAGGGTTGATCTTAGTCATTTATAATCAACCCCAATTGTAAGCTAATACAACCAATACAAGTCAATTCAAGTAAACACTTCCTTTTCATAGCTTCATTTTTCTTAGTTGAATCTTCCGATCTTAGTTAACTATTTTGGACTAGCGGAAAGTCTCCCCAACTTTACTTTTCTTCTGCTAACTCTCTACACTCTGTGCATAGATTAAGGATATCTCATTAGAGAAAGAGTGTGCCAGTAATTTTCTATACTTTTACGTCCTTTCCAATTGTATGCCACCTTCTTTTTTTTTCTGTTGGGGGGTAGTGACAAGGTTGCAATTTAAATCGAAATTATTTTCAAGACCATCCTGCCCAAAAATGAAGTTAAATTCGGTTCTAGATTAAAGATTAGCTATATTTTTATCCATCTGTTTGAGTCACACACTTGAACTACTTCTTATGTTTCCCTCTTTATGTCCACATTTTGAGCAGATACAATTGATTTAGATTGGGAATGACAAGCCATGAGGTTACAGAACCTAAAACGGTAACAAGATGGAATCAAATCAACAATATTAACTACCAGTACTACAATGTATTCCATTTTTCCATTTTTGAAGCACAAAAGTAGTCCTTTGGAATGTCATGACAATGTCTGTGTGCATGGTATACATAGTCCTGAATCAATTCAGTTGAGTTTTACTCTCACGTCTTTGGAGGAAAAAAAAATCATGTCACAAATGCTTCCACATTGCAAAAAGAGTTCAGTTGTGTTGCAATGGCCATGAATCATATGCAGAAATGACACCAAAGAATTAATAGTAGTAATAATGAAGGTAACCCCATAAATGTCTTCTGTTTCACGTCCATTGCACCAGGTTTTAGATGGGTAAACAATCAGTTTTTCTGGAGTAGAAAGTTGTCATTGAGGAAGAACAGGAGGTGCAATCATACGAGTGTTGTATGATTGACAGTGTCTGCATTTCTGCCCGATTATGTGGAAGAATACTTCAGTTGTGTCATTACAGTCGTTACAAAGAATCCAAACCTGCATGTAACAAGTTTAGTGAGTTGAGCAAAACCATAGGTAATTCAGCAAGTAAATGAAGACCAATGCATTAACGCATTGTGGAACATTAAACACTCAACCCACCTTGGGAGCCCTCTGTAATTCACATACAAAACAATATAGGTTAAAGGAAAAAGAAGTACCTTCTTATATCTAAGATCTTCAGGCATGACTGTCTCTTCAATCTAAAGAACGGGAATTTTCACTTTTAGTGTAGGGACTTGAATACAGCTAGGTAAACAGAAAACTCTTGAAAATAAGACTAAAGAAAACTTAACCCCCACCCCAACAACCCAATTACAAACAGTCCGAAATTGCAAAAGAATTAAGCATACAACAAGACCAACGTAAGAAGTACAGGAACAATCATAACCAAAAACTTAAAGACTGCCCACAGATTTGTGAACTCAGATGTGGGGACTTAACATATATTTTGTCGACCTTGAGGCAGAGAAAAAGAGAATGGAACATTGTGCAGCTATCAGTGTCATCAGCAACAACCATTTTACAATGTACAAGAGCTTAATGTACTTCTGGGAATCAAGCTGATTTGCCAGACATGCTGGACCGTACCAGATACCACATGGTTCAAAATGCATCCTCTACTGGCATATGATAATTGCAGACAAAACTTAAACCCTTTTTAAATGGAAAAACTAGATGCCAGATGTCTCTCTTTATTTCCTCTTTCGCCTTCGAAAAAGAAGGTGAACGAACACTCAAGAAAGAAGCCAACCAAGGGGTACTCTACCACGGGAGTGACTTCACATCTCTCTCTCTCACACACACACCATAATCAACTAGAATTGTGTGGAAGATAGAACTATAATAACAACAATTTTTCCAAGACAAGCTTAGTCAACTGCAAAGAGAGGAGCAAAAAGGTCTTACAGTCCTCCAAAATTTTATGTACAATGCTGAACCTGTTCTCAAGTGATTATGCATGCACACAATTTCCGATGAAAAGATTATGCATCCTCAAGCAATTGGACAATTCAAGCATTTCAAACTGATCAAGATTCAAGAAATTGGACTTGGATCATATAGTTTAACTCGCAAGTAGTAATGCTCTACCTGTTCTGGGATCCGATTCCCTTAAGAACAGAAGTAGTTCTAGAATATGCTTAAAACAGCAATCAGCCATGAAAAAGTTTTAAGCATGCAAGCAATTGCTATGATAAGATGCACGATCAGGGAATTGACCAACCTTCCAGTATTAAAATTTAAACCTACCTCCTCATCCATTTGTTTCCAAGCTTTAGACATGTCTATAATTGATCTAGAACATATTGGACAGCAGTAGCTGAGTCAAAAATAAAAGGGAAGTCAGTAAACATAAAACTTGTCATTCCATCGAACGAGACTCAAAAAACAACATAAATAGATTTTAAAATGTGGTTACTTGTCACGCTTTATCATCTCGTGGTGGCATTCTGTGTGCATTGTGTGCCCACATTTCATTACAGTTGTGTCTTTCAGAGAATCAAAGAGAAACTGCACTTAAACAATTAGAGCATTATGAATGACAAGAACATTTAAAGGCGGGATCCACAGTTGGAAGACTACAATTACATAACATACCTCATAACATATGGGACAATGATGCCGCATGGAGTCCTCCACGCACAAGTGGTTATTACGCAGACTAACTGAATAACAAGAGTCTGCAGAATGAAAGCCATAAGTAGGTGAAAAGCATATGTAGCAACAAAAAAAAGGAAAGAACAAGCCACAACCTTATGTGAACCGGCCACTGTGTGCAACACCAAATTAGAAAGAAGAAAGTGATATTTTCTCCATACAATTGGCAATTAGTTTTAATTACTAACAATCCTTTATTCACCCCCATGAAATACATGCTCATACAGAGTAATAATAAGGAAGAATAGCAGAGAAGATTAGATCCAATGGAGCTTCATAGTAGTCTCAAGAATTCCCATTGATTTACATGTTAGTGAAGAAAAGATTAAAGAAACACATGATAAAAATAACACAGAATTTCCCATAATGATAGGAAATTGTGATGCATACCACACTTCTTGCAATGAAAGTAGTTCTCGCGACCACCAACCCTGTACAAAGATAACATGTCAAACATGGAACTTCCCAAAAAAAAGAAGATATTTACCACAAGAAGCAACAAATGCCCTGTGATATGTTTGTACACGAACCTGCAGATTCCACAATCATCACAATGAAACAGCCCTTTGTCTATCTGTAGCAGGGGAGTCCAGATTAAGTATTTCGGGAATGTAAACGAGTTAATCTCATATATTAGTAGAAGGCACAGTATATTACATCATCATCATAAAATTTGCACACTTCACAAAAGTATTCTCCCATACTGACACCACAATTTGTACAAACGCGGGCAACCTGGATTGAAACAGAAAAAAGACATTGTATCATCAACTCTAGTAATACCAAACAGAGAAAGAAGGCGTGAATCCAAGTGAAACGACACGCACTGGCTGTTCCGTATCACAAACTGAGCAGATGACCTGAAATACCCAAAGAACACATACCTCATGATAAGAAATTTGTAACAATTAAAGTGTAACAGATGAATAACAGGAAATAGAAATAGTAGAAATATAATAACCTGTGCGACATCCTGTCGAACTAGTTCATGCCTATCAAAAATAAAACGCAACATGCTCTGTTGAAACAAATACACAGAAAACATGATTAACTTCAAAGTTATAAACAGATTCGTGAATGGAAGTTCAGTACCAAAAAAAAAATGAATGGAAGTTACCGCGGCTTCATTGTGACAATGGCGGCAGTCAAACACCTCATTACAGCAAGGAGCTCTGATCCTGCATCTTCTCCTATAGTGCTTGCATCTATCACAAAAAAAATCAGATACTCGGTATTGTAAGATAAAACATATACTCCCTCCCTCCCAAGTCCCAACTATGTGTCATTTTTCGCTTATCGAGAGTCAATTTAATAATATTTGAAGCTAAATTGAATTAGATCATCTTCATATATTAAAATTAAAATGAAATATTCAGAAACTATACTAGAAGTATTATAAGTTGTAATTTCTCTCATGCCAATGTGATGAAAAAAAAATGTTTTAAAATGTTAATCAAAGTTCACATTGTTTGAATCTCAAAGAGCGAAAAATATCATATAAATTAGGCAGACAGAGTAATAGTGGAGATGGAAGATATCCACATGAAGATGGACACCAATATTAGTGCAGATCAATCCAAAAACTGGAAACCTCAAGCATACACTTAGAAAGTTTCAATCTTGAAACATATGTAAAAAAATCGACAGTTTCAATCTCGATCCACGTATAGATAAATACATACAACATCAAGTTTCAAGTTACGCATACATTAACTTAGCAGTAACACCAATATTTTAGCAAATCAGATCGCCTCAAGACATAAGTTCCACTAATCAAACAGTTACTATAAAAGAAGGAATTGCATATCAAATCACCTCACCTGCTGATAAACAGGGAAAGAAAAAGATAAAGAACCACCACTAGTCTATACTTGAATTGTGAACATATTAAACATGAGTTATATATACAAATTGTATAGTAAAAAGAAAGAGTACCCATAGCCCATTTTGCCAAAATCGAGGCGTTCATTGCAAGAACCTTCCATATTTGCAGAGAAAATAGTAACAGTCCACCACCACCCACGTTATGTAAAATAGCTCAAGAAGAAGGAGATCAGAAAAGAAAGTTGTGGGTGGTGGGTCTCAAAAAACCCAAAGTTCAATCAAAGTACAAATACCATCTTGTCAAGTGGAAAGACGCAATTATACTTGGGAAATATAAATTGTGATCATGCTATTAAAAGTAGTATTACTACCCCCTCTCACTCTCAAATTATTTGTTGTTTATTGTTTTACGCGTCCACTGAAAAATATTACTTCTTCAGTCTCCATTCATGTGACATTATTTAATTTTGCATCGAGTTTTAAAAAAGAAAGTAACATTTTCGAAATATGTGATTCAAAACAAATATTATATAAATATATAATTGTAAATTATTTTATAAAATTAAATTATTTTTAAATATAAAAATATGACATTCATCAAAAAAAAAATTATGTCATATAAATTGGGACATACGAGTAATTAGGAGGAGTAATTGACTAATTCTACCCTTATTTATATGTAAAATATAATCTGTCTATCAAATATTTACTCTATTTATGTATCATCTTAATAATAAAATTCTAATAAGAGTAAATAAAAAAAATTAATTATATCTTAAATTTTTAAAATAATAATAAAATAAAATAACTATTTTTAATAATCACAATAAATAATTTAAGACGAATAATAAAAAACAACTAAAAATGGAAGGGTGACTAGCTCAGAACCCAAAGTTCTATCCTGGCAAGTGGACACACATCTTAGATCGGACCAAAATTATTCATTTTCACTAAATCAACAGAATATTAACTCCAAAACTAGTCACAAGTTGAGTCATTAACTTATCAGGATAAAGTGATTAATAATCTTTTATAAAAAAGCACATACTCCAAATTCCAATCATATACTTTCTTCATTTTATTTTATGTGTTTTAGCTTGTAAGGACGTTTAAACTTTAAAGTAAGAAAAAAATTGAATCTCATATTAAATATTTTTTTAAAATCTCATATTAAAAGATAATTCTATAAGTGAGTCTAGAAACAGTGGTGCGTATGTAACTTCTATCACTAGTGTAAATAAGTTTTATTTTTATTATCATATGAATTAGTAATAATTACCCCTAATATTTTGCTATTAAAATTATATACATGTGAAAATAAGAGTGGGTTTTCAATCAATCTGAAAATGTCTTCTAGTCAAGTGGACAGAATTTTTTTTATCTTATGGGAATTAATAATTGATTAAAATAATGTGAGAATACCAAAAATGGAAATAAGCAGAGGATAACGTAAAAGCGGTATGGAAGACAAAAGGACAGGCGCCGGCATTATTGGTAAATGGGAAGCAATGAGGGAAACAAAAGTTTTAGGATTAACTAAGGCTGGCCAGTGGGCCGGGACGACCCGACCCCGGCCCGACCCCGTCCCGACCCCGGCCCGGTCCCGACCCGACCCCGCTCTAAAAAAAAAAAAAAATTTAACGGGGGCGGGACTCGAACTCGGGACGGGACGATGTCTCGTCCCGCTGCACTGAGCCCGCCTCAGTTCGCCGACGAGCCCGCCCGAGCCCGTCCCGACCTCACCCCGACTCCCGACCCTTAAACCCTCTTTGCAAAAATAACCGCTGCACCAACGGCCATTTTAGATTATGGTAGTTGCCAACTACCATTTTAGGCCCCTCCCCAACCCCTACCCTTAATATTTATTTTTAACCCATAAGTTATTATATTTACACTTTAACCCAATTTTTCAACTATAAATAACTCATTTTCTCTTCATCTTTCTCACAAATCTTCCTACAATCTCTCTAATTTCTCAATATATCTCTCTACATTGTTTGCTAAATATTCAATTTTATTAATTCATTTGGGAATTGGGAGTGAAGTTGGCAACTAGCTTGAGGATCTTCCATCGAGCAAAGTTTCAATTTTCAACCTCTCCATTACATCGCCGACGCTAAGGTTGCGTTTGGTACATTCGCTCCTTCATTAAATTATTATTGTCTGCTTATTTTATTTAGCGCACTTAATTTTATTGTCTTTAATTATTTATTATCATAATTAAAATGGAAGGATTAAAAGGTATGTTTAAGGGTAAGGGTAAGGGTGCTTCTTCTAGTAGAGGCAACCAGGGCAAGGGTACTTCTTCTAGTCATCTTATTCCTACACAGATGATTTTGTTGATACTCAACATTTTCCTACAATACCATTAGATTTAGACGAGGAGTTATTTTCTGAACTCAAGAAGACTTTAATTTAGACGATGATCTAGACGATACACCCACTAATATTGATGACAACACGCCCACTAGTGCACCTTCAACTGAAATACCTCCTATTCCCCTAGTATGAGACGAGGTCCAAAGAAACGACCATTAAAATCGATGCATGGACATTTTTTGATAGGGACGTAGAGAATCAAGTAGCCATATGTAAAATTTGTAAAAATGTTTTAAAATTTAAAAGCTGAAAAGGTCACGGTGGGACTGGGGTTTAATTAGACACGTAGTAAGTGCTCATCCAGCTAGGTATGCCCAATACCAGGCTTCAAAACCGGTGCGCATAACGCCGCTCCATCGGGACAAGGTTCACATCGACATCTCCCACCAAGTCTGTGGTCAAATTAACCCTATGACGGGGAATTGTAGGCTCTAAATACAACAAACATAGAGATAGGGAAGCAATATCAAAATTAGTTCTTTGTGGAGGGTTTGCCTTTTTCATTTCCTTCATCTCCGGTTTTATTCATTACATTAGAGATATATATAATCCTCGCTTTTAACGGTTTTCCTAGGTCAACTGTTAAGAGAGATGTATTTAAATTTGCGCATGAATATCAACAATATTTACGTTTTCATTATATCATTTTAATGGCAAAGTATCTATCATGTCCGATATAGGTCGTAGTACTAACTACGGCCATGATTATTTAATCAGAACTTGTCATTGGATAGATTATAAATGGTCTATGCAAAAACGTATTTTAGCGTATAGATATATAGATGATAGGCACACCGTACTTTTATTGCAGAAAATATTTATCAAGTGTGTGCGATTATTACGGAATTACCGATAAAATTATGACTATTACATTAGATAACGCTTCTAATAACAATTACGCAATTACAATGTTAAAAAATAGTTTAGCTCCATCTTTTCCATACCATTTTCATATAAAATGCGTGCCATATATATAACTTAATTGTAAAGGATGGTCTATCACTTTTTCAAGACATTCTTAGTAAAATACAATTTGCTATAAACTTTATTTTTAAAAGTAATAAAGTACAACGTAGAAAAGAATATAAAAAAATATGTGATGATTGTGGAGTACCTTTTAGAAGAATTCCACAAGAAGTATCCACTAGGTGGAATTCTTTATACGAGCAACTCCTTGTTGCTTATGACTATAAATTACCTATAACTTTATTTTTAACTCTCATAATAAAAAGCCACTGATATGATTTTAGATAGTGATTGGGAAAAAATTTCGAACTTATTGTATTTTTAGAGAAATTTTTTCAAGCAACAAAAGAATTTTCCTAGGTATATATTATCCTACTATTTCAACTATGTTATTTTATATAACTCTAATATTTTTATTACTTAGTGAATATATGGAAAAACCAAACTTATAAGGCAGCTATTAAAAAATGTTTGTCAAAATAAAAAATATTTTATTCCTATTCCTTCTATTTATATTATTGGTTCTCAGATAAATCCTACTATTAAAATAGACGGTACTAAATCACTAATTGAAACTATTTACGATTGTATAGAAGTACTACCACCTCCAAGTCCCAAAAATCTAAATCACCCACCACCTATTGAACAAACTAAAGAAGAAGTGTTGAATAGCGTAGAACACCACCGCAAAAATATATATAGATTTTATCAACAAGAAAATGCTAGTAACGCATCTGGCTACCATACCATCTTCTTCATCTTCAACACAACCTCACAAAGACATCTTTGTTCTCGCGCTAGTATTGAAAGCCTCGTAAATAGAATGTGCGCATACCTCTACTAACCAAATTAGCGAGTTGGATATTTTGTTTTGCGTGGTTCTGCATCAGTATCAAGAAGTTATCAATGAAGATGGACAAGAAGACTTCTTTGAAATCGGAGGGAATGAGAAGACCTTTCCGACACTTTCATTGATGGCTCGAGATGTTTTGAACATTCAAGCGTCATCAAGCTGCGTCGAAAGCGCTTTTTCTCAGATATCAAATAGGAGACCACAGACACTCATTGGCCGGAGACTTTGAAATTGCAGTATTATTCAGAGATTGGATACGAGCGGAGCGGAGAAGGTGCGGTCAACCGGAGATCAACGAAGAAGAAGATGAAAACTACAACGAAATCTTAACCGAAGGTAGTGGAAGCGACGTGGATCAATTTGACCAACAAATACCTATTCCAACCGAAGAACCACATGAAATCATCAAGCAATTAGAACAGAATTTTTTGAAAATGTAATTTTTTTAATTGCAATTTTATTATGTAATTTGCAACTTTTGGACAACACCATAAAGTTGCAATTTAGATTTTAGACAATTGTATTTGTATTACAAAAAAATCATATGTCTATTAAATAATATAAGAGGCACAAAAACAGCCTTGGGATGTTTTTATTACACTATCTTGTTTTATTTATTGAGTTTTTTTTATACATATGTTATTTAAAAAAAAAAGGAAAACCCGACCCCGCCCCGACCCGAGCCCGACCCGAGCCCGCTTCGCCCGATACCGACGGATCGGGATCGGACGGATCGAGCAGTCCCGCCTGCATCTGACCCCGCTAGGCCCGCTAGTCCCGATCCCGAGCCGGATCGTCCCGCCCGACCGACCCCGCTGCATCTACCCGCTGCATTCGAGCCCTAATCGCCACCCCTAGGATTAACTGCTGCTTGGCATTTACACAAACAATTTTTGTGTGGTCACGTGGGTGATCTTTATTGGTATGATCCTTTTCCATGTTTTTTTTATATTCATCTTCCTCTCTTACAACTATTCCTGAAGATAATAGTCTGGTCCCTAACACCCCATAAAGAACAAATTATTCTCATCAGGGTTCGAACACACGCTGTAGGCATCCAGCTGTATTTTAAGTTCTCCTCCTTTGCCATCCAGTTATGCCTCGGAAAACTCCTTTTCAATGTTCATCAACTATGATACGGAGTACTATGTCTCCTGAAATTTACCGGTTCCAATTTGATTCATTTGAATAGTGAGGCCCTTAAATTTCATAAGTAATTCGGGCTAAAAATGATTTTAAGAGAATAATGGGGTAAATTTTGAAGTATGTGCGGGTCCATATATGTGTCGAATTGAGCTAAAAACGATTTTAAGAGAATAATGGGGTCCTTTTTTAAGGAAAATGTTTGATGTCACGATCCAAATCACGAGCGTCGTGGTGGAACCTACACTATTCCCCCGGTAGGCAAATCATTCCAAAAATCTTTTTAACACAAACTTAAACATTGCGGAAGTAAATGATGAAATTACAAAGATATACAACAATTCTCATTAATGTCAATAAATGTCAAAATCCCTTACAATACTTTCTCCCAAAACCTTATCTGGCTCGTACAAGGACTACTATGATATAACGAATAGAAAAGTAAAATGATACCGCCCTGAGTAGATAGGGGCAGTCTAATTAGAATGAAGATCAAGACCGCCAATAGGGTGAGTGACCTGCCTTAACCTCCACGTGCTCCAAGATGCAACCTGAATCAATTACGTACCTGCATCCACCTAAAAGATGCAGCAAGTGTAGCATGAGTACACAACGTACCGTCATAGGTATTATACGTCGACAACGACGAAAGTTACGTAATGGATATAAATATCAAGTTGACTCTTAAGTAGGTCCTATTCTAAGTAGTTCAATAAATCACATAAGTCACCTTGTTCACATAATAGTTCAATCACAGTTAAATATGATTCAATTCATATTACACACAGGGATCTTACAAGTAATACCCACAAACCAGTAAACTATGTCTAAGTCATATTCATTTTTGTCTCCACTTACCCAATTAATCAAATCCAAATAAGACAAGCTGATACTTGGTACACAACATCACTTAAGAATTCTTCCCAAGGAGTATTACGACTAGTCTGACCATAACAATATTAACTTCTTATTATCTCCAACTCTTAGACTTGATTACAGTTTCATACAATTAAGACATGACACATATTAGTTCATTTAATGTCCTTATTATACTTTAAGTAGAAGTCTACGCCGTACATTATTTGCTTAAGGAGGGGATCTACACGGGCATAGTATATAAGTCGGTAACTACAACAACAACACCTCAACAAATTTCTTACTAGACGCTCTACCAAATAATGCAATCAGTCACTAAGAAATACCAAACACACATAGTTTTCTTTGATCTACATGATAGTTCTGACAAATAGATTCAACTAACTACAATAACAGTTCGACATCAATTACTCAGACTCATAAAGATGCAACCCACAAAACCCAATTCATAGAGAATCAGCCAAACCATAGCAACCAATCCAGTTCAATATAGTCAATCTAAATCATTCAAATCCATTTAATCATGATATCACCCAAGTTCTATTAATCAGTCCAAATCGTGTTACCAATCAATAATAATCGATGCATAAGTGAATGAATTATATGAATGCAAATGCAAGGTATCTTTTCACAACAGGTATACACATGTTCAAATTCTATGAACTATGACACATGAGGGATCCGCGTCGTCCATATACCGCTCCTAGCCAGTCGGAATTCCACACACGTATCATACTAGAGCCAAGATTCATTTATCGAGTCATAATAATTTATACCACTACAACCAACCGAAATGGTCCCTAGATCTGGCTAGCATATCAATCACGGACTCCTTTCGAGCCATATCAACATCATCTCAGTATTGCCATCATCTCATAGTAATATCACTCCCTTTCATTTCCCGGACATTGGATCTACAACATTACCATATCACTCCACTTTCCATACACAGTAATAATGAGTGTATGAATACAACAGTATCAAGGCAAGTAATCATGATGTGTGAGATGCAATCAAATATAGGGGATGATTATCACATGCTTCAGAATTCAACAACATGTATTTCCAAGTAATCAGTCTTTTATAACAGAAGCATATGTGATGAGTAAACACAACAATATCAATCAATGGCAACAATCCCAAGTAATGGCGACAAGCCCACATAACAGCAATCGGAACCAGCCCTAAGGTTGATTTCCCAAATCACCCATCAAGACAGTTCAACACCGGTACCCACCCAAGTGCTCATCACAACCACTAAGGTGGGACCCCCAAACACGTTCAATACCCCTCAATATTTATAACAACTACGTACTTCTATTGAAATTTAGAAAGAATAAGCCATAGTCTACCTGAAATCGAGCATGTGCCACGAACCTCAATCATCGACATAGGCCTTAGCTTTTAAAAGCGCCTCATAATACTCCTGATCTAACACATAGATTATACATTAATAAGTAATTCTAATACAAATACAAGGACTTATTCCTTAAAAATAATTCAATAGATTCACCCCAAAATCGATCGCGGGTCCATGATAGCAAAATCAAAACTTTATTACTTTAAAAGCATGATAACATACTATAGAATCATATCCTTAAATTAATTTGAAAACTAATCCGTTTGGACCCTCAATTTCATGGTATGGCAAAAAGCCACAATTCAAACCCTAGATTTTTCTCCAATTTCCAAATATCAAATTAACTCATTTAAAACCAGCATTCCAATAATAGGTTACAATATTACAACAATATAATCACTAAACAATCCCCAAATCATGAATCATAAGTCTCCTATTAATCATGGAAACATATGTTACATTTTTTCCCAAATCAAGATTTATACTAAGATTTGAATACCCAATGATAATTAATAATGAAAAGGAATGGGAAAATCTTACCTCCAAGAAGAATAGTGATAGAAGGCACAAGATCCACTTTCTACCGAGCTCTAATCCCAAGGAATGGTTTGGGCATTAAATTATATTGTGAACAACAACGATTCTGCCTCAGTGGAATCGATACCGCCGAGTTGGATAGCACCGGCGAAAAATTCACCGCCGATGCAGCCCAACTTAAACTTCTGGATGGGCGCATGAGCGGAAACTATCCCCTAGAGGCAGAAATATCAAACACCACAAGGCCCGCCTCTGCAAGCCAACCTTCGCAGAGGCGGCCAGAGGGTCGTTGGTGCAGCACACCAGAAACCAACTACTAGGAAACTTAGTCAATTCTCTAACAAATATCTTAAACACTCCCAAGATCCTCGGATATAAGCAAAATAAGCTACCCCAAGGTAAAAGGTGCTACAACCTCGCTCGTGCACTCAGGTTTCTCATACAATCGAGTTAAGACATACTTTTTTACAAAATATCCAAACATTCAAATTTACAAAAAGAGTCATAAACTACATCTGATTATCTCGAGAAGCGAACCAATAACTCAACTAAGTCATAAATGACTCTCCGGAACTACCGGAAGCGACGAAACCCAAAAATGAACCTATATACCCGAAAGTCAACTTTAGGTCAAACTTATCCTTTCTAAAATCTTCATTTTGGATTTTTCTTTCAACAATCACATAAAGGTACCTCTGGATCCGTGCTATCCATCCCCGCGCGTCACCAACCCCACATAGAGTCTACGAGGATAATTTGGTCAAATAAGGGTCTTTAGCTAAAAACAATCAGACAGGTCGTTATATTTGATAAGGTGAATGCATCTAGGGCTTTCTACTTGCACAAGGAAATAACTACTTTGAGTCAGGGAACTAGTTCGGTGTCGACCTACTTCTCTAGGTTAAGAGAACTTTGGAGTGAATTTGAGGCTTTTATGCCTCCTCCATCATGTGTTTGTCCAGAATCTAAGGAGTATACATAGCACTTCCTTACAACAGAAGTTGTGGCAATTTCTTATGGAATTAAATGAATCATATTACTCCTACCAAACTTTAATCAAACTTATGCTATGATTATAAATATTGAAAGCCAGAGAATGAATGAAGGAATTTACTACACATTAGGCTTTTCTGATGCAATGATAGATCCTACAGCAATAACTATCATGGAGGTGATTCTACTAGTAATATCAAGGAGGTGATTCTACTAGTGGATATTAGGGAGGTGCTTCTACCTAAGGGAAATAGTTATGGCAAATCACATCTCTATTGTGATTTCTGTAATTGAAAGGTCCATCGTATTCCAAGTAAAAAAAGAAGGGTGGAGCATTTGCATCTTATAGCCTTGCTATCAATGTTGTTATCATAAAAGAAAATATTGGAGATTCACAGTTGCATGATCCATCTTCAGCTCTTTCACCATAACAATCTGGTACTACAATCCTTTTTTTTACTCTAAATCAATACAATCAAATTCTGTGCATGCTGATTAAAGGAAGGGAACATGAGATTGCAGTCAATAATGCAACTGCAACTTCATCTGATGTATCAGGTATTGTCACTACTTTTATGTCTATTAAGACTAATATCAATTGGATAATTAATACATGTGCTTCTAATTATATGGTTCATGGCTTAAATGATAGGTATTAAAATAAATCATATTTGTATAAATCACTCGATTCTCTATGAAAGGTAGAATTTCCACTTGATAGATGATTTTCTGTTTTTTATTTAAGTTATATTCTCTTCTTCTTCTTAGAGATTCTAAAGTAGCAAAAGGGTGAAGAAAAAGAGAAGAGATTAAGTGAAAATTGGTGAAGATATGTATAAAGGATTGATTTTGGCTCTACACCAAAAATTGAAAGCACTTTCCTGAGTCCTGATGATTGCCAAGATGAGTTATGGTAATTTGTCAAGATTCCTAAACAAAATACTGGCAATTGCTAGGAGTATTTATTTGATATCGGTCAGGACTTGCCTTAAAATTAAGTTATGATGATTTCTGGTCAATCCATATTTTTTTTTGCATTTGTTGCAGAAATTCTGGCGATCCGTCATCACTATAACGTGCTATATAGAAATTTACCATACACATTTTGCTTCAAAATTAATCGAAGATGACTTCAAATTTGATATACAATTTTCTAATAGCAATCCCATCACTTTTCAATAGTAAGATTCAACTTAAACCATAAAAATTAATAGACCTACTTTGTCTTAGAAAAAATCAAGCTCAGCTAAATCCAACAATGGTGTTTTCAATTTTCTCCAACCAAATCCAACAATAGACAGTATAAAGCTCATGGAATATTATCCACTCGATCAATTTCAACCACAAATAAGTAATGATAGGAGAAAAGATGAAAATAAGAAGTTCTGGCGGATGTCAAAAATTAAGAAAGCTATCCCATGTAAATTCTCGTAGAGCATCCACAAATCCAGCAAATCGAATGGTCCAACTTGTCAAGCACACTGTACAAATGTGCAAGCATTATCTCTTGAAAGATAGAATAATTTCCCTTAGCGATTCCTTTCATTATTCACAATATATATAGTTGTACAAATGTTGATTCCTAATACAATTAGAATCCTAAGTTACCTTAAATATACATCTATTTTAATTAAAAAATATACAGAGAATATTCGGAGAATCGGCCATCTCTCCTACATAATGATTATGACCCATTCGCTAATACTCCCCCTCAGACGGAGCGGGAGGAGGCCGAATGCTAAGGCTGGATCGGAAGTCGGTGAAGAGCTGTCGCGGTAGTCCCTTTGTGAAGATGTCTGCATACTGATAAGAGGAAGGCACGTGTAATATTTTGACCTGACCACGGGCAACCTTCTCTCGCACAAAGTGGATATTCATCTCAATATGCTTAGTCTGTTGATGTTGGACCGGATTATGAGACATATAGATGGCAGATATGTTGTCACAATAGACTATGGACGCCTTGCGGAGTGGACACTGGAGCTCCAAAAGAAGATTTCGGAGCCAACAGATCTCAGCAACTACATTAGCAACACCGCGATATTCTGCTTCAGCACTTGAACGGGATAGTGTGGCCTGCCTCTTGGCGGACCATGAGATAAGATTATCCCCAAGAAATACACAGTACCCTGAGGTGGAGCGACGTGTGTCTGGGCATCCTACCCAATCTGCATTCGTGTAGGCAAGTAGCTTGGTTGGGGCAGAGGGGTATAGGTGTAATCTAAAGTCTAGTGTGCCCTTAACGTATTTGATAATACGTTTGAGGGATGCAAAATGGGACTCTGGGAGATCGTGCATGAACAGACACACCTGTTGAACGGCATATGCAATATCAGGCCTAGTGAATGTAAGATACTGAAGAGCACCTGCTAGACTCCGATATAGAGTGGGATCAGAAACTGACGCACCGTCATTATCACGAAGCTTGGATTTGAAGTCCACCGGAGTTGGCATAATTTTACAATTTGCCATCTTGGCCCTGTACACTATCTCTTCTGCATACTTACGCTGACACAGGAACATAGTGGCTGCAGATCTGGTTACCGATATACCCAAAAAATAACTTAGCTTGCCCAAGTCAGTCATAGCAAATTCAGTTTTGAGTAGAGCAATGATTTCATTCTTCAAACCGTCAGATGAGGCAGTAAGAATAATGTCATTGACATATAATATCAAATATGCAGTGCTGCTACCTCGGTGAAAAGTGAAGAGAGAGTTATCACACCTGCTACATGCAAAACCAATCTGCAGAAGATATCTGGCAAAACGATCATACCAAGCGCGGGGTGCCTGTTTCAATCTATACAATGATTTTCTAAGACGACACACAAACTGCGGAGCTGCCGGATGAACAAAGACATGAGACTAATGCATGTACACAGTCTCTTTCAAATCCCCATGAAGAAAGGCATTCTTGATATCAAGCTGATGAATCATCCAATGCATGCCCATAGCAACACTGAGAACAGTCCGAATAGTGGCTGGTTTAACAACCGGACTGAATGTCTCACCACAATCAATACCCTCATTCTGTTTAGTGCCATTGGCAACTAGTCTTGCCTTATACCTCTCTAAGTCACCATTGTCTCTGAACTTGTGCCGAAATAGCCACATACACCGGATAACATTCACACCTTCGGGTCTAGGTACCAAATCCCAAGTGTTCTGCTTGGTTAAAACGTTAAATTCCTCGCACATGGCCGCATTCCAATTGGGGTCCAATTTTGCTAGTTTTGGTTTTTTGGAATGGGTGATAAGGTTTGTGTGGAGAGATTGAAGTGAACCTTGGGTTTAAAGATCCCGTGTTGTGTACGAGTATCCATGCGATGAGATGGCAGTGGCGGTGGGTCGGGGCTGACAGTTCTTTGGTCCATCGTTACAGACCCGGTTAGCGGCGATTCGGCTAAGTGGTTTACGGGTGTCTGCGGGACTGGTTGTTGGAGTGATGGGCAGCAGTGTCGCTGGTGGTGCAGGTGACTCGACTGGGGGTTGTAGGGTGAGCAGGGAGTTGTTGGGGTGGTGCCGGATAGTAGTGCCACTATCGGAACAGTGGGCTGCTGTTGGTATAGATTTTGGATAACCGGGGACAGACTTGGTTCATCGAGAAAGATGTAATCGGTGGTCTGAAATTTTTGGAGATTTGAAAAAGGAAAGGTTACCTCGTCAAAGGTGACGTGACGGGAGACGATGATTTTGCGAGTAGCAATGTCATAGCACAAGTAGCCCCGATGATTAGGAGATAGACCAAGGAAGACACATGGCAGAGTGCGAGGGGCAAGTTTGTGAGGTGCAGTGGAGGCCATGTTGGGGTAGCATAAGCATACAAAAATACGTAGGTGATCATATGAGGGTATCCTACGGTATAAGATTTCGGTAGGGGTCTTGTTTTAGAGTGTGCTAGTTGGTAAAATATTAAGAAGGGATTCTACCATTTTGACAGCATAGACCCAAAAAGGCGGTGATAGGCAGGAATGAAACAGAAGTGTGCGAACCATGTTATTGATAGTACGTATAATTCTTTCAGCCTTTCCGTTTTGGGAAGAAGTATAGGGACAAGAAAAATGGAAAACCATGCCTTGTTTAGAACAGAAAATGTGAAATGCCGAGTTATTAAATTCACGTCCATTATCACATTGGAATGATTTGATAGATTTTTCAAATTGTGTTTTAATGAATTTTTGAAACTCGAGGAATTTTGTAAAAACTTCATATTTGAATTTCAGTGGGTAAATTCAGACAAAATGTGAAAAATCATCCAAGAATACTAGATCGAATTTATGACCCAAAGAGCTAACAATCGGAGATGTTCACAAATCAGCATGAACAATATCAAAGGGAGAAAAAGTAACTGTTTGATGACATAAATGGAAGACGAGTATGTTTGCCTAGTGGACAAGAAAAATAGTGGTGGGCAATTTTTCCATTATTACATTGAATACGCTTAGAAGTCCTAAGAAAAGTAAAAACTGGGTCTCCGGGGTGTCCGAGTCTGTTGTGCCAAGTTGAGGGAGAGATCGCCGCAAGGGATAGAGGTGCTTGCGGTCTGACAACGGAAGATTGAGTGAATGGGTAGAGGTCTCCCACACTATTGCAGCGTGTAAGAATTTTCCCCGTATTGAGTTCCTTCACAGAAAAACCAAAAGGGTCAAATTCGACAGACACAGAATTATTGCTAGTGAATTTTCTAACGGAGATTAAATTTTTAATGATGTTAGATGTGTATAGGACGTGGTCTAGGGAGAAGGGTGGGTGTGGATGTTTGGTGTGTGTGTTACCGTAACCTTCAATTGGAATGCGATGACCATTGCCAACAGTAATAAATTGAGGACACTTTAACCGACGTAGTGGAAATAGGTTACCTGACGACCGGGTGAGGTGAGGTGAGGTATGGCTCCGGTGTCCATGTACCAATTGTCGTCGGGCTGTTGAAGGTTCACGGTGGTGTAGGCCTGGCCCAAATCAGTCGGGGCCAGGCTGCTGGGGTGGTGATGCTGCTGCTGGAATGCAACCAGGTGGGCTCGCACTGGGTGAGGCAAGGCCCAAGAGGCGGTCGACCAAAGGTCAGCTGAACTCGCCCTCTGATCGGGTATGGGCTTGCGTGCAAGGCCCGATTCTCTGGTTGGGCCACCCTGTCAGCCGCCTAGCCCATCGCCGCCGTTGTTCTTCTTTGTCGATCCCATCGCTGCGTTGGCCCTTGCAGTGGCCCTTGCCTTTGTTGTTGCGACCTCCGCCGCTCTGTTGCTGCTACTGCTGGACATGCGGTAGTGGCGGGGTGGTGTTGGTTGCCGGTTGTGCCATCCCGTCAACGGCTAACGCCTTTTGATTATGTTCCTCTTGTTTGGCACGTCGGGTTTCTTCCAACAATAATTGTGACCGTGTCTTGGTGAAACTTGGTAGTGGGTCGGCTTGCTGAATCATTGTTGCAAGTGTATCGTATTCACCTTTCGGTAAACCCGCAACTAATTGGAGTACCATCTTGGTTTCAGAAACAGAATTTCCGATGTTGGATAATTGGTCGGCTATGAGTTTCAGTTGTTTGCAATATTCGGACATGTTGTTGAAATTCTCGAGACACGTATTATTGAATTGCTCCTCCAAATACACTGCCCGAGTATTTTTATTGTCCTGAAAAAATTCTTCCAACAGCACCCAAAGGTCACGTGTCGTAGCACCTGTTTTCATGATGGTACACAACAAGTCTTTGGAGATTGTGTTGTATATCCATTGTTTGACGATGGCGTCAAGGCGACGCCATGTTGGTTCGGCAATATCGGTGGGACGAGGAACGGAGTCATCGATATGGTCGAGCACGTTGTATGCACAGGCATGAATAAAAAATAGTTCTGTCCACATGGAATATTGACAGTCTTCTTGGTCAAGAATTATAGGGATAGAATTCTTGATATTTGTAACGGCGAAAGCCGGGTGAAAAGAAGACGATGAACGTTGAGAAGAGTTGTCAAAAGTGCCAGTGGAGGAACCAGAATTTGTGGGGGAATACATGGTGGCTGTTTCGGCCGAGGGAAGGGAAACGAAAATTTTTTGTTTAAAAAAATTCTGGTTTCGGCCGATATAGAGAAGAGAAGGGAGAAGAGTGGCGTTTAGGTTTTAGGCTCTTGATATCATGAAAGATAGAATAATTTTCCTTAGCGATTCCTTTCATTATTCACAATATATATAGCTGTACAAAGGTTGATTCCTAATATGGTACGAATCCTAACTTACCTTATAAAGGTTGATTCCTAATACAATTAGAATCTTAAGTTACCTTAAATATACATCTATCATAATTACAAAATATAGAGAGAATATTCGCTAATATCTCTTGTACTAGGATGTATACATAATTTGGTTCGTAATTCAATATTCTAATTGCATGAAGATGCTTTTATGTTTGTACCAGTTCTAAATCATAAACAAAAAGATAAGCGTTGAAAAAGTACGCCTAAAAGACATGATTATGAGAATTTTTAACTAATAATTAGAGATGGGAAAGACGACTAACATGGTTAATGAAATCTAATTCAAGTGTTGCTTTTCAGTTTTGTTTATATATATTAATATTTTGGAAACAACTAATGATACGTCGAGTTAAACAATTATCTTCAAAGTTTTCTCTTGGAATTATCTTCACATTTAACTCTACCTTTGAGTCAAAACAAGTCCCTTAAAACTCATTTATGCCAAACTTTTGGTCCTCGCGTTTAAAGTCTTGATCTTCGATCAGATTACTTTTCCAGTAATTGCCCTAGTGTTCGTTCACATAAAATGTAGTTTATAAATCCTTAAATGTCTCATAAAAAATATATAGTATTTGCACATATATATTCTTAACAAAGAAAAGTTAAAATTGCTCAATTAAAAGAAAAATTCAACTAATACTCAGTAACATCGTGTTACTATAATATTACCGTTAGCGAAGTCAGCAATTTCACTAAAAATATTTTAAGGATATTCAAGATTTAATTTTCTATGTATAAAATGTGAGTACTATTTAACTTATATATATAGAGTATAATTTCTTTAACAATGGACGTTCATTTAACATACGTAACTATGCCCCTGCACATCATAAGAAAATCAAACTGATAAACTTAAAAAGGAAGAGAAAGATAATTACAAAGAAACGACCTAGGAATATTATATAGAATTGACAACTGTTTTATATTATAGAGAAGAAAACAAAAACTAAGAAGACAATGCTTAGCGGATGTTCCAACTTTATGTCCACTTTCAGACGGCCGGCTACAGCCCTTTCTTTGCATGCATGAATTGGCCCTTTCAAACAAAACAATTACTCCTACTAATTACTTTAATGCATACCCATATTTTCGAAGTAGCTGTTACACATAAATGAATTAAATAAGATAATTGAAAAAAATAAAAGGTAAAAAAAAACGATAAGATGTACTCCCTTCTTACGTTCCAATTTATGTGACACTGTTTGACTTGATACGGAATTCAAGAAAAAAAGAAATATTTTTAAAATGTGTGGTCCAAAACAAATCTTATATTAATATATGGCTTTAAGTCATTTCATAAAGTTGAATTGTTTCTAAATATAAAAAAAAAGACATTATTTTTAAGACAAACACAAAGAAAATGATGTCACAAAAATTGAGACATAGAGAGAATTATTAGGTACATCTCTCCTTTTATACGTTCTGTTTTTTTTTTCAAATGATATAACCCGTATGGACATAGACATGTCTAAACTATTGGCGATGGGTACTATCGCCCGGAGTGAATTTATAACTCAATTTATGGTGCACGTGAATTTATGATCTTCTTGTTAAATATTAGCGAATATTCTCCGAATATTCTCTGTATATTTTGTAATTATGATAGATGTATATTTAAGGTAACTTAGGATTCTAATTGTATTAGGAATCAACCTTTGTAAGGTAAGTTAGGATTCGTACCATATTAGGAATCAACCTTTGTACAGCTATATATATTGTGAATAATGAAAGGAATTCCCCAAGGGAAATTATTCTATCTTTCATTAAATTAGATATTTTATGTATATATTTTCATAAATATATTCAATATCATCTATTGGCATCTATGATTCAAAAATACGAAATGGTGCACTTGCTTAAATGATGATTTATTTATTTAGTAGAATATTGATCAATCTCACTTAATATTTTTTTTCTTTTTAATGGTGTACTCATGTTATAGAAACGTTTGATCCATCTCCGACTATCACACATACAATATTTGATTTGAACCGTATATATAGATAAAAAGAAAATAAAAAAAATAGTAAAACCGCGTATAAATAACAAAATCTGAATGCGCGAGGCAAATTTGGCAAGAGAATATACCTCGGACATCTTTTTTTTTAATAATAAAAAAACTCAGCAAATTCTCAACCTTGCAAAGGCAACAAAAAACGGTTGCTGTATCAATTATAATAGAAACCTCAAATCCCCCGCCAAGAAAAAACCAAAGGGTGAAACAAAACAGAGAGCCAATAATCAATCTTCCTCTCCATTTCTCTCTATCTTTTCTTTTTTCCTTTGAATTCAAATCAAAGGGAAAACAGAAAAATATCAATACCCCTTTAATCTTTCCTCTGTTTCCTTTTCCTCCAATTCTTTATTATAAAATTAAAAATGGGTTGTGGGGAATCAAAGCATGCAGTTGCAACAGAGAACGCCACAATTCCAAAGAGCAAAAGATCATTGAGTTCTAAATCCAACTCCACAAAGGGTGAAATTCAAGAAAATGGAGAATCTGGGGTTGCAGAAAATGTGAAAAAAAGTGATGAAAAAGTGGAGGTTATAGCCAAGGTGGAGGAGGTAATTGCACCCGAAATTGTGGCTAAGAAAGAAGAAGTTAAAGAAAGCTCGGAGAAGAAAGAAATGGTGGAATTGGAAAAAGCTAAAGAAACAGAAGAGGTTGTTGTTGTTGAAAAGAAAGAAGAAAAAGTTGTAGAAACTCAACCTGAAGAGAACAAGAATGAAACAACCCCTGCTGTTGCTATTGTAGAGAAGAAAGAATCAGTTGAAGAGAAAACTGGTTTGTGTATTTCTTTCATCATAGTTTTATGTTAAATGTTTAAAAAAAAATTGTTTCTTTTTTTGGTTGTGCTTCCTAAATTAAAAAAAGATCGTTTTAAATGGTTTCCAATAATTTGAAATTGCAAAACTTCGTATTTTTCAATGGGAAAAGGGTCATATTTGTGCTTCTACTATTAAAAAAGATTTAATATAATCTTTTTTTATGCTATCAGTCCATATATATTCATACTCTGTATAGCTCCCTATCAAATAGATAAATTTATTGTTAGTTTTGAATTATTACATCTAATTGATTGAAACAAAAATGGCTTAAATTTGTCTTCCCTCCATTAATCTCAATTCATTTTAGCCACACGGCATGTTCACGTTTTAATAAGCTATTTATCGAGATTTTGAAAATTTTATTTTCAAATTACCAATTGGAGAGGAGCTAGATTCCGTTTTGAGAGTAAAATAATTTTGTAATTCTTTTTCAACATGTGGTTTCTAAGATAAAAACAACAAGGGGAAGAATGGATTTTATGTTTCGATTACTATTTGAACTTTTTATCTCTAATTTTTTTTTTTCCTTATTGATGTTAATATGCATTTTTTTTTAACCCATAGAGGAGACCATTAAGCCAATTGAAGAAGAGAAGGAAGGCACAGATGTTGTCAAAACAGAAACAGCCAAAGATGCTGAGACAGAGGAAAGGCCAAAAGAGGTATCTAACTTGAAATGTAAAATCCTTTTATCGATCTTTACAGAATTGTGTTTGGTATTTGATTGACACATATTCCAACAAATGGGAGACAAGACGTCCCTTCATATTACTAGTACTTAGGAGCCTCTAGGAAGAATTAGTCATCGTATAAATTATAAAATCCAGCATTATTCGATACATTATTCTGTTGGCTGGGCAAGGAAATAATCCTTGAATAAATTTTAATATTGTTTGGTTGCTACTTTAATTTTTCTCATAAACTAATATGCAACTAATGTATGCATAAGTTATTCGGAAATTTATATAATTAGAATAGAATGCATTAGCCATACATGGATTAAACTAACCAAAAAGACCCTTATGACCTCCTAAACTAATTCTTGTAATACAGCAAACCAGGCATCTAACAACAAATAATTAATGCATTACAATCCAAATATTACTACTTCCTGCTTGCATAACAAATCACATAATAATTTATATTTGAACTAAATGACACCCTAGACATTATTATTATTAATCTTTAGTTCTAAAAAAAAATATCATCAAATCACTCTCCGATTTGTTAATATTATTATTAATTTTTACTATAATTTTGTTCATTAATTATTTTCACTCAATAACCAAACAGTGGAATTTTTTATGAAAAATATTTTTCATAGAAAATGACTTTCCTCTTACCAAGCATATGCTAATAAGATTTCTTCTTTCAAAGAGTCTTATTCCCATGTTCATAATGTTAGCAAACTGTCAATTTTTCTGAATTTTGCAGGAGAATACAGCTCAAACATCAGCTACAGGTTCCAAAACAGATTGAACTGCAGGCATGGGAACATCGAAGAGGGCTGTTTATTAGTTTAATTCTTGCTATTTAAAGCCTGCTGTAATCTCCAGCTTAAGTATACATATTTCTTCTGTTTTCAGATGACTCATATATTACTCGTTCTGCTTATATATGACCCATTTCATCAAAATCTACTTCTCTTTGATATTGTGATGGAAATTTCTTTAAATTGTTGTCAAACCTTGTGACTGCAAATGGTTGATCATTCCCATACTTTTTTTAAGTCTTTGATTTATGAATATAAGTTTTGCTCAGTTGGTGTTGACATTAATAAGAATCCCCACCAACCCCTTCATACAATGAAATATTCCCTTCAGCCCAATTTATATTATACTGGTATTCAACTTATGTATATTAGTGCTAGTGAAAGAACAAAAGTTTGTTTGATATAAGAAAAACATCGGATCAGCGTTTAAAATTTGACCATTTTAATGAATCTAATCTCTTGAATGGAAAGATGTATAAAGATGGCAAACATCATAAAACATCCCAAACAGAGAAAAAGAAAGTCATCAATTACTGCAGTAAAGTTGGAGTAAAAGAGGGATATCCCATCCCTTGCTTAGAGATTGTTATTTAATTTTTTTCTATTAATTGGTTCTAGTTCTGAAAAATACATGTAATATGTACACCAAGCTGTATCAACACTCTAATAGTATTCTCCCGTTCCTTAACCTAGAGAAAGAAATTAAATCTTACAGATTAGAATTCATTTTTTGCCATTGCCGAAAGCAAACAAAACAACTAGTATAGGAGATTCACATAAACCAACGGTCAGTGATTGGGAATTCAATTTTTATCATTTTCTAAGGAGCAGATAGCTACTTCTAAGAATTAACATAATATTAATCATATATGACAAATAATACTTAAATATCTTTTATTTACATGGATGAGATGTTAAAAAAGGGAACTATATACATGACGTCCTTCCGAGCAAAGGACATTACATAATTTGACTAGCTATACAATTTCCTAATTTAAGCCTTAAAGTGAGAAACTCTGCTTCAGCTCTCCCACATTTTAGAGAGCCAAGTGGTAATTTCAATGAATCTCTATAACGATCTGCCTTCCTCACTAGACTCCACATTCATTCTCAAAACAGAAGAAGATATATCTCTGGAGAAGATGACATTTCCGTCACTGTCTGCTCTGCGATACGCCTCTAGACCATTATCCATCACAATTCTGCATCCGGCTGATACATCACATGATAATTTTACACCGAAATATCTCAAATGATCCGTAATGCTGTTGCCACTCACCGACCTACATAGATTGGATCAAGTTAAAAAGAGGCCAACAGCTCTAGTAAAATTCAGCCAATTGTTTATTACGACGAAGATAATTAGAGGGGGTGGGGGTGCACCACCTTTAGGTGTCTCAGACATCTTTCTAATACAAAAATGTTCTTTCTGGATCCTAAATTACCAGCAAGTTTACAGATTGCTTCCATTACAACATGGTTCAGCAGGAAAATCACCACCTCTCTTACCAACGTCAGGTTCCATTTGAACTGCTACTCAATGTTCAACAAAGTGACTTGTCTCATATCAAATATCAGTGTTTTATGGTTCCACTTCCTTGTTCTTTTATCAACAAAAGAAAAGCGAGAGAGAGATTCTTTTTTTTGCATCATCACACTTTTGTACGGTTGTGTTTTACATACCTCTTACAGCTTCAAAACTTTCTTGTTAGAATTTAGTTTAATGTATTTTTCTTCTCTCTTCTTTTTCAAATTCGCTTCTTATTTGAAGAGTGAAAGTTGTATCCTGTATCAGCATTTTGGACATAATGCTTTATAAAGGGATCCAAGTGTACCCTCAACTGGTTATGATTGGCCATTAGCTTTTTTTCACTGTTTGGACTGTAGTTTAACTTAATCTAACCGGCATGAAAAGCAATTTGAAGAAATTCAGTGCATATATTTCTGCTGAGCAGATGAAAGAGAAACTTTACCTGCTGCAAGAAGGATCCTCCCCAGAATTATCGCAGACCTTTTCAACTGTATATACTAAACTTCCAAAGCCAAGATCATAAAGCCAGACCTGCAATTTCAAGATCTCACAGTCAATATATGCAACCACGAATCAAGACAGCAAGAGGCAGAGTAACTTGGATTTGTCTAAACATAGTTTGAATGGTCTCAATGAGAAAGACTATCACCATGAGTCTTTATTATATGTAACATATTAGTGCAGAAGTTACAGAAAAAATACAGTAATTGACGACCCTTCTTTTTAATAAATTCATTAACACCCATTTCAACGTATTCTAAAAGAGTGGGGGATAGCTGAACATAAAACCAATGGGACAAAAAGATATTACTCCTTCCCATCCCGTTTTCTATGACAACGTTTGAATGAAAGGACGGAAGAAAATAGAAAAATAGCTGCTGAAAGTTGGCTACAAACAACAACTATGCCTCAGTCTCCCAAACAAGTCAGGGTAATCCTCAGTGACCATGTTTCTCCGTGTAAATTTATCACAGGCTAACACTATAAACAACTATGCCTCAATATCAAACGATACAAAATAAAAATAAAAAGTATTAGAAGTTCTCTGTATTTGCTAAAGAATCTCTGAGATGCAGAAAAGGTTAATAGAGAAATATTCACAATTTCACATTAACGTGTAAATTTGAATAGCTAAATGAATTTAAATTCTTGAGATTTGCATTTATGAATTAGCCCACAACACTGAACTCAAGATATTCCATGTATAGAGAGATAGCTGCGTCATTCCTTACAACTTTCTATGCACTTCAAGACATCGTTAGACTTGTGCAGTTCAAAATCAAGCACTATAGGGTATTGAGTTGCGGAACTTGCCTCTCTAGGGAAATGACGATAAGTTTTGTGAGGGAAGTATTGATAGTAAGGGGGCAAATGAGGCACAATATCATGACCATTTGTAACACGAATTGTATTGGGGACCCGTTCTCTGTAGTAGGACACAAATGCAGCATTGCCAATTCGTGGTTGTCCAAATGTCATAACCGAAATATTCTGGCATCCAAAATGCACCTGGAATAAGAAGATAAACCCATTAACTGCAAGTTGGAGAATATTTCTTGTGCTATAGCCAATGGTCCACAAGACATGTAATTTTTCTTCTTTCATTGAGAAAAAAAACGCATGTATCCCTCGGTAAGGATATACAAGATCAGTGATATTTAAAACAAGATCTACTCTTTAAATGGAAAGTCAAAAACAATTTTTTGTAAAAATAGTGGCAAGTCTTTAGAGCATACGGTGAGATCCAGGCCACAGAAAGCAGCCATAGCCCCTCCCATTGAGTGCCCAGTCACTATAATTTGAATCTCTCCATACACCTCTTTCGCTCTTTTAACAGCATTTAGCACTCCGGGACGCAATGACGTGTTGTGGTAAGCAGAATAAAATCCATGATGCACCTGAAATAAGGCAGAGATGACTAATATGCCGAAAGAAGGTTAAAAACAAAATAGAAGCAGAAGAGGCTTAGTGTCATACACGCACCATTGCACCTTCCATTCCTGGATAAGATATATCATACTGCTTCCAGTATAGATCTTCAATCCAATTCTGTAGGCTGCAACCAAAAAAGTTCAAACTTGAACTTTATATCAAACATGTCGAATCACAGAGCCAGAGACCATATAGCTTCATTCCTATACAGTAATTTAGATAATGCATATTACACATCACAACCGTGAGCGGATTGATCAGAGGTTATTGGATTTTAAACTTGGTCACAGTGAACATCAACTTCTTTTTTACTCAATTATAATATTGTCCCAGACAGAAAGTAACAAAATTCTGATCCAAGCAGCTCCTGATTCACAAAAGTTATCAACCAACAATAATAATATGTGATGGCCAAGGCATTCAATCTCCTCAACAAAGTTTTGAAACCAAAATCACGACCAGTTATAGCATAACTATAAGTAGCCAAATACACAAGTACCTTGGTGCATAGAAAATTCTATAATGACCGAATCTTATTTTATCAGGGAAAATGTTTTGAAGCAAACGGTGGGTGGTTCACTTGTGATGAGACCCGAAGTGGAAGCCCAATGTCCAAGGTTGACATTTTCTTAATTCTACTAATAAAAAATGTCTCTAGAAATAAATAGAAAAATGCAGAAGAAACCTAGAAAATTGGGTGTCGTTTGGTTCATGTTTTACTTTTATGCAAACGGTTCACCAATTTATTTGGCTTTCCCTCGACATGCACACATGATGTGGTTTGCTAAAATGAGCATCAGCAACTAAATTATCCTTTCTTTTGATAAAGCTTCTGTTTTCTTACGTTTTTTTCCTTCAAGAAACAATCCTCACCTGAGGCATGACCTCAGGCACACCCTCAGGCACGCCAAAAGTTGCAGATCTCATAGGCGTTTCCACTTCCCCCTACCTGACTGCTAGAGGAAATTAGCCTTTGGTTGAAAGTAGATACTAAAAAAAATGCTACATGTCAAGATCATCAACTGAAATTTTTAAGCTTGTCAAACTAAAGCCAAATATCCAGTGGATAGTTAATTCTATCAATAGCATCCTTGCCTCTTTTGTTGCAACAAATTCAGCTGGAGAACAGTAGTTAGTAATACACCCACATTGGTGTATGAATCCACAACATTGTAAAAGGTGGTTTACATCTAGTTCTCGTTTTCAACATAACAAATCTGCGAGGAATATAATGGCCAACTTGCACCCAAACAGTTGGCCATCAAAGTACGTAGAAATACAACTCTCCTTTAATTTTACAACTAAACATGAGTTTATCACCTCAATCATGAAGCTCTTACTAACTTCCATTTGGTTCACAGGATTTAGAGAGTAGCATGACATTATTCCTTCAAGAGAATGGTTTTCCCACGAAGACATCCATTTTAACATAAATTGGACTATTTAACCACGAAACTACACATTTTGAATCCCCGTACATCAAATTTATTGCTGCACAACAATGATAATAAAGGAAGGGGCAGTGGACCAGTGGTAACCAAACCTGCTTTCCTGAGTGCCTCTGAATGCAATAACAATGGCATTAAGATCCTGTGCCACACCGACAAATGCCTGCAATAGGCATTGAGTATTAGATCACAAAGTAGGCACAGCTAATTAAGAGCAGGATTGATGTAATACACACCTGGAGGCATCGTTGCACATCAACAACGAGCTCTAGAATTTGAAATCCCTGATCAAGAAAAAATATATATATCATTCAAAATAACTTAATAATGAAGGCGTGAACAAGCCAATCATATATGAGAACTATGGCGTGATATTTATATGAAGCTTTTTTAACGTGAAGTGTGTTAGATGATGATCCATATAGATTACCTTAGTTAAATCATTACATCTTGAGCATGTCCAGGTAAATAATTCCGTCAAATCGGACACGTAGACCTGCAAATGAAAGAGAACTTTTTTGGCTATAGTAGTTGATATCAAATATAAGTCAACAACGTAAAGTAATTACTGCATTAAAGGAGCAGTCTGAATTAGCAAGTGTCATGCATTAACTGCAAATCAAAAGTGCAGAAAAACAAAGGACAAGAGTTCCAGAAATACAAAAGTTAAAACTACATAGAAAGCATTTAATGATATTTGTTAGAATAAGAATAGGATTTCATATATAGTATCCTACTAGAAAAAGGATTGTAATGCGATGTCTATAAATAGGGCTCAGTGTAATCATGTAGATACACAATTCAATAATAATATTTTCACTCATATTTTCTCACATGGTATCAGAGAGTTGGTGAGAAACAAACGGGGAAAGAAAATTAGGTCAAGACAGTCACCGTGCGTCAAATTCCCGCGACTTTTCTAGATCTGATTTGCGTATTTCCACTTTCCACCAGTGTGGTGCGAAAACCAACACCACCACGAAGTCCCCCACCCTCCGGCTACCAAACCCCAGCCAACCGTACTGGCAGAGGAATAGCCACGCGCGCTCACTCATCACCAGAAGTTGCGGAGGGCGAGTCAGATCCACTCGCCGGCGTGTGAGGTCCTCTCCGGTCACTTTTCCGGCAAATCGTTTTTTCTAGTGGGGTCGTGCCATCATTCCAACCCTAACCATATAATTATTTTATGATTTCAACCACTTTCCGATGGTCAGATCTAAAATTCCAGCGTCATCAATTTTCCTGCGAAGTTCACTACTTTTCCGATGACTTTCAGTTTTTCAACTGAGGTCGCCCAGCCTTCCCGAGTAGTCCTTGACAGTTTTTTGCAGATTTCAATAGCTGGATTAGGGTTTTGGCGCCACCAAGTCCCTTTTCCGGTGAAATCGGAGTTTTTCGGCGGAGTTGCAGCCCTGTTTCAACTTCTGGAATCGTGTTTTCATCACCCCAATGAGTCTCTTTTTAAGGCAGAAGAGGTCGTTTTGGAAGATCTTGACCTAAGTGTAGTTATTGTAATAGGCTTGGACATACTCGTGAAGTATGCAAATCTCAACCCAAGTATAGTTATTATAATAGGTTTGGACACACTCGTGAAGTATGTTATTCTTTGCATGGTCGACCATCCAAGAATGCTCATGTTGCTTAGACTGCCACTATAAATAATCAACGGGTTTATTTATCCAAAAAAATATATATATAATGAGTACCTTCAGTATCGAACAAGTAAGCAGACATCTCCACAAGTAGCCCCAATCGTACAATCTAATACCGTTGGATCGTAGGTTGTAGACTCTGGCGCTTCTAATCATATTTTTGGTGATAAATCACTTTTGTCGGATATTGATTATTCACCTTCCCTTCCCGCTATTACTTTAGCCAATGGGATCCAAACAAAAGCAAAAGGAGTTGAACAAGCTAAACCCATATCCTCTGTCACTCTAAATTGTGTTCTCTATGTCCTTGATTGTCCTTTTAATCTTGCATCAGTCAGTCATTTGACTCGTGCCTTATATTGTACCATACAATTATTTTATGATTCTTTTATTATGCAGGACCACAGTGCAGGACAGACGATTGGCGTAGGATATGAATCACAAGGCCTCTACTACCTTACCTCTACTCCTAATTCCTCCATAGCAGGTCTGGTTATTGAACCTCCAGACTTAATCCATAAAAGATTGGGACATCCGAATTTGTTCAAACTACAAAAGATGGTGCCTAGTTTGTCCAAATTAGATTGTGAGTCGTGTCAACTTGGAAAACACACTCGCACTACCTTTCCACGTAGTGTTGAGAGTCGTGCAGAGTCTATTTTTTAAATAGTTCATTCTGATATTTGGGGTCCTAGTAAAGTCAGTTCACCTTTAGGATTCCGTTATTTTGTTAGTTCTATTGACGATTTTTCTAGATGTAAGTGGCTATTCTTAATGAAAGATCGTTCTGAGTCATTCTCTATATTCAAGAGTTTTTGTGCTGAAATACAAAATCAATTTGGTGTTGCTATTCATGCTTTTTATAGTGGCAATGCCTTAGAATACAAATCCTCTCAATTTAAACAGTTTATGACTCATAAAGAAATTATTCATCAAACATCTTGTTGAGACTGCTCGCACTCTTCTCATTGAATCCTATGTTCCGTTGCGTTTTTTGGGCGATGTAGTCCTCACGTTTTGTCATTTAATTAATCGAATGCCCTCATCTTTTATTCAGAATCAGATTCCATATTCCATAGTATTATATCCTCAGTCATCTCTATACTTTCTTCCTCCTCGTGTTTTTGGGAACGCATATTTTGTGCATAACCTAGCTCCGGGGATAGATAAATTAGTCTCTCGCTCTTTTAAATGTGTCTTTCTTGGTTGTTCTCGGATTCAAAAGGGGTATTCTTGCTTCTCACATGATCTCCGTCGATATCTTATATCTGCCGATGTCATATTTTTTTAGTCTCAACCTTACTTTAGTTTTCCTTCTAATCATTCTGATATCTCTAAGATCTTACCTATACCTCAAGTTTTACATACACCGACCTTTGAAGAATCTACAGTTACTTCTACATCTCCGATCACAGTCCCACCACCTCTAACTTATCATCGTCGACTGCGTCCAGCATCAGACCCAACATCAGGTCCAGATGATTCAAGTCCTGGGTCAGACCCTGCACCTACTGCGGACTTGTCTCCTTCTGATCAACCGATTGCACTTCGAAAAGGTAAACGGTCCACTCGTAATACTAACCCACATTATACCCTTTTAAGTTATCATCGTCTATCATCATCCCATTATGCCTTTGTATCATCATTGTCAAATGTCCCCATTTCTAAGTCTACAGGTGAAACCATTTCTCATCCCGGATGGCGACATAGTATGATTGACGAGATGTCTGCTTTACACACGAGTGATACTTGGGAGCTTGTTCCTCTTCCTTTAAGTAAATCTATTGTTGGTTGTCATTGGGTTTATGAAGTCAAAGTTGGTCCGGACGGCCAAATTGATCGGCTTAAGGCTCGGGCTCGCCTTGTTGCAAAAGGGTATACACAGATATTTGGGCTTGATTACAATGCTACTTCCTCTCCCGTGGCTAAAATAACATCTATCCGTCTTTTTCCATCCATGGCTGATGTCGGCCATTGACCTATTTATTAGTTGGACATTAAGAATGTTTTTTTCATAGTAATCTTGAGAAGGAAGTTTATATGGAGCAACCACCTAATTTTGTTGCTCAAGGGAGTTTAATCTGGTGTGTCGATTGCGTCGGTCACTTTATGGTCTAAAACAGTCTCCTCGATCCTGGTTTGGTAAATTCAGCACAGTAATAGGAGTTTGGCATGACTCAAAGTGAAGCAGATCATTCTGTGTTTTATCGACATTCTGCTTGAGCTTGGTTTGGTAAATTCAGCCCAGTAATTCAAGAGTTTGGCATGACTCGTAATGAAGCAGATCATTTTGTGTTTTATCGACATTTTGCTCCAGATTTGAGTATTTATTTGGTGATTTATGTTGACGATATTGTTATAACTGGCAATAATCAAGATGGTATTACTAATTTAAAACATCTCTTTCAGCATTTCCAGACTAAAGATCTCGGCAGACTGAAGTATTTTCTAGGTATTGAGGTTGCCCAATCCACGTCAGGTATTGTTATTTCGCAACGCAAGTATGCCTTAGACATTCTTGAGGAGACAATAATGATGGGAGGTAGACCCATTGATACTCTTATGGATCCAAATGCTAAACTCTTGCCAGGACAGGAAGAGTCACTCAGTGATCCTGGAAGATATAAGCGGTTGGTTGGTAAGTTAAATTATCTCACAGTGACTAGACCTGACATTTCGTTTCCTGTGAATATTGTAGGTCAGTTTATGAATTCTCTTTGTGATAGTCATTGGGATACAATTGTCCGCATTCTGCGATATATTAAGTCATCTCTAGGTAAAGGACTGTTTTTTGAAGACTGATGCCATGAGCAGATCGTTGGATATACAGACCCTCTGATACACGTTCTACATTCGGATATTGTGTGTTAATAGGAGGTAATTTAGTGTCTTGAAAGAGTAAGAAACAGAGTGTCGTTGCTCGATATAATGCTGAATCAGAATATCGAGCAATGGTTGTAGCAACTTGTGAGCTAGTTTGATTAAGCAGTTGCTCAGAGAACTAAAATTTAGAGAAATAAGTCAAATGAAACTTGTGTGTGATAACAAAGCGGCTCTTCATATAGCATCAAATCCGGTATTTCATGGGAGGACTAAGCACATTGAGATTGACTGTCACTTCATCAGAAAAAATATTATCTCCAGTTGTGAAGTCGAGCGATCAGCTTACATATATCTTCACCAAGTCTCTCACTGGTCCTCGTATTAATTACATCTGTAACAAGCTCGGTACATATGACTTGTATGCACCAGCTTGAGGGGAGTGTTAGAATAAAAATAGGATTTCATATATAGTATCCCACTAGGAAAAGAATTGTAATGTAGTGTCTATAAATAGGGCTCAGTATAATCATGTAGACACACAATTCAATAATAATATTTACTCTCATATTTCTCACAATATTAATAAAAACTTAATACAATTGTATTTTCAACCCAAGTGATGAAGCCTCCAGGGTTCTAGATACAGAGCTTTTACACTGTCCTAAGGGAATATGGCCAACTTTGTGGCCCCGAAACTACAACAGATCCAGATAGAATTTGGAACAAAATCTTAACAAGGTAAGGAAGTGTTCAGAATTTACTGCTGAAGCATATTCCACTAATATGGTGGCAAGGGTGTGATTGTAGATAGCTGTATGATGCTTGTTCTTGACCTTCACTTTGAGTTCTGCAGCCAAAATAATTGTAAGCTATCTAGAAATTTTGTTAACAGTAGTCAACCAAGTCCATGATCAGTTTATGGTGACAATCATAAACAGCACGGTGTAAACAGAAAATAACTTCAAAACATATAGAAGTAAAATAACTCTTAGAATAACTTGGTGACAAAGTCTTGATCAGTTTGCACTAAGCAGAGACTAAGTTCCAATGTCTACACATACAGCAGACCTATCAGTGTTTGGACAATCGTCTCTAACAGCTCCATCACGCCTACCTCAATCGCTTTTTTCCACTCCCTCTATTTCAAAAGCGTCCTAGTTTGGCTTTGCACAGTTTGTTTTCTTAGGATACTGTAGAAAAATAGTTGGATAAAGAAAGTTAAAAGTGTTCGAGATATAAGCATTTCAATGTAAAACTATTTGACACATGTTGTTTGTTCAAAGCTTTTTGAGTGAAGTTCGTTAAGACACCTTTCAATGGGAAAATCAACTTCCACTCACAAAACTTCAAAGGAAAAAGAAACAAAAAGCTACAACTATCCGAACACTTTTTTCTCTTGCACAAATAAAAGAAAGTGGATATTGTTTTGCATGGAAATAAAAAGACGAACATTTAATTGAAAATAGAGGGAGTGAGACCTTTTCTAATAAGTTATATCAGAGTTATCTCCATAAGTGAGCACCCAACGCCTACTATCATCTATCAGCTGTTCAAGAATCACTAAGCACCTGAAGCTGAATATACAAAATCCTAAGCTTGACTAAACTCAAAAGCGGAATTATGCTACTGCACAATGAAAGCCGACATATCTTTTTTCATGCACGATTACATAAAGTTGGATTGCAACACCAGTCCAATAAAACATAATACACTTATCAACTAAGAAAGTACAAAACAAAACAATAGTAAATTCATAATTATTGGACCTCTGCCAGTTAAAAATAATATTGAGCACCGAAAATAGCCACCTTCAATTGGATTGCAAAACCATCCAAGAAAACATACTATACTTAGCATAGAGCAAATTAAAATTCAAATCAATAGAAATAACTCATAGTTGAAACAGTCAATTAAGTATGGAAAATAACCACATTTAAGTAGTAAACCATCCAAGTAAACATGCTACACTGCGCACTTAGGAAACTAAAATTCAAGTCTTACGTAGTAGTAAATCATAATTATATCAAATCATGATTACCTCTACCAGTTGAAAACGCAATTAAGCATAGAAAAATAGCGACCTTTAACAAAGCTTTTCCATCCATACCCTGTATCACAATGTTCAAAACAAAACTTCAGCTAAAAAAATAACCTAAAAAAACGGAGCTAAATTAAAAATTCAAAGAGATAATGGTCAAAAACACACCTGAATTATCATTTTTTGCGAGATTCACACCCAAACTATGGTTATTCCTTTTTCCTACCTAACTATCTCTTTTTCGCAAGTTACCCCCCAAACTATCATTTGTTACCTTTTACTACCTGAAATATTACCATTTATATATTAAAACACAGCTAGTTAGGTAAATGGTGATAATTAAGTACGAAAAGAGAACAGTGATAGTTTAGTTCGGAAAAGGGAAGATTTGATAGTTGTGGTGAACTCGTGAAAAAGTGATAGTCGTGGTTTTTATCATTAACCGAAATTCAAAACCTCTTAAATAGAACACATACAAATCAGGACATAATTACATAAAATTCAAATAAACAACACTGGATTCACCTGGAAACTTCTAGATGCTCAACTGGTAGCTCCGTTAAAAATCTTTTTTTGCTTTTCCTTTTTGATTTCTTCTTTGTAATCACTGGCGACGGCGATGAATGCAGAATTTATGGTCCAAATTTTTGGCAGGAAAAAAAGGTGAATTTGGTTTGACTATAATTGCAATTGCTTGCGTTCAATGTGATATCGTAACTGCGGCGTTTATTTACAGGTCACCGTACCCGTACAAAGCCGCTTTATTTTCTTTTTGTTTTTCCCCTCCCACTTCAATTTTCTAATTTTATTTACAAGTCTGCAAATTGCAACCAACTGTATCTTTCATCATAACAAAAAATACATAAGTTTTCTTTATTTCACGTTTTTGTCTATGGGTCAATAATTTTATAATGTAATAGAGGAATATTGGCGTGATGACATATTTATGAGGATTTGCTTTTATCATTTTTCATAAGTCTTTGATTTTTACAATGAAAAAAACAAATCATACACATATTAAAATAACATCGCTGAAAGAAAAAACATTTCGTACCATACTTTTTTTAGTATCTCTATTTGAAAAGTTTTTTCTTAGACGTTCTATTCAATGTGTTTTAAAATCATCATCACGAGAATTTCTAGAAATTTTGGCAGGCTTTCAAATCATTAATTGCCTTGGTCATTAGTGAAAGTATGACTGTGTTTTATAGCGTGCATTCATTTTTTTTCTACATTATGTGTGTTTATATTATAAATTTTTCATTTTTTGGTTGGAATAAATATTTTAAACTAAATGTGGGGACTTTATATTACTTATCTATATCAATTTTTTTTAAAATTTTCATCCATTAAATTTATGATTTTATATTTATAAAAGAACATTAGCACAAATGACACTATTTCGGGGCATTCTTTAATTTTTGTCCCTCAAATTTGTGATCTTTAATATTTGTCCTTTAACATTTTTCTGGCGCGGTATAATTAGAATTTTGCAAGGCCGTTAGTATTTGGCTTCGCCATATGTGTCATAACACGCCATAAATTATGTCGGATAAGGCATAACTTTCAACACTAAACATAATATGAAGGCATAATTTCATATTTCAGTCGGCATAGTTAGCGTTTAACTTAGACATATGTATCATAACGTCCACATAAATTATATTGGATAAAGCATAATTTTCAACACTCAACATAATCTGAAAAAATGCTACAAAACTATGCCGCATAATTTAATTCCTACATAATTTATGCCGAGTGAGGCAAAATTTCAATTTCCGAAGATAAAAATATTACAGAAATTGTTCCTTGCAAAACAGACCTAGATATTTTCATAAAATAAGTACATGGACAAAAATTAAAGATCTGTACATTTGAAGGAAAATCCGCGCAAAAAATGCTTATTTTTTCGACCACGTACAAATAAACTAGTTTTGCATGTACAGTAAAACCTATATAAATTAATATTATTGGGATCATGATATTTTATTATTTTATTGAGATATTAATTAACCGATAAATTAATATTTATTAATTTAAAGAGAGTTTTGTAATTTATTGAAGTTAAATTTTGATTACATCAAAAAGTATTGTATCTTAGAAAAAATCGTGTATCATATTACGTAATTGAATTACATAGATTCATTGTACATAATATTAATGAAAACGAATAAATAATGTTCATTGTTTCTTAATAATTAAGTATTATTCATTGATGGTAGATAATTGTTCAGCACATCCAAGAAATATTGAAGGGTTACAGAATGTTGAGTTGTTCGTCTTGCCACCCAACATGACATCAAAAACTCAACCTTGTGATGCTGGAATAATAAGAGCTTTCAAGATGCACTATTGTAAGAGATTTTACCGTGGAATTTTAGAAGGCTACGAGTTGGGACAATATGATCCAGGTAAGATTAATGTTCTGGATGCTATCAATCATGCAGTCTCAGCTTGGACAATTAATGTTCAGCAAGAGACAATAGCAAATTATTTTTGACACTGCAAAATTCGTTTATGTGATGAAGTCTCAAGGATTTTAGATGAACCCACTTGTGAAAATGACATTCATGAACCCGAGGTCATGATTAATGATCTCGTCTATAGCAATAAAATGGATGTCAATAGCCTATTGGACTACCCGGGTGAAAATTATACATGTTCAGAAGTCTAGAGCTTGGAAGAAATTGTGGCTATTATCCTTGAAAATGATACAGATGATGAAGTTGGAGGCGATACAGTACCTTTGGAAGCAGTTACGCGTAAGGAAACACTTATCGCGTCTAGAACTCTTCACAATTTTTTGGTGCAATTTGAGAACACAACACCAGATTTTTTGGATGCAATAAGAAAAGTTAGAGATGAGCTCCAACTACACTTTAATTTTAAGAAAAAATAAACAACACTAGAATCATATTTCAGTAAATTGTCTTAGTTATGTTTGTATAAGTTTATATAATTATTAATTTATGATATTAATGAGACCCTATATTTACATAGGGATTTAAAAAAAAATATTATCTTATTATCTTATCAAAATTTGTTAATTTATTAATTGACCCAAGTCGAGAACGGAGAAAATATTATCTTAGAGAATTTATTAATTTACTGAGTATCAATTTATAGAGGCTTTACGGTATAGGTAAAATTTCCTTAATGATATGCAAAGGTAAATCCCAATCAGGGCTTGAGCACAACATAGGCCCAGGAAAGGTTGTCCTCAACCCAAATCAGGAGGTTTGGCCCAAACAAATAACCGACCCAGCCCAAAGGCGGGAAATCACATTTCACCGGTAAGTGGCGGGAAGGACACTTCACCAAAAAAATCAATACTAACAGGTACTTGTAAATTTGAGTGGCATTTCTTTTTTAACTTATCTAAAAAAAATATATCATATTTCTATATTTAAAATTAATTTAAATTTATAAAATGATTTATAGTTATACATATATTTAAAATTTATTTTGGATTATTAATTTTTTTTTTTTTTAAATTTTTTTATGTCAAATAAAATGGTGACACATAAATAAATAATTATTTTATTGGCTATAAATACCTAAGCGTAATAAACCGTTTCCGAGTCAGTCCATATAGTATAGTACTAATTCGTTCGTACATTACTTACCTTTCAGGTTTTTTTCCTCTTCATCAGTGAAACCCTCGACCTTGCGATTTTGAATTACAGCGATGGCTAGAAATTCGAGAGCGAAATCTTCGTCGGAGGAGCCATTATCGGACGGTTCCGAGGAGGAGCAAGTCAACAATCAAGTCAACGATGAGGAAGACGACGAGGAGCTTGAAGCCGTCGCTAGGTCCGTCGACGACTCGGAAGTAGAAGAAGACGATGGCGCTGCTGTTGATAGAGCTGACGGCGAAGACGATGATAATGAGGTTTGTTTATTGCCTGTCCTGTTTAGTTCTGGTGATTTTGTTTGCTTTCTAACTGCTATGGTAGATCCGAGTTTATATTTGAATCTTTTTTTTTGTTGGTAATTTTGTCGCATAAATGTGGAATAATGATGTGTTAATGAGTGGATATCCTAGCGTTTTAGTTTGGAGTGGTATTTTACGCCAAGTTTCAAACTGGTAGAAAGGAATGTGAGTAATAGAGTTGTTACTGGTGATCGCATTTTTCTAGCTCATTATTGCGAGTTAGTTCCCAGTACCAATGTGCTAATGAGTGGATACACGAAGTTCCAGGAGTTTTTGAAATAGCATAAAGGAATTTGAACATGAATTGGCCGTGAAAGAGAAGCTCCCTTTCCTGGTCAAAAGTATATTTTTCTGGCTCATTATGACGAATTGAAGCCCACTTTTCACCTAATTAGTGGACACTTGGGTTTTTAGTTTAGAGTTATTATTTCAAGTGAATTTCTGATGGCATAAAGGAAAAGGAAAGATTATTTTGCCACTGAAATAGAAGTCGACGTCCCTGATAGAACGCATAATTTTGATAGCCCATTAGCGTGAATTATTCAACGTGTAGTATTTGTGAAGCCAAAATGATGGCTACTTAGCTGATTCAATGTATTAATGAGCTTTACTGCAGTTGTTTTAATTTGTTTTGCTATGCTACCTGTAGGAAGATGCTGCAGCTAATGAGATCTCCAAGCGTGAAAAGGTGCGGTTAAAAGATATGCAGAGGCGTAAGAAGCAAAAGATACAGGAAATGTTGGATGCACAGAATGCTGCCATAGAAGCTGACATGGTATCTTACTTAGAGTAATTGCTGAGAGATTTTGGGTTCTCCTCTTTTCAGTTAGTTCCTTGTGAAGGTGTGCCTTATGGTAATAGTATCCTTGACAGAATAACAAGGGAAAGGGGCGTCTGAAGTATCTTTTGGAGCAGACAGAATTGTTTGCACATTTTGCGAAAGGTGATCAGTCTACTTCAGAAAAGAAAACAAAAGGAAGGTACGTGTAATGTTGTCTTCGTTGCTTTCCCCCAATATGCAGGGCCTTCAGTTTGAAAGCTCCCTTTCTAGTTTCGAATCATGCACTTTTTGGGTGTTAGTGGTGAGAAAATAGAATGAGCGAAAAGGTAGAATGAAAAACATTAACCTTTTTGAGTTTTATTTTTATGTTTATATTCCTCCTTTAACATAAAGGGTAATTTTCTTAACCTTTTGTAAGGGGAACTATGTGTAGGCATTCATTTTTGTTTGGTAGGTCTTGTTGGCAAATTGAAATCAACACATCCTAAATTTTAGTTGTTATTTGGTGGCTTGATAGGAACTATTCACTTTGTTCGGTTGGTTTTCAAATACCATCCTCTTCTTGAAATGGTGATAAGAGATTGTGGACTCAAGTGCAGGCAGGGCAGACGTACCTCCCTTAAATAATAGTTGTATATTGCTTATATTATAATTGAGTGCTATGAGCTGTTTTAGATGAACATGATTGGATTTCATCCCTTCTAGTTTTCGTTCCGATGTTATATGAAGAAGCTTGCTTCATTAATGTCATTCACTTCATTACTGGTATATATGAGGCAAGTGATTAATTTTTTTTCCAGGGGTCGTCATGCGTCAAAGATAACTGAAGAGGAAGAAGATGAAGAGTATCTCAAAGAAGAAGAGGGTGGGTTATCTGGGAGTACACGGCTACTGGCACAACCCTCTTGTAAGATCCCCCTTCCCTCTCTATTTTATTTTCTTGCTTTACATTACACATTTTAGTTCAAGTATATTTGCTCTATGAAGCCGCTACCGACTGTGGGAACTGTCTCAGAAAGGGTTAGATCAGACTTACCCTGAATTGTTAATCTCCTAGCTAATCAAATATGACCTTCCTGTCTAGAGATTTAAAATGCGTTGTTTATTGATCCCCTTTATCACCTTCTCTTTTACGATTTAACCATTTATATATCTAAATCCAACTCAACTTGAAAAATTATTATTTGAATAGTGCTTACAATACTAAATACTTATAAGAAAAGTGATTTCAATAATCTTTTGAGCAATTTTTTGTACAAGGCAAGATATTTTCGTCAAATTTACTTAAAATTTTTTGAGGTAAATTTTCTAGTCTTTTTGAATTCTCTACTAGTTGAGAAATTATTACGTCTTACCTTTTTTTTTTTAATAAGCCTTGCTCTTGCAAATCTTGTTATAGGTTAGTTAACAAAATTGCAAGGCCATTCCTATACAACAAACTAAAGCAACCTAGATGTTAGATAACACTAGCTTAGAACTTTGACACGGTCCTACTATATCATATGTAATGTACTTGGTTAAGGTCATAGAGGTGCATCCGTAGTTTAGTTTGGCCATTGAAGGCACTATATTTGTTTGAAAGTGATACTGTTAGGTTACGCGATGTGTGTGCATAGTTTCAATGAACTAAAGTCCCTTCTCTATGGTTGTACTCACAATTACTTTTTAAACTGTGTCGTCTTTACTTTTTATGAAGTTGTTTCTGAAATACATGAAGCTTAGGGAGAATGAGTCTTCTTAGGAACATTGAGTATAGAAAAATTCTCAAATGTAAAAGCACATAATTGCAAACCTAAAATAAATAAATAAATAAATTTTCTCCCTCTTGAATAGCTCAAGCTTTTAGCTGAGGTGGTTCACACCATTCAATATAGTATTGGAGCATGCAGGGGTTCATCCTGAATTTAATCTGCTGCCAGCCTGCCATCTATCCAAAAAAATTTCCGTGTTAGCCTAGAAAAAAGAATCAGGCCTACACAGAAAGGGTGTGTAGTATTTCCAGAGTAATTAAATAAATGTGTCCGCTCTGCAACCTTTCAAACTTTTAGATAATGTAGTTCACAAAATACGATCAGTATATTCTTTACTGAAGTTCTCCAATACTAACATTTTACTTGAAAGTGTAAAAACTGAATGCCTTGACCTTGTGGGTGCATTCTGGTGGAAAAACTCAAATTGAGTATTGGAAGTTTGAATTCTACTGTGATTAATAATGCTTCTATGTAAGACAAAATGTCACTGTTGATGCTCTCAGTTTCTCGTCTCTTTAAGGATGTAACAATTACACGTGCGTACTTGTCAGGTATTCAAGGAAAGATGAGGGATTATCAACTTGCTGGTTTGAACTGGATGATACGGCTATATGAGAATGGCATAAATGGAATACTTGCCGATGAAATGGTCAGTGTTTTCACATGAATTTTTTAAGACATCCCTTTTCATTTCTGTGCTTCGGGCTTTTGAGAGAAGCTTCTTTATTTAATTATTCCTGTATTTTCATAGGGTCTTGGTAAGACTTTGCAAACCATCTCTTTGCTGGGGTACCTGCATGAATTTAGAGGGATTACTGGTCCTCACATGGTTGTTGCTCCGAAATCCACACTTGGCAATTGGATGAATGAAATTAAACGTTTTTGTCCTATTATACGTGCTGTGAAGTTCCTTGGGAACCCTGAAGAAAGGGTAAGCGGATAAAGGATTCTCTTTCTTTCCCTTGTGTATATCTCTCATTGCTTCTCCTGACTATGCCAGCATTTTCCTTTTATAGAGACACATTCGGGAGGATTTACTAGTTGCTGGGAAGTTTGATGTGTGTGTCACAAGTTTTGAGATGGCTATCAAAGAGAAGTCTGCTTTACGACGCTTCAGTTGGCGTTACATCATCATTGATGAGGCTCATAGAATCAAGAATGAAAATTCTCTTCTTTCCAAAACGATGAGGCTCTATAACACTAATTATAGGCTGTTGATCACAGGGACGCCACTTCAGGTGAATATTTGTCTTCGGCAATTTCCTTTTTGTTTAGCAGATAGTCTTTTTATCTGAAAGCATACTTGACCTTCTCTTACAACCTACATCCCAATTTACGTGACCCTTTCCTGAGATGCATATTTACCTTGTCCCAAAATTCTATAATTGATACTGGATGATGTTAGCTTTTAAAATTTCAGATTCTTTATTCTATTAAACTCTCCCACATTACAGCTTCTTAAGCCTTTTCTCTTAATTTCATTACCAGTTTAACCTTATCTTTATTTTGTAACAGAGAAATGCTAGTTTTTATGTCTTATATTTGTTATGTTTTGGCATCTATAGTCTCATGACTGCTGTCAATTGATGTGTGGGGTTCTCTGCAAATTGCACAGAATAATCTTCATGAACTCTGGGCACTTCTGAACTTTTTGCTGCCAGAGATCTTTAGCTCGGCTGAGACATTTGATGAGTGGTTTCAAATATCTGGTGAGAGCGACCAGCAGGAGGTGGTTCAGCAGCTTCACAAGGTAAATTTGTCAGTAGTAGTTTGTATAATTAATAGTAACAGTTTCGGCTATGTCATAAGATAGTGTTCAGGTTAAAGGGACAAAGATAAGTCCAACTATATGCGGGGGAGCTTGCAGCAGACATGATTCCCACAATTTTTAAACTTTGACATCCCACTGAGAAAAATGTATCCACTGACTTCCCAATTTTGCTGCTTAATCAGGTCCTTCGCCCATTCCTTCTTAGGAGACTGAAGTCTGATGTTGAGAAAGGCCTGCCTCCAAAGAAGGAAACAATTCTTAAGGTTGGTATGTCCCAGATGCAGAAAAACTACTATAGAGCTCTGTTGCAGAAAGATCTTGAGGTTGTTAATTCTGGAGGAGAGCGCAAGCGTCTTCTTAATATAGCAATGCAGCTCCGAAAATGTTGTAATCATCCATATCTTTTCCAAGGAGCTGAGCCAGGACCTCCATATACAACTGGAGAGCATCTCATAGAAAATGCTGGTAGTGTTTTGACTTCTTTGAATGAATGGGAATTTCTTATCAATTTTGGTTGTAAGTTTTTCTTATAATGCATGTTCTCAATGCAGGCAAAATGGTTCTTCTAGATAAATTGCTTCCTAAGCTGAAGGAACGTGGCTCGAGGGTTTTAATATTTTCACAGGTTTTTTCCTCTTTTTGTTCTTGACCTTATGTCCTGCTATACCTTTTCTAATTAGCTAATGTACAGTTTTTTGGGCTGAATGCTTTATTTCAATATTGTTATTTAGATGACACGGCTACTGGACATCCTTGAAGACTACCTGATGTACCGAGGTCACCAGTATTGTCGGATTGATGGAAACACTGGTGGAGAAGATCGTGATGCTTCTATTGAAGCATTTAACAGACCAGGGAGTGAAAAATTTGCCTTCTTATTGTCAACCAGAGCTGGTGGTCTTGGTATCAATCTTGCTACAGCAGATATTGTAATTCTTTATGACAGTGATTGGTGAGGATCTTGTAATAAGTCTGGTTTTCATAATCTGGAGAATAAAATGATATCTGAGTCTCTTGGGTTTCCTGTCATCGTATTACAGGAATCCACAGGTTGACTTGCAGGCTCAGGACCGTGCCCATAGGATTGGACAGAAGAAGGAAGTTCAAGTATTTCGTTTCTGCACTGAGGTCTGTTCTCTTTTTAGATGTGTTACTACACTGAAAACATGCCACTCTGGTCTCTTGTATTGACAGTTGACACATTCTTTTTTTTTCATTTTTTTGTTGAGAAAGTTTCTTATATCAATTAATTCTTTTTTTTTCAGTGAGTTTCTTATTTCAATTAATTCTTTTTGTTGAGAAAGTTTCTTATTTCAATTAATTCCAACAGTATACAATTGAGGAGAAAGTGATTGAAAGGGCTTATAAGAAGCTGGCACTTGATGCATTGGTTATCCAGCAGGGACGGCTGGCTGAGCAAAAAGGTGAGTTTCATTTTTGTTTTATTGCATTGTCTTGATTATATTTTAAATATTAGTGTATACTGAATGTGATAATTGGTTCGGTTGATCATGCAGCTGTTAATAAGGATGAGCTGCTGCAGATGGTGCGGTTTGGTGCTGAAATGGTTTTCAGTTCCAAAGATAGCACTATTACAGATGAGGATATAGATAGAATCATTGCCAAAGGAGAAGAGGCAACAGCAGAACTTGATGCCAAGATGAAGAAGTTTACAGAAGATGCTATCAAATTTAAGATGGATGATAGTAGGCACTCTGCACCTCTTCCTTTTGACTTGTGGATTCTATATTTTGGCTCTATATACTTTGTTTTGCTCTTTTGCTGTGTAAAAAGATATGGTTTTAACTATAGAGTGAATACTTTTACAGCTGCGGATTTGTATGCATTTGATGACGAAAAGGTAAGTTAATTTTTTGTTTAGTTGTCTAACAATTCTTTATTTCACTTATTTGGTGTGTTTATCTTCCTTTTTCTGCTTTATGTTTGTTGATGAAGGACGAAAACAAGGCAGATTTCAAGAAAATTGCTAGTGACAATTGGATAGAACCTCCAAGAAGGGAGAGAAAGCGCAAGTATGATTTTTAAGTTGCTTAGTTCACCTCTAATATATTGAGAGTTCAATTTATCATCAATTTAATTGACTCTTCTTTGTGTCAGTTACTCGGAGTCTGAATATTTCAAGCAAACCATGCGACAAACTGGTCCTGCAAGACCTAAAGAGGCTAGGATTCCTAGGATGCCTCAGCTGTAAGTCAGCATTGTGACCATTCTAGATTTTGCTCCTCCCAGTTTTGTTGTGCCATAAGCAAACTGACTTCGCTGAGTTCAACTTTTCGCAAGTTGGTCTTTCTTTTGCCAAAATTCCGTGTATTGACATGTCTTACCATTCATAGGCACGACTTTCAGTTCTTTAATACCCAGAGGCTAAGTGAGCTGTACGAGAAGGAAGTGCGTTATCTCATGGTGGGTTATGCCCTGGGATGTTCCAGATTTCTTCTATTGGCGCCTTCATATGTGCTTTTTTGTTTTGTGTCTTAATTTTCTTATTAATTTTAGCAGGCTCACCAGAAAAGTCAATTAAAAGACAGTATAGAAGTGGAAGAGCCCGAAGGTATAATCTCTTTTTCCTTTTAAAGTAGTTCTCTTTTTATATTTTGAAAATTGGATATAGGGACACATCAGGATCTAATTTGTTTTATGAATGTGCTAACAATTGATGCATTGTAGATGTGGGAGAGCCTTTAACTGCTGAGGAGCAGGAAGAAAAGGAGAAACTATTGGAGGAGGTAATTAATAACTTGTCATGGGGTTTACATATAGCTTTTATATGTATCAAAATTTGACAATTTGTACATGTAGGGATTTTCGACATGGAGTAGGAGAGACTTCAATACTTTTATCAGGGCATGTGAGAAGTATGGTCGGAATGATATAAAAAGTATCGCTGCTGAAATGGAAGGAAAGACAGAGGAGGAGGTTGAAAGATACGCAAAAGTTTTCAAAGAAAGATACAAAGAGCTAAATGGTAAGTGGAAGTTAATTTGCAAATAAAGAGAAGAACTACTGTCTGCTCTCCAATCCAAATTGAACATCCAATTATTATATGATATAATTGTTATTACGAGAGGTAAATAACATTAAGTGTCAAGTTGGTAATCACATGGTGCACATGTTTCCTTTTTTGGGTCTAAGAAACTTCTTTCAAAATTGACTGTTACTTGTCAGTTAGATTAATGGAAATGGAAAAGAAGTGTACTGGAATGAGCAAACTAGATCCTATGCAACCGTAAACACTATTGTATTGGGTGGGAATTCCCTTTTAGGAGTTGCAACATTGGTTATTAAAGAAGAAGTATTACTTTTAACCCGGGAAGGGATTTTGTGCATGACATTCTTCCATTGTCTAGTGTATATGCTTGTTTTGTTTGAGAGGCTACGAGAGTGGGCCAGTCAAAAAGCAAAAAAAAAAAGTTCAATTTCCATGTCTTTTCTTTGTTGTAAAAAGCCACTATGATGCACAAGGTTCCTTTTCTTTGATTAGTAGTGTAAAATTTCATAATTGGTAAACTTGAACTATGCTAGTTCTACAAAATATGGTGTAACCAAAAGGTTCTTTCTTGAACTAGTTATGGTTCTCTTCTTCAGTATACACCTCACCATTTAGTTATTTATGTGATTGCTCTTGTAATACTCATGTTCTATGCAGTTTTCAACTTCCTAAGAGATTTGTATCACACTTCATCCATATTAAAAATATTTTGTTCTCCAGCTAATAGCACTATTTTAACTTTCACAGGGCTAAAGAATCTATTGAACTATTCAAAGTTATTTTTTTATGTAACTATTCACAGTTAAACCAGATGATGTTTTTGCAATTAAACATGCTTTTCAACTATTTTCTTCTATTACTAGTGTGAGGTAGAAGTCAAATTGGCATCATAATATATGTGCTCAGCCAAATGGTGTTTTATAAATTGAGATTGTGGTCTACCCGTCTCCACTAAATACCAGGTTTTTGCCTATGTTAGGGTTCAAACTCGTGACATGTGCCTAACTTATACATTATGTGTTGTGCCTTTAGCACTACACCAAAGCCCTGGGGCCATATGAGTTACTAGATCTTTCACACGATCTCATACTAATTGACATTGCAGAACTAGAAAAATATAAGTGGACAAATAAGTTCTTGATGTTCGGGCAGAAATATAGTTACCTCTTGTGGCTAATGTTTTTGCATTAGATTTGGGCATGCTCTTTTTGACATTTGAGCCTTTTATTCTAATGAATGGAGTGCTTGCAGATTATGATAGGATTATAAAGAACATTGAAAGAGGAGAGGCTAGAATTTCGCGAAAAGATGAGATCATGAAAGCAATCGGGAAGAAGTTGGACCGCTACAAGAATCCATGGTTGGAGTTGAAGATCCAGTATGGTCAGAACAAAGGAAAATTGTATAATGAGGAGTGTGATCGTTTCATGGTAAGCGGACTAAACTCTTGGGGCTTTAATCTATACTGTCCATCTTTCAAATTCATGTATATGATCTTTTTGTAGATGTGTATGGTTCACAAGCTCGGCTATGGAAACTGGGACGAGCTGAAGGCTGCATTCCGCACATCACATTTGTTTCGGTTTGATTGGTTTGTGAAGTCTCGGACCACTCAAGAACTTGCCAGAAGATGTGATACACTTATTCGTTTGGTGGAGAGGGAAAACCAAGAATTTGATGAGAGGGAGAGGCAGGCGCACAAAGAAAAGAAACTTGCAAAGGTATATACCCGGGACCCGTTTGTGCTTTTTGCAGCGTAAAAATACATTTGATGCTAAAAGCATTTTGTATTAACAGAACTCGACACCATCAAAGCGCACTTTGGCAAGACAGGCAGCAGCCGAAAGCCCCCCTACCTTAAAGAAGCGGAAGCAGTCATCAATGGATGATTTTGTGAGCTCGGTAAATATTTGTGCTATGATTGTGTCTATTTTGGTTTAGTTCCCACTTGTGACTTAATATTGTTCATGATTGTTTCCTCTTTTTACAGGGTAAGAGGAAGAAATGATGGTTTAATTTAGACAGCCTTTTCTTTTTGTGGTTAGATCCTCTGGTATTTTGTTTAACCAGGTTGGTCATCTGATACTCTAGCTGCAATGTTGAGGGCATCGGAATCCTGTCAGGTGCAGCGGAAAACCAATGTATGTGTTGGTCCATTGTACAAAATCAAAATAGAATTCCATTTAAGCTATATCACTATGACGTGACAGTAATATGTAACTAAGATCAACTTATCAATTCATTGTTTTTGCCTGCTCGCTACACTGCTCTCGTTTGGTGCGCACGCATTTTTCATTTGAAAAGATAAAGAACTTTACCCATTTGAAAATTAGGTACGTACAAGCAGATGACAAATGAACTCGTAGAACCACTGATATGGTTTAAAAGATGGCCTGGAAAAACTGAGCTTGATCAATTAACCAAGCTAACATAATTAGATTTTCTTTGCTTGCATTTCTCCTATTCGTTCATTTTATGAGTAGATAAGATTTCTTTGGTTAGTGACAAGAAAATGAAATGTAGGTGCAAAATATCTGAGTTCACAGCAGGTTCAACAGCGAAGAGCAACCACTATGCCAAACTGTTGCATAGGTCACCTCAGCAAGCCAACTTAATGCAATATATAATGAGGATGGTCCCAACAAAACTCTTCCGCTGTGCTAGTAAGAAATGTTGAACTCATTAACAAATCCTTCTAAAAGCAAGATTTTCAGTTTGAACCTCAAAGCTGCTAATCCAAAATATACAGCAGTTCATCTCATGAGACATGCTATGATACTCAAACCCCTTTTCTATAAAAGCCAAAACGTGAGACTCGAAATCCTTACAGATGGGAACTACAACTGAATACAAGGTGTAACAATGGAATTACAAGGGACATCCGAAACCATATCCACCAAGTTCCTCAACACACAGGATTAACATGTTGCCGCAATGCAGATACCATTTATCCCCCCAGCTCTAGCCCCACATTGCGCCATCAAGCTGCTTTCCTCTCATTTTAACAGTGTTTTCCTTCGACCACAACAGCTGAAACATCTAAGTTTACATTGAACAAGAATGAACAACCTTCAATGAGCAAACACAGAAAGTAGGAAAGAACTCTTACTTCCAAACTGGGCATGGAAAACCAAGAACCCACAATTATGCAATTGCAGTACCACCTGCTTGCATCATGACGACCAAAACCTATATTCCTAGAAATCCTTGCAACATAACTGTTGTGCAAATCAATCATTTATCCCATCAAAACTACTACCCCTTGCACTTGTCTTCTTTTTGTCTCTCCAGTTTTCGCCCCATACCTTTGCTTCAGCAACTGCACGTTCCCTGTCTAGATCCCGATTCCTTGGGGTTTCTCTAGTTCTACCTGCACTGACAGGACTGTTTTTTTGAGAATCAGGACGTTCTGATTCATCCAAACCCCACTTACGACTAGATCCACCACTAGTTGCAATTTTCCTCAACTCTATCCCAGTATTAAAATCCCTGGCGGAATCTCTTTTCCTGGAATCAGGAGAATTCCTCTGGATGGAAGGAGAACCATGGTGAGCACTGCAATGTTCATCAGGGCTATCTACTCCATCAACTGAGTGCAGTCTATCCTCCCTGCTCCTTGGAGTGGATGAACCAATACGGTTACTTTGTGCACCAGCTGCATTAGGGTCATAAGTTTGAGAGGCTAAATATGTTAAAGCTGTCACAACATCCCCTATTAAAGGTCTAGTAGATGCTTGTTCTTGCAAGCACATTGCTGCCACAGCCAGTGCTTGGTATAGTCCCCGCATTGGGTAACGCCCTTGCAATAGTGGATCTGCCATTTTCGGGAACTTCCTCCGATCCTTGAAAAGTGGTCGAGCCTGCAAACACATTTCTCAATGTATAGAAAAAAGGCAACAAGAATATTCTACCTTATGAAGGTAAATGAACTGAAGGAAAAACAGATCTTCCACACATCAAATGTCAAAGAAATCTAAGAAACAGAAGACACGCATTGTAATGACCAAATACAATGGCAGAGAGGAAGACATACCCAGGCAACAAGTTTATGCTCCCCATGAGACCGTGTGTTATCAATTGCTTTGCGGCCTGTAATCAATTCAAGGAAGACAACCCCAAAACTGTACACATCAGATTTCAATGTGAGTTGACCTGTCATTGCATATTCAGGAGCACAGTAGCCATATGTTCCCATCACACGCGTAGACACATGAGTCTTGTCACCAACAGGGCCCAGTTTAGCAAGCCCAAAATCTGATAATTTAGGGTGATATCCTTCATCAAGAAGTATGTTGGAAGATTTTAAGTCTCGATATATTACAGGAGGGTTGGCTTTGTCATGCAGATATTCTAAACCCTTTGCTGCACCAGCTGCAATCTTCATCCTTGTATTCCAGTCCAATGGTTCTTTATCAGGTGGAAGATCTGCAAAACATACTCCAAAGAGAGGGATTAGGTGCCACTGCATAATTTGCGTTGTTTCTGTTACAGGAGAGAAGTAGCAACACAAAACAAGACAACCAACATAACAAATTTGCTTCAACTTTAGACAATGGAAACTTTCATTTGATTGTACCAGAAATAATGCAGAGAGAAACTTATCATATGGAGGGAAGGAAGTTAATAGTTAAGAGCATTCTGTCACCATCTAGTGTTGCAGGTAAATTGGAAAGGTTCCAAAGGAACTTCCCATGTGATTTAGCAAATGGGAATAGGAAGTCCGAATTAGACAGTTGGAGGATGTTACAACTCCAAAGATTTTTTTTGGGGGGTGGGGTGGGGGGTTTCGTTGGGTGAAAGATCTCCAAATTTCCAACAAGGCCCTACTATGGACAACGATTATGGAGATTCAGGATTAAGGAGAAAGATCTATCGAGGTAAGTGATGGTGAAAAAGTAGAATTATAGAAGGCCGTGGAGGACTAAAAATATGACACTTTTGGCTGCAGATTCTAAAGAAAATTTTCTTGAGTAATGTCAGAGTCTATTACTACAATACTACGAATTTTTTTTGTTCTTTACAAGTATCACAAGCTAAGCAAAAAATTGTCCCATTTATATACTTACAGGGACTCTATGAGATCTATTAAAGATTCAATTTAGCTCCATCTAAAATATCCTTTTTACACCAAAAGCAGAAAGCAGGTAGGCAATTGAACTTGATTTTCTAAACGGAATTGACTTTGTCTTCAAAACATCTTCCATTCCTCTATCCACCATAGGCAAGCGTGGATGATATTCCACCATTTCTTTAATAACAATTATGCACCTCGACTAATTCTGCGGGGCACCTGCTTTCACCCACTACTGCAGGTATCAGGTAACTCTGTCCACCAAGGCTTGGAATAGATGAAAATAAATCACTTAGGCCTCATTTCTTTGCATTAAATTAAAGATATCTGAATGCACATATGAATGACTAAGATGTTGTCTCTAGATTTGAATACTGAATGATTAAGACTATTTGTTTTACAACATCTGTATGTGCATAGTTTATTTATTTTTAGACATAATAAATATATAATTCAAATAAAAATAATTAAATATTAGAAAATGCACAAATTAATAAAATAAAACCATTATTTGATAAAACAAATGAAACAAATATGTTCGCTAGTGATGGTGGAGATGGTTTGTAGTGATGGTGGTGATGATGCTTGGTGCTAGTGGCTAGTAATAGTGGTGGTAGATAGTTATGATGGTAGAGGTGATTGGTGTTGTAGAGACTGACGCGATGGTGGTGGTTGATAGTGGTGGTGGTGGAGGAAAAATGTGTGGTGTTGGTGGTAGTTGGCGGTAGTTGGCGGCAATGGTAGTTGTGATGGTGGAGGTGGTGGGTAGTAAGGATTGGCCCCAGTGGTAGTAGTGGCTGATAGTGGCAGCGGGTGTGGCGGCGGCAGTGACACAAGTTGTGGTGCAGTGAATATAATTATAATGATAGACGTGGTAGGTGTGGTAGCGACTGACAGTAGTGGTTGGTGGTTGTCAGTGGTAGTTGTGATGACAGAGGTAGTTAGCACACAAAACTACTATTTAATGATATTAAGACTTTGTTCAAGATCTTAATGGTTTAGACCAAATAAGTATTCAAATTTTAATGTAAACAAATGCACTTAATGACCTAAGGTCTTAACATTCAGATTCAAACCTCCTTACAGTGCAAACAAATGAGGCCTTAGTGTTTTTGCCTCTGCTAGGATTTGAAACCGAAACCTGATAGCTCTCAACAAATTTCATTGACCACTAGGCCACACCCTTGAATTTTTTCACCATTTGTTTTACCTCATTAGGTTTCCTTTCCGCGCAACATCTAAGGAGTTCACTGACATTCCTTGGCAGTCCATTTAAATTTAAGCCACCATGTTTAAGCATAACTGCCAAAGTTGATAAGTTATATTAAGAAAGGACGGGAAGACTTCATCGCCAACAAAACCTTTAGGAACGAGATAGAAGTAGAATAAGTTTTTGAAGTTACAGGTGGTGTGGAGAGAGAGTTTGAGACACATTCCCCAGTAGTCCTAGTAGGAGAGGATAGTACAACATATTTGGAGGTTACAAAAAGGGGAATTCATTGGGACGTAAAGGTCTGGAGGAACCTTTGGGACAGAGAAACAACTAATTCAAGGTCTAATTGAATTACTTCCCAAGCAAAGTACATCACATGTTAGTCAGGGCCTAAGGAGGTGGGAAAGAGAAAAAAAAGGGGGATGACTTGTTCTCAGAGAAGTCATGTTATTCTAAGCTCTTATTTAGGGAGGAGTCGTGTTTTCCACATTTATGCAGTTCGATTCACATGACACCAGCAAAAGTGTGCCTTTTCACTTGGTTGGTAAGGACGGAAACGATATTGACAACTGAGAATATGAGGAAAAGACAAATTATAATGTCTAGGTGAAGATGTGGACTACCTCATTTTACATTGTCCATTTGCAACTTGCTTCTGGAATGAGATCTTGAGATGGTTCAGAATGCAATTTGGCAATGCCCTTCACGGTGAAGGAAGTATTCTCCAACCGAAACTTAGAAAGACGAACAATTGAAAAGCCTGGGATGTTGCACCACTAGCACTCATGTGGTTTTTGTGGAAGGAAAGAAATACATGAGTGTTCAAGTTGGCCCCGACACCATCATCGTTAAAAAAAGGATTAGCCTTTCATTCCTAGTTTCTTTTCGGTACACCAATGCGGTACTAGTTTGTTTAGAAGATTGTTGTTCATAGATAATCAAATTAAATTGTAGATTCTATACTTTTTGGTAAATTCCTTGTATACAAGAGATTCTCCATTATCAATAAAACTGTTTACTTATTACTATAAATGCAGAGGTTCTAAGTGAAAGCATATTATCCACACTCTTACAAGTATATCTAGTGCATGGAGTATTTTTGTATTCCCCAACATCAAAGTGGTTGAAGTAGAGTTTATGCAGCATATAGCTCTTATTTGATTTATCCAGGAAACTGACCAAGACTATCCTGTTTGCTTACGTTAAGTTTAGGACTATAGCATATTGTGACATTATGAACTAAAAAGACATTGAATATTCAGATAAACACATCAAATGTTCAAATAAAAGTTGCTTGATACATTAAATATTGGTTCGTCTGTACATAAGTTGTAAATGTGCAAATTTGGAAAAGGACCTAGTCGGAAACCACAATGCTTCTTCCCCTGGTTTAAGGGAACTCAAATCATGATCTTTTTGGCTCAACTCTCTTGATGAGTGCACTTGGAAGACATCAATCTTCAAAAGCGCAATTCTATTATGTGGCTATATCGGATTTTAGCACCAAATGTTTGCAAAATCTATACAGTCTCCCACTAGTAAGAGATATATTTCTTAATCCTGTTTGCTAAGATGGACAAAAAGGAGAGGAGAAATGAGCAAAAGGTAGGCAAGTCTTGTCCCCTAGACATGCTAAATGCACACATTCATGTTAAGTATGCAAAGAACTTAAGTCAGAGAACTTAAGTCAGAGAACTTAGGAGAATAAGACAAATACTATTTCTATTCAAATTACTTCCAACTCACCAAATTACTCTCAATGCTCCCCGCCATTCCTTCACTACCATGACATGTTAGGTCTATTAATTATATATTTGGAAAATTATCGATTGATATTTTTATATAGAGAACAGTTTCATAAGACACAGTTACCCTTGCTAATTCAACAAAAATCTGACATCAAAAAGTTGACACATAAAAGTTAAATCACAAAAATTTAGGGTTTTCTCCTACTGATTTGGGCATTTAATGCTTCTTTCTGAATGGGGTGGGGCGGGAGGAGGTTTCTTAATCAATTACTCCTTTTATCTCTCAGTTATACAATCATCAACTCCAGCCAGCCCGTGTTCATCACATTCTTTCTCCATCTCTTGCACATATATGGTAGATCCATAGTCCTTGACCTCCAGCCCTAGCTTGCCTGAACTTCTTACTGCAACCTCAATCATATCCTTCGTATCCTTTTCATTATCACTGCTATTCCTAAGGTCTCAGACCATCGAGATATAAATAGAAGTGGTGTTAAAGACTTGCTAGTGGCAGTAGGCTGCCATCATTTGGCAGAGGTTTTGCTGAACATTTGCACTTTAGAGTTGCTTGGCTCTCTCACTATCGCCTAAACCTACAACATTGTGGAGATAACTATGCATGCTTTCTTTGGGTTCCTGAGTGAATTTCCAGCACCAGTAGCAGATGTATTATCAAGCATGAGTACCCAAAATGTTTCAGCGCAAATTGTGATAGCATTCGCTTGAACGAGTCCACACTAGAGCTGGGGAAGACGGGGGTCAAAGGTCGTTAAGGTCCCTTTATAGGTATTAGAAGGCAGAGTCAGGTCTTATATGTATCTGCTTATGTAAATTCAGTTTTTCAAATGGTTAACAGCATACCGGTTATCAAAATTTAACTTCTTAGAAAAATACCATATAGTTTATCAATTGTTCCTACTAACCACAACAACAGTGAAACGATCGTGGAATTCACTGTGTGTAGGATGATTTAGTTCAAATAACTTCAGAAATGAAATATCCTTCAATATGAGGGCAACACCGACAGGAACAACTATCTGCAAACCGAATACAATTACAATGATGAATACTATGCTGGTGCCAGCCATTGTCATGCTAATACCTGTTACTATAGCAGGCGCATCGTAAACAGAACTTCTAAGTTTATTTCATTAACTTGCATTATAATTTCCACCACAGCAAGAACAAGTTCTTCAACCAAAGGAGATTATTCCCTTCCCACATGAACTGGCATAGTCTAACCCATTCCAAGGCATCATGTATTCATTTGAACCCCCTCTGTGTTTAAACTTTTAGATAGGGAAATAGGAGCCTTGGTGGAAAAGTATGAGTTGTCTCACAAGTTCAACCTGTGGAAACAAGCTCTTGCAGTAATGCAAGGTAAGACTGCATATAATAGACGCAATGTAGACCGACCATTTCCTGGACCCCACGAATAGCGGGAGCTAATTCCATTTGGCTGCCCTTTTCTTATAGGGAGAAGGGGCAAGGTTCTAATCAATGAATAACTATTCATGATAAACCAAATTATAATTGCATTGTGCAAATCACTATATAAATTTCAGTAAATGGTCTAACCATGTAAATGATCCTCTAAAGAACCCAATGGCATAAACTCGTAAACAAGGAGGCGTTGGTCCCCATCTGCACAATAACCAATCAGGTTGACGAGATTTGGATGATGTAGTAGGCTAAGCATCAGAACCTCCACCAAAAACTCCCTATTCCCTTGAAGACCATTGCGGTCAAGCTGTTTAACAGCAACCACCTGCAAAGAGACCATTCCGACACAACCAAGAGTGAAATTGCAAGTCAGTGTGCAATTGAAGGTTTTGACATTTAAATTTTTCTTTCCTATGCTAACATATTTTTCTCTAAATAGTTTTCCTATGCTAACATTTGCTAACCTAACATAGAGGTGCCTGATGATTTCCTTCTGCATTACAGAATTACATATTGTTATAAAGGAGCACCTACCTGTCCGGTGCTTTCCAGTCGACCTTTGTAAACACGTCCAAACCCACCTTCACCAAGCAAACACTCTGGCCTAAAGTTCTTTGTTGCAGCAGCAAGCTCACGAAATGTGAATGTCTGCGCAGCAATATGTGCTGTCGGTCCATCTTTTTTAATGGCTGGATCTTTCTTAGGATCAGGACTTCCACGAACCTTTGATTTATCTGTATATAAGAATAAAAAAATATGGCCATTACCAATAAAAAAGAAAAAGAAACAAGCATAGAGAATTTGTATTAATAGCATTCAAGCCACCGAGCTTTCAGGCTCTGCTATGTTATGAGAATCCAAATTATCAAATACATTCATCGGAATATGCAAAGTCCTTTTGAAATTCATGTTCACAGCAATTTAATAGACAAATTAGCAGCCTGTTCAGTTAGTATATGTATTCCTTATTGTTGATAGGAGGTAGCCCGTAGAGAGTTTGCCATACGATGGTTTAAGATTGAACTTCTTCTCCACCCAATTAGTAATTCAAGAGTTCTCCAAGTTAAAACTCCTTGTTAACACATGTTTCATTTTCATCTACTTGAAAGCCCTCTAACCCCCCCCCCCCCCCCCAATCACCCAAAATGGGAGCAAAAATGACTCCTTTTCCAGTCGAATGTGCTTATTAGATTCTGTAGCATACAGATATTTCTGACCAATTCAAACAATTTAATAGAGCAAACGAATTTTTAAACAATTAGAACAAGTAACAGATCTCCCAAATGTACATCAGCATTACTAAAGAATAAACAAGAAAAAGCCATATAAAAAAAACAACCAAATTCATCACAAAGAGCCAGTCAAATCTGTAACAACCCTTGCGAAAATACCACACACACCATCACTAAAACTCAGATCAAGTCTATAACACTCAAATAAGACTAAAAAACTAAATTCAACATAACCAAAGCAAACAAAACAAAAAATTACAAAATCAAGAAACATAATTTGAGACAAAGAAAGCAAAATACAGTACACACCTGAATTAACTTTGCTCAAATGGATAGATTGAGTAGCAGAACCGTCCTTAGAAGAATCTTTTTTTACCACTTCTTTTACACCTTTTTCCTTGTTTGATGATCGAAAGCAAGGAAAACACCCACCCATATCAAGTCCAACACAAATCAAACAAACACACTTCACTAAATTCAATATATAATCAAAATTTCAACTTTTTCCTTCACCATATGATGTTTTCAAGAAACCCCATTTCATAAAAATTCCAACTTTACCCCATCCATGAGCCACTCATCAGTGACCCAAAAGAGTTCAAGAACAAAGATCAACAACTACCCATTAGTAGATCAACAAATCGAAGAAAAAAACTGATGGTTAAAAAAAAAAAAGCAGAAACAAAGGCTGAATGTTTTGGTTTTATTATAAAAATTGGATTTTATTATGGTTTATATATATGTGTGTGTGTAAATATATAAGGAAATAGAAATAATTTTTAGTGAGGGGTTACGGTAAAAACAAACAAAATTGGGATAAGAAAATATTTAGAGTTGATTAGGTGAATCTTTTATCTTTGTTTAACATGATCTTCTTGAAATTGTTATCCTATTCACCCAAAGGGCACAAAGAGGATAATGGATGAAATTTAGGGGTAAAAGTGAATATAAATTACTTATTTTTATTTTTATGTAGAGGGTTAACTGCTTTTGTTAGGTAAGTAAAGTTGACGTAACTTTTGAAAATACTTTATTTAATATTGATGTTTTTTGGTCTTTGTTGCCGTTGTATTTTTTTTTTTGTAAATGTTGCCGTTGTATTTACTACTCCGTATTTACTATACTTTCTTTCCTCTTTTATCTACCAAATTCTGTGCATGTTCCTTTAAAGATAATTAAAAATAAAAAAAATTACATAAAGACCTAAATTAGTCCCTAATTTTTAAAAGGACAACTTAATTTTTGGGGTCTTATACCCTCCTAAGCTTGTTCAAAGTTGTATTAATATCACTTTTATCCCCATGCGGTATGAACATTGTCTACAACGTTATTTATTTCATTATATATATATATATATATATATATATATATATAATGCCTTCTATGTTTAAAGAAGACTTAGCTCCACGGAGTAGCAGGGAAAGAGTTGATAATCTTATTAGGTCCTTGTGACTCATCACTTATTGTTTTGAGCAGATCCTTCTACTGGTGTTTTCATGCATTTCCATTGATCTTCATTCAAGGCGTGTTTCAGATACTGTTGAGGTGAGCCAACCAAAATCTCGTTGTGATGGCTATTATACTTATTTTCTGTCTTCAGTATTTCAAGTTGTGTCTATTGAGATTATATAATTGTAATCATATTCTAGTCTAATTGTAATAATTTTAAAATATTTATATTACAATTATAATTAAGTTAAATAGGATTTGAAGTCCTATTAAAATAGAATTACCTTATTAGACCTGGTTAGAGAATGACTTACCTCTATATAAGGAGATCATTATGATAAATGAAAAGCAGAAAGAATTCTCCCATTATTCTTGTCTCTCTAAATTCTCGTCATTGTCTCAGTTTTAACATGATATCAGAGACACGTTATAAAGAATACAAAAATCCTAAAATAATGGCATTTCTTTACCGTCATCGCTGCTGAAGAAAACAAAATCCAAAGAAAAACAATCCCTCCTTACGATATTATGTCGAATGATAACCCTGAAATTGTGGTGACACAAGTCCAATTGAAGGAAGAAAATTATGAAAAATGGGCTAGATCCAGGAAGACAGCGCTAAGAGCAAGAAAGAAGTTCGACTTCACCGACGGTACAATGAAGAAGCTGGATGAAGAGTACAATACTCCATAAATTCAGATTAGGTGTGGATGTGTTAAATGAGTATTAGTGTGACATTTAGAAATGTGAAGTGCTATCAGGATGAGTTTGAGTAGAAACAGTTGTTTTGAAATCAAGACGAGTAGTGAGGTGTTTGAGATTTGACGGAACTGGCTAAGTTTACGGTATGTCTGCCTTCCATCCCGATTTCATGAAAATTCGTTGAGAATTGGAGAAAATTCAAAACATGAAAGTGGGAGATCTTTGCAATACCTTTCTAATAATATACGGTAGAGCTCAAACGGAGATCTGTACTAGGAGTTATGACCATTATACTGAGACATTGTCAGTACCGTTGAAAAATATAAAATTTTGACTAAGTGTGAAATGGACAGGGGAGCTCGCTAAGCAAAGCCCAGAGCGAGACAACACCTTATTATAGACCTCACCTAGCGGGGTGGGGTGTCCAAAATAATTTTTTTTTCAAAAATTCATCTAAGTGTAAAACGGATGGGGCAGTTCGCTAAGTGAAGCCCAGGGCGAGACAACACCTCGCTATGGACCTCGCTCAGCGAGGTGGGGCATTCAAATGGCGTGCCCTATAAATATAACACTTAGTCTGAAAAATTATTCACCAACTTGTTCAACCTCATAGAAAAACCTCTTAAGAGCGTTTTTCTCTCCTCTCGACCTCCCACAACAAGGTAAATTTATTCCTAACGTTTACTTCGTAATTCTAGCATTAAATCATGATTAGTAACACAATTCCTTAGTAATTCTAGCATTAACTTCACGGTGCAGGTAATGATTTTCAGGACGACGCATCTGCACGCTAGGATTTCTAGTATTAAGTATTAACTGAGTTGGTGAGCCTAGTCTTTCGGGGCCTTATTATTTATTTTGCAGTCTTTATAGTTTATTACAGACAATAAGTTATGTGGGGGGCCTTGTCCCAGCAACAATCAGTTACAGTACTTTATTAGAGACTTCATAGATTATGTTAGCATTCAAACAGAGTCACATGTTTTATGTTAGCTTGTTGACTATAATATTTATCTTTCAGACTTTGTTCAGTATCCACACTTTCAGTTATTTACTCAGTCAGACCTTAGTAGATCAGCATGAGTTAAGTATATTTTTCTCTTTCAGTATGTTTTGATATTACATGTTGACTCAGGAAACCAATTGGTTCGCTCGGTCACATGCCGTTAGACACAGAGTGTCGTGTAACGCCCAAGCCATGGTTCGGAGCGTGACAAAGAGTCGCCAGACTTTTAAAGATTGGTGGATTATAAATGCATTATTAGTATTGTGAATTTGCAACACCATAGAACCAACACTTCTGCTCAACGATTTTGTAACACCTCGTACTTTCGGGCGATGGGTTGAACATCTAGACGTATGTAAGTAGACCCGAGCCTTGTAGGATTTGTATCATATTCATGTATGCAAATAGATAGTTTAGTATATAAAAGTATGCGGTTCCGAAATAATTTAAGATTTTAAAAGTGCGACGACGATGATCGGAAATATTGTTTTCATCTAAGCCAACAGAGGCTATAGACTAGTGTTATATTACATGAACATCATAATGAGTATATGAAGTGTGTTAAAGATGATTATTATTTAAGTGAAGTGAGATCAAGAAATTAATTATATGTGTAACTGGCTAAATGTGAAGTGTAGTGGGGATTAATGAATAAGTGGATAAGTGTTAATAGAACACCTCCACGTAGGCCATAAAGAAAGGTGTATAGTGACTAAGCATTTAATATGCTGGTGGTGTCATTCTCATATCACTTGGACTAAAGAAGTGGCAATAATCAATTTCACATAGTAGAATAATTTGATCGAAGACATCGATATATTGATGTACACTTTATCTTGGATAAAAAAAATTGCCTTTGAGTAGGAAAAAAGGGAGAACATAGAAGCAATAGCTTTAACCTTGGGATTCATATGTTCACTTTGGAATTCTTGTGAAGATCAAGAAAACGTTCCAGCAACATTCGGTTCACTTCGAGGATAATTCTCTTCGATTGTACTTCTAGTTCAAGAACTTAATCGAGGTATGTGAAGGTAAAACCTTCCTTCTTTTGGCATGTTCTAAGTACGAAACATAAACGTGATATTATCCTATAAATGATTCTACTCTTAGTAGTTAAAGATGTTTATGTTATTCATTCCTATTTTTTCAAAGCATGTCTAAATATGTTCCTAAATCCCTATTGAGGTATATGAGAAAGATGTTAATATTCATAAAGTTAATCGGAGGTGAAGCGACATTACGTCATTCCGATAAACTCAGAGTGTCTTAGTGTCATTAATGCATTATATTCATGTATATACCTTGACCTCAAAGGCATTATATATGCTACTATATGTATGCATTATATATGTATGAGGAGGTAAAATGAAAGGCGTTATATACGCACCACCACCTGCAGCTGGTATATAATGATGATTATACTCACAGAGGACTATATGATATGATGGGATGCCCACATAGGCTTGATGGCGTTATATACGCATATATATATGTATAACCGCATTGTGCATGACACTTAGGCCTATTATGGCCTTCATAGGCAATCCGGTACATGTTGATTCTCTCTCACCTCATGTTACTTTCATGTCTCTATGCTTGACATACTCGATACATCATTCGTACTGACGTCTCTTTTGTCGGGGATACTGCATTTCATGCCTGCAGGCTCAGGTAGACAAGACGACGGTCCGCACTAGTAGTTTATTGGCTAAGCGGATATTGGAGCACTCCACTTGTTTTGGAGTTGCGGTCTAATCCTGGTACGGTAGGTTTGCATGTGCATATGGATATGGTGGGGCCCTGTCCCAACCTTATGATGTTATGTACTCTTTAGAGGCTTGTAGATAGATGTCCTATGTATAGTAGTCATGTATGATCTTGTCGGCCAGTATGTATATATGTATAAGTTGAGTTCTTCTGTTTATAAGATTTTACGTAGTACTTTGTGACAGCCCTCGGGGCCCATGATTAATTATGGTTAGATATATGATTAGTGGTACTCGATAAGTAGGTCCGGGTGCCCGTCATGACCCTCTAGTTTGGGTCGTGAAAAACATGATATCTGAGCAGGTCTGTCCTAGGAAGTCTACAAGTCGTGTCTAGTAGTGTCTTGTTTATGGGTGTGTTGTGCACCACACTTATAGACATGAGGCTACGGGGCATTTAGGATGATGGTTACCTTCCTTCTTGATCTAGAATCGTGCTATAGAGCTGAGTTGTAAGAATTCTCTCTGTAACCCTTATCGTGTTTATGATTACATCAATGCCTTCTTCCAACAGGGCTATGATTAGCAGGGAGATTGAGTGTAAATGCGAGTAGTATGCCCTCTATTGAGGCATATCCGTCAGAGGATATGAGTAAGTTGTTTTTCCAGGTATCGACGAATCTAGTAGTACCAGAGGAGTTGATGGAAGCTCCCGTACCATCAGTCCTACCATTGGCTCCGTCTGATGAGGATGTAAGGAGAGCGGTGCAGGTATTGAATCAATTGGTTGCCTCCCAGGCACGACTTCATCCTAGAGCATCTATAGAGATAGTCCCATTGAAGGGTCAGTGAGCTCATAACCTAGGGAGTTTATTGGTCAGAGATCATCGATATTTAATGGGTTCAAAGATGTCAATATCTTAGGGTCAAAGTTGTGAAGGTCAAGTAAGACCGCCCGACCATCTTGTAGTCAATATGGTCGAGCGCATGCCGGATTATGCCGCAAAGGTACAAGGGGCTGGTTTAGTGTGGCAGTCATGGCTACAATGTTTCAAAGTGTCCCAAGTTGATGCACAAAGGTAAGGATAAGATGATTATGAGTTGTACAAATAAAAAAGTAGAAAATATCATTGGAAGGTTTAATAAGTTATGAAAATCTACACGTTTTACAGTGACTCTTGCTAATTAGAATGAGGGAATATGTTATGTACGTGCGACCTAAATTGTAAAGTCTTACCTAGAATAGATTGGGAATTGTCCCGGGATATCATTAACGAGAATCGATTGCAATAACCGAATAGTCTGAAGAGTGACCATTAGTAAATGTAAGAAGATCACGTAAAGTGATGTACCCAGAATAGTGATCCCAAGTCATATATTTAAGGATCGAGTTACCCACGGTAGTGGAAGGCGACATAAGCCTCTCGTCCGTGCATAAAGGGACATACCGTGTATTATTGAGAATTACATGTATCAATGTTAGTAAGCTAAGACATGATATAGGTACTGGACTGGTAAGGTCTTCGACTTCATTATGTAGTATGTTACCATTCTAAATAACATCTGGATAACAATAGCGTGTTAGGGGCAATTGAGGACGAGAACTAGGGAACAATCAAAGAATGGTTGTAAGAAATATGAAAACAGTTAATAAGTATGAATGGAGTGGCATGATCAAGTATCAAGGAAGAAATGTTTTTTTTCTCGTTTAATGACTAATAAAAGGAAGGATTACGACAAAAAGGATAAAGGTGAATGAGATTATAGTTATGCAGGTTTCACAAAGGTATGATTACTCTAAAACAGCGTAAGGACCAATGGTGGAGGAGGGATAGTAAGAACTCTTTGGCCAAAGGTGACGAACCTCTGATGTTCAGGAAGATAGTATGAGAAATACTTTGAGATAAGAGACCGCCCCAAGGCAACTTGAAAATGGAAATGAAAAGGTAAGACGAATGAGCACTCGATCGATGAGAGATCTAATAATGATAAGACAATAAATTTTGACAAGTCATTGGATCATGTAACACTGTGAATTGGATATAAACATACAAAGCATCGATTCCACAACATATGCAGTCGTACCTCTCAGAAAGTATGTAAATGGAAGCAACATTGAGTAAAGCTCGAGATTAACACCTAACAGGTGAAAAGGGGCCAATGACACCTATAGATACAAGGTAGACATTAAAGATATATGTCAAGATATAGTGACATTATAATGAAGATAAAATGTCAGGCACATACAGATGTCTATAAGCATTTTTTAACTGACCAAAGGTTCTACGAGGTAGATAAAGTAGTGGGTTTACAGTTTAACGAGATCAATGAAATATTTTCCCAAAGCGCCATTGACAGAAAGTCTTAGCCATGAGGCAAGTGAAGGAATTCAAATCTAAGTATAACGACCATGTTTGGATATAATAGGCCAACATCATGTAATGCAATTATTTCAGAATATTCCACGTACTGAATGAGGGAATAAGTTAATAACTCATCTTTTAAGGGGTAGTAACGCCAATGATTGGAATCAGGAGACATAGGTATACCAAAATATTTTAGAATTAAAAAGAGTACAAGTAAGAAAATGAGTGAACATGTGTCAAAAGAAGTAAAGAAAGGAAGTTGTTTATAATTACGAGTAGTGAGAAAGTACGAAAAAATATTCCTTTTAGACCATGAATGAGAGTTAACTACGATGATACGTGTACCTCAGATTCGATGACATTGTCCATAAAGTGTTCATGATTGAGATACTACAAATATAAGAGTTTTCAGCACACCAGTTAGTAAAAAAGGCTAAGTTGACAATATAATCATTCACCCATAAGCGGCTTGACTAATGTGAGGACTAATGAGGGAAGTTGACCTGAGGGAACACATCAGTTAGTTAAATGGGAATCCGATTGTAGGATTCAGATAGTGATAGCCCTATGACTCATAATACAGTAGGGTCATACCTCATACTGAAAGAAAAGAAACGTCATGATAAAGATCCCATTTTTAGGGAAGATCAGGAAGGATATCTAACAAAAGAGAACCGCAACCTTCGAGCATAATGAGAGGTCCATTGCTCACGATATTCCATTCACCATGGATCTACTAAGATGTATTATGATCTCAAAGGTATGTATTGGTGGGACAACATGAAGAAGAACATTGCGGAGTTGGTAGTTCAGTGTCTTAATTGTCAGCAAGTAACAGTAGATCACCAAAAGCCCGGAGGCTTGACTCAGAACATTAAGTTCTCGATGTGGAAATGTGAAATAATTAATATGGATTTCATTACGGGTTTAACTTGCTCTTATCATAAGTTTGATTCTATTTGGGTGATTATTGATAGACTGACCAAATCAGCTTAATTCCTGGCGGTCAAAAACTACTTACACAGCCGAGGACCACGTAAAGTTGTACGTTAAGGAGATTTTTCGCTTTCATGGTATGTCTATTTCTATTATATCTGATCGAGGTGTGTAATTCACATCTAATTTTTGGAGATCATTTCAAAAAGGTTTGGACACTCAAGTAAATCTTAGCATAGTTTTCCACTCTCAAATAGACGAATAGGCCGTGCATACAATTCAAACACTCGAGGACATGTTACGAACTTGTGTATTGGACTTTAAGGGAAGTTAGGATGCTCATTTACCCCTTATTGAATTGCGTAAAATAATGGTTATCATTCTAGCATTAAAATGGCTCCATACTAGGCTTTATATGGACGGAGATGTAGATCTCCTATTGGATGGTTCGAAGTAGGCGAATCAGAATTATTTAGGCCTGACCTAGTGCACCAAGCCATAGAAAAGGTAAAGTTTATCTAAGAACGACTGTTAACCGCTCAAAGTCATCAAAAGTCGTATTCAGATGTGCGACAGTTGGACTTAGAGTTCCAAGTGTATGATGGGTCTTTTTGAAGATTTCTCATATGAAGGGTGTAATGAGGTTTGAGAAAAAAGAAAAGCTCAGCCCAAGGTATATTGGGCCATATCGCATAATTAGATGAATCGACCACGTGGCTTATGAATTAGACTTGCCTTTGGAATTAGAGTTTGTTCATCCGATTTTCCATGTTTCTATGTTAAGAGCCTGTGTTGGGGATCCTTTCTGGATTGTACCGATTGATGATGTGAAGGTTACAGAGGACCTATTATATGAAAAGGTTCCTATTGCTATCTTAGATCTACAAGTCCGCAAGTTGAGGACTAAAGAAGTAGCCTCCGTGAAAGTTTTATGACGGAATAAGAATGTAGAAGAAATGACATGAGAGGCGGAAGAGGATATGAAACACAAATATCCCTACCTATTTCAGACCAACACTGAGGTTCCGATAGAAGCATAAGGTGAGTTCTATTTCATAATATTATAATTAATGCTTGAGGACCATGTGAGGTCTAATGTAATGATGTATGTTATATTATATGGCCCCGTGAAGATGTGGTTGTGTTTTCTGGCTACGTGACGAGGATTAGATACATCACCCCAACATTCGAGGATGAATGTTTCTAAGGGAGAAAGGATGTAGCACCCCGTACTTTCGGCGATGGGTTGAACAACTAGACGTATGTAAGTAGACCCGAGCCTTGGAGGATTTGTGTTATATTCACGTATGCAAATAAAGAGTTTAGTATATAAAAGTATGCGGTGAAATAATTTAAGATTTTAAAAATGTGACGACGATGATCGAAAATATTGTTTTCATGTGAGCCAACAGAGGCTATAGACTAGTGTTATATTACATGAACATCATAGTGAGTATATGAAGTATGTTAAAGGTGATTATTATTTATGTGAAGTGAGATCGAGAAATTAATTGTGTGTGTAACTAGCTAAATGTGAAGTGTAGTGGGGATTAATGAATAGGTGGATAAGTGTTAATAGAACACCTCCACGTAGGCCATAAAGAAATGTGTATAATGACTAAGCATTTAATATGCTGGTGGTGTCATTCTCATATCACTTAGAGTAAATATTTGGCAACAATCAATTTCACATAGTAGAATAATTTGATCGAAGACATCGATATATTGATGTACACTTTATCTTGGATAAAAAAATTGCATTTGAGTAGGAAAAAGGGAGAACATAGCAGCAATAACTTTAACCTTGGGATTCATATTTTCAATTTGGAATTCTTGTGAAGATCAAGAAAACGTTCCAGCAACATTTGGTTCACCTCGAGGATAATTTTCTCTTCGATTGTACTTCTAGTTCAAGAACTTAATCGAGGTATGTTAAGGCAAAACCTTCCTTCTTTTGGCATGTTCTAAGTACGAAACGTAAACGTGATATTATCCCATAAATGATTCTACTCTTAGTAGTTAAACATGTTCATGTTATTCATTTCTATTTTCAAAGCATGTCTAAATATGTTCCTAAATTCCTATTGTGGTATATGGGAAAAATGTTAATATTCATAAAGTTACTCGGAGGTGAAGCGACATTACGTCATTCCGATAAACTCAGAGTGTCTTAGTACCATTAATGCATTATATTCATGTATATACCTTGACCTCAAAGGCATTATATACGCTACTATATGTACGCATTATATATGTATGCGGATGGAAAAGTGGAAGGCGTTATATACGCACCACCATCTGTAGCTGATATATGATAATGATTATGCCCACAAAGGCCTGTATGATATGATGGGATGTCCACATAGGCTTTATGGAGTTATATTCGCATATAGGTATATGTGTGATCGCATTGCGCTTGACACTTAGACATATTATGGCCCTCAGAGGCAATTCAGTACAGGTTGATTCTCTCTCGTCTCATGTTACTTTCATGTCTCTATTATGCTATTTTTCATGCCTGACATACTCGGTACATCATTCGTACTGACATCTCTTTTGTCGGGGACGTTGCATTTTATGCCCGCAGGCTCAGGTAGGCAAGACGATGGTCTGCACTAGTAGGTTGTTGGCTCAATGGATATTGAAGCACTCTACTTATTTCGGAGTTGCGGTCTAATCCTGGTATGGTATTTTTGCATATGCATATGGGTATGGCAGGGCCTTATCCCGACCTTATGATGTTATGTACTCTTTAGAGGCTTGTAGACATATGTCTTGTGTATAGTAGTCTTGTATGGCCTTGTCGGCTTAGTATGTATATATGCATAGGTTGAGTTCTTCTGTTTGCAAGATTTTACATAATACTTTGTGACAGCCCTCGGGGCCCATGATTAATTATGGTTAGATGTTAAATAGATGATTAGTGATACTCGATAAGTAGGTCCGGGTGCCCGTCATGACCTTCCAGTTTGGGTCATGACAAACTTGGTATCAGAGCAGGTCTATCCTATGAAGTCTACAAGTCGTGTCTAGTAGCGTCTTGTTTATGGATGTGTTGTGCACCATACTTATAGACATGAGACTACGGGGCATTTAGGATGATGGTTACCTTCCTTCTTGATCTAGAATCGTGCTATAGAGCTGAGTTGTAAGAATTCTCTCTGTAACCCTTATTGTGTTTATGATTACATCAATGCCTTCTTCCAACAGGGCAATGATTAGCAGGGAGATTAAGTTTGGATTGAGTGTAAATGCGAGTAGTATGCCCTCTATTAAGATAGATCCGTTAGAGGATATGAGTAAGTTGCTTTTCCACGTATCGACGAATCTAGTAGTACCAGAGGAGTTGGGGGAAGCTCATATACCATCAGTCCTACCACTGGCTCCGTCTGATGAGGATGTAAGGAGAGCGGTGAAGGTATTGAATCAATTGGTTGCCTCACAGACACGACTTCATCCTAGAGCATCTGATAGAGATAGGCCCCTGAAGAGTCAGAGAGCTCATAACCTAGAGAGTTTATTAGTTAGAGATCATCGATATTTAAAGGATTCAAAGATGCCAATATCTTGGGGTTAAAGTTGTGAAGGTCAAGTTAGACCGCTCCGACCATATTGTAGTCAATATGGTCGAGTGCATGCCGGATTATGCCGCAAAGGTACAGGGGGTTGGTTTAGTGTGGCAATCATGGCCACAATGTTTCGAAGTGTCCCAAGTTGATGCAAAAAGATAAGGATTCCATGTCTTGAGCCTACAAATCCCCTAAGTAATATTATGTGACTACAATCAGTTGTTACTCTTCAAAGTCAAGTTACAAGTTGTCACAATGGAAATAGAGTTTCCCCTTAGGTGGGACTATATTAGTAGTCTATAGAGTATGATTCCAAAACAGAATTCTAGAGGTGCTCCATTTGTGTATTTAACTGTTTCATGTACTTTATATTTGATGTTGCCCAGTGACATAATGTCTATGCGATCTTTTATTTCTTTTAGTAGGTATGGACGATCCACAACGGCACCCTCAAAAGAGTTTCTGTAGCATGATGATGGTTAGTTGACGATTTGATAAGAATCTTACATGTTTGATAGTTGTGGTGTGTCATAATGACCATTAGTAAATATGGTATGAGGATTTACTTATTGAGGATAGCTAGTTCATAACGAGATGAAAACATTACTTGTTATTGATGGTGACAGTCTATAAAGTATTATTAAAGGGGCTATAGGATATCTTCTAAGACGAATGATGTCTAGGGTGAACCGCGATACTTGTGTTGTCTCTATTTGACCGTAGAGCGTCCTTATAGGACTAGTCACGTGAATATAGGTGGGTACAAATCCTCATAAGAATACAATGGGCTTAAGAGGTTAGAGCTGATATTTGATGTAATAAGAGAGTGTCATAAAAATATGTGTGAATGTCCCTATGGTATCCCTCGATTCAAAGTCGAGTCATTATCCCCTCTTTTGTATAAGTTCCACATGATAAAGAGTGTAAGTCTTCTCTCGTATCCAGACGTTCCTTCATATGGTGTCATTTGTATTGTATCAGGTTCCCATTGGTTTATGTGCAGATCCTTGGTTAAAGTAAACATCAGTTCCTGTCATATGAGTAATCCATAAGTCATTTGGAGTATTATAGGGATTAGACTGCATTTGCATAATCTCATTGGAGTCATAAATACTGATTACTTATTTGTCCTCATTGATAGAGCTCGGTAGTATTTGTCTCGTAAGCCAAGAGCTCTTACAAAACAATGAGTCATAAGAACCTCGTTCAGATACTTGATAGGTGTCCAGCTCATTCAATTGATGTCACTCGTGACTACTAAGTTTATATTTGATTGCATCATACTCGATTTGCCTCTCGAGAGTGTTTAGACTTCCTAGTTGTGTTACTTGCAAGTGTAGTATCAGTTGTATCCTTGAATCATTTGTAAGATCCCCTCCAAGTTATAAGTCATTTGAAAAGAGTTAATTATGTGCACTAGAGATATGTATTTGGGTATAATTGTCGTCCAGAGTACATGGCCTATCGAGGCTTATTTGTTGGCCCATAATGGCTTATTTGCTGGCCTATCATGGCTTATTTGGTGGCCTAGCAAGGCCTATTTGACGACCCACAAAGGGTTAATTGATGTCCTATAGGGGCTTATTTGATAGCCTAAAGAGGCTCATTTGTAGAGTAAGTATGTTCTGTCCTTTTATGTATTAGATCCTGTTATGGCTCGATAAATTACTTGTTATATTATGCGCTCATTTGATTCATGTGCTACAAATGAAGTTTAAGAACATATCTAATGTACTATGACCCCAAATGTTCCAATAATCAATCCGAGAATTTTGTTGTACATAGCGACCCACAAACATCATCAGAAAGACTCTAAAGAAGATTCAGAAAGACAGATTACAGTAAGATTCAGTAAGTGTTTCCACAAAGTAATTACATTCTAGTTGTCTCTTCTATGAACTTCAGTTTACTATATTTGTTTCATGTCTGCCTTGCATACTTGGTACAATCTTACTGTACTGACATCTCTTGGCCATATTATATTCGCTATGTTCATATTTGCAAGTATGTACAGGTTGGTAGACACACTTGCTAGTTATTGCGGACACTCAGCGATGGGATGTAGGGTCTTCTTCTTTTCGGAGCTGAGCCTGATCTAGTATTTGCATACATAGAGATTATGGGGAGGTTGGGGCCCTATCTCGACACTTGTATTAGTTGTCCAGTATTAGATATTCGTAGAGACTTCATAGACAATGTATGTGAGTTTATTTGTATAATAGTTGCATGTCAGGGGCCAGTGGCCACATTTACATACAAAAGTCATTTGTACTTGCGTATTTATCTTTCGAGTCATGTCATATGGCTTGTACATGTTTACTATAATTGCATATAGAGTATAGTCCATCCTATTTAGATTTGGGGCGTGATACAGATGGAAGTATCTTGATGGCCACGAGAGAAGGAACAACTTGACTAAATAATAGGATATTGTTGAAGGATGTTTTTTACGTTCGAGAGTTAACATGCAATTTAATTTTTGTGTCACAACTTGTTGATCATTTAGATTGTGATGTGAAATTTAACAAAATTATGTGTGCTATACAGAACCCCATCACGAGAAAACTGCTTGGAACGGGTGAGCGTCGAGGTGGACTTTATTATTTTTGGAATGTGCCACGGATACGAGCTATGAAGGCGGAGGCAATTGATTGGTTCTATCTTTGGCACAAACAATTAGGTCATCCTTCAGCACAAGTAACGAAGTCCATTACGACATTAGACCTAATAGAGAGTAACTGGATTAGATAAAAAATGTGATATATGTCATAGGTCAAAGCAAACAAGAAGTGTTTTTTCCTTAAATGATACTATAACTTCAGATATCTTTGAAATGATTTATTGTGATTTATGGGGACCGTATAGAACCCCTTCTTCTCGTGGTGCTTTATATTCTTTTACTGTTATATGATTGTTCGCGATCCATGTAGATTTTTCTGTTAGTCGACAAGAATGAAGTATCCCAAACCCCGAAGAATTTCTTCACCTTGGTTGATAGACAATTTGGTAAGAGAGTGAAAATTGTTAGAAGTGATGACATAACTGAGTTCATATGTATGAAGACTTACTTTTTCGAACATGGAATTCTTTTCCAAACATCTTGCACAGTTGCACTACAGCAGAATGGAAGAGTCGAAAGAAAACACAATCAGCATATTGTCTACTGCTCGTCAGTGGAGGTTGAATACTGGTCGATGACAATGACCATATGTGAATTGAAATGGTTAAAGGGAATTTAGCATAGTTTGTACGTTGAACACAGGTCTCCGGTAAATATGTACTGTGAGAGTCAAGCAACTTTATACATTGCACGAAATTTGGTGTTTTATGAACAGATTAAACACATAGAAGTGGACTGTCACTATGTCTGGAATGCATTCCAATATGGTATAATATTCCTCAGTCATGTGTCAACCAATGAACAATTGGCAGACGTGTTTACAAAAGCTTTGAAAAAATTGCATCACGAATATTTACTTGGCAAGTTGGGCATTCGAGACCCGCATGCTCCAACTTGAAGGGGGGGGGGTATTGAGACTATATAATTGTGGCCCTATTCTAGTCTAATGTAATAGTTTTAATCTATTTATGGTACAATTATAATTAAGGTAAAATAAGATTTGGAGTCCTATTAGAATAGGTTTGTCGTATTAGACTTTGGTTAGGGAGGCGGCTTACCTCTATATAAGGAGGTCATTATGATGAATGAAAAGTAGAAAAAATTCTTTCATTATTCTTATCTCTCTAAATTCTCGTTAATGTCTCAAATTTAACAGTGTCCCTAGAAAAAACTGTATTTTCTATATATTTGTTCAAGTTTCATTGCTATTGCAGGTTTTAAGCAATCAATCATATTAGACTTTATCTCTTGTACTCGGTGTCTTATAGATGCTCCTTGACATTTTATAACGGTACAATTCGACATCTACTTTGTTAGTTTATTCCGATGTTTCCAAATTATATTATCTATGCTTTGATTTAGGAAGAAAAGGTTAAATTTGCTCATTTACTATGCGAAGATGGATTAGTGACTCCTTTTTTTTTATATCTTACATTTTCAAGTGATTAATTACACGTTTAGCTAGGTTTGATGGGCTTCTCAATATTGTTGATAACTTGATCTTTTTTCAATGAGAGACATAAGTTGTTTTTCATCCCTACAAAAAAACAACTAGAATTAACTAGGAATTTCATTGCTAAATTGCTTGTACCTAACATAATTTTTTGATAATTCATTGCTAATTCAATCACTAAATGAGAATAGCAATGAATTTTGATGTTTAACTATAAAATTTATTCATCACTAATTCTTATTTTTCTAATAGTGTATGTTTTCCATAGCATGAAAAGAAGTCATCAAAAAGCTCACATAATAATAACAAAAGAAGATTAGACAACCATCGTCTGCAATTCATCTTCAAGGAGCGGCTCTATTGCAGCAGTCCCTGCATCGTAAGAATGTTGGATTCATTGTTAGCTGCAAAATTGACATTGAAAGGAACCAAAAAATCACCTCTCATCTTTAATTTAAAGCAGATAAATAAAATAGTAATGATCGGCGGTGTAGAATAGTGGTGGAGGGGAAAGGAGTGATAGTGGGTTAGGGATGTTGAAAAATGTTAGTGTCACGTGGGATTAGGTGTCCATCTTGAATAGTTTTAACGGTGGAGGTATGAGCAGCTCTAATGCTATGCTAGTGAGGCCATTCCTTAGGCCCCAAAATTTGAAGGCCCCAAAATTAATTTAAACTATTATTATTAATAATATTATATGCTATATAATTTATATAAATAATTATTATAAATAAAATTGTTATAATATTTTTTTTGTTATTTGATTGAGTTATTTTATACATTAGTATTTTTACTTCACTTTTCAATTTTAATTTTATCCTTTTTATATAGGAATTAAGTAATATACATCGACAACATAATGTATTTCTTTTACAATCTTCTCTAAAACTGCATGCACAAAAACATTCATGCACGACTTTCCTTTTAGTGTAATTCATCATATTATATTAGATTATTTACAATTTGTTTTAGATATTCACTAATGAGTGCTACTTAATAGAATAAATAAACAATTATCGTTTAAATTGACCAGAACGTGTAAATATTTTTGACACTATCAATGTTCAAAACTTAAACTATTACATTGTGTTCGATCAATTCTCTTTCTTGTTTGTGATGATAGCCAAATCAAAATTTTCACTTTGAGTTCCGGACCTCAACATCTGATAATCCACCATTTTATTCTTTGTGCTCTTTTTCCTAGTTTTTTTTTAAAATTCGCTATGTTTTTGTCCTAAATGATAATTTCTTGTTCAGAAAGTAAATTTTTTTGTTAGTGTACAAATTTTATAATATAAATTTAAGGGCTCTCAATATATTTCGCGTTAGGCCACGAGATCCGTTGAGCCGCCCTTGAGTAGAAGGCTATATTTGAACGATTTAAGTAATAGCAAAGTTATTTTTATACGGGTAATATAGTAGATGATAGACTATGTCCTTTTCACATAATAGAGGGACAAATCCAAACATCCTTGATTTAACTATAAATACTTTGTTAGTAACAACAATATAAAAGAACGGTTCACCTAATTGAGTAGTAGCACGTTAGATGTCAGGTGCATATAAAGTTAATGGTGAATCTATGTATATTGTTTTATTTGGAATAAGAATACATATATAAGTAATATTAAAAAATTGAAGCCAAAAATACCCTTAAAGTACGTAATTTATATATATCATTTTAATTTATTATTTACTGCATAAATTATCTCTATGACTATATTTTAATTTCCACGTAATTTGAACGCGAACCAAACGAAAAGAATCAAAAAACACTTGACGGTCTAAATACTTATTTCGTTTAATTCAAATCTGTAGAGAACGAAGAAAGACGGTGCAAATCACATGTGTGTTATAAGTCAATGTTCTCCTAAAATTTTAGAATTCTTCGTGTTTAGTAACCTTCCTAAACTCTTTTGCTTTTCATTCTTCTTTCTCTCTCTCTCTCTCTCTTAAGAGTTATAATTCATATTTAGTCCCTTTATTTTTATTGTAATTTTTGTGAAATATTTGACTCAATGCATAATTTAAATAAGAAAACGAGACTTTTGAAATTTGTGGTGTTAAACATGTCATAACATATGTGTGGCTATAAAACTTTTTAAATCTTGTGATCTTCAACATGTTATAAAATTTGTACAATATAAAAGTTTCTCATTTAGGGTAAGATGAAAAATTTATAGTTAGATGTGTAAGATTATATTAATCTCCCTTGGGGAGGATTTCTCCTTAATAGTAATATATATAGTGTATAATGTGTAGAACCCTAGTACAATGAGAATCCTCTACTTACCATAATTATGGTAGTGGGATTGAATTGGATTCTAGGGATATATGTACACGTTAATACACCTCCTCAGTCGGAGCGGGAGGAGGCCGGACGCTAAGACTGAATCTGAAGTCGAGGAAGAGCTGTCTAGGAAGGCCTTTTGTGAATATATCCGCATACTGATATGAAGAAGGCACGTGTATCACCTTGACATGACCAAGGGCAAATTTCTCACGAACAAAGTGTATATCCATCTCAATGTGCTTGGTTCGCTGATGCTGAACTGGGTTATGAGATAAATATATGGCAGATATGTTATCGCAGTAAACCAAAGACGCCTTGCTCAAGGGACATTGCAGCTCCAAAATAAGATTTTGTAGCCAACAGATCTCAGCAACAACATTAGCAACGCCTATATACTCTGCGTCTGCACTCGAATGGGATAGGGTGGCCTGCCTCTTGGCAGACCAAGAAATAAGATTATCCTCAAAGAACACATAGTAGCCGAAGGTGGAGTGTCGCGTGTCCGGACAACCTTCCCAATCAGCATCTGTAAATGATAACAGTCTGGTCGATGCTGAGGGGTATAAATGTAATCCATAATCAAGTGTGCCCTTAACATATTGAATTATACGTTTAAGGGCAGTAAAATGAGGCTCACTGGGGGCATGCATGAATAAACATACATGCTGAACAACATAAGTGATGTTAGGCCTGGTGAAAGTAAGATACTGAAGTGCACCTACAAGACATTTGTAAAGAGTGGGATCGGACACTGGGTTACCGTCAACAACATTAAGCTTTGATTTAGAGTCAACCGGTGTAGACATGATTTTGCAGTTTGTCATTTTAGCCCTGTACACTATCTCCTCCTCTGCATACTTGCGCTGACATAAAAATATAGTATCTGCAGAACGAGTCACTGATATCCCCAAAAAATAGCTCAACTTCCTCAAGTCAGTCATATCAAATTCAGTTTTAAGTAGTGCAATAATCTCATTTTTTAACATATCAGAAGAGGCAGTGAGCATAATGTCATCCACATATAACAATAAATAAGCAATGCTACTACCTCGATGAAAAGTAAAGAGAGAATTATCACACTTGTTGCATACGAACCCAATTTGCATAATGTATTGTGCAAAGCGATCATACCACACTCGAGGGGCCTGTTTCAAACTATAGAGTGACTTACGAAGACGTCATACATACTAAGGGGCTGCTGGATGGATAAAACCAGGTGGCTGGTGCATATAAACAGTTTTTTTCATATCACCTAATGAATAGGCCAATGCTTACCCATAACAATACTCAGAACTGTGCGAATGGTAGCCGATTTTACAACCGGACTGAACGTCTCACCACAATCATTACCATCCTACTGATTAGTGCCATTAGCCACAAGTCTAGCCTTATATTTTTCTAAGTCACCACTGTCTCTGTATTTGTGACAAAAAAGCTACATCCATAGGATCACATTCACCCCTCCGGTCGAAGAACCAAATTCCAAGTGTGTTGTTTTGTTAAAGCATTAAACTCCTTACATATGGCCGCATTCCAATTTGGGTCTAGTTTGACTAATTTTGGGTTTTTAGGAATTAGGGATATGGTTTGTGCGAATAGGTTAAATTGGACTTTAGGTTTGAAAATCTCTTGTTGGGCACGTGTTTCCATACGGTGCGAGGGGGCAGGTTGAGTGTTTGTGCTGGTTATCGGGTCTGGGTCACGGTGTGGGATTGGATTCGGGTACGGGTTTGGTATGGCGTTGTGGCGACTGGGTAAGGCTGCGGGTTAGGCAGTTTTTGGGGTCGACGATGGGTTGGGTGAAGGTACCGATCTGGGCAGATCGAGATGAGGTGATATGGAGGAAGTGGTGTATGATGTCGGTGGGGGGTTGTGACGGATGGGTCAGGTCGGTGTTCCGATCGTGGTGGTACGGTATGGGTTTCCAGTGGATTGGAGGGTTGCGGGTTTGCCTTGGGATGGTGTTGGAGACACAGTGAGAGGGACGGTGACCGGTGGTGAAACCGAGATGGTGGGCCTATTGCCGGTGGTGGCAATCGACGATATTTGTGACAGAGAATAGGGTGGCGACGGGGACACAGAGATGGGGTCGGTGGTGGTGGCTTTGGGTGGAAGAACCGTAGAGAGGCGGTCGGCGGTGTCGACAGTGGGCGACAGATGTGGATTTTGGGTGGTGGACTGACATCGTTCGCGGAGGATGACGGGAGAGATGTCAGACTCGTCAAGAAAAATATAGTCCATTTTTCATAATTTTTGAATGTTTGAGAAAGAGAATGTGGTTTCGTCAAACGTGACCTGACGAGAGATGTGAATCTTACGGGTAGACAAGTCATAGCACAGATAGCCCCTATGATTGGACGGAAACTCTAAGAAGATACACGAAGTGGTTCGGGGTGCCAATTTATGAGGAATGATGGAGGCCATATTGGAATAGTATAGGCAACCAAAAATCCGAAGATGATCATAGGAGGGGATCTGTCGGTATAATATTTCGGTTGGGGTCATGTTGTGAAGAGTGCTAGTAGGTAAAATATTAAGGACGTATTCTACCATTTTGACTGCATAGAACCAGAATGAGGGAGGTAGGGAGGCATGAAACAAGAGGGTACGAACCATGTTATTTATGCTGCGGATGATTCGTTCTACTTTGCCATTTTGAGGCGTGGTGTGGGGACAAGAGAATCGGAAAATCATGCCAGTATTTCTACAGAAGTGGTGAAACTGTGAATTATTGAATTCACGATCATTATCATACTGAAAAGATTTTATGGCTTTCTCATACTGTGTTTTAATAAAAGTACGAAACTCGATAAATTTGGCAAATACCTCTGATTTAAATTTGAGTAGGTAGACCCAAATATAATGAGAAAAATCATCTAATGATACAAGGTAATATTTATGACCGAGCGAACTAGAGATATAAGATGTCCACAAATCAACATGAATAATATCAAAAGGGGAAAACGTAACACTTGAAGATGATTTAAAAGGCAGACGAACATGTTTGCATAACGAGCAAGAAACACAGTGCTGATCAAGTTTCCCATTATTACATTTAATAAAATTATTGCCTCTAAGAAAATTAAAAAATGGGGCTTCTGGGTGGCCAAGCCTATTATGCCAAGTTGACAGAGAGATAGCAGCAAGAGATATGAGAGAGCATGATCTGGCAGCAGAGGTGGATGGGAATGGATAGAGATCCCAGTCAACAGAGACAAAATTATTACGAGTAAATTTACGGACATAAATTAAGTTCTTAATGATGTTTGGGGCATACAGGGCATTACTAAGGGAAAATGGTGGATGGGGCGGTGGTGTGTAGGTGGTACCATAACCCTGGATTGGAATGCGATGACCATTTCCAACAGTAATGTATTAAAGATGCTTTAAACGAAACAGTTTGGGTATATTACCTTCAGAGCGGGTGAGGTGAGATGTGGCGCCCAAGTCCATGTACCAATTTTCATCGGGCTGCTGCAAGTTCAAACTGCTAAAAGCCTGGCCCAAGTCAGTCGGGGCCAGACCGGAGAAATGTTGTAGGAGTTGGGCCTTCATAACATGGGCTTGGTGCTGCTGAAACTGGGTTGTCCGAGCCCCTGGAACTGGGCCCAAAAAAATCTGTTGCTGGAAAGGGAAATGGGTCGACATCGGTCCAGGGAAACCTTCCCAGTTCCCGTTCTGCATCTCACCAACTGGGCCAATCCATGTTGCATATGGATTAGGCTGCTGCAGCTGTTGATGTTGTTGCTGGCCGCGACCCCCTTTCCCACGACCTTTGCCACCCCGTCCACCGCCGCGGCCCCTGCCACCTTTACCACCGCAGTTATTCCGCATCTGATTATTTTCCGGCAGTGGGGGATGGCCGACGGTGATGTTATTTTGGGGAGACGTTTCAACTGCTAACGCCTTTTGATTGTGCTCGTCCTGTTTTGCATGTCGGGTTTCCTCCCATAATAATTGCGAACGAGCTTTGTTGAAACTGGGTAACGGATCAGCATGCTGTATCATCGTGGTTAGAGTGTCGTACTCACCTTTTGGTAGGCCTATAACTAATTGTTGGACCATATTTGTTTTGGAAACAAGTGCGTCGACATTGGACAATTGGTCCGCTATGACTTTCAACTGCTTGCAATAATCGGACATGTTAGAAAAATTTTCAAGGCGTGTATTATTAAACTGTTCTTCCAAATACACAGCACGAGTGTGCTTATTATCTTCAAAAATTTCCTCTAATCGAATCCATAACTCACGGGTCGTGGCGCCGATTTTCATAATAGTGATGAGCAAGTACTGAGAGATAGTGCCATAAATTCACGGTTTGACAACGGCGTCTAGGCGACGCCATGTTGAGTCATCAACCTCAATGGGGCAAGGGAAGGAGTCGTCGATATGGTCAAGCACGTTATAGACACATGCATGAATACAGAATAGTTCAACCCATGAAGAATACTGACCGTTTGTCTTGATCAAGAATTATAGGGATGAAGTTCTTGATGTTGGTGACAGTGTGTGCTGAATGAACAAAGGGTGATTTTGGTATGGCAGGGGTGATGACGGAAGAGGATGAGACTGCTGTGTGGGTTGTGGGAGGAGTCATTATAGTGGATTATAGTTATTGAAGAAGGAGAAATTAAGACAAGGAAGAACAATGGTGGTGGTTCTCGGCCAAGGAGTGTGGAAGCCGCTGGTGGTTGCAAGACCGACGTGGGAGGCGGAAAAGAGTAGAAGAATTGGGGTTTTAGGGTTTGACTCTTGATACCATGTAAGATTGTATCAATCTCCCTGGGGGAGACTTTCTCATTAATACAAATATATATAGTGTACAATGTGTAGAACCCTAGTACAATGAGAATTCTCTACTTATCATAATTATGATGATGAGATTGAATTGAGATTCTAGAGATACATGCACACGTTAATAAGATGTTTCTAAATAATATCCACTATTTTTTAACAGACTAATGAGAATTAGTATCACATGATTTAAACGAAAAAAAGTTTAAGACGAACCTGAATTTACACTAAAAATCTCACTTTAGGAAACTCCAAAACGAATATTTAACATGAGGTGAAAATTAAAAGTAAATATTATAAATAGACAGCCTTGCAAAAGAGGCGGTAAGAATTTTAAACCACAAAAATCTAAACATTACATTCAATAATGGACCCTGCCCTGACATGAAAATGGACAAAGTTATTTTCCAACATTACCTCAATCATTATTTTTATTTCACTTTATTTTTTATAAAAATAATAATAAGTTACCGACACCCTTTTACACTCCAAAAGAAAAGAAGAAATATTTCAATTAAAAAGAATAATCACATGATCCATGAATCGTGACTTCAAAAAACAATAAAATTCCAAAACTAATCATGGCTTTATGGAGACTAAAGGAGGCCCACCAAACATTTGTTCCTTAGTAACCCTTTACCCCATTCTATATGTCAATACTAATATTTGACAAGACGGGAATTTTTCATTGATTACAAGTTTTAAATATTATAAGTATTTTGTAATATAAAAATATATACTTTATTACTACTCTTTATGTAGTTTTTAGATTTTTTGTTTTAATTTCTTTTTACTAACTAATGTCCAAATTGATATGTGATTTGACAGCTTATAATTTGATCATAATTTTTTGTTTTCATCTTCTTATACTTAAACTTTGTGCCTAGTCAAATGTTATCGCATACATTGGAACGAAAGGGATAATTTTTATAAATAAAAAATAAACAAAAAAATAGAGTTTTTCACACTATGGCCCTGCGTACCTGAGATCTCACAATACGCACGGTGGAGTATCCGCCTATCTCTCCAGCAATCATACTATGTCCTTGCATACGTTAAGATTTGACAATACACACGGGGGAGTATCGGGCGATCTTTCTGTTGGATATGTAAAGCAATACGGGAAGTAAATAAATATTACAAGTGTTCGAAAGGACAAACAAATAACCAATATTCAGAACTGCTGCAAGCTTGTTGAATGTTGAATCTTGATAACCTGAAATCAAGAAACACTAAATCTGGATTGTTACAACTGTGGCTGAGTCGAGAGATGACTCTCTGTCTTTAAGACAAGATTGCCCAGTAAATATGCTTTTACGTTAACGGGCAATAATCTCCCAAGATAAAACAACAACTAATCAACACTACAAAGCAAATAAGTTGATTCTGACAAAGAAAACAAATACGAAACGACTTGCTGAAGAATGGAAAAGGAAGGAAGAGTTTTCTGTTTGTCCACACGTTCCTGAAGCCGACCGGCTAGCCACAGTGTATAACTGCCGAAGGCACGTATTTCTTCCAATAAGGGACGTCCTCTAAAGAGTCTTGAAGTTACTCAACTTCTTTCATGCTTTGTATAAAGCGATAAACTCTGATTCCATCATGAATCGGCCAATGCAAGTTTGCTTAGAGGATTTTCCAAGACCCACCATACACATTTACTTGTGGCTATGGTGTTCTTCACATCTGATGTCCAGTTTGTATCACTGTGTTCTCCCTGAACCGCTGGACATCCAGAATACCATAATCCGTAGATAAATGAATATTTCAGATATCGTCATATCCGAATTAACGCATTCTATCGATTATTTCCAGAATAATGAGTGAACCTTAATTCAACTGATCTGCTCTGTAGGGCGATACCAGGTCGATTGTAGTGTGTAACATACATTGAACTACATGTAACCTGCACATGTCGCTCCTTGTAAATGGGTGCACCATGATTTCAATCAGTTATATGATTCATATCCATTGGTGACTTTAACGAGACTGTCAATTATCTCACAACTGCGTTTGGAGTTAGACCAGTCCGTTAGATTCTTAGAAATCCAATTCCTAAGATGGCATATGTGATACCCGTATCTTTTGTTTCAATATAACTTCCACTATCAGACTGTTGACTTTCTAATTTCAGAGTCAAAGTTTCAGTGGTCAGATTCATTGTTTCTGTTTTATCTGAAACTTTCAGGACCAAAATGTAAACATTTCAGGGACCAAAATGAAAGTTCAGGAAGAAGCCCAACAGTCCAGCAAACTAACTCTGATTCTCCCCTTCCAACTCTCCGGTTAGGAAGGCTGTTTCAACATCCATGCCACGCAAGACTGCAATGGCCCTGAATGTTAAGCTATTCACAGGGAGGCATATGTACAAGTAGTCGATGCCTTATACTCGTCAGTAGATCCATCTACTTTGTACTCACTTTTGAGTATTATTTTTCACAACCCAAATGTTCTATTTCCGGAGGAAGATCAACCATTACACAAGTATGGTTCTATATGATGGAATCTATTTCTCTCTTTGTAGCTTCTTTCCAAAGCAGCGCTTCTGTAGATGACGATTATTTTTTAATTGTCCAAGGTTCATTTTCAACCATACAAGCTAGAAGGCCTGAAACAAGTCTTTGTCCCTTCTTTGCTCTGTCTCGGTTCAACATCTAGAATCCTTGAGTTATGTAGATCTGGAATATTAAGTTCCGGATAGACATCAACTTCTGAGTCCTGTAGATACGGAACGTCTACTTCCGGACAGTCATGCCCTCGCGGGTTCTTGTTAACCTCGAGTAATTACTTCTTTTTCCTTCTCAAGGAAAGTTATCCTCAAAGAATTCATCATTCTTTGACACCAAGAGGCGATAAGCACTACTGTTATTTGCAGATCCAGTGAAAATGCAATTTACAGTCTTAGGTCCAACTTGACCTGTTTCGGTATTCCAACTTCTACCAAGCCACCCTTCATCACAACATTTGTATGTGAGATCCTTTTCATGTCTCACACGGAGAGTTATCCTTATCCTTATGCGGAGTTCTGTTGAGAATCACATTAGCGGTAAGGATCGCCTTGCCCCACATAATTTGGGCGTATGACTTTGTGCTTGGCTAACATCGTTAGACTGAGGTGAGTAATGAGCAGTCGTTTGATGAACGATGCTTCACATTCTCCCCCTCTATCACTACGAATTCCTCAATCCGTAGGCTTAGTTGAGTTTCAACTTCTGCTTTGTAGCGCTTATCCGCTTCGACAACTTCATCTTTGTTTTTCAACAAACAAATGATACAATATGTTGTACCATCATCAATGAAGGTCACAACGTACTTGTCTCCCCCATCTATTTTGTATAAACTTCAAATCACCCAAGTAGGCTCTAAGTTCTAGAGGAGCGGTGCTTCTATCACTATTCCTTTGATGGAATGGAAAGATGATTTTGCCTCTTCGTCTACCTCACATTCATTTTGAGGGTTTATGTCGACAGAAGGCAACAATCTCAACTTCGTTAGCTTTTGAATAACTTTCTATTTAACGTGTCTTAATCTATGATGGCATAGATGCACAGATTACAAATATATCATTCATTTGGCTACATACATACTGTACCATTCTTAGTTATTACAGACCTGTTGGACTAGTCTCATACCAGCTTGACCAACATCGTCCCTTAAACCAAGTTTGGGACATGATTCACCTCCTTTTAGAGTAATCCTATTCCCTGAAGTCCTATTGATGACAACCTCTCCAACCCCTTCTACTTTAGAGGTGGCGTTACTTCACGTGAACAACCTCTTGCCCGTGGTTAGGGCGTAACCGGATCATATGTGATCTGGATACTCTGGACCACTCCAGTTGCTTTGGCAGACTGAGTGTCCAATTTCTTTTCTGCCTTTCTTTAGGCCTTCAGATCATTTAAGACCTGGAGACTCTGGCCCTCCTTACTAGGTGTCCATTACTTTTCCTATCAAATGAATTATGGCCCCACTCCAGTCGCCCATAGGCTTTGTATGACTGAGTGTCCAATATTATCCTATCAAAAGAATTTTGGCCCACTCCAGTCGCCCGTAGGCTTTGTACGACTGAGTGTCCAATATCATCCTATCAAATGAAGGATCTTCTGTCAAATAGTGTGACAGGGTCAACGTCTTAAGATAAGACATTATCTCTTAGTCTTCTTCCCTTGAGATTGGTGTCCATACAATTCTTGACGCTTACTTAAGAGTGGTAACAATTTTCGCACAATCAATGGATCTTTCTCCCTCCCTCGTATGTGCGAACATACTTTACACACTTTTAATAATTACACTTAAAAGAATGGATCTTTTTAAGTCGTTTACATGATCCAATCTTTAAACGGAAAGGAAGATGAGATTAAACTTCTGATTTTAAAGCGTAAGGAATATAAATTATTTCGTGAAAACATTTTCATATTCTTCCTTACTTTAAGTCGTTTTTAATCAGACATCATTTAATCTTATTTTTGACAAGGAAGGAAAATTAGTTATCCCAATTTTGGATTCTGGCCCACTTCAGTCACTTCATCGGACTGTGTGTCCATTTCCTCCTTACCATAATTCAGATCCTTTGTCTGGGACAGATATAGGCCTTCTGCTACAAGATAGAACCACATCTTCAGCCTTCTCCTCTTGTCCTAGTTGACATCCCCAGCCTCTCGTGGGCGCTTGTTCCCACCACTCTCAGGAGCGGTAACACTATGAACACGTTGACCTTCAACAACATAATCAAAACTCTCTTCAACCAGAAAACCACAGCCATATCCAGATTTGGTCACACAACTTTTGACCGACATCTTTCGAACACTAATACAAATCTTGTCTTAAAATTGTTGGATATGTAAAGAAATACGGGAAGTAAATAAATATTACAAGTGTTCGAAAGGACAAATAAATAGCCAATATTGAGAACTGCTGCAAGCTTGTTGAATCTTGATAACCTGAAATCAAGAAACACTAAATCTGGATTGTTACAACTGTGGCTGAGTCGAGAGATGGTTCTCTGTCTTTAAGATAAGATTGCCCCGTATATATGCGTTTATGTTAACGGACAATAGTCTCTCAAGATAAAACAACAACTAATCAATACTACAAAGCAAATAAGTTGATTCTGACAAAGAAAACAAATACGAAATGACTTGCTGAAGAATGGAAAAGGAAGGAAGAGTTTTCTGTTTGTCCACACGTTTCTGCTGCTCACGTTTTTGGACAGAACATGTTTCTCTCTTCTGTTTGTCTCTCTGTGTATATAGTGTAGTCTCTCTTTTTCAGCATATTATAAGTTGTAGAATAGGAATAAAAATAATTGAAGAAAAGGATAAACAGTTATTAGAACAACACATAACAATGAATAAACAGGAAGAAAAAATAACGTTTTTAAGAAATTTATTAGCCTTAAGAGAAGAACGAATAAGGCAGAAAGATGAAGAAATCGAAAGAATAAAAGAACAGGACTTAGCAAAAGAAATTAGCAATGAAAATGAGATTAGAGATTTAAAAGATATAATACAAGAACAATATAGATATATCGATTTACTGAAATATGGACGATAAATTGGAACCTAAAGATCTTTATTATCAAATGAATACTTATGAAGGAGGAACTAGTCAAACACTAAGTTTTAAACCAGACACATATCAGAAGATTCAAGACGAAAAAGAAGAGGTATCTATAAAGAATATATTTAAAACAAAATGGTTTGAAAGAAATAAGGAAATAAGGTATATAGCACAGAAACATGAAAACGTAATTGATACTATGAGTACTAATGGTAGAACTAAGATTAATTTAATTACCGATGAATTAATTAAAAGGGAATTGGCTAAATTATCGACTAAAGAAGCAAAGAAGTATAAAAATATTTACTTTGGAGGAGTTGAATTCACGATTAAAGCATATTACCAAAAGAATATTGATACACCTATACAGATTTACGTATTAGATGACAGAATATTAGGAAATTTACAAGATGCATTAATATCAGTGATTAAAGGAAATTTAATTTATCAAAAGTTAAAATTCACAATACAACCAGACTTTAGCGTATCAATAAAAGATGAAAATAAAGATTTAGCTTTAACACTATACTATAGGTTAGACGGAATAAACATGCCACCAGGAAGTAAAGTAATGAGTATAGAAACAAAGATGATATACGCCTTAACAGGAAACCACCATGTTAAGAAACAACATGAAATGAATATCATAGTACCAAAAATGTACAAAGAAATACTCGAACAGATAGAACATAAAGAAAACTCTAAGATTACCATACCAGAAGAAATAACTATGGATTTTTATACACGAACGATTACACCATCTAGAAGATTAATACCACGAGTAGAGGGATCTAAACTAAGTATAACCAGGGAATCGTTAGATAGCATACCAAGGATAAAACCCAGAATAATAGATTTGATAAACATAGAGTGTAATAGATTAAAAATCAAGGTTATAATATTCAAGAATATGATAACTATGGATGGAATAGCAGAAATAAATACTGGAGCAATTAAAAGTTTTATACACATAAGTAAAATAGATGAAAATGAATGTAATATAATAGAACCACAGACTTATAATTACCCAGAAAATGAAAGAGAAATAATAATTACTAAGAGTATAAATTTAAAATTCAAGATTCAAGACTTAGAATATAAGATCAATATAGGAGTAATAGAATATGATAGCCTAAATGAATTATTATTAGGAAGTGATTTTTTGACTATGATTACTTATAAGATAAATAATAATGGAATAGAAATAACTGACCAAGGAAAGACCAGGTTTATAAATAAACTATGAATATACAACTAAAAATAATAAAGAAAAAACAGAAACTAAAGACTATAAAGACGGCCTTATCAGGAGAAATATACAGCCAGTTAAAATATCTTGAATACAGCGCAAAAGAAATGAAATTAGAAAAAGACAGAGAACAACTAGAAAAGCAATGTGAAAAGTTTAGCAAAATATGGATAGATATGGGAAATGGTTGGAAAAAACGAACAACCAATCCTGATTATGAGCAATAACGAAAAAAATAGATGCGTTATGGGAAGAAGTTGTACTAAAAGAAAAAATGAAAAATATACTGTCATTAATGAATGAAGTAAGAGATAATCAGAACAAAACCCAACAAATGATTAGGGAAGAATTAACTAGCTTATGGAATGTATCTGAAATACCAACGTTTAAATTAATATTAGAAAAATTGAATATGTTATTAGAAGAAAAGAGCAAAGGAAAACAAAAAGAACCTTGTGAGGAAGTCAGTACGAGTAAAGAAACGACTATAGCAAAGACTACTATACATAAACCAGAAATAGTGCCAATAGATGCATGGAGAAGAAGTAAAATACCCGTGATAGTAGATATAAGCAAAATAAAACCAAAATTACCGAAAGATGTAATAGATGCTTTAGGAGGACTAACGAAGCTAAATAAAGAAGGAAAATTCTAATGGAACCTGGAGCGATTACATTTTTAAAAACTCACGGAAAGGAAAAAGAAAGCTATAAATATGAACCTATGGAATCTAAACCGACTAAACAAAGATTATCTAAAAAGGATAGTTCATCCGAAAAAGAAAAGAACATTGACAAAAAAGACCAAAAAATTAAGGAATTAAAAGCAGAAAATAAAGAGTTAAGGTTAAAATGTAATACCGAATGGTATGATAAATATAGAAAATATAAAGAAAAATACTTGAATACAAAGACCCTACCTAATGAAGCTAAGGCAGAATTAGATAAAAGAGATCAACAGATTATAGAATTAAAAGCCGAGAATAGAAACCTAAAACTAGAAGAGAATGAAGAATGGTACGAAAAATATCGAAAGTATAAGAAAAAATACTTAGACTCAAAAGATACACTAAGAAAAAAATTAGGAAAAGAAAAAATATTAGAATTAAAAGAAGAAATACGGATTTTAACAGAACAGTTAAACGGAAAAGAAAAGAAAGAGAGAATCAGATTAAGTAATGAAAACAACGAGACCAACAACGATAGAAATATCGACAACAAAACCAACAGCGATAGGAATGTCGAGACTAACAGCGATGATAAACTGATAAAAGAAAGCAGTAAGACTAGTAATGAGACTAGATCAAAAGAAAACTCAGCTAAACAGAGTAACAGTAATAAATCAACTAACCAGAAATTACAGGTAGTACAAGAAAATAATTCTGAGAATACTAAATTAATAAATGAACAAACAGACCATGAACTACAAGCAGTAGAATTCATAGAAGAAGAAGAAAATTCTGAGAATATGGAAATAGTAAAAGAAAATAGCCAAATAATGGAAGCTTTACAAAAAATGAAAAGAGTAAATGCAATAATAGAAGATGAACCAGACAATGATATAGAAGATGACTATAATGGACACATAGAAACCGAAGTAGGATCAGATAATATTATCAACGAAGATGCAGACGACTATCCAGAAGAAGATCTAATAGACCCAAATCTGGAAGTAATAAACAGAAGGAATACCAGACTACCTGATCATATACCTGTAGGACAACAAGCCGAATTTAAAGAATTCGTAGGATCAATGACCCAAGGAGTAAATTATAACGGATATTTTCTAGACTTAGATAATGTTTATGATGAGCAAGAAGTAGGAAGAAGAATAACAGATTGGAACTTAGGAATGTATATTGCATTAATGAATAGCACGCAAACAGAAAACTTAGATTACATGTATGATTTAATATCAAAAACTTTAATTGGAAAAGCAGCATACTGGATAGAATCAATTGCATATCAACTGAGAGGAGAAGTATTAAGTTATGCAACAGATTGGAAATCAATGCTAATGATATTTGATTTGTTGTTAAAAAGAGAATTCTTAGGAGAAAAATGGTTAGTAGCCAGAGAAAATGTTTTAGCAGAAAGAAAAACAGAGATTATCATGAACCTGAATAACATGAAATGTTGTAAGATAAACAAACTACCAGAATATACGATTAGCTTTAGTAAATTCTTTTATGAAGCTAGATTCCTACCAGAAGAAGGAGTAATCTATCAACAGTTATATTATGATCATTTGCCTGTACCATACAATATTGAGATATCTAAAGAATACGTACAACTAGAACCTAAGGAAAATACCCTAGGAGAAAGAATACGAGTATTACGAGCATATCTAATGAGAAAGTGCGAAGAATATCGATTACAGCAAAAGATTAAAAAAGATAAAAAGATAGGATTAAGAGAAATATGTGGATTTACTGAGCGCAGATTAATATTTGGATGCGATGATAACAGAAAAGAAAAGAAGTATAGAAAGCATAAAAGACATAAAAAATATAAGGATAAGTATGAGAGAAACTACAGGGATAAGAAGTATAAGAAATATAAGAAAAAACCTTATTACAAATCCTATAATAAAAAGAGATTCAAACGATATAGGAATAACCAAGATACAAGAAATAAGTTTAGATATAAAAGAAAATTCAGAAGACGAAGAAATGTAAACCCTATAGAAGCAGACAAGTCCAAGACTAAAGAAGAAAAGGTTAAAGAATGCAAATGTTGGAATTGCAATGAGAAAGGACACTATGCAAACAAGTGCCCAAAGTTAAAGAAAACAGGAGTAAAATATGTAAATACAGAACAATTTATAATGAGCTTACAACAGATTAAAGAAGATAATAATAAGTGGTATGATTATGAAGATTTCTATGTTAGCGAAACAGATGAAGAATCGGAAGCAGAAGGAGTAAGTTACATTAACCAATATTCAGAGAGTGAAGACAGTTCTGAATAAAATGAATACACTAGAAAATCAGAAAAGAGTATTGATAAGAGAAAGAGAATACTGGATACAATGCGAGGAATATACTAGACGAAAGCTAATAATAACTTCAACAGTTAGTGAAACAGGTAGTATATATTACAATGATAGGTACAAAAAGATTACCAATCGATTATCAAAAATAAGAGAAGAGATAAATAAAATACATTGGAAACAAGTGGAAATAGCAAGACTCATAGAAGAGTCACTAAGAAATGAGGAAACGCGACGGGAAGTACAAGAATATGAACAAGATGAAGAACTTCGCAGGAGATTAAATGAACCTGACTAAAATGATAGCAATTCATATAGAAGCCCATATAGAATATAAACCGAACAAAATGATAAAACAAAAGATATTCATAGATAGTGGAGCAGATATATGCTTAGCAAGAAAAGACGTATTAGAATCACATAAATGGAAAAGATCAAGAATACATAGAGCTAAAGTATCAGGATTTAATGAACAGTCTAAAGAATTAGATATAATAGCGGAAAATATGAGAATTGTTTTAGGAAAAACTATTTTCAGATTACCAATAGTATATCAATTAGATAACATGAAGCAGCAAAGTGTTATTAGGAAATAACTTCCTAGATTACTTTAAAACTCAAGTGATTAACAGGAATACATTTTGTTTACAATCCCCATGTGATAAGTGGATTATACTAAAAAGAATATTACCAGTAAACACCATAAGACTATGTACTATAAAAATGGATAGGAATAATAATCTAGAATTATTAAAAGAAAAATACTTAGGTATGTTAAAAGGAAACTTCGGAGAAAACCCGATGCAACTATGGGAAAAGGAAAAGACTATTTTTGATGGATACTTTCTACCTTATAAAAGGAACCTGATTAACCGATTAGGAAACAAAAAATGGTTTAGTAAATTCGACTGTAAAAGTGGATTTTGGCAGATTAAGCTGACTAATGAATCCAGAGCTTTAACAGCATTTAGAGCTTTAACAGCATTTAGTGCCCCGCAAGGACACTACGAATGGAATGTTTTACCAATGGGATTAAAAAATGCACCACAAATCTTTCAAAGAAGAATGGATCAAGTATTTAGAAAGCTTGCAGACTTCTGTATCATATATGTTGATGATATATTAGTTTACAACAGTAACTTAGAAGATCATATTAAGCATGTGGAGCAATTTATTGAAACGGTAAACCAACACGGAATACTTCTATCAGAAAAGAAATCAGAAATATTCAAGAATACTATTGAATTCCTAGGCTACATTGTGGATAGTGAGGGAATACAATTACAAGAGCATGTGGTAACAAAGATTAAAAACTTTAAAGAAAGATTAGAAAACAAAAGAGAAGTGCAACAATTTCTTGGAGTAATAAATTATGCAGCAGACCACATAAAAGATTTACCATATCTGAGAAAACCATTGCAAGATTTGATTAAAAAAGATGTAACCTTCGACTGGAAGGAAGAACATACCAATGCGATTAACAAGATTAAAGAGAAGGTAAAATCATTACCAAAACACAGAGTACCTACAGACCAAGATCAATTAGAACTCGTTACAGATGCTAGTGACATAGGATGGGGAGCAGTCCTAAGAGCATACGATAAAGAAGATATTGATAAAGAAAAAATGTTGATTTGTGGATATGGAGGTGGAACGTGGAAGCCTAACGAGAAAAACTACCATATCAACGAAAAAGAATTATTGGCGGTAAAATTTGGAATAAAAAGATTTCATTACCATTTACTACCAGTAAAGTTCATTGTAAGAACTGATAATACTCAGGTGAAGGCATTTATCACAAATAGAATAGATCCTTTACCCGAACTGAATAAAAGAAGAAAATGGCAATCATTCTTCTGTTGTTATGATTTTATTGTTAAGAATATATCTGGAACTAAAAATGTTTTAGCTGATTTTCTTAGCAGATATAATGTCAATTAACAGCGAAGACTTTGAAGAATACATAGCCAAGGCTATGTCCCAAGAATATTTGATTAATGTTTACAATTAACCGTGATATTTTATGCAGCAGCAAGCTAGCAGCAAACGAAGGATCAGTATGAAGACTCATCCATCGTTCAGCAAGATTAGAGAATTAAATAAAGACAGGACTCAGTATGTCATTGAAAGGAATATCCTTTACAAAAAGATATATCTAGCTCGGGAAGAGTTACGCTATTACGACGTAATGAAACCTTCTGAGTTACTAAGTGATCAAGGCAAAATAATAGTCAGACAAGTAATAATAAATAAAATGGTTAGTATATACAGGACTATCGAATATATTCAATATCTAATAAATGGAAAGGAAACAAGTATACGAGCGATTGACTGGTTACTCGCATACTACCCGTCACATTATTAGATGATCGAAAGCCAGAATAGACTACATCATGATTCTTTTGAAGGAAAAATGATTTTTAATAAAATCCTGATCCTTTTGAATAAGGAGGGAGAACTGATTGTTTTTGCAGGTACAATGTGAACCTTTGCGAAAAAGGCCTTATGGCCTAAAAAGATTATGACTTAACAGTCCAAAAGAGGCTTGACAACCCAAAAGATTATTAAAGGTATTATGTCGATTTATCTACTTAAAACCTAAAAGAGGCTTATGGCCCAAATAGATTATGGCCCAATGTAGTGTTTTATACTACAGAAAGCCCAAAAAGAATATCAGTTAGGGAATGTAGTTTACTACATAACCCATAAAAGAGGTCCTACGGACCCAAAAAGATTATGGCCTCATGGCCCAAAATAGATTAGGAGCCTCACGGCCCAAAAAACTATCAAACTGGTAACCCAGTACAAGAGGTCTTATTGACCCAACAAAATAAATCAAAATATGTAAGTTTTATTTACATAAATCCAGACTGTTAACTCAGAAAAGAGGTTATAACAGACCCAACGGACTATGGCCCAACATAGTTTAAACTATGGTAAAGCCCAAACAAAAGAGGCCTTAGTGCCCAAAAAGACTATAAATCCGGTAACACGGAAAAGAGGTCTTTCTGACCCAGAAGAATATGGCCCAATGTAGTTTAAACTACAGAAAGCCCAAACAAAAGAGGCCTTAGTGCCCAAAAAGACTATAAATCCGGTAACACGGAAAAGAGGTCTTTCTGACCCAAAAGAATATGGCCCAATGTAGTTTAAACTACAGAAAGCCCAAACAAAAGAGGCCTTAGTGCCCAAAATCAGATTATGGCCCCAAGGCCCAAAAACGATTATGAAGTCACAATTGACAGGATAGCTAAAAGAATAGCAAAAATCAAGACACCAGCTTTACGAAAAAGAGCGGACAAAGCACTGCAGCCTTTACGACTCTTTTGGAAAGCACAAGAGAAGACGAGCCAGCTTTATGGAAAGTAGCAGACATGCACTATTGCCTTAACGACTTTTTGGAAAGCAAAAGACTAAACGACAAAACAACTTTACGGAAAGGAGCAGACAAGGCACTGTAGACACTGTAGCCTTTATGACTTTTGTAAAAGTATTTTGTCAGATTACTGTTTACTTTACGACTTTAGAAAAGTAATACTGTTTACTTTTAAAAAGCTTGGAATAGTGAATAGCCGAGGTTATCTATATAAGGAGCCTCTTGTAAAGACGAAAGGGGATTCGAAAATTCTGAAATACAAAACCCTTACAAAAATTCTCTATGTTTAGCTAAAGCACCCTTTAGTCTATAATCGAATATCATCCGAAGAACAGAATAAGATTAGATCAACTATTATCCAAGAACAACATAAGAATAATTTAATATCCACCAGCTAGTATCATAACAATAAGAGTATAATACTTTGATAACTTATGATTAGAACCATATTAGTAAGAACACAACATCTTTTTAAGGATAGTCAGAGGATACCCGTAACTGACTCCCAAGCTCCCAGGCGACAGAGTACCCGCGGCAGGAAGGCAAAGGGGAAATACAGGCCAAAGGAGGGTGAGACTACTTCGGTGATCTGAATATCGGCTTAAAGGTATGTGTTCTAACTATGTGTTTCTAATTATGATTTTGATAAGTATATTACCTTGTTGATATGATGCTTGAAGGTTGATATTAGATTACTGTTATGATGTTTAGATGATTAATATTGATTGTTCTTATGATGTTTGGATTGCTGATAGGAGATTATAGACTCAAAATTAAAAAATGAAATTGAACCTAAGATTACAACTCAGATTAGTATATGATTGTTATTTGATTAACTCTGAAAAAAGTTTGATTAGACAGATTACCGTCTATGTTCTAGCCTCTAGGGGTATATAGATGATGAAAAGATCCGCAGGACATCCCGTCCAAAAAATGGCTCCTCAAGTGCCAATTAATGATAGTTTATGGCCATTACTGAGGGAGTTAATCAGCCAAGTAATGACTGATTTAATGTGCAACATAAAAGAGCTGTTATGGAGGTTTAAGGTGCAGATTAATGGAGTTTTAACGCTCCAAAAATCAACTCCAACGGCATGCAGAAAGGCAGAAACTTTCTGTCTTCCGTCGTTCCCAATTTCAACTTTTCAGAAACTCCAGGGACCAAACTGGAAATATTAAGTAGTTTGGGGTCCAAAGAGATAATATCAGAAGAAGCCCAAGCTCCACGACCCACGACCCATGACCCGAGCCCGGATGGGACGGGCGGGTGGCGGCGGCACGCGTGGGCTTAGCCTTGAACCCAAGCACATCTAGGTCCTCCCTCCTTCAAACACACGGGTTACCCCTTGGGGTCCCAAACTCTTAGCCAATTTTGAGACTTATAAAGAGAACAATTCTTCATTTTCCCACCGATGTGGTAGATTTGTCCCACACCATATTTTCATGCCTCAAACATCTTACTTCGTGGACCAATATCTCTTTCATTTCTCAATGAAATTTGACGATTCTTGGCTCTACGACCATCTACTCACTTAGTAGATTATGCACGTGTGAAGAGACAAAGCCTCCAATATGCGGAACCCTAGTGTTTAATTCATCAAATATGGGTGGACGCACCTCCCCACCAAAGACAAATTTCCAACACTTTCTAGCAATCATACTATGATCTTGCATATGTGAAGATCTAGCGACACACATGGAGGAGTGTTGGCCTATCTCCCCATAATGAATAATAGCACATGTCAGTGTGGGGTATCTGACCCTGGCCTTTGGCGGTACTCACACTTTGTAGAGGTATATCTACAAGCATAGGATAGCTATCCCTGACCACAGTGGCGCTCATGCTCGGGGAGGTTGGGCACTTTCTCTTCCGATTTGATCACATTATTTGAATCTGAACTGAATTTAACGACACAAATAATTGCATACACAAATAGTCAAGTTCTTAACTTAGTGAGTATGCCTCAACTTAATAAAAGAAACAATCCCCTTGATTATTTTCATTAATTGAATAGATATATATACAAGTTACAAAATAGGAGAATCCTATTCCTAAAACCTTATTCTACCATAATTCTAACTATACAATTATGGTAAGTGTATATCCTAACTTAGGTAACAAATACACTACAATATACATAAAATATACTTTCCTAACATACAAATCCACCATCGCCGTGATGGGCTTGATACCAAATCCGTGATGGGCCTCGTGACTTGGGCCATCGCCCATCGCCATCGCCCATCGCTTTGTCGGGCCATCGCTTCAGATACCTGTGATATATACTGCTGTATATTCAGTGTATATCACGGGTATATTACCTCGTTTAATACACCCCCGCAGTCATAGCGGGCGGTCTTCGAACGCTTAGACTGTCCCTAAAATCTTCAAAAAGGACCGCGGGTAGACCCTTGGTAAAGATGTCTGCAACTTGATAACGAGACGGGACATGGCATACGCAAACGTGACCCCTAGCAACCTTTTCTCAGAAAAAGTGAATGTCCATTTCGATATGCTTAGTGCGTTGGTGCTGAACCGGATTACCTGAGAGTTAGACGGCACTAACATTATCACAATAAACTAATGTTGCCTTCTGAATGGGGCAATGAAGCTCTAACAACAAATTTCGTAACTAACATGATTCGGAGACCACATTCGCTACCCCTCGATATTCTGCCTCTGCACTTGAGCGTGATAGAGTTGCCTGACGCTTTGCCGACCATGAGACCAAGTTGTTGCCAAGGAACATACAGTAGCCAGAAGTCGACCGTCTGGTGTTGGGACAACCACCCCAATCAACATCCGTGTAAGAGACAAGTGTGGATGTAGAAGAAGGATACACGTGCAACCCATAGTCCAGTGTCCCATGAATATATCGAATGATGCGTTTGATTGCATTCATGTGCTCAACTCTGGGACCATGCATGAATAAACACACCTGCTGAACAACATACGTAATATCCGGTCTGGTAAATGTAAGATACTGGAGGAACCTTGCAAGACTGCGATAGCGGGTTGGGTCCTCGTATGGTGCACCTGCCGCAGCACTAAGCTTGGGTTTTGCATCAACTGGAGTGGAAGTAGACTTACAGGATGACATCCCAGTCCTCTCGATGATCTCAGCTGCATACTTTCGTTGGGACCAAAATAAACCACCTGAATGACGCTTGACGGCAATCCCCAAAAAGTAACTCAAGGGCCCTAAGTCTTTCATAGCAAACTCGGAACTGAGCATGGCCATGATAGAATGGCGCAAGGTATCGGAAGAAGCAGTCAAAATGATATCATCCACATACAACAGAATGTAGGCCAAGGACGAACCACGACGATAGATGAACAAGGAATTATCTGACCTACTGTGAGTGAACCCAATAGTCGAAACAAAGTCAGCAAACCTCGTATACCAGGTCCTTGGAGACTGCTTAAGCCCATATAATGACTTCTTCAACAAACAGACATGATGAGGACGGTTTGGATCCCTGAAACCCAACGCCTGATGCATATAGACTGTTTCCTTGAGATCACCATGTAGGAAAGCATTCTTGACATCCAACTGATGAATTGGCCAAGTCTTCGAAAGAGCCAAGCTAAGCACAGTGCGAATAGTAGCCGGCTTGACCACCGGACTAAACGTCTTCCCACAATCTATCCCAACCTGCTGAGTCTTACCATCACCCACAAGCCGCGCCTTATGTCGAGCAAATGAACCATCTGAATTTTCCTTATGAGCAAAAATCCACATAGACCTGATAACATTAATACCATATGGATGGGGCACTAACTCCCACATCTTATTATCAATAAGAGCATTATATTCATCAGTCATAGCAATTTTTTAATTAGGGTCATTTAATGCGGACACAGGATTGCGGGGCAATAGGGATTTAGAGACATCAGAATGTAAATTAAAATGTCTTTTAGGTGTAAAAATACCCCGCTGACTACGAGTGACCGGTCTATGACTCGAGGAAGAATTGAGGGAATTTTGGGAATTTTCTGGACTTAGGGCGAATCGCCAGCAGTGCATTCGCCGCCCACATCGAAATCAGTGTATCTTGGACCAGTTCTAGAATTGGGCTGGACTGGCCCAATTGTTGAACTGCTCCAAAGGTCAAACCGGTCAAGGAATCAGGCCGGCAAGTGGGCCCATTGGAGAATTTTAAAAGTGAGATGTCCGAAAAATTCTGAATAATATACAGAGATATTTGGTCATCCAAAACATTATACGACTTAGGCTCGGGAGTATGAAATTTTGTAAACGGAAATTGGGTTTCATAAAAAATGATATGGCGATTAATTATGATTTTCTTGGAGGATAAGTCAAATCATTTATAACCACGATGATTAGACGGATAACTCAAAAATACACACGTAGTGGACCGGGCCTGAAGTTTGTTAATTGTGGTGGATGGGAACAACGGATAACACAAGCAACCAAAAATCCTAAGGTGGGAATAAGAAGGGTTCTTATTATATAGGATTTTGAGGGGGGAAAATATGTCAGACCTTTAGACGGAATTATGTTAAGAAGATATGCGGCTATTTGTAGAGCATGATGCCAAAGATATGGAGGTATGGAGGCATGAATTAAGAGAGTTCGGACAATGTTATTTATGGAACGAATTTTGCGTTCGGCCTTGCCATTTTGTGAAGATGTATGAGGACACGAAAACTGAAAATTGATCCCATTATTAACACATAATTCCCGAAACTCCCTATTGTCATACTCTTTCCCATTATCACATTGAATATTTTTTATTTCTCTTTCGAATTGAGCACGAATGAACGCTCTAAATTTGATGAAGACGGAAAACACTTGTGATTTATTCGCAATTGGAAACGTCCACAAAAATCTAGAATAATCATCCAAAAAGAGAACATAATATCGATGACCCAATGAACTAAGAACAGGAGACGTCCATAGGTCGCTATGAATAATATCAAATGACATTGAAGTATGAGAATTGGAATCTATAAATAGCAACTTAACAATTTTCCCTAATGAACAAGACTGACAAAGTGGAGTACGACTCGTACCCTTACAAGAAATAAAACTATTTTAATCTAAAACTGATAAAATAGACGATCCCGAATGACTCAGGCGAGCATGCCACATGGAAGGAGAGATGGCTGCAAAAACTGACGGCAAGGCTTGACTCGATGGACTGAAACCGGGCATGATAGGATACAGATCCCCCCTACTATCACACCTCATGAGATGACTCCCCGTCTTGAAATCCTTCACAGAGAAACCAAAAGGATCAAATTCAATGGAAACGAAATTGTCCGTTGTGAACTTTCGGACATACACTAAATTTTTAATCAATTTAGGAGCATGTAAAGTATTTTTCAAGAGGAGGGGTGGATTGGGGGGAGATAATATTTTCTGACCATACCCTAGAATTGGAATAGAACTGCCATTACTAACAATTATCCCCCGATGGGTGCTCAAATTGGAATAAGATGAGAGAGTACCTGATTCGGAAGTCATGTGAGTAGTAGCACCGATGTCCATATATCAATTTGGGTCCGGTTGAGTTAACCCCAATATGTGCATCGCGGCCTCGATATCGGTTTGAGTAGGGCCTGCTGCATGATGGGCTTGCGGAGGTCGGGGCCCAAGAATTCCTGTCCGTGATAGAGCTGGGTCGTAGCTGTTGGAGCTGCTGCTGTTGGGCCACTAGCCAGTGGGCTGCCACTGCTGGTTGTTGGGCCTGATCTGTTGGCCAGCCCACTGGCCGTTGGAATTGGCTGCCTGATTATAAGGGCTGCTGGCCCCAACCCCACTGCCATGGGCCCCACTGCTGGGACCAGGGGGTGGTGGGCCACTGTTCCCTGGATGGGCCCCACTGCCTACTTGCTGACCACCGGAACCGCCGCGTTTGCCCCTGCGGTTTTTGTTATTATTCTTACGATTATTTTTGCCGCCACCATGATTATGGTTTTGTCCCGAATTATTAACAAAACCCGAAGAACTTGGAGAGGACGCCACCATGATGACGGGGCTTGCTCCGGTAGCCGCCTTTTTAGCCAAACCGGCTTCTTCCAAAGTAAGCATGGAACGGGCTTGATGAAAAGCGGGAAGAGGGTTGCTTTGACGTAGGAGAGTTCCAACGCCATTATATGCCTCCGAAAGGCCGGCAACCAATTGTAGAACCAGACGATTATTGGTGACAGGTGCGCCCACATTACGGAGTTGATCTGCCAACTCCTTAAGTTTCTTGCAATAAGCAGATACGTTAGGAAATTCTTCCATGCGAACGAGGGAGAATTCCTGCTCAAGTGTGACGGCACGTGAATGTTGGTCATCTTGGACTATGTCATGCAATCTATTCCAAGTAGCCATAGCCGTGGTATCCGGCTCAATAATCGTTTGTAGAAGGTCAACTGAAATAGTGGAATAGATCCACTGGAGAACGGTAGCATCAAGCGTAATCCATAATTGAGGATCCTCCGCGGGATGAGGTGTAGTGGGAAGAATGATATGATGGATAACTTGATGATAGATAACGTGTATTTTAAACAACTCCGCCCACGTCGCATATTGGACGTTTTCCATCTCAAGCACAATCGGGATACAATTCTTGATGTTGGAAACCATGAGGGCAGAATGATAATTGTTCTTAGACACATTGAAAGAACAAAGAAGGAGGGGAAATTTAAGAAAGGTTTTTTGAGAGCGGAAGACGAAATTTGGGAAAGAAAACACGAGGGGAGGGGGGGGGGGGGTTCTCGGCCGAGAATGGTCCACAAAAACTTTGGGAGAGAATTTTTTTTTTTTGTAAAACCTAGTCTCTTGATACCATAAAAGAAATAATCCCCTTGATTATTTTCATTAATTGAATAGATATATATACAAGTTACAAAATAGGAGAATCCTATTCCTAAAACCTTATTCTACCATAATTCTAACTATACAATTATGGTAAGTGTATATCCTAACTTAGGTAACAAATACACTACAATATACACAAAATATACTTTCCTAATATACAAATCCAGCCACTGCCCGTGATGGGCTTGACAGCCAAATCCCGTGATGGGCCTCAGCGACTTGGGCCATCATCCACCGCTTTGTCGGGCCATCGTCAGATACCTGTGATATATACTGTTGTATATTCAGTGTATATCACGAGTATATTACCTCGTTTAACACTTAACTCAAGTGACTATTTAGATTCTCCTTCAATGAATCTTCAATTCAAAAATCAATTTCATCCACCAAGTTTTCGTATGGCCCCGTCACTTTCCACCCTCATTTTTCAGATTTTTCATAATTTCTAATTATTTTCCGTCGTAAAGTTACTAACTTTAATACTGAAAAAAAAAGCAGACTTACCTTCAATAATATCTCCACAAACTCTAGCTTTTGAGTCTTGAAGAATTCTTTAATTCTTGGGTGGAAAAACCTATGTTTTAGGATTTAAAGGGTGTTAAACGATATTAACATTTTTAATGCAAATTGAGGTAAAAAATATTACATTAGGGGTAATGTAGAACCCTAACTTATCTCCTCCTTAAAAGTTCTCAACAAAGTATAAAACAAAGTGATTTTCTTTCTTCCCTTGGGCCTTATATTTTAGTTCTTTGTCAGGGGTGCTTTGGCCACTGCTTCACAGTCCCTAGAGTGCTTAAGGACCAAATGCTTCTAGTTCGAGCACTATGACAAGCGCCCCACGATCCCCTGGGCGCCCATGCCTGCTGTTCATTTTTCTTTCAATAAAACACACATAACCTTTTGTAGGATCATATTGAAAATCTTGAAAACTAGACTCCAATGATTCTTTTGATGTATAACTTATAGCTCAATTTCTTATACACTTGAAAATATTATCGTTTGAAGTTAGGGCATGTGCGACTAAAATCGTTTTCTTTCCTTAAACATTTTTAATCTGTTTCAAACTACTGCTCCCTTCTTAATTACACTAAACACTCTTGTAATATAATTCAATTACGGATAGACGCCTTGTATTTTAAAAATAAGATACGTATACCCATATATTATGGAATTCTACGCTTACACACATAACTGAATTTATTAAAATATAATTATTAAAGAAAAACTAAAATTATAAATATAACATTTTTACGAAGCTATTTTTATGAAATTTTAAAATGGGAACGATTTCTTTGGTTCATGCCTTTGATTAAAAAAGAAATAAATATGTTTTGAATATTAATATTTTGAAACTCGTAAATAAAATAAAACACAAATTACTTTATAAGATATATCAACAATTAGTATAATAAATTTCTTGCACTTTAAATGCATATGTTGTTTACAATTTTATTTAATTATAATATGTTATTAAACAGAAATTTATCTTTTTTATTTTGTTTTTATTTATTTTGCACTTCATAATTATCTTAAATATGCTTGGTGAGATGAAGATTCATTTGTGTAGAATTTTAAATATATTAAAGGTTCAAATGATTTTAGAAAAATAAGGATAACATCATAGGGAATGTAAGTGTAAGATTTCCATAATATAGGGGTGTGAGTGTTTGACTTTAAAATACAGGGATATATCCGTGACTGAGTCATAATACATGAGTGTTTAATATAATTATATGTAAACATCAATACAATCTTCCAAATATGATATTTAGGCGTTATACACCTTTATCACTTTCTGGACACCCCTGTGCTCAACTTAGAAACTTCAGCGAGGACTTAATACTTGGCAAAAAACTTCTGAAGCATTACATGGCGCATATGGTTAATACAGAAAACGCTGCTAATCTCACTCAAATGATTTAGAATCTGGGAAGAGCAAAACTCCAGCCTTCAATTCACTCAATATCAACTTCTTCTGGCCAACAATCCATTAAGTCTTGTGTGAATTAGCAGTTATATACTCGAAAATGAATAAGTTATATACTCCAGTTATTTTATATAAGATGAGAAACATAGATATGTGCGTAGTTTAAAGGGATTGCAAACAATAGCTTAGAGAGAAGTTGAATTTCATCAAATTTACAACAGCGCTTTAAATTTTTCAAAGTAATATTGATGTGGGAGTAAAGATTGTTTTAGAAAACTAATTAGCAAAGCAGTATATTTGAAAAGACAAATTAGTCATATCAAAATATTTTATATTAATAATAAATATGTTATTTATGTTGGATATGAAAAGCAGTACGGGAAGTAAATAAATGTTACAAGTGTTCAAAAGGATAAACAAACAAGTCAATGTTCAGAACTGCCGCAAGCTTGTTGAGTCTTGAATCTTGATAACCTGAAATAAAGAAACATTAAATCTGGATTGTTACAACTGTGGCTGAGTCGAAAGATGACTCTCTGTCTTTAAGACAAGATTGCCCCGTATATATGTTTTTACGTTAACGGGCAATAGTATCCCAAGATAAAACAACAATTAATCAACATTACAAAGCAAATACGTTGATTCTGACGAAGAAAACAAACACGAAACGACTTGCTGAAGAATGGAAAAGGAAGGAAGAGTTTCTGTTTTCGTCCACCGTTTCTGGACAGAATTTGTGTCTCTCTTCTGTTTGTCTCTGTGTGTATATTGTAGTGTCTTGTAGTCTCAACAATTGAGCCAAAATGCTGCAATATATAGCATAAGGGGAGGGACTTCTCAACTGCCAAGTAATGGCTGTTTATGGCCAAGTAATGGCCATTAGTGAGGAATTAATCAGCCAAGTAATGCTGTTTATGGAGGGAGTTAATCAGCCAAGTAATGACTGATTTAATGTGCATCTTGAAGGAGCTTTTACGGAGGTTTAAGGTGAATATTAATGGAGTTTTAACGCTCCAAAAATCAACTCCACGGCAGGATGAAACTTTCTACCTTTCGTCGTTCCCAATTTCAGTTTTCCAGAAACTCAAGGGACCAAACTGTAAATATTAAGTAATTTGGGGTCTAAAGAGATAATATTAGAAGAATCTCAAGCCCAAGCCCCGTGACCGGAGCCCGGATGGGACGGGCGGCGGCGGCGCGCGTGTGGGCTTAGCCTTGAACCCAGACACATCTAGGTCCTCTTTCTTTCTAACACATGGGTTACCCCTTGGGGTTCCAAACCCTTAGCCAAATTTGAGACTTATAAAGAGAACAATTCTTCATTTTTCCACCGATGTGGTATATTTGTCCCACACCATATTTTCATGCCTCAAACACCTTACTTCGTGGACCAATATCTCTTTCATTTCTCAATGAAATTTGACGATCTTTGGCCCTACGGTCATCTACTAACTTAGTAGATTATGCACGTGTGAAGAGACAAAGCCTCCAATATACGGAACCCTAGTGTTTAAGTCATTAAATACGGGTGGACGCACCTCCCCACAAAGACAAATTTCCAACAATCCCCTCTTGAAAGAGATTTTGGCGCACACACAAGGTGCCTACTTTCAGCAATCTTTCAGCGAAAAGATATTGCATCAGGAGAGGTAGCTTCTGCTTTGAACCTTCCCTAGTTGAATACCAGCAGACTTACTTACTGCGCGGTGAATGTGATGTCTTGAACCGTCAGTGTTTAGTGTAAGCCAAGACAATGATACCAACACAATAACTCTCCTTATTTGTTTTCCTCTTATTGTTTTGTCCGTTGTGGCCATAGACACACTTGGATTCTTAAGTGCATTCATTTGAGGCGGCCTGTCCTCGCACTTAAATAGGTGATCTCCTACAAGGTATCCTGATATACCCCACTTCACAAGTGTTAGGAATCATTAAAAGTTTCCCCAACCTTAACCTCAACCGTTTGAGGATCGTTAAAGGTTTGGAAGCTTAACCTTTACCCACCATGCAGGTAGCACTTTAATGTCTATCGCGGAACAACTTTAGATTTATGTTTCCTTACAGAAATCATCATCCGAAGTGCTCTTGCTTCCACCGAAGCGCTCAACTGAACCTTTTGCAGCTTAGTTTTCCCATTGAACCAAATTCTTGGGATCTCCAGTCAGTATGGTTGGGTTACCACCACAAAGGTTCGTATTGTTTAGATTTTAAGCCCATTCCCCTAGACAGACATAATACTTGATCTCCGGGTAGTCCCTTAGTTAAAGGGTCCGCTATATTCTTTAATTAGTAATCAAGGAAGTGACACCCGTGATGATCAACTGCCATACGGTCTTATGTCTCCGACAGATCCTGACAGATATGTCCAGAAGCCGTCATCTGTGTCCTTCCTGAAGCCGACCGGCTAGCCACAGTGTATAACTGCTGAAGGCACGAGTTTCTCCCAATAAGGGACGTCCTCTAAGGAGTCGTGAAGTTACTCAACTTCTTTCATGCTTTGTATAAAGCGATAAACTTCGATTCCATCATGAATCGGCCGATGCAAGTTTGCTCAGAGGATTTTCCAAGACCCACCATACACATTTACTTGTGGCTTTGGTGTTCTTCATATATGATGTCCAGTTTATATCATTGTGTTCTCCCAGAACCGCTGGACATCCAGAATATCATAATCCGTAGATAAGCGAATATTTCAGATATCATCATATCCGACTCAACGCCTTCTATTGATCATTTATTAAAATTATCAGTGAACCTTAGTTCAACTGATCTGCTTTGTAGGCCGATACCAGGTCGGTTGTAGTGTGTACAATACATTGAACTACATGTGACATGCACAAATCGCTCCTTGTCTATGGGTGCACCATGATTCCAATCAGTTCTATCATTCATATCCATTGGTGTCTTCAACGAGACTTTCAATTATCTCACAACCGAGTTTGGAGTTAGACCAGTCGTTAGATGTCTTAGAAATCCAATTTCTAAGATGTCATCTGTGATACTCATATCTTTTGTTACAATATCACTTCCACTCTCAGACTGTTGGTTTTCCAACTGTTGACTTTCTAACTTCAGAGTCAATGTTTCTGTGGTCAGATTCATTTTTTCTGTTTTATCTAAAACTTCCAGGACCAAAATGTAAACATTTCAGGGACCAAATGAAAGTTCAGGAAGAAGCCCAACAGTCCAGCAAACCAACTCTGATTCTCCCATTCCAACTCTCCGGTTTGGAAGGTTGTTTCAACACCCATGCCACGCAAAACTGCAATGGCCTTGGATGTTAAGCTATTCACAGGGAAGCACATGCACAAGTAGCCGAGGCGTTATACTCGTCAGTAGATCCATCTACTTTGTACTCGGCTTGCCCATATAAAAATCGGCTGATCACTCCCATTTGAGTATTTTTTTCCACAACCCAAAGGTTCTTTTCCAGGAGGAAGATCAACCATTACACAAGTATGGTTCTATATGATAGAATCTATTTCTCTCTTTAGCTTCTTTCTAAAGCAGCGCTTTTTGAAGATGACAATTCTTTGTTAATTGTCCATGGTTTGTTCTCAACCATACAAGCTAGAAGGCCTAGAACAAGTCTTTGTCCCCTCTTTGCTCTGTATCGGTTCAACATCTAGAATCCCTGAGTTCTGTAGATCTGGAATATTAAGTTTCGGATAGACAACAATTTTCGAGTCTTGTAGATACAGAACGTTTAGTTCCGGACAGTCAGGCCCTCGCGGGTTCTTGTTAACCTCGAGCAATTACTCATTTTTTTTCAAGGAAAGTTTTCTTCAAAGAATTCAGCATTCTTTGACGCCAAGAGGCGATAAGCACTACTGTTATTTGCAGATCTAGTGGATATGCAATTTACAGTCTTAGGTCCAACTTGACCTGTTTCGGTATTCCAACCTCTACCAAGCCACCCCATATCACAACATTTGTATGTGAGATCCTTTCCATATTTCACATGGAGAGTTATCCTTATCCTTATGCGGAGTTCTGTTGAGAATCGCATTAGCGGTAAGGATCGCCTTGCCCCACATAATTTGGGCGTACGGCTTTGCGCTTGGCTAACACTGTTAGACTGAGGTGAGTAATGAGTAGTCGTTTGATGAACGATGCTTTTCATTCTCCCCCTCTATCTCTATGAATTCCTCAATCCGTAGGCTTAGTTGATTTTCAACTTCTGCTTTGTAGCGCTTATCCGCTTCAACAACTTCATATTTGCTTTTCTACAAACAAAGGATGCAATACGTTGTACCGTCATCAATGAAGGTTACAACATACTTGTCTCTCCCCTCTATTTTGTATAAACTTCAAATCACCAAAGTAGGTGTGACTAAGTTCTAGAGGAGCGGTGCTTCTTTCGCTATTCCTTTGACGGAATGGAAAGATGATTTTGCCTCTTCGTCTACCTCACATTCATTTTGAGGGTTTATGTCGACAGAAGGCAACGATCTCGACTTTGTTAGCTTTTGAATGACCCTTCCATTTAACGTGTCTTAATCTATAATGGCATAGATGCATGTATTACAAATATATCATTCATTTGGCTACATACATACTGTACCATTTGGCTACAGACATACTATTCCATTTGAACAACCTCTTGCCCGTGGTTAGGGCGTAACCGGATCATATTTGATCTGGATACTCTGGCCCACTGCAGTTGCTTTGGTAGGCTGAGTGTCCAATTTCGTTTCTGCCTTTTTTTAGGCCTTCATGTCATTTAAGACCTGGAAACTCTGGCCCACCTCACTAGGTGTCCATTACTCTTCTGCCTTTCTTTTGGCCTTCAGATCATTAGAGACCTGGAAATTCTGGCCCACCACACTAGGTGTCCATTACTTTTCCTATGAAGTGAATTATGGCCCCACTCCAGTCGCCCGTAGGCTTTGTATGACTGAGTGTCCAATATCATCCTATCAAATGAATTTTGGCCCCACTCCAGTTGCTCGTAGACTTTGTATGACTGAGTGTCCAATATCATCATATGAAGGATATTCTACCAAATAGTGTGACAGGCTCAACATCTTTAGCTTTTAGTCTTCTTCCCTTATGATTGGTGCCCAGACAATTCTTGGCGCTTACTTAAGAGTGGTAACAGTTTTCGCACAGTCAGTGGATCTTTCTCCCTCGTATGTGCGAACATACTTTACACACTTTTAATAATTACACTTTAAAAGAACGGATCTTTTTAAGTCATTTATAAGATCCAATCTTTAAACGGGAAGGAATATGAGATTAAACTTCTGATTTTAAAGCGTAAGGAATATAAATTATTTCGTGAAAACATTTTCATATTCCTCCTTACTTTAAGCCATTTTTAATCAGACATCATTTAATCTTATTTTTGACAAAGAAGGAAAATTACTTATCCCAATTTTGGATTCTGGCCCACTTTAGTCACTTCATCGGACTGAGTGTCCATTTCCTCCTTACCATAATTCGGATCCTTTGTCTGGGATAGATATAGGCCTTCTGCTACAAGATAGAACCACATCTTCAGCCTTCTCCTCTTGTCCAGTTGACATCCCCAGCCTCTCGTGGGCGCTTGTTCCCACCACTCTCAGGAGCGGTGACACCATGAACACGTTGACCTTCAACATCATAATCAAAACTCTCTTCAACCAGAAAACCACAGCCATATCCAGATTTAGTCACACAACTTTCGACCGACATCTTTCAAACACTAATACAAATCTTGTCTTAAAATTATTGGATATGCAAAGCAGTATGGGAAGTAAATAAATATTACAAGTATTCTAAAGGATAAACAAACAAGCCAATGTTCAGAACTGCCGCAAGCTTGCTGAGTCTTGAATCTTGATAACCTGAAATCAAGAAACACTAAATCTGGATTGTTACAACTGTGGCTGAGTCGAAAGATGACTCTCTGTCTTTAAGACAAGATTGCCCCGTATATATGTTTTTACGTTAACGGGCATTAGTGTCCCAAGATAAAACAACAATTAATCAACACTACAAAGCAAATAAGTTGATTCTGACGAAGAAAACAAACACGAAACGACTTGCTGAATAATGGAAAAGGAAGGAAGATTTTCTGTTTTCGTCCACTGTTTTTGGACAGAATTTGTCTCTCTCTTCTGTTTGTCTCTATGTGTTTATTGTAGTGTCTTGTAGTCTCAACAATTGAGAGGGACTTCTCAACTGCCAAGTAATGGCTGTTTATGACCAAGTAATGGCCATTAGTGAGGGAATTAATCAGCCAAGTAATTGCTGTTTATGGAGAAAGTTAATCAGCCAAGTAATGATTGATTTAATGTGCATCTTGAAGGAGCTTTTAGGGAGGTTTAAGGTGCAGATTAATTGAGTTTTAACGCTCCAAAAATCAACGCCAATGGCAGGCAGAAACTTTCTGCCTTCCGTCGTTCCTAATTTCAGTTTTTCAGAAATTCAGGGACCAAACTATAAATATTAAGCAATTTGGGGTCTAAAGAGATAATATCAGAAGAATCCCAAGCCCAAGACCCGTGACCCTAGCCCGGACCAGACTGGCGGGCGGCGGCAGCGTGCGTGTGGGCTTAGCCTTGAACCCAAGCACATCTAGGTCCTCCCTCCTTCAAACACATGGGTTACCCCTTGGGGTCCCAAACCCTTAGCCAAATTTGAGAATTATAAAGAGAACAATTCTTTCTTTTCCCACCAATGTGGTAGATTTGTCACACACCATATTTTCATGCCTCAAACACCTTACTTCGTGGACCAATATCTCTTTCATTTCTCATTGAAATTTGACGATCCTTGGCCCTACGGTCATCTACTCACTTAGTAGATTATGCACGTGTAAAGAGACAAAGCCTCCAACATACGAAACCCTAGTGTTTAAGTCATTAAATACGGGTGGACGCACCTCCCCACCAAAGGCAAATTTCCAACAATTTATTTACTACCAAAATATCTTAATAAGAAAGATAAACATAACATTGAAAATTATAAGAAAGATTAGATTTACCAAGTCAAATTTAAAAAGACATCTCTAAAATTATCGCTAAAATTGTTAAACAGAGCAATATACAGCAGTGTATATCACAGGAAAAACAGTGGACTGAATTGGCCCAGCAGTGGGCTTTCGGCACTGGCCCAGAAATGGGCTCTCGGTAGTGGCCCAACAGTGGCCCATTCTCGGACAGATTGAGGACAATACAATCTTGTAAATATGGTATATATATTAGTAGTATATTGTAGTGTAAAGGTTACCTTAATTAGTGTTATACACTTACCATAATTGTATAGTTAGAATTATGGTAGAATAATGTTTTAGAAATAGAATAGGAATAGGATTCTCCTATTATGGAAATATGTAACTTGTATATATAGCCTTTCAATTAATGAAAATAACCAAGGCGATTATTTCTTTCATGGTATCAAGAGAATAGGTCTAAACAAAAGTTTTTTCCTCCCAACTTTTGTCCTCTCGTTGATTTTCGGCCGAGACACACCCCCTCGGGTTTCTCTTCCAAAATTCATCTTCCGCTCTAAAAAACACCTCTCTTAAATTTTCCTTCCTTCTTTGTTCTTTCAATATGTCTAAGAACAATTATCATCCTGCCCTCATGGTTTCTAACGTCAAGACCAGTATCCCTATTATCCTTGAGATGGAAAACGTCCAATATGCGATGTGGGTGGAGTTGTTTAAAATTCACGCTATCTCCCATCAAGTTCTTCATCACATCATTCCTCCCGCTAGACCTCTTCCTGCGGGGGATCCTGAGTTATGGATTACTCTTGATGCTACCGTTCTCCGGTGGATCTACGCCACTATTTCGGTTGATCTTCTACAGACGATTATTGAGCCAGATACCACGGCTATGGCTGCCTGAAATAGATTGCGTGACATATTCCAAGACAACCAACATTCACGTGTCGTCACACTCGAGCAGGAATTCTCCCTAGTTCAAATGGACGAATTTCCGAACGTTTCTACATATTGCAATAAACTAAAGGAGTTGGCGGATCAACTCCGGAATGTTAGCGCACCGATAACTAATAATCATCTAGTTCTACAGTTGGTTGCCGGTCTTTCGGAGGCCTATAATGGTGTTGGAACTCTCCTTCGCCAAAGCAACCCTCTTTCCGACTTCTATCAAGCCCGCTCTATGCTTACTTTGGAAGAAGCCGGTTTGGCTAAAAAAGCAGCTACCGGAGCAAGCCCCGTCGTCATGGTGGCGTCCTCTCCTAGTTCTTCGGGTTTTGTTAATAATTCGGGCCAAAACCATAATCATGGTGGCGGCAAGAATAATCGCAAGAATAATAACAAAAACTGTGGGGGCAAACGCGACGGTTCTGGTGGCGGTTCCGGTGGTCAGCAAGCAGGCGGTGGGTCCTATCCAAGGAACAGTGGCCCACTACCCCTCTGGGCCCAGTAGTGGGGCCCATGTCAGTGGGGCTGGGGCAGTCGACCGTGGGCCAGTAACCCTTACAATCCAGTAGCCAATTCCAGCGGCCAGTGGGCTGGCCAACAATTCAGGCCCAACACCCAGCAGTGGAGGCCCACTAGCCAGTGGCCCAGCAGCAACTACGGCCCAGCTCCATCACGATCAGGAATTCTTGAGCCCCGACCTCCGCAAGCCTATCATGCAGCAGGCCCCACTAAAACCGATATCGAGGCCGCGATGCACACATTGGGGTTAACTAAACCGGACCCAAATTGGTATATGGACACCGGTTCCACTACTCACATGACTTCCGAATCAGGTACTCTCTCATCTTATTCCAATTTGAGCACCCCTTCGGGGGATAATTGTTGGTAATGGCAGTTCTATTCCAATTCTTGGGTATGGTCAGAAAACGTTGTCTCATCCCAATCCACCCCTTCTCTTGAAAAATACTTTACATGCTCCTAAATTGATTAAAAATTTAGTGTATGTCCAAAAGTTCACTACTGACAATTTCGTTTCCATTGAATTTGATCCTTTTTGTTTCTCTGTGAAGGATTTCAAGACGGGGAGTCATCTCATGAGATGTGATAGTAGGGGGGATCTGTATCCTATCATGCCCGGTTTCAGTCCATCGAGTCAAGCCTTGCCGTCAGTTTTTGCAGCCATCTCTCCTTCCATGTGGCATGCTCGCCTGGGTCATCCGGGATCGTCTATTTTATCAGTTTTAGATAAAAATAGTTTTATTTCTTGTAAGGGTACGAGTCGTACTCCACTTTGTCAGTCTTGTTCATTAGGGAAAATTGTTAAGTTGCAATTTGTAGATTCCAATTCTCATACTTCAATGTCATTTGATATTATTCATAGCGACCTATGGACGTCTCCTGTTCTTAGTTCATTGGATCATCGATATTATGTTCTCTTTTTAGATGATTATTTGAGATTTTTGTGGACGTTTCCAATTGCGAATAAATCACAAGTGTTTTTCGTCTTAATCAAATTTAGAGCGTTCATTCGTACTCAATTCGAAAGAGAAATAAAAATATTCAATGTGATAATGGGAAAGAGTATGACAATAGGGAGTTTCGGGAATTCTGTGCTAATAATGGGATCAATTTTTGTTTTTCGTGTCCTCATACATCTTCAAAAAATGGCAAGGCCGAACGCAAAATTCATTCCATAAATAACATTGTCCGAACTCTCTTAATTCATGCCTCCATACCTCCATATTTTTGGCATCATGCTCTACAAATGGCCACATATCTCCTTAACATAATTCCTTCTAAAGGTCTGACATATTCTTCCCCCCTCAAAATCCTATATAATAAGAACCCTTCTTATTCTCATCTTCAGATTTTTGGGTGCTTGTGTTATCTGTTATTCCCATCCACCACAATTAACAAACTTCAGGCTCGGTCTACCCCGTGTGTATTTTTGGGTTATCAGTCGAATCATAGTGGTTATAAATGTTTTGATTTATCCTCCAAGAAAATCATAATTAATCGCCATGTCATTTTTGATGAAACCCAATTTCCTTTTACGAAAGTTCATACTCCCGAGCCTAGGTCGTATAATTTTTTGGATGACCAAATATCCCCGTATATTTTTCGAAATTTTTCGGACACATCCCGCACCCAAAATCCTCCAGCAGGCCCACTACCCACTGGACCCATTTGCGCAGTACCTTTGTTCGATTCTTGGATCAGTCCCAGCAATTGGGCAGTCATTCCCAATGAGCGGTCCAGATGATGATTCCAGTTACCGATTTGGGCCAGCAGGCCCACTGCCTGCTGGTAGTCCGTCCCGAGCCCAGAAAATTCCCAAAATTCCCTCAATTCTTCCTCGAGTCATAGACCGGTCACTCGTTGTTTAAACTGTAGCTACTAAGTCATGGTCATATTTAGTTAAACATGTTGATAAGGCTAAAACCGACACATTTTAACTCATTTCTGGGCTTAAACTAATACTTAGGTGCAACAACAAAACATAATGTAAGATGCATTAGCTAAATACAATCTTTAAGAACTAGTACATGCTCCCTATGAACCAAATACATGTTTTCAAACAAACATTGTAACTTTAACAGTCCATACATAACTTAAACTAGTCCTAAACTAACACATTAAGCATCTTACTTAACTAATCATGTTAATAATCACATAATAAGCACAAATAGTGAAATTAATTAAAAGTTGCTTAAAGATAAAGCATTTACCTTGTATGAAGGCAGCCTAAAGATTGATGGGAGTTTGAATCTTCACTCCGGGGACCTCGTAGACTCGCAAACACACGAAAAAGAAAAGTTTTAAGTTGTGAATGACTAATTATCCTAGTTCTAGGTTCCACCAAAGGGTTTGGATCCCAACTTAAGCACAATTAGCCAATTTTAACTCGATTAAGGCTCTCAATCAATGTGAATGCCACAAATCAAGTTTTGGACCCCTCAAATGAAGGAATAAGGTCTCAATTGATAGAGTCCGATGAACACCTTCATCGAACCAAATGATCGGTGTGGGAGAACATAAAATCGGGGAAATTTCCCTCCAATTAGTTCTCTACCAATATAAATCAAGAATTCAAATCGTAATGAGATAGTAAAACATAAGGGCTTGCAGAAAAAGCAAGAGAGAGGGCGAACCTCACCTGGGGTTGGGGGGTGGGTTCACGGTGGTACAGTGGCGTGTTTACGAGAAGGGCAAGGGCCATTAATTCCCTTGCCTCATTTGAACGAGTCATTGACTGTGAAAAGCAATAGTACACTGTCTCTAGCCAATTTTGGCATTGGAGAAGACAAGGGTATGGAACAGCTAGGGTTTATAAACCCAAATTGTGAAGATGACAAAAGGGATTTGGGGCTTTGTCCCCTTTCCCGTTTAAGAAGTGATGTTGGGCCGGGTCTGGGCCTCTTTGACCTGGGCTCTACCGAATTAATTCAAAAAAATGAAGAAGCCTAATGATTTTCTTTCAAAGTTTAATAAAACATCACATTTTGCAAATGTGGTTATTTTATAAATAAAAAAATGGCCGAATAATTTTAAATATAATCTAATTAGGTAGAAAGCATTAAATTAAGATCAAATTTGACACTAATGTGATTGTTAAAAACGTTAACTCATGTAAAATTCTTTTAATGCTTTAAAATTGAGATGTAATTCCATTATCATACTTAGTTAGATAATTTTCCGATTTTGATGTGGTGGAACATTAATTCCTTTAAATTGAGAATTCTTTTAAAATAATTAAATTTATAATTGTCTATTAAAATTCCAAAATGATCAAAATATTTAAAAATTAAGACATGAGATACAATATATATACTAGGTGATATTTTGTAAAATTAAATGACAAAATACTCCCAGAATAATTTTATAAAATAACATTCATCTTGTAAAAGTATATTTTACTTTGTCTGTGACTCGGTATCCTTGAATAATTAAATAAAATTATAGGAGAGTAAAATTAGGTGTCAACAAGTATATTTTGAGAACGTACTTTGTGATTCCGGGGCTTAATTAATTAAATGTCATTTTCTATTTAAAAAAAAATTAGATCTTGGTGAAATAAAAAGTACAAGTGTTTCTCTTCAGTTTGCTGATTAAAGTACTAAGAAACCTAATGGAATAATTGAGAATGTTCTTGTAAGTCACCCATGCTACCCCCAGAGTTGCGAGCACTTCCAAAAGACCCCATGCATACGCCAATGTATTCTTTCATACTCCAATCACTCCTATTGACTCCTAGCCGGAATTGGACCACTACGAGGAGATGGAAAAGACCTGAAGGGCCGAGCAAGACCGAAGGAACAAAGAGATGGAAAAGAAAATGATGGACCTATTTGAGAAGTCTAACAGGAGCTCCTGCAAAGCAACGGGACTGAGATATGATGACCTATGCATACATCCAGATTTGGATTTGCCAAAAGGCTTCAAAGTGTCCAAATTTGAGTTATTCAATGACACAGGAAACCCTAGAGCTCATCTGAGAGCTTACTGCGACCAACTGGTCAGTGCCAAGGGAAATGAGGCACTGATAATGAGGTTTTTCAGCTGAAATCTCACAGGTGAAGCATCAGAATGGTTTACAGCACAAGATATTCGTCGCTGGGACTCATGGGAAGAAATAGGAAAGGCCTTCATAGATAGATTCCACTTTAACGTGGAAAACGTGCTTGACCACTACTATTTGGAGAAAATCCGACAAAAATCAACAAAAACCTACCACGAGTACGCAAGTAGGTGGAGGTCCGAAGCCTCTCAAGTACAGCCTCCAATGAGTGAGGAATAACTAGTTTTAGAGTTCATCCGATTTTAGGAATTGGATTGCTATGACCGAATGTTGGCTATGGCCGGGAGGCCATTCGCTGATTTAGTCAGAATGGGAGAGGCAATAGAAGATGGCCTAAAAACTAGAAAGATTGTCAGCAACGTCAACAAAGCTGACACATCAAGCATCACTGAAGCCGCGAAGAAAAAGAATGAGGACATGGCAAACGTCTCTCACACGCCTAGTTCGAGGAGTCGTAGAAAGGAAGGATCGCAATCATCTTTTGACACATACCAATCTCCTCCTCCAAGCAACTACATACCATTACACTACAGCCCGGTGCCAGTATACTACGCACATCCTAACTACCATGCTCCACAACCAAACTACCAAAAACATATACCCACTTACCAAGCCCCATCTCCAAATTATCACATTCCCGCACCCATGTATCAAGTGCCTCAAAACCAGCAAAACTACTATAATCAGATGCCTCCGGCTACATACGACTTGCCACGTATGAATTTTGAGAAAAAGCCTCCTCGGATATTCACTCCACTTTTGGAAATGCGAACTAGTCTGTTCGCCAAATTAAATGATGATGATCTCATCAAAGTCATGCCGCCAAAGCCTGCCAACCCAGAGAATCACTTTTATAGACCCGACCAAACTTGTGCTTACCATTTCGGGGGGAATGGGCATACAACGGAAGACTGCATTAATCTAAAGCATAAGTTGTAGGATCTAATTGACAAATGAGAGATCGTTTTTAGGCTGCAGTGCCGAATGTGAATACAAACCCTCTTCCAAATCATGGTAATAACCACATCCACATGATCGAGAGAGAAAAAGATTGGGTTGTATGCCAACCGCTAGACCCTGAAAATATTGAAAACTTGAAGCGCACAGTCGTCTCGCTCATGCTGAAAGAGCGGCCTAATTTCAAGGTTGCTGATCCTCGCTCTAAAGAAGCCATTGGTGATCTAGGTACCACAAGTAGTCATCCTGACTCCCAAAAAATAACTCGCATCCATTGCTCAAGGGATGACGAGATCGGAAAGGTGCTATGCTCCCGAAGAGTTGGCACAAGAGGCGCCCCACAAAGAGACTAATCAAATAAGGCACATCACTGATGGGGAAGCCAATGATTTTTTGTGAAGGATGCAGCCAAACGATTACTCCATTGTTGAAAACTTGCAGAAAACACCAGCCAGAATATCGGTGACGTCGCTGGTTATGAGCTCTACACAACATCATCATGCCCTAATGAAGATGCTAGATAAAGTCCACGTCCCAGCAGGGACAAGTAGCGAAATATTGGCCGACATAGTAGGCCACGTCATTTGAGCTCATCAGATTTCATTCACTACTAATGAATTGCCAAGGGAAGGAATGACTCATAACAAGGCCCTCTACATCACCATCAAGTGTCGAGGCAATGTTATCTCCCAAGTACTTGTTACTAATGAGGTTGGGCTCAATATATGCCTCGAGTCCACATTGAAGCAATTAGGCTATGACATTGGAAAAATATGCTAGAGTCATACCAATGTAAGAGCCTTTGATGGTGCACAACATGATCATGCAGGAGAGGTGGACCTCAACATATAAATGGGGCCCGCTGAGTTCACCACAGAATTCAAAGTTATGGAAATCAGTGCCAATTACAATCTCCTACTGAGGAGACCATGGATACATATGGCTGGAGTTGTGCCATTATCTCTCCACCAATCACTGAAGTTTGTCTGGGAAGACTATAAGGTCATAGTCCATAGAGCAGGTAGTATTCACAACTATCCCAACAAGTATGTGCCCCTAATAAAAGCAGACCCGATAGATACAGACTTCCAAATAATGGAACTTGTGGGATCTGCCCACTGAGGGGACGATGAAGAAATCTCGACGCCACCAGCCTACAAGATGATTTTTGCAACTATGCTCCAGAACGGGTTCGAGCCTGAAAAAAGTCTAGGACGAGAGCTCCAAGGCATTCGAGAAACAATGTCAATTTCGGGTAATGAGTATTGCTTTGGCCTTGGGTACATATCGAGTTCCAAGAAAGCCTCTGATTATGAACAGAAAAAGAGGTTCTTCGCAAATGAGAAAGCCTTTCCCGGGTTTGTACCACTCATTTTTGGTCCGCATGCCTATGCACAATGGCGGGGACCCAGAAAAAGGTTTAGGGATGTTATTCCAAGAAGAAGAGTGTGTCACTATATTAGAGGAATTCTTCAAAGCACCCACCATCCGCGACACTAACCCAGAAGAACAGCTGACCAACTGGACCTCTACCCCACTTTTGGCTTCTTGGTAGTGAGAAAAATTTAAACTTATTTTCCAAAATCGATGAAAATCGGCTTGAGGCCCGAGAATTCACCATTTATGACTTTACTTTCTCACGTATTGTTCAAAAAATGGGAATGACTCGATGTTGATTCGAGGCAGGACCATAGTTTATACTTTTTATCAAATCAATGAAAAGCCTCAATTTATGCAAAAATAACTTCTTTATTTATTTATTGTTTTTACACACTAATGATGCTTTGCTTTGTTTTTCAGTAATCATATTAAAATAACTCACAATGTCATGACATGTCGCAAGACGAGCGAGTCGAGTGTTACATACGACAAAGAATATGAGGAATATGATAAAGAGGCAGAATTACCAGAAGACCTTGTAGACGATGAACATTAATATGAGAATAGACAGACGTCTAATTTAGATGAAACAGAAGCGATCAATCTCAGAGACAAGGAAACGGTTAAGGAAACCAGGATAAGCGCGCATTTGGATGCCCTGAAAATAAGAATTGTTAAATTTGCTTAGAGAGTGCGTTGACGTATTCGCATGATCATACACGGATATGCCCAAATTGAGCATAGACATCGTAGCTCACAAGCTACATATAAATGAGCGATTCGCCTCGGTCAAACAGAAAATTCAATAGTTCAAGTTTGATCTCAGCATAAGAATCAAGGACAAAGTTGAGAAATAAATAAAGTCAGGGGTGGTGGAAGTAACTCCATACTCCACGTGGTTGGCCAACATTGTTCTAGTGCCAAAGAATGATGAGAAAATTAGAATCTGTGTGGACTATCGTGATCTCAACCGAGCTAGTCCTAAGGATAACTTCCCACTTCTAAACATTCACATACTCATCGATAACTGCGCAAAGCACGAATTACAGTCATCTCTGGATTGATTTGTCGGTTACCATCAGATTTTGATGAGCGAAGAAGATGCTCAGAAAATGGCATTCATCACTTCATGAGGAGTATACCATTACCGTGTAATGTCGTTCGGCCTCAAGAACGTTGATACTACTTATATAATGGCGATCACCGCCATCTTCCATGACATGATGCACAAAGAAATTGAGGTCTATGTGGATGATGTCATAATCAAGTCGCAAGAAGGATCTGACAACATCATACACTTGCGAAAGTTCTTCAATAGACTCCGCAAGTTCAATTTCAAACTAAATCCAGCCAAGTGTGCATTTGGAGTGCCTGTCGAAAAATTATTGGGGTTCATAGTCAGCCGCAGAGGAATAGAGCTAGATCCCACAAAATCAAAACCATTCAAAAACTTCCACCACCAGAAACCAAGAAGGATGTCATGAGCTTCCTAGGAAGGCTGAATTACAGTGGGTGTTTCATAGCGTAATCTACGGTAATTGTGGAGCTCGTCCTTAAGCTACTAAAATGATATGCCCACCAAATGGACAGATGAGTGCCAAAAGCCTTTGACACCATTAAGAGATAACTCTCCAGTCCACCAGTTTTGGTTCCTCCCAGGACAGGGATCCCATTGTTGTACTTGTCAGTATCAGACAATCCATATTGGCACAGCACGACGAAACAAGAAAGAAAAAATGGGCAATCGACTACCTCAGCAAGAAGTTCACCACTTGTGAGTCTAGATACACTCTGGTGGAAAAAACATGTTGCGCACTAACATGGATAACGCAAAAGCTGAGACATTACATATCGGTGTACACTACTCACCTGATATCTAAGATGGATCCTTTGAAGTACATTTTTCCAGCCCATGCCTATAGGAAAACTAGCCAAATGGCAAATCCTTCTGAGAGAATTTGACATCAAATACATGGTCCAGAAAGTTGTCAAAAGACAGGCATTGGCCTATTTGCTAGTAGAAAGTTCGATCGATGGGGAGTTTGCACCATTAAGGACATATTTCCCGAACGAGGAAATAATGGTAATTGAAGAAGCAACGGCTGAAGCCTACTAAGAATGGAGAATGTTATTCGATGGTGTAGTCAACTACAAAGGTTTAGGAATCAAAGTCGTTTTGGCTTCCAAAATGAGGAAACATTACCTGATGGTAGTGAAGCTCAGCTTCTAATGCACAAACAACATGGCAGAGTATAAATCCTACATTCTAAGTCTTCGCATGGCCATCAATATGGATATCCAAGAACTCCCGGTAATAAGACACTCAGATTTGTTGATTCACCAGGTTCGAGGAGAATGGGCCACCAAGAACGAGAAAATCTTACAATATGTCAACCTCTCACAGATATTGTGCAACAAATTTATAAGATCGAACTCAGGCACACGCCAAGGGCTCAGAATGAGTTCGCTGATGCTCTTTCAACCATAGAATCTATGATACAATACCTTGAAAGCAGTCACATTGACCCATTGGAGATCAACATCAGGGAAGAACACCCGTATTATTCCTATATGGAAGCCAAACCTGATGGTAAACCCTTATATGTCGACACAAGCACATATTTGGGAAAAGTGAGAGTATCCCAAAAACATAACAACCAATCAAAATAAGACCATCAAAAGAATGGTCAATGGTTTCTTACCAAATAAACGAGTACTCTACAGAAGGACGCCCGATCTAGGGCTACTCAGATGTGTCGATTCCGCAGAGGCCACAAAGATGTTAGAAGAGGTACATGATGGAACTTGCGGACATCACATGAACGGGTTCGTCTTGGCCAAGAATATCTTAAGGGCAAGCTACTACTGGATGATAATGGAAATCGATTGTAGCCAATTCGTGCAAAGATGCCATCAATGCCAAATTCATAGAGATTTAATCAAGGTCCCACCAAATGATCTTAATGTCACGAGCTTATCCTGGTCGTTTGTAGCCCGAGGCATGGACGTCATCGGGCCCATAGAGCCGTCAGCATCCAACGAACATCGCTTCATCCTAGTTGCCATAGAATACATCACAAAGTAGGTTAAAGCTACCTCTCATAAGTCGGTGACAAAGAAAGTGGTAGCTGATTTTGTAAGGAACAACATCATATGCCAATTCGACGTCCCATAGTCGATCATAACAGACAATGGAGCCAGTTCAAACATCCATCTGATGAAACACATTTGTGAATAATTCTGTATCACTCATCGGAATTCGACCGCATACATGCCACAGATGAACGGAGCTATAGAGGTAGCAAATAAGAACATCAAGAGAATCTTAAGGAAAATGACCGACAACTACAAGTGTTAGCATGAACATCTGCCCTACGCATTGCTTGGATACCGAACAACCACTCAGACCTCAACCGGAGCAACTCCATACTTGCTTGTCTACGGCATTGAAGCAGTGATACCGACCGAGGTAGAGATACTCTCGCTCAAAATTATATAAGAAGCAGAACTAGACAACGCAGAATGGGTCCAAAAAATATATGAGCAATTAACTTTGATCAATGAGAAAAGAATGGTCATCATATGTCACGGTCAATTATAGCAACAGAGAATAGCGCGCGCCTTCAACAAATGGGTAAGAGCCCGAATATTTTAAATAGGACAACTGGTACTCAAGTGCATGTTTCCATACCAGGACGAGTACAAGGGAAATTTTGCACCTAACTGGCAAGAGCCCTACATGGTGTGTAAGGTACTGTCAGGGGGAGTTATCATCCTCGCAAAAATGGATGGTCAATAATGGCTCAAAGCAATCAACTCAGACGCAATCAAGTGATACTACGTGTGAAGACATGCTCCTCAGTTTGTAATCACTTTTTACTTGTAATCACATTTTCCTTTTGCTTGTAATCTCACTTCTTTTCCTGTAATTGCATTAAAAACAAATTATTTCTTGTAATGAACTACAAGAGGACCTGATTCCCAAAAAAGGGATACGTAGCCATTTTGGACTTGGTCGCATTATTACCGAAATCTATTATTCTTTGTAATGAACTACGCGAGGACCTGATTCCCAAAATGGGATACGTAGGCATCTATTTTGGACTCGGTTGCATTATTACCTAAATCTATATTCTTTGTAATATGAACTACGCAATAAGTTGATTCCCAAAGAGGGATACGTAGGCGCCCTTCGAGCTCGGTCATATTATTACAAAAATCAACCAAATTTATTTTGAACTACGTTTTGACCTGATTCTCGAGACTAGATACGTAGGCGCTCTTCGAGCTCGGTCGCACCAAAAAAAAAATAAAAGAAACCCCTAGGAAGCGGCAGAGACATCAAGAATTCGAAGGATCGCCTCACAAAGTATAAATTGGGGCAGAATTTTTGAGAAGATCTTAAAAATTTCATCAACAACCCGGCTCAAAGGATCAGCCGATCTAAGCTCATAACCAAGGGAAAATTATTTTAGGACTCAAAAATTCCTTCAATGAAAATTGGCATGAGAGTCAACTGATCCAAATCTAAAACTGGGAAATTTTTTTGAGGGGGTCTCGAAAATTTCACCAAAGGCATACGAAGAAAAAAAGTAGCACACCAGAGATGGTCGAAGAACCTCGCTCAAAGCAAATATGTCATGACATTGAGTTCACAATATTTTGGATATATAAAACGTTTTAGTCAAAATTCTATTTTCTAAAAATATTTTCAAATATTTCTATTTAAAATGTTTTTCTCTCATTATACCGGGACCAAAAGAGGAGTCGAGACCATAAAATAGAGAAATAATATAGAAGGAGTCGGCAACACGGATCAACCACATAGGAAGCTAACAAATCCTTCTATGATTGCAGGTCACCAGAACGTCGTCGGGAGGATGACGGGTTTTTTCTACGAACGTTTTTGTTCATGAATGAAACAGGTACAATAGAAAAACATTTCGACACCAGAAGACAATCGCCAAGCCTCTATAGCCACCGACAAAGCAAAGACACAACACCGAATCTGAGAGTCATTGCTAGAGGGAAAATGTCATAAAGGGAATAAAGTAAAAAGGTACAACCTGACCCTGAGAGTGTTACAATTTTCTTTTTTATATGGGTTAGCGTACTAAGAGCTACTAAAAATTTGGACGGTGCTCTAATTTGGATAATGTGTTTAGAGTCTCCAGCTAATTTATAGGTAAATTAGGAAAATTAGTGTGAAAGGGTTTATTCAAGAGTTTGAAAATCCTATCCAAACCAGAGTGAAGGTAAGGGTTCTGGTGATCCCCAGAGGAAGGTGTTAGTACCCGGTATTAAGTATCCGTAGAATACGGTTGACCTACGAACTCTATAACATGCTTTTAAAATGATAAAAATTGTTTAAAGTTTAAAATCCACAAGAACTAAGAACACTCAAAGATGAATTTGAGTAGAACTTCACATTTAGTCCAACTAATTGATCAATATACACTTGCATCTTTCCTTTTAAAATCTTTTCAAGTTTTAAAAATGGCATAGTTCCTCTTGAAATAGCAAGTTTGAGTTTTAAAGAGATAAAAATGATCTTTATCTTTTGTTATTTTAGTATGATATAGTCCATAGTCAAACATCATATTCTATGTCCCAAAACACCTAAACAAAACTCAAGTCCAAGATGGTTTTAATTTGTCAAAAAATATTTATCCTATTAGGCTTAGCCCGGACTATAACTTAAGTCGAAATATTCATATTTAAGCCCATTCAGTTCAGAAAACTATTTGTTTATGTCACTCAGGCCCAACATTTGGGTCCTTAATATTAGCCCATATTCCATAATTTTAAAGTCCAATATAAGTCTTGAATCCAAAATTAGTTCAAATACTTGGTCAAAATTTGGTTTTTTATTTACAATTTCCAGTGTCCAAAACAGTTCATTTTGAAACTAAAACATCTTTTCCGTTGTTTCCCTTTTTAATGCTATCTAGACCTTTATTTCTTTCGAAAAAATGATCGCATTCTATATTAGTATTTACTAAATTGTTAAGATCTTCGTTTATATCTAACTGTTCTATTCCTATTTCATTTATGAATTCGTCTACTTCTGAGTCTGAGGAGTCTAATCTATTATTATCTCCTGTGTCTATACTTACTACTGAGTATATACTTTCTGTGTCTGACATGTATTCGTCTACATTTATCAGGGTTTCTTGAAAGTCTTCAATTAACTGCGAATTCCTAGTATTATTATTTATCCTTTTGGGACAAGTGTTAGCTAAATGTTCTATTCTACCACACGTAAAACATTCTAACCTATTTTTATAAGTTCTATCATTTTTATATTTTCTGATATGTTTATTTTTGTCTAAATACGGTTTTTTGGCTGTTGACTTTCTAAGGTAGTATTTCTTCCTTTTATATTTATCATAGTTCTTATAGCCGTATTTTTTATTTCTTTTATAACTTCTTTTCTTCTGAGGGTCTTTATCATAACTTTGCGTAGTATATATCACACTTTTACAGAAATTTAACTCATTCTGTTTGAGTTGTTTCTGTATCTGTAAGTGCATACACTTTTCTTGTAGTATCTCCATTACGTGCTGTATTCTATGTCCTATTGACCATCTAGCGTTTGGGTTTTGTAAAATCCCATCACGCTTGTTCCAGCGTTCTTCTATTTCTCTACCTAATGCTCCTGGTAATTTATTAAAGAGCTTCTTTCCTAATTCTTGATCAAACGAGTTTCCGCTGATCGTGCAATAATAAAAGAAATCATTTAAAAATTTCTTTATGTATACCCAATTACTAATACTTAACTGTTCTAATTTAATTAACGCATTTCTCTGTAATACTACTAATCCACTATTTGGATCTTCTCCTGTAATTAAAGTGTGTATCTTATTGGTGAAATTATATGGGTTTGATCCCATAGCTACCAACTGGTGGAATTCTTCTGGGAAATCTGTTTTGTATGCTTCCCATAGAGCCTTGGTAGATTCTCCTAAAAATGTTTCCAAGTATTTGTACATTGTCTCAGGGTCTGTTTCTACGTAATTCTGTATATAGTCTGCTACCACTATTCCTTTCCACAAATCTATGACGGAGTTCCATCTTTGTGGATCGTGAGCAGCTATATTTAGAATCTTGCCCCTATTTCCTCCTTCTTGGAGAGTTATAGGTTCTTCTAATGGCATTCGTCTTCCTGATGGTTTAATATTTTCTACAGGTTCTCCTGCAGTTCTAAATACTCTTCTTCTTGGTATATTACTTGTACTAGTGTCTACTGTAATTCTTTCTCCTGCAGTTCTTTGGAAAGGACTAGAGCTAGATGTACTAGCTTCCATTAGTTCTTAAGGATAGTACCAGAGAAAAAATATAGAATATTACCAGACCAAAGTATAGTTAAGTGTAACTTTAGTATAGGAGAACATACACTCCATAGTGAAGATAAGCAATTAAATTCAATAATAGACTTAATTATAAATTTAAGTGAAAAAGTAAAAGAAAGTAATACTAATTATACTAATAATTTACAAAAATTAGAAGGTATCTTATATAGACAAGAAAGAAATTTTAAAAAATCAGAACAAAACTTAGAATATATAAATAATCTAGTAAGCAACTGTGACTTTAAGAAATTCTCAACAAAACGAGATTTAGAATTTTTTTTTAAAGACAACCTGATAGACCTTGAGTTAAAAGTTAGCCAAGAAAATTTACAAATTAAAAAAGAGTTAATAGAAAAGCTTTTAAAGTTAGAAGAGACAGTTAAAGAACTCAAAGTAGCAATTCTTTCATGAATAGACTAGCTAGTGCGCAAGAACAAGCAGCAAAGTTAATAGAAAAATCTATTCCTCTGCCAACAGACTATAAAGAATACATCCCTAGTCAAAAAGCAGATCAAGTAATTATACAGCAGAACATAGTTCTAGCAACCTTAATAGTAGATTTACATAGAAAGATAGATACAATAGCAACCAGAGTAGATAAATTAAGTGAACACCTGTTACAAATAGCAAAAGAAAGAGATCTTAAAAATCGAGAAAAAGATAAAGAGACTCAAGCAAATCAACAGATTGATAACTTAATAGATCAGTTAAATAAAATAGAAGTAACTCCACAAAAGGAAAAAGCTAAGATAGTAAGAAGACCCCAAAAATGGACCTTTTTACAACTAGACAGGGAAGAGAAGACGAAGGGCAAATAATAAGTTGCTCAGAAAATAGGATAGGAAATAACTTTTTGTCTAGAATATTAAACAGAAAGACACCTGAAGAACAAAATAGACAACTTAGTGAAGTAATAAACATAGATAAAGACATAAATATTTTTCAGCAGAACCAATTAAATTTACTGAATCCTAAGACTCAATACAATGCTGGACGTTTCTCGTCTACAACCCAGTTATATAGACACTATAGAGAAGAACAACTTTCAGTACTAGGAAATACTGCGAGAAATATTAGTCTAATAAATACAGAATCCTTTAAGCACGTAAAAAAGACAACTAGAACTCTCATGAGTATGGGATTAATAGTAATAGGAATTAAAGGATTAACTAGAAAGAATTTAGGAAGCAAAGTCCTCATAGTTATATATGATGACAGATGGACAGATATGAAGAGATCCATTATCGGTATGACAGAAATAGATATGACAGATAATGGAGGAATCTTCTACATTAGTCCAGATTTCCTAATGAACCTAGCAGAATTTGGTAGACACATTAAAATAGGAATCCAGACTAAAGGATACGAAGAAATGCATAGCGGAAATAACTTACTGTTATGTTTAAGATTTCTTGGAAAGATGACCAACGATAGTAATACTAAGTTTAAGATAAAGATAGATGATGTAGTAGAATTAATGAGTAATAAAGGCATTAATTTAGTAAAACCTATAAAGATTCAACCTGAAGAATACGCAGGTCTAGAATGGAAATTAGAAGACTTTAATAATAAAAAGAAAGTATTACAGCCATCCGCACATTTAGAATATACAAATATTAAAGGAGAGACGTCTATAAGATTTACAGACTATAATTACACTCCACAGAAAAGTTGTGAAGAAGAAAGTACAATCGAAGAAGAAGAGCTTAATCTTATGAACATAGAAATAATAGACGAAAAATATGAAGTAGACATCGCCATAGAAAAGGCCAAAGACCTGAAAAGAGAAAAACCCAGAATGTTATTCAGATGTAAGGGTTGTAAAAAAGACAATATGGAATTAGATGAGACTATAGAACATTTTAAGTATTGTGAAATAAGAACAGACAATGTAGGTTATAAAGAAGAAAAACTTGCCAAAGAAAAAACAGAAATGTTTGAAGCAATTTGGAAAGATTTTTCATTAAATAACGAAGAAGATTTTGAGACAAACTCCGAAGTTAGTCAGAAAGAACTAATGGAAGCTAGTACATCTAGCTCTAGTCCTTTCCAAAGAACTGCAGGAGAAAGAATTACAGTAGACACTAGTACATGTAATATACCAAGAAGAGGAGTATTTAGAACTGCAGGAGAACCTGTAGAAAATATTAAACCATCAGGAAGACGAATGCCATTAGAAGAACCTATAACTCTCCAAGAAGGAGGAAATAGGGGCAAGATTCTAAATATAGCTGCTCACGATCCACAAAGATGGAACTCCGTCATAGATTTGTGGAAAGGAATAGTGGTAGCAGACTATATACAGAATTACGTAGAAACAGACCCTGAGACAATGTACAAATACTTGGAAACACTTTTAGGAGAATCTACCAAGGCTCTATGGGAAGCATACAAAACAGATTTCCCAGAAGAATTCCACCAGTTGGTAGCTATGGGATCAAACCCATATAATTTCACCAATAAGATACACACTTTAATTACAGGAGAAGATCCAAATAGTGGATTAGTAGTATTACAGAGAAATGCGTTAATTAAATTAGAACAGTTAAGTATTAGTAATTGGGTATACATAAAGAAATTTTTAAATGATTTCTTTTATTATTGCACGATCAGCGGAAACTCGTTTGATCAAGAATTAGGAAAGAAGCTCTTTAATAAATTACCAGGAGCATTAGGTAGAGAAATAGAAGAACGCTGGAACAAGCGTGATGGGATTTTACAAAACCCAAATGCTAGATGGTCAATAGGACATAGAATACATCACGTAATGGAGATACTACAAGAAAAGTGTACGCACTTACAGATACAGAAACAACTCAAACAGAATGAGTTAAATTTCTGTAAAAGTGTGATATATACTACGCAAAGTTATGATAAAGACCCTCAGAAGAAAAGAAGTTATAAAAGAAATAAAAAATATGGCTATAAGAACTATGATAAATATAAAAGGAAGAAATACTACCTTAGAAAGTCAACAGCCAAAAAACCGTATTTAGACAAAAATAAACATATCAGAAAATATAGAAATGATAGAACTTATAAAAATAGGTTAGAATGTTTTACGTGTGGTAGCATAGAACATTTAGCTAACACTTGTCCCAAAAGGATAAATAATAATACTAGGAATTCGCAGTTAATTGAAGACTTTCAAGAAACCCTGATAAATGTAGACGAATACATGTCAGACACAGAAAGTATATACTCAGTAGTAAGTATAGACACAGGAGATAATAATAGATTAGACTCCTCAGACTCGAAGGCATTTAATTCATAAATGAAATAGGAATAGAACAGTTAGATATAAACGAAGATCTTAACAATTTAGTAAATACTAATATAGAATGCGACCATTTTTTCAAAAGAAATAAAGGTCTAGATAGCACAGCTTGCTGCATTTGCAAATGGTTTCCTAGCAGAAGCAAAAGAACCAAATGCAAAAAGTACTATATGGAAGGTTGTATAAACTGCCTTCAGAAAGAACTAAATATTACAATAGGATGTAAAGAAACTTTAAAAGTAATACAAGATGATACTACTTTAGCAGTAAGAATAATCACGTTAGAAACTAGAATAAATGCCTTAGAGGTAAGACAAACACATTTAGAAAAAGGAAAACAAACAGACCTAGATCATATCTCTGAAGAAGAACATATAGAAAAATAATTAATGACAGAAGTAGCTTCAGAGCTCATGAATTCAGAAGAACAGACTTTAATTTGTAACGAAGATAAAAAATTTAGTTCATTAAAATTGCTAACTAAGATAAGACTTAAAGATTACGAGATCACTACTTTAGCATTAGTAGATACGGGATGTACAAATAGTATTCTTAATAAAAGAATAGTTCCGAGCAAATTAATTAAGACTCTGGATAAGCCTTCATCGGCAATGCAGATGGATGGAACGCATAATATTTATAAATATTATCTCCAGGATGCATCGGTGAGTTTTATTAATACTTGCTCAAAGTTTTACAGTCCCAGCTATAAGGTAGATAAAATTCTAGTAAGAGACTTAAATATAAATACAGATTTTATTATAGGTCTAGATTTCTTGCTAAATAACAATGGAAGTTGCACCATAACTAGAGATGGTGTTATTTTCTAAAAGAATAGTACTTATACTCCAGTACAGACTTCAAAAATTGAGACAAAGATTATACAAATTTCTCCAGTAAACCTGCAAAATAATTCAGACACAAGTTGTTGTCAGGATTGTAGCAAAGGAGAGAAATATTGTTGTCAAAACAGTATTAAAAACATGCTGCTAGAAGACGTTCTAGAAGAACAAGAAGATATAGAGAAAGACTATTCTATAATAGAAATAGAAACAGAATTCTATAACTTCAAGAAAGGTTTAGATAAAATAGGAGTAATAAAAGATAAAAAAGATTTAGATAATATTATAAAAATCTTAGATGAATTAGAAATTATAGGAGAAAAACCTCTAAAACATTGGAATAATAATAAGATCCTTTGTGAATTAGAAATAATAAACCCAGAATACATTATAAAGACTGCATCAATAGAAGCAACAGATCAAGACTTAGAAGATTTTAAATTATAAATTAAAGAATTATTAGACCTAGAAATAATACGGAGATCTACGTCAAAACATAGGTCTGCAGCCTTTATAGTTAGAAATCATTCAGAAATAATTAGAGGAAAAGCTAGAATGGTAATAAATTATAAAAGACTGAATGATAACACTAGAAGTGACGGATATAAATTACCCGATAAAACAGAACTAATAAATAGAATACAGGGTAAAAACATTTTTAGTAAGTTTGACTGCAAGTCAGGTTACTGGCAGGTTAAAATGCATTCAAACAGCATAGAATGGACGGCTTTCACTTGTCCAGAAGGACATTTTCAATGGTTAGTAATGCCGTTTGGTCTAAAGACAGCTCCGCCTATATTCCAGAGAAAAATGGATTCTATTTTCGGAGATTATAAAAGATTCGTCATAGTATACGTAGATGATATACTTGTTTTTAGTAGCAATATGACTGAGCATTTAGGACATTTACAGACAGTTTTCAGACTTTTTGTAAGTAATGGAATCATAATTAGCAAAAAGAAAATGGAGTTATGTAAGAAATACATAAATTTCTTAGGAGTAACTTTAGGAGAAGGTAAGATAAAACTACAACCACATATAGCTAAGAAGGCATTAGATATGCCAGATAAGTTAGACAATACCAAAGACTTATAAAAATTTCTAGGAATACTAAATTATGCTAGATCATTTATTAAAGACTTAGGAAAAATAGCTGGACCTTTATATTCAAAAACAGGTTCTACAGGCCAGAAACACTTCAATGCAGAAGACATCAAAATAGTAAAGTTACTAAAATAGAGAATACAGAATATCCCAGATTTAAGTATGCCGTTAGAAACGGATTACTTGATTATCGAAACAGATGGCAGTTTCGAAGGACGGGGTGCAGTATTAAAGGCCAGAACTAATAAATATAGTAGCAAAAGCTCAGAAAAGATTTGTGCTTACCAAAGCGGTAAGTATAAAGAGAAAGGAAATATGAGTAGTATAGACGCAGAAATATTAGCAGTAGTAGACGGTTTAAACGCTTTTAGATTATACATCCTAAATAAACCAGAAACTCTAATTAGAACAGATTGTGAAGCAATAGTTAAATTTAATCAGAAGATAAATGATAAGAATAGTAGTAGAAGACGTTGGCTTAACTTTTTAGATACCATATCTATTTACAACTTAGTTTTTGAACACATTAGAGGTAAGGATAATAACTTAGCAGATCAGCTTAGTAGATTAAAAATTACTACGAGCTAATAAGTTTATTTGCCTCTTAGCAGAATGAGTTCATCACAGACAAAGTCTAAAGACAAGGGGAAAGGCCCAGCCAAACCCCAAGACGATTACAGACAAACAGTATTGGGAAACCTGAATTTCAGGCCCATAACTGCTCATGAGACACCAACATTAGAAAGACTTTATTTCGGTAAGAATAATTTAGTTTCTTTTTCGTCTTCAAACTTAACTTTTAAAATACTCCCAGACTATGTTTTAGATAGACACCAAAAATGTTTGATAGATAATTTGTGGATAGCCCACAACAGAAAAGACGCTAGTCACTTTGTGGCAACTTTAAATAGTACTTGTTTTTACTTTAACGAAAAGAACCTGGACAAGAAATTTAAATTCTATGTTGTTGTCCATGGTAAGACAAATGGTGTTTTTCAGACTTGGCTCGAAGTAGTAGACTCTATAAAAGATTTTAAGACTCCTTTATTTAAAGGTTTTAATTATTTTACTGAGGCTCTAGACTATGCTCGAGGAACCCTTGGGCCAAACTACTACATATCACCAGCCTTGAGATACACCCAAACTCAGACTCCACAGTACAAAATACAAAAAGACACAGATAAAATAATCTTTTGCGATCATTGTAGCACAATGATCGAAGCCTTTAAAAGACTAAACCAGACAAAAGAAACCCTTCAGACTCAAAATATACACCTATTAGAAAAAGTTACAGAGCTTGAATTAAAGCTCAGACAGACCACAATCAGACAACAAACACAGAGTTCTCCATCTCCGTCAAAAATGGATGAGACAGGTGTGCATTCCCTTCTGAATGCTAAGAAATCTATTGTACCAGATGTAGGTACAACTAGTCCGGTGCAAACGGTTGCCGGTAAAGACAACTCAAACCCGTTGATGGCTGTCACTTTGCCAAAAAGTGAACAAGAAGAGGCAACCTCTTCAAAGAACAGAAGAAGACTTCCCCAGACTATTACAGGAACCACGTCAAGGACAAGAACTAGAAAGACAAAAAAAGAGAAAAATAAATCTATAGAATAGATAATTAAAGAGACACTGGAAAATATTTTTAAAGAACAGCAAGAAGCCAAAACAGAAGATAAACATGAAAATCCGATGGTGGCATCCATGACTACAGAACAAAATCCAGGACTTGACGATGACATAGACCATGTTTCAAAAACTAGTTCAGACAATAATCTCCTAGAATCAAACTATGCTCAAGATCCAAACGACAATGACGATTCGAGCATGAGTTTCGATTCCGTGGCTTTGCACAACCTAAGCACTTGAAAAGCCAAGGAAACAGGATGATAAGACAGAATAATAATTAGAAAAAGACATAGTAAAAAGAACGGTGCAGAAGGCGCGATAAAAAGCAAGAAAGAGATGTGCCAGAAAGCAGCCGAAAGTAAACAGACAAGATAAGAGCAAGGATAGCATCTTTAAAGACTTTCAGAAAAAGAAGATGCCAGCAACGCAAGACGACAAAATGAGAAGAAGATTTTTCAAAAGTTAAAGCGACGATGGGCCCCACAGCGCACCCGGCCGAAACTTTAAAGATTCTTTTTCATTTTGAAATCCGGAGTTGAAGTCCGTGAAGACACTATAAATATCAGACTCTTGAGAGGATAGAAGCAGAGCGAAACAATACAAAGTGCAACATAGAGAGCTCACCAAATACACCACTCCATCAAAATGCAAAACCTCTCTCTCCCCCTCACTGTATAAACCACCATATGTAAAATAGTTTATTTGAGCAAGCTTTCTTTAGTGTGCAGTAGTTTCCGGGACTCCCGAAAGGGAAACCTCCCCGTACGTCGAATTATGTAAGTCTTTTCTTTCAGTAGTTATCTCCACCATGTATAGTATGTTTGTTTATGTTGTTATGAACTCCTGTAGAAATACAGGAGCCAGTATGTTAATATAAATATTGTTATGTTGATATGATGTTGTTATTTTCATCATGAATCTTTATTTACTGTTATAAATCATGTCGTAAATTTAGAAATTACTGTTGTAATCTTAACTGCATGATGCTTGGATATGACTATCTTCTGAACTTAGTATATGGTTATCTTTGAACTCCGTCATGACCTCAATGGATTAGCTTGTAAATTCCTATGTCAACGGTGGTTGATTATTGGCATGTTGTTGTCCGCTGAAGGACTGTTTTGGCCTGAAAATTGGGTGTAGCTAAAGACGACTGTCATAATTGGGGTAAGGTCTTAAAGAAGAGATGAATTATTCAGGAGGAGAAATAAAAAAGTATAGTGTAGTCAAGAAAATAACAGTAACTAAGGACGAATGACAGAGACGATGAATAGTAATTAAGGACGAGTGACTGGACAGAGTCCAGATTAAAAAAAAAATTAAATTTTACTTTATCGGAGATAGCTATTTGATTGAAAGAACTAACATAAGGAGACTTATAACGGGAAGGGAGTACTGAGTAGGACCACACAACCTTGTTTTACAACCGCTTTATATATATATATATATATATATATATATATATATATATATATATATATATATATATATATATATATATATATATATATATACAAATATAAATTTAAAGGAGATTGAGTTTAGGCTGGTGGGCCTACTGAAGCCCACTAGTTAACTATTTTTACTCATAGCTAGGCCTTCAATGCAAATATTATCTTTCCTTGCATTATTTTCGATCCAAATGTATATGATTGGGCCTCATCCTAATCGGCTAAGTATGGAAGGTATTTGACTCGTCTGTACATAAGTGATGGGCCCAGTAAGGGCCCATCTCGCGGTAATGCAATGAAGAAATACAAAGGAGACGTACCCAATTACTTATCTCTAATAATACACATAAAATAAATACACATCATGCAAGAATCAACTAGTCCTTGACAGTTCATCCAAACTCAAACATGATTCAAATTGGTATAACTGACATGCACATAAGCTAGAATAGACTATATGTCATCAAACAAACTCTTAGGCTATTAATTTGCCCATGGTACTAGCTTGAGCAAGATACTTTGTCTATTTCAGGAAGCCATTAAGTGATCTTAATGTGACAGGTTCTTACTGATCCTTAGTTATTTTGTCTAAACTAGAACAAACATCAAGCATTCAAGTCATTTTTAACCTAACAGAAACTAGGTGACCATTAGAAATTATGCACAACCCTTTCAAACCAGATATGAGATTCACAAGCTAACCCTTACACCAAACAATATCTTCCTAGGTCAATTCATTCCTTTAACAGACTCTAAAGAATATATTTGACCCTCATGTTACCTAATCAACCTAAGATAGTTGAAACATACCACATCTATCATGCTAATCAACTCATAACTATTTAAACTAACTACACATGATCAAACAACCTTTAAACTAGGTGTTAACTAGTGAAATATCTTAGATATTTATTGAATCAGTTCTAACTAGTCGTGTTAGACATCTATTTACTTACACACAGATAAAGAACTAAGGAAATAGAGGTCAAAGCTAGCTAAACATGTTGTTCCTAACTATGAGCATCCTAGTAACAAGTTTTTTTAGTCTTTAATGTTCATACATGATTAGTAGGATTTTAAATTAACATGTTAAGTACTTCTCATACCAATAATCCTTACTATGACATCATGTCATTACCTAAGTATGCTAGACAACCATACAGTGAACACTAATAGTCCTAACAATGACTAATGACCACATGATTTAAATAAGACATGAACTTAGTAGTTTTGAATAAAACAATCCAATCCTTCATTAAACATGCTCATCAGGGAAGCAAAATGAATATAGATGACTACTAATATCCTTTAAACATGCCTGACATCTATTCTATGTACATAAACTGGTCTAATCTAATCTAACATGCCACATATTAGTCTAATAGATTCCAACAAACAGCCATCACATATTTCATAGCTAAGAATGGAACTAACAACCACTAATTTAATCAGAACATGTTTAACACTGGTCTGAGTAGTTGAAACAACAAATGACTTAGACTAGTACATTCTATTATCTACTCTAATGATTCTGAACAAATAAAATCTAACTAACCATGCTTGTTTATTTTTTTCATAATAATATCTAACATGCTTACCTAATCATCTTCATGAATGTAAACAACCCCTAATCTAACTCATATTTCAATCAAGTATTCTTAAAGAGTAATCAAACATGCTTAACAAAAATAAACACACAATACCATCTATACTAAATTAAATGACAAAAATTTAAAAAGGAAAAAAATTACCTTGTGTGGAGGCAGCCTAAAGGTCGAAGATGGGGCTTGAAATCAACTCCGATGACCACAATAGATTGCAAACACACAAAAGAAAAAGGTTTCAGTTATGGATGATCAATTGAACTAATTTTGGATTCCGTCAAAGGCTAGATCCGCAACTTAAGTCTAATTAATTTCTAGGCACGTCAAATGGAGCACCAAGGGTCTCAACTTATAGGGTAAGATGTAAACCCTAGCAGAGACCACATATTGGGGTAGGAGAACTGATTTGGGGGGGAACCCCTCTGAAAAGGTTCTCAACTAATATAAATCAATGATTTGAAATCAAAACCAGATAAATTCCATTAAAACTTTATAGAAAAAACAAAAATATAGAGGGATAACCTCACATGGGGTTGGGGTGGTGGTACGGTGGCATTCTGAAGAAAATGAGCAAGAGAATTAATTGTTCTTGCCATTTTTGGCCACGTAAATCTGAAAAATGAGCTCGTACGAGCATAGTTGCCATCTTTGCAATGAATAAGACAAAGGGCGCGGCTAGGGTTTCATAGAGGAGCCAAAGCGTAAAGGCCACAAGAACAATGAGGGCATTGCCCTCTTTGTTTCATCTTTGACGAAAACGAGCTGGGCCTTAGCCTTTTGGCATGGGCTCAGTTGAAATTAAATTAAAAGAAAACAAATAACCCACTTCATTTTAAAAATTAAAATGATCCTTGGAAACGTGGCCATTTTTTAAATACACTAATGACCCCAATTATTTCAAATATAGTCATATTATATTGAAATCTTTGATTTGAGCCTAAGTTTGACACTATTTAGAAGTTGATTTGAGCCTAATTTTGACACTATTTAGAAGTTGGGAATTTAAAAACATATGAATGGTCTTTTTAAATTAAAACATGATTGAAAATTGATATGTAATTTCATTATTGTACTTAATTAAATAATTTCCCGAATTTGACAAAGCGGGACATTTATCCTTTAATTTGAAAATTCTTCTGATACAATCACACTTATAATTGTCTGTTATAAATCTAAAAATCATAATTAATGATAAAATTATGCGAAAAATAAGTTATGATATACAATATGTATACCAAGTAATGTTTTATCAAATGAAATGACAAAATACTCCCAGAACAATTTTATAAAATTATATTCGCTTTATGAAGAGCATATTTCACTCAGTCTGTGACTCGGGAACTCCGAATAATTAAATAAAATTATTAGATGATAAAAATTAGGTGTCAACAACTTTCCCTTCGTTGTTCAGGGATGGCTAGACCATCCCTGAGCAGCGAATTTTGACTAACTTAGTTTTTAGCCGACCAATAAGAAATCACTTTTCATTTTTATTCAATTATGAAAATTATGGCTAGACCCTAATTTTTGAGTTTCCGGCATATCTCAGGTTGTATGAGAATTCAGGCCACTTGTAGTTCGACCCAATTAAACTCTAAAAGCCGATAAAATAAAGGTATCAGATCGGGAAGCCCCAGATTAATTTTATTAGAATGTGACCGATCCTCGGAGACTGATTAGCCTACAAATCCCCGATTTTGGTGATGAAGTCACTTGTAGTTCGAATTGATGGCCCGAAAAGGGTATCCCTTATGTGGGAATCCCATTGACCCTTCCGATAAATGCCAGACCGGTTGCAGGTTTTAAGAGTAAAACTTCATGATTTGTGAACGAGGTCGATGCGGAGTGATGTTCAAGCTCATGTGCAGAGAGCTTGACTCTCGTTGACACATATTTTCGACCGGCTGTCCAAGAACAAGTTTCACATTTACTCGCATATGTCCGGATCTGGTCTTTCTGCTTTCTGCCTTCGGTAGTTTCGACTCATCTCCATATGTTGAGACATGCATGTTGGTTATTATATTTTATATTTTCATACCTGCGCGGCTTCATTTTATTGTACCCTCTTGGGTGATTTCTTTTGAGCGGGCACCTCCTCCGACATCGTCTAGCTCTGTTGACTTACTGGGGAGTGCTTATTCTAGTGGGTGCCACCTTCGACATTGTCTGACTCTCCTCGATAGCTATTGTTAATCCTGTAGTTTGATTTTGGGGGAACGACAACTACAAATTTTGCCAGAAGTACATCGTTCAGACTTGGGGGTGAAGACCGCAGTCATTCGACTGGAATTATATCATTGAGTTTTCAAATGAAGATTGCAACCTTTCGGCCAAAATTACATTATTTGGCACTATGGAATGAAAACCACAACCTTTTCGTTGGAATTATATCATTGGCTCTTGGAATGAAGACTGCAATATTTCGGCCATAATTACATCATTCGACACTATGAAATGAAGACCACGACCTTTCAGCTGGAATTACATCACTGACTCTGGAATGAAGACTGTAACCTTTCAGCCGAAATTATATCATTCGATACTATGGAATGAAGACCACGACCTTTCGGCTGGAATTACATCATTCAACTAGAGTGAAGACCGCAGCCCCTTCACTGGAATTATATCACTTGACTCTATGGAATGAAGACCACGACCTTTCGGCTAGCATTACATCATTCAAATTAGTAAAGACTACATCCCCATCACTGGAATCACATCACCTGACTCTATGGAATGAAGACCATGACCTTTCAGCTGGCATTACATCATTAAACTGGAGTAAAGACCGCAGCCCCTTAGTTGGAATTACATCACCTGACTCTATGGAATGAAGACCATGACCTTTCAGCTGGAATTACATCATTCAACTGGAGTGAAGACCACAACCCATTCGCAAGACTTACATCACTTGACTATATGGAATGAAGACCATGACCTTTCGGCTGGAATTACATCTTTCAACTAGAGTGAAGACCGCAACCTCTTTGCTGGAATTATATCACCTGACTCTATGGAATGAAGACCACGACCTTTCGGCTGGCATTACATCATTCAACTAGAGTGAAGACTATAGCCCTTTCGCTGAAATTACATCACCTGACTCTATGGAATAAATACCATGACCTTTCGGCTGGCATTACATCATTCAACTAGAGTGAAGACCGCAACCTCTTCGCTGGAATTATATCACATGATTCAATGGAATGAACACCACGATATTTCAGCTGGCATTACATCATTCAACTAGAGTGAAGACCGCAACCCCTTCGCTGAAATTACATCACCTGACACTATGGAATGAAAATAATGACCATTCGACTGGCGTTAGATCATTCAACTAGAGTGAAGACCACAACCCCTTCATTGGAATAACATCACATGACTCTATGGAATGAAGACCACGACCTTTCGGTTGGCATTACATCATTCAACTAGAGTGAAGATCGCAGCCTCTTTGCTGCAATTACATCACCTAATTTATGAAATGAATACCATGACCTTTCAGCTAGCATTACATCATTAAATTGGACTGAAGACCGCAACCTCTTCACTAAAATTATATCACATGACTCTATGGAATGAATACAACAACCTTTCAGCTGACATTACTTCATTCAACTGGAGTCAAGACTGAAGCCCCTTCGCTGAAAATATATCACCCGACTCTATGGAATAAAGACCACGAACTTTTGGCTGGCATTACATCATTCAAATGGAGTGAAGATTGAAGCCCTTTCATTAGAATTATATTACCTGACTCTATGGAATGAAGACCATGACCTTTTGGCTGGCATTACATCCTTAAACTAGAGTTAAGACCGCTCATTCACTGGAATAATATCACATGACTCTATGGAATAAAGACCACGACCTTTCGGCTGGCACTACATCATTAAACTAAAGTGAAAACTGCAGCCTCTTCGCTGGAATTATATCACTTAACTCTATGGAATGAACACCATGACCTTTCAGTTGGCATTACATCATGCAACTAGAGTGAAGACATCAACCCTTTCACTAAAATTACATAACCTAACTCTATGGAATGAAGACCATGTCTATTCGACTGGAATTACATCATTCAACTAGAGTGAAGATCGCAGCCCCTTCGATGGAATAATATCACATGACTCTATGGAACGAAGACCATGACATTTCGGTTGGCATTACATCATTCAACTGGAGTGAATATTGTAGCCTCTTTTCTGGAATTACATCACATGACTCTAAGGAATAAAGACCACGACCTTTTGGGTGGGATTACATTATTCAAATGGAGTGAAGATCGCAACCCATTCACTGGAACTATATCATATAACTCTATGGAATGAAAACCATGACCTTTTGGCTGACATTACATCATTCAACTAGAGTGAAGACCGCAACGCATTTGCTAGAATTACATCACCTAACTCTATGGAATGAAGACCATGACCTTTAAACTGAAATTATGTCATTTAATTGGAGTGAAGACCGCATCCCCTTCGCTGGAGTTATATCACCTGACTCTATGAAATGAAAATCACAACCTTTCGGCTGGTAATACATCATTCAACTAGATTGAACATCGCAACCCCTTCGCTGCAATTATATCACCTGACTATATGGAATGAATACCATGACCTTTCAGCTACTATTATATCATTCAACTAGAGTGAAGACTGTATCTCCTTTGCTGCAATTATATCACCAGACTCTATAGAATGAAGACCATGACATTTTGGATGGCATTACATTATTCAACTGGAGTGAAGACCGAAGCCCCTTCGCTGAAATTATATCACCCGACTCTATGAATTAAAGACCATGACCTTTTGGCTGGCATTACATCATTCAACTAGAGTGAAGACCGTAGCCCCTTCGCTGGAATTATATCACCCGACTCTATGGAATAAAGACCATGACCTTTCGGCTGGAATTACATCATTCAACTGGAGTGAAGACCGTAGCCCAATAACATACCTAGTGAAATCCCACAATGTGGTGTCTGGAAGAGTAGAGTGTACGCATACCTTACCTCTACCTTGGTAGGTAGAGGTTCTATTTCCGAGAGACCCTCGGCTGAAGACAAAGCATAATCACAAAAACATCAAGAGAAATGGTCAAGCCCAGATAAGAAATTTAAATCAGTATGAAAATACTGGTATTAAAAGCGAATAAGTATTGCTAACACATTCTAAAAAAGAAGCAGTAACTAACGCAGATCCATAAGATAAATAAAGTACACTAATGAACACATAGTAGCAGAAATTAAACATTACTATAAAGTCATACTGCGTCTACTAGTATGATAGACTAAGCGGACCTACAATAATAATACTACAACTACCAGTTTGTAAGTGTAAGTAGGACTACGCTCGACTACCTTCTACCCTAATTATTATCCTCCACGACCCCCTATCTAAGGTCATGTCCTCAGTAAGTTGCATCTGCGTCATAGCTCATCTAATCACCTCTCCCCAATATTTCTTCAGCCTACCTCTACCTCTCCTGAACCCATCCATAGGCAACCTCTCACACCTCCGCATTGGACATTCGTGTCTCTCCTTTGCACATATCCAAACTATCTCAACCTCACTTCCCGTATCTTATCCTCTACCGAGGCCACTCCCACTCTGTCCTGGATATCATCATTTCTAATATTATCCCTCTTTATATTCCCACACATCCATCTCAGCATCCTCATCTCCAAAACTTTCATCTTTTGGATATGCGAAGTTTTGACTGGCCAACACTCCGCCCCATACAGCATAGTTGGTCTAACCACCACCATATAGAACGTGCCTTTAAGTTTTGGTGGAACCTTCTTGTCGCACAAGACTTCAGATATGAGTTTCTATTTCATCCACCCTTCCCCGATATGATGTGTGACATCATCATCAATCTCTCCATTCCATTGGATAATAAACACGAGGTACTTGAAGCTTCATTTATTTGAAATGACCTGAGTACCAAGACTCACTCTTACGTCTGTCTCAAGGTAACTCATATTACTAAACTTGCACTCTAAGTATTCTGTCTTAGTCCTACTCAGCCTGAACCCTTTAGACTCCAGAGTTTGTCTCCAAACCTCCAGTTTAGCGTTCACTCCGCTGCGAGTCTCATCAATCAGGACTATATCATCTGTGAATAATATACAATATGCCATCTCTGCCTAATATGCGCATCATCCACCAGTGCTTTTCCATCCTCATCCTTAATGCACCTCACATGATCTAAGTCATGGGCCCTCCTCTCCCTCACCTTGGCTAGTCTGTACAACTTCTTATCCCTGCTTTTTTCCTCTAATTCCACATACAGGCGTTCAAAAGCCGCTATTTTTGCCACCGTAACCGCTAGATTTTCCTCTTTCCTCGCCATTTTATATAATTTCCTATTCGTCCACTTCTCTACCACATCCTTGCTTTCTACCAATTTTGCATACGCTGCTTTTTTCGCTTCCACTTTCACTTGAACTTTACTATTCCACCACCAATCCTCTCGATGCCCACCACGGCTACCCTGTGAGACATCTAGCACTTCTTTAGCTACCTCCCGAATGCAATTGGCTGTCCTGACCCATATACCGGTCTCATCCCTACTACTCCCCCAAGTCTCATTTGCCATCAACCTCTCCCCCATCTCTTTTGCACTAGACATGGTCAAATTCCTCCATTTGATTCTTAACATGTCATCCACAACCCTCATCTTCTTCTCCATCTTGATTTCTAAATCTATCACCAAAATCTTATGTTGGGTCGTAAGATACTCCATCGAAATAACCTTGTAGTATTTACAAAGATCGTTGTCAACCTTCCTAAGGAGCAAAAAGTCTATCTAAGTCTTAACCACCGAACTATGGAAAGTCACCAAGTGTTCCTCCTTCTTCATGAACCTCGAATTGGCTATCACAATCTCAAAGCGAACTTCAAAAGTGAGATGCCTCCCCCATTCCTGTCCCCGAGGCCAAAGTCTCTATGCACATCATCATAACCCCCCAAAAGTGACCCGATATGTCCATTTAAATCCCCTCATGCAAATAACTTTTCAGTGGGTGGTATACCTCATACCACTTCGTCCAAATCCTCCCAAAAGTGCATCTTCTCCTCCTCGTCCAATCCCGCCTGCGGTGCATAAGCACTAATAAATTTCATAGTGAACCCTCCAACTACCAACTTGATAATCATCATCTTGTTATTAACCCTCCTAACCTCTACCACCTGATCCTTTAGCTCGATGTCTACCAAAATGCCTACCATATTCCTATACTTCGACCTACCCGAGAACCATAACTTATACCCATATACATCCTTAGCCTTAGGTCCTATCCATTTGGTCTCCTAGACACATAATATATTAATCTTCCTCTTCTGAAGAATCTTAACTAGCTCTATGGACTTCTCCGTTAAAGTCACAATGTTCCAAGACCATATTCTCAACCTAGCATCTCTCTTACCCCACTAACCCTCGCCCCCATTCTCGACCGCAACCCCTTCACTAGAATTACATCACATAACTCTATGGAATGAGGACCGCGACCTTTTGTTGGCATTAAATCATTCAACTACGAGTGAAGATCGCAACCCCTTTGCTGCAATTACATCACATAATTTATGGAATGAAGACCATGACCTTTCAGCTAGCATTGCATCATTAAATTGGAGTGAAGACCACAACCTCTTCACTGGAATTATATCACCTAACTCTATAGAATGAAGACCACAACCTTTCGACTGATATTACATCATTCAACTGAAGTGAAAACTAAAGCCCCTTCACTGGAATTATATCACCTAACTCTATGGAATGAAGACCATGGCCATTCGTCTGTCATTACATCATTCAACTGGAGTGAATACCGTAGCTCCTTCACTAGAATTATATCACTCGACTCTATGTAATGAAGACCACAACCTTTCGGCTGACATTACATCATTCAACTGGAGTGAAGACTGAAGCCTCTTCGATGGAATTATATCACTTGACTCTATGGAATGAAGACCACGACCTTTTGGCTGGCATTACAACATTCAACATGAGTGATGACTGAAGCCCCTTCGCTGGAATTATATCATATGACTCTGTGGAATGAATACCACGACATTTCGGGTGGTATGACATTTTTCAACTAGAGTAAATATCACAGACCCTTTGCTGGAACTATATCACCTGACTCTATCAAATGAAAACCATGACCTTTCGGCTAATATTACTTTATTCAACTGGAGTGAAGAATACAACCCATTTGCTGGATTACATTACCTAACTCTATAGAATGAATACCATGACCTTTCATCTAGCATTACATCATTCAATTGGAGTGAAGACCACAACCCCTTTGCTGGAATTACATCACTTGACTCTATGAAATGAAGACCATGACCTTTCAATTGGCATTACATCATTCAACTGGAGTGACGAATGTAACCCCTTCGATGGAATTACATCACATGACTCTATGGAATGAAGACCACGATATTTTGGGTTACATCACCTAACTCTATGGACTGAAAAACATGGTCTTTCAGATAGAATTTCGTCATTCGACTCTTGACTCTCGAGGTTAGGCTGTATTTATACCTCACGCCTCTTATGGCATTATTTAACATCTTGTTTTTGCTTTATTTGGTGGCTCTCGAGGCCTAGTAGTGGTTTTCCCAGTGTCAGAGCGATTTTTTGTTATACCTATTTCAATCATAAGCAAACAAGTTAGTAGGAAAACCCATCGCCCTTTTGACGACGTTCTGGTGACCTACAATTACAAATAGATTTATTAGTTTCCTATGCGGTCGATCTGTGGTGCCGATTCCCACTGTGGTGTTTCTATATTCATTGGTCTCGACCCTTTTTCAACCACGGTATAGTGAGAGAAGATGTTAGGAATGAAAATGTTTGAAAAAAAAAATTTTAAAAAAAGAATATCTTTAAAATATTTTATATATAAAAATATTATCAACTCATGTCATGACATTGTTCGCTTGAGCGAGATTTTCTGAATGTCTTCGGCACTCTGCTCTTGCTCTTCGTCTTGACCCTGATGAAATTTTTTAGACTTCCCAAAACCTTTGCCCCAGTTGCATATTTTGGACTAATTAACTCTTGGGCCGATATGCGTTTGAATGAATTTTTGAGTTCCTCTCAAAAATCCTACCCCAGTTTATGAGCTTTGAACGGCTGATCCTTTGAGCCGGACTGTTGGTGGAATTTTTGAGATTCTCTCAAAAATTTTGCCCCAATTTATATTGTGTTGAGGCAATTCTTCAATTTCTCGATATCTCTGAGGTTTCCTAAGGGTTTATTTGGATGTTTTAGTTGGTACGACCGAGCTCGAAGAGCGCCTACGTATCCCATTATGGGAATCATGTCAAAATGTATTTTGGGATAAACATGGTTGATTTTATTAACAATGCGACCGAGCTCAAAAGAGCGCCTACGTATCCCTCTTTGGAAATCACGTCCTCGCGTAGTTCATATTACATGAAATAATGGATTTGGGTAATATTGCGACCGAGTTCGTAATGGATGCCTACGTATCCCCTCTTTTTGTTTGGGAATCAGGTCTTCGTGTACTTCATTACACATAATTGATTTGATTTTCTAATACAATTACAAGCAAAGAAGTGTGATTACAAGCAAAATAAGTAGAAAAAAAAAGAAAAAGTGTGATTACAAGCCTTGAGAAATGTGTCTTCACGCGTAGTACCACTTGATTGCATCTGAGTTGATTGCTTTGGGCCACTCTTGGCCATCCATTTCAGCCAGGACGACAACTCATCTAGATAGTACCTTGCGCACTATGTAGGGCCCTTGCCAGTTAGGTGCGAACTTTCTCTTGTACCCATCTTGGTGTGGAAACACACGCTTGAGCACAAGTTGTCCTATATGAAAGATCCGAGATCTGGAATTATATCTCTTATGGACCCACTCTACGCTATCCAATTCTGTTTCTTGTATGATTCTGAGTGAGGGTATCTCTACCTCGACTGGTATCACTGCTTCAGTGTCGTAGATGAGCAAATATGGAGTTGCTCCGGTTGAGGTCAGAGTGGTTGTTCGGTATCCCAAAAATGCAAAGTGCAGCTGTTCATGCCAATACTTGTAGTTGTCGGTCATTTTCCTTAAAATTCTCTTGATGTTCTTATTTGCTGCCTCTACGGCTCCATTCATTTATGGCCTATATGCGGTTGAATTTCGATGAGTGATGCAGAATTTTTTGCAGATTTCTTTCATCAGGTGGCTATTCAAATTTGCTCAATTATCTGTTATGATTGATTCTAGAATGCCGAATCGGCAGATGATATTGTGACACACAGAGTCAGCTACAACTTTCTTTATTACTGACTTGTGAGAAGTAGCTTCAACCTATTTTGTTAAGTAGTCTATGTCAACCAGGATGAAGCGATGTCTGTTGGAGGCTGCTGGCTCTATGAGCCCAATGATGTCCATGCCCCAAGCTATAAATGGCCAGGGTGAGATCATAACATTAAGTTCATTCAGAGGGACCTTGATCAAATCTCCATGAATCTGGCATTGATGGCATCTTTGCATGAATCGGCTACAATCGGTTTCCATTGTCATCCAATAGTAGCTTACCCTTAAAATATTTTTGGCCAGGACGAATCCATTCATGTGAGGTCAGCAAGTTCCAGTGTGTACCTCTTTGAGTAGCTTTGTGGCCTTGACGGCATCAACACATCTGATTAGCCCTAGGTCGGGCGTCCTCTTATAGAGTACTCCCTTGTTCAGGAAAAAGTCATATGCCATTCTTCTGATGTTTTTTTCTAATTGGTTGTGGCATTCTCGGGGTACTTTCTCTTTTCCAGATATGCGCTTATGTCGACATACCATGATATGTCATCGGGTTCTACTTCTACATGGGAACAATATATGTGTTCTTCCCTGTTGCTGATTTACACTAGGTTGATGTGACTACTTTCCGAGTGCTAGATCATAGATGCTATAATTTCAAGAGCATTGACAAATTCATTCTGAACCCTTAGTGTATATCGGATTTCAATATTTTTCAATTTGTTGCACAATCTTTGTGCCAGGTTGACATATGGTGAGATCTTTTCATTCTTGGTGGCCCATTCTCCCCGAACCTGGTGAATTAGCAAATCTGAGTCTCCAATTACCAAGAGTTCCTGTATGTCCATGTCACTGGCCACATGAAGACCTAAGATGCAGGCTTCATATTTTGCCATGTTGTTTGTGTATTGGAAATTGATTTTGGATTCCATCGGGTAATGTTGACCCGTTCCTGAAACCAAAACTGCTCTGATTCTAGAACCTTTATAGTTGACTGCACCGTCAAAAAACATTTTCCATCCTGAATAGACCTTGATCATTTCTTCTTTCGATTGTCATTATCTCCTCGTCCGGGAAATACGTCCAAAACTGTGCGAGCTATTCGTCGATCGGACTTCTTGCTAGCAAATCAACTAATACTTGCCCCTTAATGGATTTCTAGGCTATGTATTTTATGTCAAACTCAATCAATAGCATTTTTCACTTGGCCAGTTTCCCTATAGGCATGGGCTGGCGGAAGATGTACTTCAAGAGATCCATCTTGAATATCATTTGAGTAGTGTACACCAACATGTAATGCCTCAGCTTCTGCGCTATCTATGTCAGCGCACTCCACATCTTTTCTACCTGAGTATATTTTGACTCACGAGCAGTGAACTTCTTGCTGAGGTAGTAAAAGACTAATTCTTTCTTTCTTGTTTCATCGTGCTGATCCAACATGCATCCAAATGCATTGTCTAATACTGACAAGTACAACAATAGTGGGCTTACTAGCCTGGGAGGAACCAAAATTAGTGGGTTATAAAGGTATCTCTTGATGGTGTCGAAGGCTTTTTGACACTCATACATCTATTTGGTGGGCGCATCCTTTTTAAGGATGGGCTCCACGATCACTGTAGATTGCGCTATGAATCGCCCGATGTAATTCAACCTACCTAGGAAACGTATTACATCCTTCTTGGTTACCAGCGGTAAAGCTCTTGAATGTCTTTAATCTTTGTAGGTTCTAGCTTGATGTCCCTACGACTGACTATGAACCCTAGCAATTTTCCAGCAGGCACCCCAAATGTGTATTTAGCTGGATTCGATTTCAAATTGAACTTGCGAAGCTTATCGAAGAATTTTCTCAAATGCATGATGTGGTCAGAACCTTCTCGCGACTAAATTATGACGTCATCCACGTAGACCTTGATTTCCTTATGCATCATATCGTGGAATATGGCGGTCATTGCTCTTATATAGGTGGCATCAGTGTTCTTGTGACCGAACATCATTCCACGGTAATGATATACTCTCCACGGAGTGATAAATGCTATTTTCTGAGCATCTTCTTTGCTCATCAGAATATGATGATAATCAGTGAAACAATCCACGAATGACTGTAATTCATGCTTTACACAGTTATCGATGATTATGTGAATGTTTGAAAGTGGAAAATTATCCTTGGGACTAGCTTGATTGAGATCTCTATAGTCTATATAAATTTTTTTCCATCCTTTTTTGGTACTGGAATGATATTGGCCAACCATGTGGGGTAAGGGGTCACCAATACGACCTTTGACTTTATCTATTTGTCGACCTCATCCTTGATTCTTATGATGACGTCAGGCTTGAACTGTCGAATCTTCTGTTTAACTGGGGTGAATCCCTCGTTGATAGGTAGTTTGTGGGCTACAATGTATGTGCTTAACCCAGGCATATTCGCGTATGACCACGCGAATACATCGACGTATTCTCTCAAAAGATTTATCAGTTCTTCTTTTTGGGGTGCATCCAAATGTGCACTTATCCTTATTTCCTTGATTGTTTCCCCATCTCCGAGGACAATTGCTTCGGTCTCATCCAAATTATGCGTCTGCCTATTCTCGTGCTGATCTTTCTCATCTACGAGGTCCTCTGGTAGTGCTGTCTCTTCATCATATTCTTCATAATCCGTGTCACTCGACTCGCTCGTCTTATGACATGTCATGACATTATGAATTATTTAATGTTATTACTGAAAAATAAGGCAAAGCATCGTTAGTGTGTAAAAATATCTTACATATATAAATAAATAAAGATTGTTTTTGCATAAACTAAGGCTTTTTATTGAATTCTGACAAAAGTACAAACTGTGGTCCTGACTCGGATCAATCGTTGAGTTATTTTCATTTTTGAACGACACTTGGAAAGCTAAAGATATAAAGGGTGAAGGCTAGAGCCTCAAGCCAATTTCACTGATTTTTGAAAGCAAATTTAAAATTCTCTCTCTACCAAGGAGCGAAAAGTAGGGTAGAGGTCTGTTTAGACAGTTGCTCCTCTAGGTCAATGTCGCAGATTATGGGTGCTTCAAAGAATTCCTCTAGTATTGTGGCACATTCCTCTTCTTGGAACAACATCCCTAAACCTTCTTCTGGGACCCCACCGTTGTGCAAGGGCATACAGATCGGGAATGACTGGTACAACCCAGGGAAAGGCTTTCTCATCTCTATAGGACCTCTCTTCTTTTTATCAGCCTTAGAGGCTTCTGCGGAGCTTGGTATATACCCAAGGCCAAAGAGATACTCATTTCTCGAGATAGATATTGGTTCCTTAATGTCTTGAAGCTCTCTCCTCAGGCCCTTGCCGGGTTCAAACCCATTCTGGAGCATTGTGGCGGCGATCATTTTGTAGGGCGGCGACATTGGAATGTCTTCATTTTCCCCTTAGTGGGCAAATTCCACCAGTTCTACCACATAGAAATCAATGTCTATTGGGACCTCTTTAATTACTGGTACAGAGTTGTCAGGATAGTTGTGGATACTTCCTTCTCCATAGATCACGTCCTCGTGATCATTCCAGATAAACTTCATTGATTGATGTAGAGATGATGGCATAGCTCCGGACATGTGTATTCATGGTCTTCCCAATAGGAAATTATAATTGGTATTGATGTCTATGACTTGGAATTCTGTGACAAATTTGGTTGGCCCCATTTGTATGTTGAGGTCCACTTCACTTGCGGGTTCACATTGTGCCCCGTCAAAAGCTCTCACGTTAGTATGACTCTAGCATACTTTTTCGATATCGTATTCTAACTGCTTCAGTAATGATACAAGTCATATATTGAGTCCAGCCCCACTATCCATGAATACTCTGGAAATAACCTTATCTTGATACTTGATTGTGATTTGAAGAGCCTTTTTATGCGTCGTTCCTTCTTTTGGCGATTCATCATCGAAAAAGGAAATTTGATGTGCCCTGACGACGTGGCCCACTAATCAGCCAATGTTTCACTACTTGTCCCTGTCGAGATGTGGACTTCGTCTAGCGCTTTCATTAGGGCTAGGTGATGATGTGTAGAGCTTAGGAGTAGTGATATAACTGAAATTCTGGCCGATATTTTCTGTAGATGTTCAATAATGGAGTAATCCTTTGGCTACATCTGACGCCAAAAGTCTTCAACTTCCCCATCAGTGATGGGCCTTCTTGGATTGGTTTCTTTGTGGGACGCTTCTTGCGATGACTCTTTGGGAGCATAGAATCTACCTGATCTTGTCATACCTTGGGCCATGGCTGTGAATTTCTTTTTAAGAGTCGGGATGACAACTTATTGGATTATGAATGGTTTTTTAGAGGTGGGACCAACCTCTTGAAATTGGGACGCTCTTGAAGAGTCAAGGAGGCGACTGTGCGCTCCCGACTTTTAATGCTCTATGGGGCCAATGATCGGAACGTCACCCAATCCTCTTCTCTTTCTATCATTGTATGTGATTGAAACCATGATTTGAAAGGGGATTTGTATCCACATTCGGTGTTGCGTCCTCTAAAATTAGTTCTCGCTTGTCGATCATATTTTGCAACCGGTGCTTCAAATTGATGCAATTTTTGGTGGAATTTCCAATTCCTCTGGAATGGTAAGCATAAGTTTGATCGGATCGGTAGAAGAGAAACTTTGGATTGGTAACCTTTGGCAGCATGACTTTGATGAGATCGATGGCGCTTAGCTTGGCGAACAGACTAGTTCGCGTTTTTGGAAGTGGTGTAAATACCCGAGGTAGTTTCTTCTCAAAATTTAGACGCGAAAAATGGTATGTGGCAGAGGAAATTGGTTGCGATGATTTTTCTGGTTTTGGAGCTCTTGATTTGTGAGCGCGGGAATATGGTAATTTGGAGATAGAGCTTGGTGAATGGGTATAAGTGTTTGATAATTTGGTTGTGGAGCTTGGTAATTGGGTTGCGGAGCTTGGTAGCTCGGTTGTGCGTGGTATACTAGTATAGGGTTGTAAGGCGATGGTGGTGGGATGTAGATGCTTGGAGGAGGAGATTGATATACATTGAATGATGATTGTGATCTTTGCCTTTTATGACTCCTCAGGCTATGGGTGTGAGAGACGTTTGCCACGTCCTCGTTCTTCTTCTTGGCGGCTCTAGCGGAGCTTGATGTACCATATTTGTTTGCAATGTTGATGAATTTTTTCTGTTTTGAGACCATCTTTTATAGTCTATCCCATCTTGACTAAATCGGCAAATGACCTCCCAGTTATGGACAACATTCTATCATAGCAATCTACATCCTAATATTAGATGAATGTCGAAACCAGTTCTTCTTCATTCATTGGAGGCTGTACTTGCGCGACATCAGCCCTCCACCTACTCGCATACTCACAGTAGGTCTCTGTCGATTTTTGGTGAGTTTTCTCTAATGAGTAGCAGTCAGGTACGTTTTCCATATTGAAGCAGAATCGATCCATGAAGGTTTTTGCCATTTCTTCGCATGAGTCACAACAACCGATGTCTTGTGTTGTGAACCATTCGGATGCTTCATCTAAAGAGCCTTATTAATAGTGTCTCATTTCCTTTGGCGTCGACCGGCTGGTCGCAGTAAGCTCTCATATGGGCTTTGGGGCTTCCCTACCATTGAAGGGTTCAAACTTAGGAATTTTTAAGCCTTCCGGCAAATCTAAATCGAGATGCATGCATAGATCATCATATGTCTGTTTCGTCGCCTTGCGGGAGCCTTTGTTAGCTTTTTTTAAAAGATCCATCATCTTCTGTTCCATTTCTCTATCTATTCGATCCTACTCGGCCTTCCAAGCCTTTTCCATCTCCTCATAGTGGTCTAATTCTGGCGAGGAGTCAATGACAGTGATTGGGTTGTGGAAGGATATAGTAGGGTGTGCGGGGCGACTTTTGGAAGTGCTCACAGTTTTAGGAGTTGCATGGGTAGTAGTGTTTTGGTGGATGCTAGGGTCGACGTAAGCCGAAGGTGCCTGAAAAGCGGGCCTGGATTGAGAGGTATCAGTTATGTGAGTGGCATTTAGTGGAGGTAGTGTTTGATAAGAGACCCAGTATGGACATTTGGAAAGTGTTGGGGTACAGGAGACTTCAGGGATGGAAAAGATGGTGGACTCCTTCTTCCCTCAGCATCAGTTGCTTCTTAGGCAGCGTTAGCAACTACATTCTTTGCGACCTGCCCTTGAAGGTCGGTGACTTATTTGAACAGTAAAGTGATTATGTCCTCAGAGTGCGAGGCATTTTGGAGATCTTAAGGGACTATGCCCTCAATCATAGCACTCGTGTTGCGAGTATCCTCGGGAGTACCAGCCATATTGTCTTGGTTGTCTTGATTTAGGGATGTTGTCACGGCTTTAGATGTGGTGAAGTATTTTAGTATTTCGCGACGGATTGACCCTTTTCTATAAGAAGAAAAACAACTCAAAAGTATATGACGTTAGTACGTTAGTCGGAAATCATAATATAAGACATCGCACATAAGTTGCAAATAAAACACATAGACTAATGCATTTGATCCAAACTCTTGATTGATTTTTCCATTCCGGAGGTATTTTGGTCATTTTGGTCAATTTTTTGTTTTTAGAGATTTGGCTTGGAAGTTCGTGGTTGATTTGCTACCACATCACTGATGAGCCAGAAACTATCCTATAATAAGGGAATATTATAATTTATATAATATAGGGGCCGAGTCTTATATAGACTACCTACGTATCCATCCTAGGGAAATCAGGCCCTGCCGTAGTTTGGGTTATATAGAAATTATATCCTAATTTCTTCTACCTGAATCTTAATTTTTTTTACCCTGACCAGGCCTGATATTGACTTCCCACATATCAATCCTCGGGACATTAGGTACGTGGTTTCGTTTATAAAAAGTGGGAGGGGATACTTTTAATTAAAAGCTAGAAAATGGATGCCTAAACTACCCAAAATATGACTTCTCCCTTAAGCCATGACGGGTCGTTATCCTTACAACCTCACATTTTCCGGTGGCTTTTCTAAAAGCGACCTTATATCATGGCCAATTTGGCTGGTGTTAACCAAACACTCTAACTCGAACTTGAAGGCTTCACATTCTTCAATGTCATGTCCGGGAGCTCCTGAGTGGTACAAATATATCTTTATCTTAGAAGTGCTTGGGAAGATTTTGTAGGTAGTCTAGAGAGGCTGAACCTTGCTGGTGCGGCACAACAGCGAGAAGATATCGGTATACGAATCCTCAAAAGTAGTGAAATTGTAGTGCCAGAGCCGTATACCCATGGTGATTCCTGCATCAGGCATAACAGTCATGGACTAGTATAGAGTGAGGTCCCCACTGGTGGCAGATGATGTTTTGGTCAATTAATCTGATAACTTTTTTCTTGAAGGCCACACATTCATCCATGTCGTGGCCAGGTTAGCTTATGTGGTACGGGCACCTTTTATGAGCAAAGAGAGGTGCACATGTTGGGAGGACCTTAGGGCTAGTTTCTTCTTGTCCAATGGCTTTCATCCTGTCAAAAACTTTGATGTTTCGCACTTCCCTTGGTGCGACATTGAAGTAGGATTTGCGGGCTTTGAGGGTAATCGCCCACCATATCAGGGATGGTCCACATGCGGGCTCTGGTGGTATCCCGTGTTGATCAACAACTTCATTGATGATTGAGGTAATTCCATCATGTTCCCCACTTTCTTCTCCATATGGATTTGGGTCATCCTCTGGTAGTTGATTTAGAAGGACATAGTTGTCCATCATAGTTTGGACTACTTCGAGAAGGTTATGGTATCGTGGTTTTCCTTCAAGGGACACCTCAATTAACTTCTCCTTAAATTCTAAAATGTTATCCACTTCTTTCATTTTGGTGTTCGCCAAATTCATTTTATAGTTTACTTCCTTCAACTTGGCTTTTGCTAACTCAATCTTCGTATTAATTTTATGGATTTTAGCCTGAAGTGACTCCTCGGTCTCTTCGTCGCTAATCAGGTCAATGACTGGTGATGTGGCGCTTTGACTATCTGGTGTCTCCATAAGTAGCAAATCAACCTTTAAGATGAAGGTATTTTAGTAAGATTTTGGTATTTTTTCTTTTTCTTTTGGGTTGGTGTCTAGAACGTCGGACCAATCAAGAGTTCAAGACGGAACACATGAAAGCACATGAGCAATTTATATCACATAAACACATAAACAATTATAACATTCGCATTCCTATGCCTCGTTACTACAAGGATTCTAATCATTTAAAGCATAAATGTGTCAAATGTTAATCAAACCATTGCTCCCATAACTATTTCATTAAAAGTAATAATATCTTCCCCGAGTGGATTACAAAACATGACTAAAACAATAAAAATAAAAAAAAGTCTCCTCCAATGGATGATGATGAAGCTCCGTTTGTCAGAGCTTTCTTTGCCCTTCAAAGGGCGGCCTGGAACCGGAGATGAGTAGACATCAGAACTGACTCGACCCATCGACTCCTCTCTATGGGGGTGATCGGTGCAACAGTATCCATAGCCTCTTTTATATGAGCGTCAAAATTCTTGAGAAACTCATTAGTGAAGTCGACCTCCTCGGTCAAAGTAGCTATGATAACCTGATCATGTTGTATTTTCTCTTGGTACTTGGCATCCCGATCATCCGATTGTCTCTAAATGTGGCGAGCTTGGATCTTGGATTTTGAATCCCGATCTTGATTGGACTTGTAGAGGTTGGTACCCGATGAGAGAGTACCTTGCAAATGCGCTCTCAGTCAGTCTACAGAGTCTTCATTATGACCTGGGTGAAGAGGATCATCGTCTAAAGTCTCTAGACCCCATCTGATTCGCCCATTCCACTATCGGATGATGTCAGCAACTCCTTCGATCTTGTCTCCCTCGTATTCATGCACATACTCCTCTATATTTCCAATTTGGGGGATTACATGGATATGGTTGGATTCACCGAATCCCCATAAGTGGTAGGAAAGGGTATTTTCGGCAAGGTGCGTATGGTTGGGTTCCCCGAATCCCCATAAGTGGTAGAAAAGGGCATTTTCAGCCTCTCACGGATATGATCTCGGAGTAGAAGTCAGGGAATCTCCATTGGATGCTATCATCTCGGGGCCTAGAAAAGATTAAAGCTCGTCCCTCTTCAGATTAGGTCCTAAAATATGGGTAAGTGAGTACAAGGTCATCCTCTCTACGGGCAGGGTCTCGGTATGACGGAACCTCAGCTTTGTGAAGGTGCTTAATGATCCACCATTGAACTAAGAGGTTACAACCTTGGAAGTAACCATGTAGGTTTCTACATTGACCTAAGGCTCAGTAAATGTCGGATAGGATGATTGGGACTAGGTCATAGTATTTGGTTTCCCCATTTGTGATTATGCCATTGAAGATAGCATAGGTGACAAATATGATCCGGGTATCTAAGGGCTGGTGACAGTCTTTGGGAAATACCATGGTTCTTAAAAGGCATATGGAGAAGGCTAGAGGTTGAGTAGCTTCCCAAGCGGCAACGGAATGGAATTCTATGTAATGCTCTATATAACCCTGGGTAGACCCAAATCAGGTGTGGAGATCTCTAAAGGCTATGGTCGGGCCAAATATCCAATTAGCGCTAACTATGCACAACATCTTAAAAATTTCGCCGGGAGTTGGCTTATGGTGTACTAGAAGATTGTGGTCAAGTTTCTTTCTTCACCTTCTACAGGTTCCTACACTGTATATGCAGTCTCGGATCTCCTCTAAGTTCGGGGTTATCTCGAAGTCTCTTAACCTAAAGATCATTATTTCATTATCCTAATACCCAATAAGGACTTCTGAGAGGTCGGGGTTTCCTTTCATAGTCATAATGGGAGGGAAGGTGTCCTAGACAATCCGTTATTTTTTTTTGTGCAGTACTCAACCATGTCCACCAAGCTTTCAACATTTAATGTGCTTCAATGAACATGTCGAATTTCAAATTGAGAGCCATCTACAAAACAAAATATGGTTAGTCCCCCCCCCCTCCCAAAGAATAATAGTTCATCACATAAGGAACATACTTTCACATAGCAAGTAGTTGGATGTGGTGCCTTCGAGTAGAAGACCGTTAGGACACAAGGGAGTCAATTTGTCAAGTCCAGGTAGGTCTGAGATACCCGAACATGTCTAAGTCAGTATACACTAATTCAAGGGATTTGTCTTTGCTTTATCCTAGTTGTACTAGAGTGGTTTAGCAAATGACTTAGGGACCCGAGCGGACAACCCGATGTGAACCATTGTCGACTATTGGAACGACCGTGTACCAACTATGTCTTTAATGTATTCCAAGGAAATATTTTTGGTTTTATACTGGAGGGTGACTGTGAAGCCGCATAATTCCCTTTGTGCACAGATGCAAGTGTGTGTGCATGCCATTTGACGGAAGATGAATGCATGAATGACAATTATAATTGCGGTATTTAAACACATAAATAATTTATATCATTTAAAAAACATGTTGTATTGGAACCCTTATGGTTAGAACCTAGGTTTTCCCCCAGCGGAGTCGTCATCTGTTACGATTCGTCTTTTATACGGGTTAGCGTACAAAGAGCTACTAAGAATTTTGATGGTGCTCTAATTTGGATAATGTGTTTAGAGTCTCCACCTAATTTATAGGTAAATTAGGAAAACCAATGTGAAAGTGTTTATTCAAGAGTTTGAAAAATCATATCTAAATCAGACTCAAGGTAAGGATTTTGTTGATCCCCTGGGGAAGGTGTAAACACCCAGTATCAAGAATCCGTAGAATACGATTGACCTACAGGCTCTATAGCATGCTTTTAAAATGATAAAAATTATTTAAAGTTTAAAATCTGCAAAGTAATTGCCATTTTATGCATTCAAAAAACTCAAGGTTTTATTCAAAAATAGAGTTTTAAAAGCTTCCGCCAAAATAGTATGCACGAGATATTTAATCAGTTCAGTTTTTGAACTAAGAACACTCAAAGATGAATTTGAGTAGAACTCCATATTTAGTCCAACTATTTGATTATTATACACTTGCATATTTCCTTTTAAAATCTTTTAAGTTTTAAAAATGGCATAGTTCCTCTTGAGATAGCAAGTTTGGGTTTTAAAGAGATAAAAATTATCTTTTTCTTTTGTTATTTTAGTATGCTATAATCTCATAGTCAAACATCATATTCTATGTCCCAAAATACCTAAACAAAACTCAAGTCCAAGATGATTTTAAATTGTCAAAAAATATTTATCCTATTGGCTTAGCTCGGACTATAACTTAAGTCAAAATGTTCATATTTAAGCCCATTCAATTCAGAAATCAGTTTGTCTATGTCACTCAGGCCCAACATTTGGGTCCTTGATATTAGCCCATATTCCATAAATTTAAAGTCCAGTATAAGTCTCGAATCCAAAATTAGTTCAACCACTTGGTCAAAAATTGGTTTTTTATTTTCGATTTCCAGTGTCCAAAACAGTCCATTTTGAAACTAAAACATCTTTTCCGTTGTTTCCCTTTTTAAATTTAAGTTAATCTAAAATTACTTAGGTGATCTAAAATAAACGATATACGCATCATTTTGACTATCCTAAATTATAATCATAAGTAGTGTCCCAATATTAAAGTACATTTGTTACAATTTGTGTATATATATATATATATATATATATATATATATATATATAAAAGATTGAGTTTAGGCTGGTGGGCCTACCGAAGCCCACTAGTTAGCTATTATTACCCATAGCCTTCAACGCAAATATTATCTTCCATTGCATTCTTTTCGACCCAAATGTATATGATTGGGCCTCATCCCAATCGGCTAAGTATGGAAGGTATTTGACTCGTCTGGACATAAGTGATGGGCCCAGTAAGTGGCAATGCAATGAAGAAATACAAAGGGGGAATAAAGATACAAGTTAGATGTACCCAATTACGTATCCCTAATCATATGCATAAAATAAATACATATCATGCAAGAATCAACTAGTCCTTGACAGTTCATCCAAACTCAAACAGGATTCAAATTGGCATAACTGACATGCACATAAGCTAAAACAGACTATATGCCATCAAACAAACTCTTAGGCTATTACTTTGCCCATGGTACTAGCTTAAGCAAGATACTTTGTCTATTTCAGGAAGCCATTAAGTGATCTTAATGTGACAGGTTCTTACTGAGCCTTAGTTATTTTGTCTAAACTAGAACAAACATCAAGCATTCAAGTCATTTTTAACCTAACAGAGACTAGGTGACCATTAGAAGTTATGCACAGCCCTTTCAAACCAGATATGAGCTTCACAAGCCAACCCTTACACCAAACAGTATCTTCTTAGGCCAATTCATTCCTTTAACAAACTTTAAAGAATATGTTTGACCCTCATGTTACCTAATCAACGTAAGATAGTTGAAACATACCACATTTATCATGCTAATCAACTCATAACTATTTAAACTAACTACACATGATAGACATCTATTTAATTACACACAGATATAGAACTAAGGAAATAGAGGACAAAACTAGCTAAACATGTTGTTCCTAACTATGAGCATCCTAGTAACAAGTTTTTTAGTCTTTAATGTTCATACATGATCAATAAGATTTTAAATTAACATGTTAAGTACTTCTCATACCAATAATCTTTATTATGACATCATGTCATTACCTAAGTATGCTAGACAACCATACATTGCACACATATAGTCCTAACAATGACTAATGACCACATGATTTAAATAAGACATGAAATTAGTAGTTTTGAATAAAACAATCCAATCCTTCATTAAACATGCTCATCAGGGAAGCAAAATGAATATAGATGACTACTAATATCCTTTAAACATGCCTGACATCTATCCTATGTACATAAACTGGTCTAATCTAATCTAACATGCCACATATCAGTCTAATAGATTCCAACAAACAACCATCACATATTTCATAGCTAAGAATGGAACTAACAATCACTAATTTAATCAGAACATGTTTAACACTGATCTGAGTAGTTGAAACAACAAATGACTTAGACTAGTACATTCTAACAGCTACTCTAATGATTCTAAATAAATAAAATATAACTAACCATGTTTTTTTTTCCATAATAATATCTAACATGCTTACCTAATCATCTTCATGAATGTAAACAACCCCTAATCTAACTCATATTTCAATCAAGTACTCTTACAGAGTAATCAAACATGCTTAACAAAAACAAACACACAATACCATCTATACTAAACTAAATGACAAAAATTTATAAAGGAAAAATATTACCTTGTGTGGAGGCAGCCAAAAGATTGAAGAGGGGGCTTGAAATCAACTCCGACGACCACAATAGCTCGCAAACACACCAAAGAAAAAGGTTTAGTTCTAGACGGCCAATTAAACTAATTTTAGGTTCCGACAAAGGCTGGATCCGCAACTTAAGTCTAATTAATTGACTTTTTAACTTGAAAATGGCTCAAACAATGTCAATTCTGAGATTCAAGTTCTGGGCCCGTGAAATGGAGCACCAAGGGTCTCAATATATAGGGTAAGATGTAAACCATAGCAGAGACCACAGATCAGGGTAGGAGAACTAATTTGGGGAGGAGGGGCAATCCCTCCAAAAAGGTTCTCAACTAATAGAAATTAATGATTTGAAATCAAAACCAGACAAATCCCATTAAAACTTTGGAGAAAAAGCAAAAATATAGAGGGGTAACCTCACCTGGGATTGGAGGGGGTGGTACGGTGGCGTTCTGGCAAAAAGGAGCAAGAACATTAATTGCTCTTGCCATTTTTTGCCACGCAAATATGAAAAAGGAGATCATACGAGCAAAGTTGCCATCTTTGGCAATGAAGAAGACAAAGGCCGTGGCTAGGATTTCATATAGGAGCCAAAGCGTAAAGGCCACAAGAACAATGAGGGATTTGCCCTCTTTGTTTCATCTTTGACGAAAATGAGCTGGGCCTAAGCCTTTTGGCCTAGGCTCAGTTGACATTAAATTAAAAGAAACAAATGGCCCACTTTGTTTTAAAAATTAAATGACCCTTGATCATATTTTGCAAATGTGATTATTTTTTAAATACACTAATGATCCCAATTATTTCAAATATAACCAAATTGGACTAAAAACTTTGATTTGAGCCTAATTTTGACACTATTTAGAAGTTGGGAATGTAAACATATATGAATGGTCTTTTAAAATTTAAACATGATTAAAATTGAGATGTAATTTTATTATTGTACTTAATTAAACAATTTCCCAAATTTGATGGAGCGGGACATTTATCCTTTAATTTAAAAATTCTTCTGAGATAATCACACTTATAACTATCCGTTATAATTCCAAAAATCATAATTAATGATCAAATTATGAAAAATTTAAGATATGATGTATAATATGTATACCAAGTGATATTTTGTCAAATAAAATGACAAAATACTCCCGGAATAATTTTATAAAATTATATTCGATTTATGAAGAGCATATTCCACTCCATCTGTGACTAGGGAACTCCGAATAATTAAATAAAATTATTGGAGGGTAATAATTAGGTATCAATAGAGAGTCCATAAGAATAACGACAAAAACTAATCCAACCATGAGAGTTACATTAAAGAGTCAGAATGATGTAAATCTATTCAGAGGGCCACAATCTTCATTCAAAGGTCAAAGTGATGTAATTCTGGTCAAAATGATGCAATCTTCACTCCAAGAGTCAGGTGATGTAATCCCAGTCAAAGAGGTTGTAGTATTCACTCCAAAGTTAGAATGATGTAATTCCGGTCGAAAGGTTGCAGTCTTCATTCCAAAAGCCAGAGTGATGTAATTCTAGTCAAAAGGGCCGCAGTCTTCACTCCAAAGTCTGAATGATGTAATTCCGGTTAAATGCCACAATCTTCATTCTTAAAGAGTCAATTTGCATGACGAGAGAGAGATTCATACAAACACTGCTGAGAGGGTCATTCATACAAACACTGCTGAAAGGGTCATTCATACAAACTGCATGCTGAGAGGGACATTCATAAAAACACTGCCAAGAGGGGCATTCATACAAACTACATGCTGAAAGTCTCATTCATACAAACACTGCCGAGATGGCCATTCATACAAACTGCATGCCGAGAGGGCAATTCATACAAATTGCATGCCGAAACGACCATTCATACAAACTGCTTATCGAGAAGGCCATTTATACATACTACATGCTGAGAGGCCCATTCATACACACTGCCGAGAGGCTCATTCATACAAGTTCCATGCCTAGAGAGTCATTCATATAAACACTGCTAAGAGGACCCTTCATATAAACTGCATGCCGAGAGGGCAATTCACACACGAGCCAGACGATATCGAAAGTAACATCCGCTCCAACAAATATTATATCACAAGGTCAACAATATTACATCAGCAAGTCCACATAATCAACAGATCCAAACGGTATTGCAAGCGACATCCGCTCAAACAATTTTCAAGTCAACATAATCAGTAAAGCCAGACGGTGTCGCAAGTGACATCCTTTCGAACAAACACTCTCCATCAAGTCAACAGAGCCAGACGATGTAGCATGTGACATCCGCTCACATAACCTCAATAGAGCCAAATGGTGTCAGGAGTGACATCCACTCAAATAACAAAATCAATGGAACCAGACAGTGTCGGAAGTGTCACCCGCTTAAAAGAAGTCACCCAGAAGGGTACAACAATCAAAGTCGTACATGTATGAAAAATAATCAACACGCAGGTCTCGGCATATGGAAACAAGTTAGAGTTGCCGGAGAAGAAATACAAGATTCAGATACATGCGTAGCAAACGTGGAACTTATTCTTAGGCAGCTGGTTAAAATATGTGCCAACAAGAGTCAAGCTCTCTGCACATGAGCTTGAACATCACTCCACACTGACCTCGCTCGCGAATCATGAAGATTTTTATTTTTAAAACAAACAAAGAAACCCATGACCGGTCGGGCATATACCGTAAGGGTCAAGGGATTCCCACATAAGGGATATCCCTTTCGGTCTATTGAGTCGACCTACAAGTGACCTGATTCCCAAAAATCGGGGATATGTAGGCCACTCAATCTCTAAGGATCGGTCACATTCCAGCAAAATCACTCCGGAACTTTTTGGTCTGATATCTTTTATTTTATCGGATTGCTAGTAATTTAATTGAGTCAAACTACAAGTGACCAAATTTCTCATTTAATTTGAGATATGTAGGAAATTCAGAAACTAGGGTCCGACCATAATTTTCAAAAATCACATAAAATGAGAGATACCTTCCTATTAGTCTGCTAAAAACTAGGTCAGCCAAATTTCTCTGCTCAGGGATGGTCTATCTATCCCCGAACAACGAAGAGGCAGTTGTTGACACCTAATTTTTATCCTTCAATAAATTTATTTAATTATTCGGAGTTTTCAGGTCACAGACGGAGTGAAATATACTTTTCACAAAGCAAATATGATTTTACAAAATTATTCCCGGAGTATTTTATCATGTCATTTGACAAAATATCATTGATATATGTATTGTATATCATGTCCTAACTTTATACAGTTTTGATCATTAATCATAATTTTGAAATTCGAGAAATTATTAATTAAATACGATAAGAGAATTACACCTCAATTTTAAATCTTGTTTTAAAATTTAAAAGATGTTTGCATGGTTTTTAAGTTCTTAATTTCTAATTAATGTCAAATTTAGGCTTAAACCGAAGCTCTTAATTTGTTTAGGCTATTTACATATCAATTCGGACATTTCTTAATTTAAAACATGGCGACATAATTTGGCCATAGTTGATTTTAATTTGCAAAAGAAGTTTAGTTGGGCTGCGTTTAAGTGCCAAATCGGCCGAGCCCAAGGCATTTTAGCCTAAGACTCGGACCAGGCCCATCAAGTAAAGCGTAAAGGGGAAAAAAGTCCACTTCCTCAGTTTACAAATGGGTTCAATGGGGAACCCTAGAAGCCGTCGCCTTCATCGATGCCAAAATTGGCAAGGGTTCAGAGCGTACACTTTCGCTGTATGTGTTGCCTCAACGGAAGAGGAAAGGCATTTAATGCCTCCTCTCTCACACCACAGTCACGCATGTCGTCGGTACACTACCACCACCCTGGTGAAGTCCGTCCCTCCTTCTACTTTTTTGTGAGCATTTATTGCTTCTTGTCTCATTGCAAATTCAAACTCCGTGATTCTATTGGTCGAGAACACCATTGGAGGGAAATTTCCCCCCAAAAGGGAGTTCTCCCACACCGGATGGATTGTCACAGCTAGGGTTTGATGTTCCCTTATAAGTATAGACCTTCATCCTTCTTATTAACGGTCCAGAACTTGAGATTTTACATTGTTGAGAGCCATTTTCGAGTTAAATTCAATTAATTATTATTTAAGTTGGGATCAAGCCCTTTGGCGGAACCCAGAGTTAGTGTAATTAGTCTTTCAATTATTACAACCCCTCTTTTGGTGTGATTTTGCGAGCTCGAGGTCCTTGGAGTGAGGAACAAGCTCACCATCGACCCTATTCTGCCTTCACACAAGGTAAACGTACTTCCTTTTAAATTTTCTATTTTAAATTAGACTATGTTACTTATTATGTGTTTTGAGGTGTTTACTAAGCATGATTAGTCATTGCATGTGTTCACTATCGTAACAGTTAGTAGGATTAGTCAGATAAAATGCTTATCTTGTTGGTTTAGACTAGTATAACCGTGTATGGATCACTGAAATTATGTTCTTTGGCTTGTAATTAGGTGTTATGTGTTTCTTTAGAATATTTTGAATTAAGATTAGTTATTGTTGAGATTAATAGGTCAAGTATTATCATGTTTAGTGTTTCATTAGGTTGATTGTTAAGCATGTTTAGTTAGATTATGTGTTGTTTGTGTTCATTAAGTAAATGATTAGTATGTATGAATCATTGTTAGAGGGTGTTTGTGTGTGTTTAAGTCGGATAAATGATTATCATATTGGTTTTAGGATAGTTTAAATCAATCATAAGTCCTTGAGGTTATATCACTTATGATTAAACTGCTTCATGATTAGTTTAGCCTATTTTAGGTGACTATAATCATTGTTTGGTGTTTGTTAAGCATGATCAGTTAGGTGAGATGTTCATCATATTAGTTTTAGAATTTATTTAGTCATATGTAGATTGTTTTAGTTGATTTGATACTCAATCTTGTTAGTTTTAAGAGTTAATGAGCTCTGCATATGTGAGTATGTGGCCTGTTCTAGCTAATATGCATGCAATCCATGTAAAAATTGAATTTACTTAAGTTAGGAATGGGTTGTTAATGATAGTTTATGCTTGCATAATGTGTGTGTTGGATTTTGGGGGCCTTGTCTGATTGGGATATATTGTAGATGACTTATATTGTGTCACCTAGTCTATGTTTAGGTTTAAAAAAATGACTTAATATGTCTCAGTTGGTCTAATTAGCCAAAGATAGCCAAGACTTTATCATGTTTTACCTTACAAAAAAATTTGACTGCATATCCCTAAGTGCTCTAGTTGTCTTCCCCACCCAAACATGTTCCCAGTAGTCTCTAAATGATCCAATATGCATCTGCTCACAACCATCTAGGATAACTGTTCCTTTTCTTTATGTGAATAGCTCTGCATCTAGTCTGGTTTGATTATCTGTATCTCTGTTATGTACCTACATGTTGATTGAATCAAAGTGTTGTGTCCCTATCTACTTTTGTGTCCATACCTGCCTCCATATAGATCAATTGAAGCACTAGAGTCCCCTAGGCCATTAGAGATGAACTGTTAGCATGTGTTGATGTGCTCGTGTTGTAATGGATTCAGAAACTTGGCATTTAGTTTGACATCTTTTAGGACCCATCATGTGTTTTTTTGGTATTCCAAAATTAGCAGTGCTGAAGGTATATTTGCAGCATGTCAATTTCCATCCTTTGCATGAATCTAGCAGTAGTCTTAAGTTCAATATAACCTCTATCGTATGCACTACATGTCCAAGCAATTGTTTGAAATGCTGGCTGTCTGAGCAACTCTTTAGCTAAGTGTCTTCTTGTCTTTCATGTTTTCTGCCTACCTGAGTTGGTTTGTTGATCAAAGAGGATCCGGGCCAAGGATCATATATTCTATTTTTGGTTAGCGGATAGCCCAACAGAAAAATATTCTTGATCGAGTAAACGCAAGGGAATCTAATATTTGCATGAAGGCCCAGCTATGGGTGAAAATAGCTAATTGATGGGCTTCGGTAGGCCCACCAGCCTAAATAGCCAATTGATGGGCTTCGGTAGGCCCACCAGCCTAACCTCTCTCTCATTTTTCATTTCTATATTACATGTATACATATGTATTTGTTGTAATAAAAGTATTTTGATATATTGGAACTTTTACTTGTGGTTATAATCTAGGATAAGCAAACAATATGTAGATCGTTTTAGCCTAGATCGCCAATAAATGATTTTCAAAACTTGTTTAAATCGGATTTGAATAAAAATAAGGTTGTTTGGATATCAAAATTGGAACAAGAAAACTGATTTTTCAACTAAGTTTGAGATTAATTTCTGGGATTTTAAACTTTATGACTTGGAATCTTAGAATCGAATTTGGACTTTGAGTTTAAAACTGAAGCAGATTGATCAAGAGGGACCCAGAATTGGGCCTGAGTGGCTTAAAATCTGATAAAAGGACTGCTGAAGTTTAGATTTGGAAATGGGCTAAAAATAATGGTCTAGTTACGGGCTAAGACCAAACACTTGATTGTGGATTTCAAAATGTATATCTTGGACTTGAGATTGGTTTGTGGGTTTTGGAAGTTAGAATATGACTTGAACCTTGGGAAGTATAGAATGCAAAAGGAAACAAAGAAAATTATTTTTACTCTCTTTTTCAAAATCGAACTTGTCTTTTTAGTTTTTAAACGGATTACACTATTTTTAAAACTTGGAAATGATTTTAAAGATGCAAGTGTAAATTAGTCAAACATTGTTGGGCTAAATGTAGAGTTCTACTCAAATTCACATCGAGTGTTCTTAGTTCGAAAATGAAATTGACTAAACTACAGTCAAACATTGTTGGGCTAAATGTAGAGTTCTACTCAAATTCACATCCGAGTGTTCTTAGTCCGAAAATAAAATTGGCTAAACTACCATGTGCATACTATTTTTGGCGGAAGTTTAACTCTTTGATTTAAAATAAAAACATGAGTTTGAATGAATGAAAATGACAAGTTATTTCGCGGATTTTCGAACCTTAAGCAATTTAAATAATTTTAAAGCATGCTATAGAACTCGTAGATCAATCGTATTCAACGGATCTTTCATACCGGGGTGCTAACACCTTCCCCGAGGGATCACCGGAACTCTTTTCTCGACTCTGGTTTAGATAGGATTTTTCAATGAATTTGAATAAATCCTTCCACACTGGTTTACCTACTCTAAAACATATTATCCGACTTAGAGCACCATCCAAACTCTTAGTAGCTCTTATGCGCTCACTCGCGTAAAAGTGAATTGTAACACCCTTCAACACTTTGTAGATCCTCAATGGCTCACTCGGCCGCTTCGAGATCAATCTTCGCTTCAAGAAGTGTCACATGGATATTCATTTCACCGGTGCTAGCTTTCTTGAGGGTGTCCCTACACGTCTTCAGGACGGCTAGGTCTCGTCGGAGTTTCCACTTCTGGCATTTAGCCCAGAGATCTTCCTAGAGACTCTTAGCGTTGACAAACTGGTCTTGCGCATTAGCCAGGTCTGCCTCCAATGTAGTGGCTGCTCTGCAAATTTATGTAAGTGGAGATGAGAACTTGCAAGGAATTCTCCCAGTCCCCCAGAGAGTCGGTAGCATCATCCAGGCGCAATCAAAGTGAGGCTTGAAAGGAATTTGACGGTCTAAAGTCTTTCCACATCGGCTTGAAGATGCTGGTTATCTAAGGACATTCTTTCTTCACCATGGGAAGGGATTAATGTCTTGGCCAATTCCACAGCTGAAAGAGCGGTTATATGATCCTAAATAAAAAAGGGGTGTTAGAAAATCCTTGGATTTTTGAAGTTTGTTATGTGAAAACTAAACTAGAAGTCGAGGGTACCTGGAAAAAAAAATCGTCCAAGTGAGCGAATGAAGCCTCCAGGCTCGCGTCGGAAATTTAGGACAAAGTGAAGAGGCTGATGTACCAACATTTGTATCGGTGGAGGGGATGGCGCTACCCTTGGAAGGTTGAAACTCCGGAGCAGCAGGCCCTTCCTTAGGGACCTCGTTTAAGGAGATCCAACGCCTCTGTGACCCATACGGTCATCATTCTCTTTCTCTCTCTCGTCATCATCGTCAATCTGAACAACACCACGCTTTACTTCCTTCCAGGCTTCGATAAGCCTATGCCGGGTTCTCCCTCTCATGCTTATCCATTCAGGGATTGCAATTGTATTTTCTTGGGGCCTACGCTTGTTTCTGCTAAAGGCTGTTTGAACTATATTTGTCAAAGCAATGGCACGAGATGGTACTTTCTCGGAAGCAGATTTTCTCACAGGGAGTCCTAAAAGAAATAAGAAAATGATTACGTGGGAATCAAAACTCATTTTATTTATGAATAATTCTTCGGTTCGTTACTTTGGCTTTTTCCCTTTTACCACTCGAAAGTCATGCTCTTCCAATCTTGATTCATTTCGGGGGAAGCGCGAATGAGGTCAAACACCTATCCCAACTATCAACTCTGGTTTGATGGGGGCATCTGCAAGATTTAAAAGAATACATAATGGGGCTTCGTGCCCGGAAAAAGAGGGAAAGTAACCAATTTTTTCGGGAGAACTTACGAGTAGTGTTCCATGCTCCAGGAAAAGGTTCGGATGAAAGTTAGTGCAATTGGTCGGTCTGGATCATTACAAACCTGGTCAGCCATCCTTGATAAAAATCATATTTGGGTTGATCAAACTCCTGCTCCCTTGAGGATATAAGTGGATCATTTCCCTCCAAAATAACCGAGGGGAATAGGTGAATCAGGTGGTCGATGGTGAAAGGAACTGCAACACAATCAACCAACAGTTGGATGCAATGCACAATCCTCCAAATTTGAGAAGCCACTTGGCATAGGCATACCTGGTAACGACGATAGACATCCTCAATGATTTGCAGGATCGGAAGCTGGAAGCCAATAGTGAAGAGGTAGGTATGAACCATGGAGAAACCCTCAATATGGTTGTTCATCCTGGCATCAGAACCAAATATCCTAACATCAACCTCAAGATCAAAGTCACAATCTTCACGAACTTGGAAAAGAATATCAGCAGTGATCAATGAACTAACCTCCTCAACAGACTCGTGATGGTCATCAATGCGAAAATCTCATTGATACTTAAAACCTGAAGGAAGAACGTCGGCAACAAGAGAACTCAAGTCTATCTCTTGACTGGTAGGAGAAGCATGAGCTTTTCCTAATCAACAATGGAGTTGTTGTCATCAGCTTTTTCACCAGAAGAATGGGCAGAAGAAGGGTTTGAAGGAGAAGATATGGAGGAAGACATTATTTTTTGTAAAATGGAAAGAATGAGGTTAAAAGAAATATTTGAAGAATCTTGTAAAATGGGGAAGGAAAATATGAGTGAATATTTAGGCCTCCTATATATGGAAACAAATGTCGCACCCGATTTTGACCTGCGGGCTTCGCGACGCGATGGGTCGATCGCCTCTGGATTGGATAAAAATGCTTGCTTTTAGGAGTCGCCACCTAATTATTCTAAGGTGAATTAGGGCACCTAAATGCTAACTAAAAGCTATAAAATAACTCCAATTTTATGGTCTGCGAAACTAATGAGATTCTAGATAAGGGTTCTTTATTATCCTAAAGGGAAGGGGTTAGGCATCCTTTAAGATCCGCTAACTTGCGGTTATCCGGTCAAATTCACGTTAATTACTATGCTAAAAATGCATGCTTTTACAAGTATAAAAGTAATGTTGCAAGTAATTAATAAAATGATGCATTCGTACAAGTATACATTTGTATGACATTAAAAATAGATGTAAAGTTAAAAAAAATATGCATTTGTATGAAAATTGATAAAAATATATGCAAGGTGATTTTTATGAATGCCGGTCCTAAAAATAGGTAAACTAGAGATTTTCGATTTTAAAACTAAACGAGCCTAAAAATAAATAAACTAGCGATGGATTTCAAGTTTTTGACTACCCTATTAATTAATCTAAGTCTACCTATTCTAAATATTCCAATAATTTCAGGAGTACAATAACATTACAATACATAATGAAATAAAGCTGAATAAACGAAAGTAAAAAAAACAATAATAAAATAAATAATCTCCGATGGGTATTTGCCTTCTTTGACTTTATCCCTTGCAAGTTGTCAAGAACAAACGGTTAGAAAAAATTGAATATAAATAACTTCAGATCCGTAACAAAAACAATAAATATTTTGATTACGGAGGGCTCAGACTTAAATTTTGAAAAGATCATTCCAACCACGCCGTGGCTGCGAACATATGAAGGTGGTCATTTTAGTTGCCTGGTCTCTCGGGTGAAAAAGATTTAAGTTTCATCCTTGCCCAGAAGTTTTATTTTCCGTCTTTACAAATGTGGAGGCCAAAAAAATAGACAGATATTTTTTCATCGGCCAGAGTGCAATATTTATTCAAATCAGTAAAACAGTAAAGATATCCGTATATGGATGTTTAAATGCCAAAAAGCAAACTGAAATAGAAGAGCATTTTCCGAAGGGGCACGACCTCAAATTCAATTTCATTGGCCTAAATGCAGTATTTAGTTCAAAACAGTAAAATAAAGATATCCGTGTACGGATGTTTAAATGCCAAAATAAACTAACAGTTTGCAATTAAAATGTGCGACCCGAATTCTGAATTTTTCGAACCGAAATAGAACTTGAAATGCTCCAGAAAATCCGACCCGACAAAACAGTAACCCGACCCAGTTTTCGGGTTGACCCGACCCATATAAACAACGAAACAGTAAAGAAAATTAGGTAATCGATCCAGTTCTGAAAAAATAGATCCGGATAGACGACCCGGATTTCGGATCGACCCGACCCGACCCGAGAAATGCAACCCGGAACAGTGATGACCCGAAATTAATTAACTTTTTTTGGATTTTTATTTTTTCAGATAACCAACAAGAAGATATAAACACAAAAATCAGGAAATTTACTCAAATCGGGTCGACCCGACCCGGATCAGTGACGTTTTAACCGAAATTGATTTCTTTCCAAATTTCAGATAACCAACAACAAGATATAAACATATAAATCTGGAAATTTAACCGAATCGGGTCGACCCGACCCGAATCAGTGACCCGACCCGAATCGATTTCTTTCCAAAATTTCAGATAACCAACAACAACATATAAACATATAAATCTGGAAATTTAACCGAATCGGGTCGACCCGACCCGAATCAGTGACCCGACCCGAATCGATTTCTTTCCAAAATTTCAGATAACCAACAACAAGATATAAACATATAAATCTGGAAATTTAACCAAACCGGGTCGACCCAACCCGAATCGGATGTTTTCAACCCAAATCAATTTCTTTCCAAATTTCAGATAACCAACAACTAAATATTAAAACATAAAATTCTGGGAATTTATTCGAATCGGGTCGAACAGATCCGGAATCCGTAAAACAGTGAAGAACAACAAAAAATTTAGATTATTCAATACCAAAACCCCAATAATTTTAAGTTATATTTTCAGACTCTCTAAGATGAAGAACACATGCAAAGAAGAACAAATATCCTTAAGAAGATTTCGGATTCCAAAACTTAAAACTAGACTTTCGGACCAAAAACCGACCTTTTCTTCTTGATTTCGGACCGCTTTTGATTTCTCCTTTCGATTCGGACATGACCCAAAAACCTCCTCCAAAATGAAGAACAACATGGGGTATTTATAGATGGCTTAACCCCCCAAGAACGAGTTTAAAATTCGAATAAAAGGTTTAAAAAATTTGATTTTGGAAGCGGATTTTGGGCGTATGGGTTGCGGATTTTCGGGGATAATGGAGTGGGTTGAAGTGATGGGGGGGGTGTGGCGGTGTCAGGGGTTGGTGGTGGCAGGTGAGGTGATGGCCGGCGAAGTGGGGGGTGTCGGGTATGGGGTGTGTGCGGCGATTTTGGGAGAGAGAGTAAGGGTGTGGGTCTTTAGGGTTTGTTTGGTTTAAAGGGGGAATAAATGGGATTTGGGCGGTTGGGCCGATGGGTCGGGCTGGTTCGGGTGTGGGCTGCGGGAGTTGGGTTGGTTTTGTTTTGGGTAGAAATTGTTTTGGATTTGGGGAAATAAATGGGTTATGGGTTTAAAATAAAAAAAGGATTATATAAAAAAGAAAGCTTTGCAAAATTTATAAATTGTAAAGATGACAACATGATAAACATATAATATTTGCGAAATGTTTGATACTTAAATAAAAAATAAAAAATGCAATGCCGTTTTGCGAGAATAAAATAACATATAATATTATATTAAAAGTATGATTGTGATATAAAAATGCAAATGACAGTAAAAATTGCAAATATATGTATATATAAGCCTATATTTTAAAATTGTTTTGAGGTGTCAAAAATATTTAAAATTGCAAATAAAATCAGAAAAGATGGGACAAAATTGGGTGTCAACAGATGCCCCTCTTTGGTCGGAGACGATGAAAGATTTTTCGGCCAAAGAAGTTGACTGAGTAGCCAATTTTATCCCGAACATCGGGACTCGAGGGAAGATTAGGGATGCATAGAGAGAAATAGAATCTCGAGGGGGAAGAGAAGTTGCAAAAGATGGTGCAGATTCAAGAAACATTGCTCCAGTGTCGAGTTATGATGACACTGGTTGCGGATGTGATGGGATACTGGGGAAGGGCGGAACAACGTTCGAAGTACTTCCCCAATACAGACGATGCCGTAGCATATGCGTAATGAGATGACATTGTTGCTTAGACGTTATGCAGATGGCGCCGTTGCATAGGTGTGATTGAAATTAAAATACCCGCATTAGAAGGTGTGCGCCTGACTGAAATTAAATACCCGCATTATGAGGTGGGCGCTTGAGTGAAATTAAAATACCCGCATTAGAAGGTGGGCGCCTGACTGAAATTAAAATACCCGCATTAGGAGGTGGGCGCCTGACATAAATTAAAATACCCGCATTAGGAGGTGGGCGCCTGATTGAAATTAAAATACCCGCATTAGGAGGTGGGCGCCTGACTGAAATTAAAATACCCGCATTAGAAGGTGGGCGCCTGACAGAAATTAAAATACCCACATTAGGAGGTGGGCGCTTGACTGAAATTAAAATACCTGCATTAGGAGGTGGGCGCCTGACTGGAATTGAAATACCCGCATTATGAGGTGGGTGCCTGATTGAAATTGAAATACCCGCATTATAAGGTGGGTGCATGACTGAAATTGAAATACCCGCATTAGTAGGTGGGCGCCTGACTGAAATTAAAATACCTGCATTGGAAGGTGGGCGCTTGACTGAAATTGAAATACCCGCATTAGGAGGTGGGCGCCTGACTGAAATTAAAATACCCGTATTAGGAGGTGGGCGCCTGACTGAAATTAAAATACCCGTATTAGGAGGTAGGTGCCTGATTGAAATTGAAATACCCGCATTAGGAGGTGGGCGCCTGACTGAAATTAAAATACCCGCATTATGATGTGGGTGCCTGACTGAAATTTAAAATACCCGCATTATGTGGTGGGTGCCTGACTGAAATTTAAAATACCCGTATTAGGAGGTGGGCGCATGACTGAAATTTAAAATACCCGTATTATGAGGTGGGTGCCTGACTGAAATTGTAATACCCGCATTAAAAGGTGGGCGCCTGACTGAAATTAAAATACCCGCATTATGAGGTGGGTGCCTGACTGAAATTTAAATACCCGCATTATGAGGTGGGTGCCTGACTGACGTCGTTGTATTGACGTGATGTGTTTGTGACCCGCATGGGTTGAAATGCTGTCGTTGCATAGATGTGGTGCGTTGAAAATGTCATTGTGTAGATGTGTTGTGCAGATGACACTGTTGCATAGGCGTGTTGCTGATGACGCCGTTGTATGGGCGTGTTGCTGATGAAGCCGTTGTATGGGCGAGTGGAGATGACGTCGTTGTATGGATGTGCTGATGTCGTCGTTGTATGGACGTTGCTGCGTTTGTGACCCGCATAGGCTGAGATGGCGTCGTTGCATAGACACATTGTGCTGCGATGCGGGAATTCCTCGCGAAATTAAGCATCATGTCCCGGCTTCCCACCTTTGTCAAACTGAAGACCTGCACTCAAAGAAATTCATGAGTTTGGGGGGAGGGCGGTTGATTCGTGTTGACTTTGTAGCTTTGGCTCTTGACGCTCGCAAGTTCAGACTGATTTGGATTGAAGACATTTCCAGGTCCATTGGCATATTTTTGCAGTGAACCTTTAAAATTTGCCCCAGTTTCTGGTATATATGAAGTTGTTGAACTACCAACTGGACAAAATCGAGTTTGTGCGGGCAACTTGCTTGTCCTATTAAGGCGATCATGTGAGCCTATTGCGTTGTGTGCAAGATAATGGAAGAAAATTTCCAATGGTGTGACTGAAGCCGATATAGGCCGCCTACGTATTCTGACAAGGAAAATCAGGTCATAACGTAGTTCGTTGCAAGCAAAATGGAGATTGTGAAGTTTTTCTAAAAATAGGACCGAAGCTGATGTGGCCGCCTACGTATCCCGCCGAGGGAATCAGGTCATAACGTAGTTCATGTAAGCAAAAAGGATTGTGAAGTTTTCCAAAATGGGACCGAAGCCGATGTGGCCGCCTACGTACCCCGCCGAGGGAATCAGGTCATAAGGTAGTTCATGCATGCAAAAAGGGTTTTGTAAGTTTTCCAAAAATGAGACCGAAGCTAATGTGGCCGCCTACGTATCCCGCCGAGGGAATCAGGTCGTAACGTAGTTCATGCTGCAAAAGAGATTTGTATTTGTAGAATATTTTTTTTTGTAAAAGAGAGTGACTAGAGTTTGAAAAATGATGCAATATATTTTGCAAGGTTTTTTTTTGTTGTTGTTGTTGTTTTTTTTTTATTGTGAAAATATGAAAAAGACAGAATCACGTCTTGACTTTGGTTGGTACCAGCAATTAGTATTGTGCTTAGGGGCTCCCGTTATTGCTTTCTATATAACCGAGACTGACTTCAGGGTAATTCCTACAGCTTCAGATGCTACATCAGACATACCTGAGTATCGACACTTGCTTCAAGCCAAGGTTTTGACATATATGCATCCTCATGTTTCAAATGCCCTCACTGAAAGAAAGTCCCATTCTCATATGTATTTCTGTATTTTGAATTTTGGGACGTCTAGAAAAGTACACTCACGCTCAGAAAGATGGTCAATGCATTTAATTGTGATACCATAGGCTTGGCCGTCATGTGAGTATCCACTAATGTGAGAACCCTCTGTATAGGATCATGTAGGGCTTGTTATGGATTTGTAATGTAGGCTTAGGGAAAGGAAATGATATCATTTGGGTAAGAAGTGACTAATCCTTCCTTGAGCGTTGGAATATGTCCGCGCTTGGTATTTGTGTGCCTTGATACCAATTTGCTTCTTTTTGCCCCCTTTGTTTTTTACAGACTTCATTTGAATATTTCGTTTGGAGCTTTTTCCCTTTTTCGAGTTTTTTTTTTGATATTGTCGGGCCTTTTTTACTTCTTCTTTGTGTGAAGTCTTCCTTTTGTTTTGTTTTTCTTTTCCTCTTTTGGGAACATTGCAACTTCAACTCTGATCTTTTTCAGTAATTTGCACATTTCTGATGCGCTCAAGGAGGTCGGGCCAAGAGAGGGATAGTGCGTGTACGCACTCAGAAAGGGTATAGGCATAAGATGTGGTTGTTAAAAGAATAAGCTTTAGGCTCAACGGGAAAATGCTACGTATAATGTTATTTAGTACGCTCAAAAGGCTCAAACGGATCAAAGAAAGCCTACGATCCTGTCCTATACCAAGTGTTACTCATGATTTCGCCTCAACAAACATTCGAGCCAAGTTCTAGATCACAATTCAATGCAATTGAACTTATTCTAAAACTCACCACACAATGCATATGAAACGATGAGGTTGGTTTTGTTCATATCTTGGAAGTATGCAACACAATTTTTCAAGTGTCGCCATAGGCGTGAATGAGAGGTACCAAAAGAATCTATGGTTTACCACGAAGTCAGTCTTCTCCGCTTGTTCTTTCCTATGCACACTCCTAACTGTGTTGGTATTCAATCAAGTCAATTAATGACGCTTAAAAATATTTTTGTACTTTTTTTTTTGAATAAAGGGTACCGAACCCAAGTAGGGCTGCCTACGTATCTCATCTTTGACGAGAATCAGGTGTGTGTAGTTCGTTCAGATAGGTTATAAAAAATGTATGCTTGAAAAAGAATTCATCCACGACAGGATAGTAAGTAAAAATTGTATGAAACAGATGATTGTCCACTATGAGACGAATGCAAAGTAAAAAATAATTGTCCACAATGGGACGAATGCAAAGTAAAAAATAATTGTCCACAATAGGATGAATGCAATGAAAAAATGATTATCCACAATAGGATGAATGTAATGAAAAAAAAATGATTGTCCATTATAGGATGAATGAAAAAAATGGATAAACCAGATATGTCCCTTTCTAAGGTGGACAAGGAAGTGCGTCTCTTTGGCAGGTTCATTCCACTTTCGCGAGGTAGTGTTCCGCAAGGACTAGATTGACTTTTTTTTTGATTTTTTTAGGGGTATCGAACCCGAGAAGGGTTACCTACGTATCACACCGTACGGTGAGAATCAAATACTCGTAATTCGTAAGGATATGTTGTAAAAAATGATATAAAGGAATTATGTATCGAAAATTAAGCATATCAATTGAATTTGCAAATATGTACAAAAACAAAAGTATAAACAAACTAGAGTGATGCCTCATTGAATATGGTGTTGGCTGACTTTTTCCAGTCAAAATATCTTCCGGTCATCTTTGTGAAAACATTTTGCTTTGTTCTTTCTTGGAGTATATCCAAGGATAACATTTTAGAACGACCGCCCCCGACTGTTCGCGAGGACAATCTTCCTGCAAAAATAAGAGCACCGGGTGAAAGGAGGAAAGTCACAGAAAGAATAATAAAATGTGGAAGTGTGACAGTATGGTCAAAGACTCCCCTGATTGCTTCACAAAGTCCGAGTCTTGATGTTGAAGAATGCTTTATCCTTGGGCGGTGACACGCTTTACATCCGGGGACCAAAAGATATGGTGTTGCCCCAGTAGAAGTCTTGATTGTGGTGCGATAACCCAAAAGTTTAAAGTGAAAATGTTCATGCCCAGAGTTGCAAGCGACATGGCATGATATATACATAATTGAAGCAGGTAATTATTGTATTAAATAATATGTACAGAGTTAAAAGAAGAAAAATAGCAAACAAATTGTGCGGGAATTAAATGTGCGTCCTAACATGCATGGAGCCGCTCTTATGCCAGAGGTGAGCCTAAACGTCAAATATGAGAGATTATGACAGATTAATCCAAACTGTCAAACTGCAATGCTTTTGTTGGAAATGAAGATAAAATATATGTACATTTTCCAATATCGGCATGTCATGATTAGGCTTGGATTAGTCTATCATTATCACGTTACACATAATATGCTGATGGATCGTGAGGCCCGTCGACAATTTTAGTGGATTTATTAATTGTGGAGTCGATATCAAGGATCGACCCACCTAAGGTGTATGCATGCATGACTTAAGATAAAGGGTGGTGTAGCTCTATCCTAAATTTTCTAAGATTTTGTTGACTAGACTCAAGGTCCCGAGCGGACTGCTCGAGTGAGAAGGCTACGCGGCCAACCGGATGGTCCGGACGCTCCGCGCATATAGAAACTCTCCTAAAATTTTAGAAATTTTGAAAGAAGTTTGCGGGTGCGCAAAACACACCTCGCGTGTATGTGTGATAGTGTCAAATTTCCGAAGTGGAAGAAATATGAGCGGAATGCCATTTTAAGAAAAAACTGTAAAGAAAGTAGCAATTAAAGCAGTTAAGCATACAAAAATTTTCACAAAGGAACCAATTTAAAATAACAGATCAAATAAGTAGGAAAAAATAAAGTGCAATAATAAATAACCTGCATTTGCTATGGTTAAGAACCTGAGAGTTCCCTAGCGGAGTCGCCATGCTGTCGCACCCGATTTTGACCTGCGGGCTTCGCGACACGATGGGTCGATCGCCTCTGGATTGGATAAAAATGCTTGCTTTGAGGAGTCACCACCTAATTATTCTAAGGTGAATTAGGGCACCTAAATGCTAACTAAAAGCTGCAAAATAACTCCAATTTTGTGGTTTGCGAAACTAATGAGATTCTAGGTAAGGGTTCTTTATTATCCTAAAGGGAAGGGGTTAGGCATCCTTTAAGATCCGCTAACTTGCGGTTATCCGGTCAAACTCAGGTTAATTACTATGCTAAAAATGCATGTTTTTACAAGTATAAAAGTAATGTTGCAAGTAATTAATAAAATGATGCATTCGTACAAGTATACATTTGTATGACATTAAAAATAGATGTAAAGTTAAAAAAAATATGCATTTGTATGAAAATTGATAAAAATATATGCAAGGTGATTTTTATGAACGCCGGTCCTAAAAATAGGTAAACTAGCGATGGATTTCAAGTTTTTGACTACCCTATTAATTAATTTAAGTCTACCTATTCTAAATATTCCAATAATTTCAGGAGTACAATAATATTACAATACATAATGAAATAAAGCTGAATTAAAGAAAGTAAAAAAAACAATAATAAAATAAATAATCTCCGAGGGATATTTGCCTTCTTTGACTTTATCCCTTGCAAGCTGTCAAAAACAAACGGTTAGAAACAATTGAATATAAATAACTTCGGATCCATATCCAAAACAATAAATATTTTGATTACGGAGGGCTTAGACTTAAATTTTGAAAAGATCATTCCAACCACGTCGTGGCTGCGAACATACGACTCGTTGGTTATTTTAGTTGCCTGGTCTCTCGGGTGAAAAAGATTTAAGTTTCATCCTTGCCCAGAAGTTTTATTTTTTGTCTTTACAAATGTAGAGGCCTAAAAAATCGACGGATATTTTTTCATCGGGCAGAGTACAATATTTATTCAAATCAGTAAAACAGTAAAGATATCCGTATATGGATGTTTAAATGCCAAAAAGCAAACTGAAACAGAAGAGCATTTTCCGAAAGGGCGCGACCTCAAATTCAATTTCATTGGCCTAAATGCAATATTTAGTTCAAAACAGTAAAATAAAGATATCCGTGTACGGATGTTTAAATGCCAAAATAAACTAACAGTTTGCAATTAAAATGTGCGACCCGAATTCTGAAATTTTCGAACCGAAATAGAACTTGAAATGCTCCTGAAAATCAGACTCGACAAAAAAGTAACCCGACCCAGTTTTCGGGTTGACCCGACCCATATAAACAACGAAACAATAAAGAAAATTAGGTAATCGATCCAGTTCTGATAAAACAGACCCGAATTTAGGGTCGACCCGACCCGAGAGATGCAACCCGGAATATTGATGACCCGGAATTAATTAATTTTTTTTGGATTTTTATTTTTTTAGATAACCAACAAGAAGATATCAACACAAAAATCAGGAAATTTACTCAAACCGGGTCAACCCGACCCGGATCAGTGATGTTTCAACCGGAATCGATTTCTTTCCAAATTTCAGATAACCAACAACAAGATATAAACATATAAATCTGGAAATTTAACCGAACTGGGTCGACCCGACCCGAATCGGATGTTTCAACCCGAATCGATTTCTTTCCAAAATTTCAGATAACCAACAACAAGATATAAACATATAAATCTGGAAATATAACCAAACCGGGTCAACCCGACCCGGATCAGTGACCCGACCCGAATCAGATGTTTTCAACCCGAATCGATTTCTTTCCAAATTTCAGATAACCAACAACTAAATATTAAAACACAAAATTCTGGGAATTTATTCGAATCGGGTCGAACCGACCCGGATCAGTGACCCGACCCGGAAATCCGACCCGATCCGGAATCCGAAAAACAGTGAAGAACAGCAAAAGTTTTAGATTATTCAATACCAAAACCCCAATAATTTTAAGTTATATTTTCAGACTCTCTAAGATGAAGAACACATGCAAAGAAGAACAAATATCCTTAAGAAGATTTCGGATTCCAAAACTTAAAACTAGACTTTCGGACCAAAAACCGACCTTTTCTTCTCGATTTTGGACCCCTTTTGATTTCTACTTTCGATTCGGACCGGACCCAAAAACCTCCTCCAAAATGAAGAACAACATGGAATATTTATAGATGGCTTAACCCCCAAGAACGAGTTTGAAATTCGAATAAAAGGTTTTAAAAATCTGATTTTGGAAGCGGATTTTGGGGGTATGAGTTGCGTATTTTCGGGGATAATGGAGTGGGTTGAAGTGATGGGGGGTGTGGCGGTGTCAGGGGTTGGTGGTGGCAGGTGAGGTGACGGCCAACGAAGTGGGGGGTTGTCGGGTATGGGGTGTGTGCGGCGATTTTGGGAGAGAGAGTAAGGGTGTGGGTCTTTAGGGTTTGTTTGGTTTAAGGGGGGGGGGGGACATAAAGGGGATTTGGGCGGTTGGGCCGATGGGTCGGGCCGGTTCGGGTGTGGGCTGCGGGAGTTGGGTTGGTTTTGTTTTTTGTAGAAATTGTTTTGGATTGGGGAAATAAATGGGTTATGGGTTTAAAATAAAAAAAGGATTATATAAAAAAGAAAGCTTTGCAAAATTTATAAATAGTAAAGATGACAACATGATAAACATATAATATTTGCGAAATGTTTGATGCTTAAATAAAAAATAAAAAATGCAATGCCGTTTTGCGAGAATAAAATAACATATAATATTAGATTAAAAGTATGATTGTGATATAAAAATGCAAATGACAGTAAAAATTGCAAATATATATATATATATATAAGCCTATATTTTAAAATTGTTTTGAGGTGTCAAAAATATTTAAAATTGCAAATAAAATCAGAAAAGATGGGACAAAATTGGATGTCAACAATAAATAGAGGCAATGATTGGAAAACGAAAAGATGCAACTCATCATGATTACACAACTTTATGTCAATCAAAGTGATTAGATGGTTGCTGCCGTTTCAGAACTATTTAATAGGGTTGCGACGATTGACGTTCCCAAAAATCATCGGGATGTTTAGTTTTCCCGCCATTAAAGTTCATCAGTTCCGAGTAGGGTTGAAGACGGACTTCAAAACCACTTCCTAGACGCATACGGGCTTTCGATCAGAAAGTACCGGGACTATCTATATGGGGTAAAATTCGTATCGTATAGCTGGACGAATTCTATTATGACATCTGTATGTGTTGTACCAGAGTATTGAAAGGTCGCTAATACCGAAAAACAGGATGCGAAGGGCATATTCAATTATCAACGGGCAACCGTTACAAAGATGGTCTTACACCTCCCACATAGCATTAATATCACTAATGATCACATTTATTGTTCGCTATTACCATAGCATTAATATGTAATGTTAATAGGGGCATAATTCATGGAATGTGAACTCGTGAGTCCAATTATAAATATGACTAATCATTCCATTGTAAGGACATCAAAAAAAAAAGGAGATATACTAGACAATTGCTACTTACACTATTTTCTAGTTCTTGTCTCAATCGAGCATCCCAATATCACAATTAGCGGTTTGCCCGGAGACTCTAGGCTCAGACTGTTCTAATTCTTTACTTCTAATTATATTCTGTTAATATTAGTTTCAATTGTTAATTATCTTGCTATCTTAGTCACTTGATAGCTACATGTCTTATACCACATATACAAATTCAACTGTATCAATTTACTGGTAAACACTCTTGTCTATTATTGTGTTTGAGGGCTCTTCGTTGTGCTTCCTTTTGGTATTCCCATATAAGTCCCAGCAACCTTAATTTACTCGAGCAATGTCACAACTTTGATGGTGAAAAAAGAAAATGTCACGACTAAGATGATTGATACACTGAGATATATGGAAGTTACGTAAATGGTGATTCACCTAATTACAAAAGACTTAATGATTACTAGTCCTATAATAAAGTGTTACAGATCAAGATAATCATTAAATCATTTTCAACTTTATGTAAATTAAGCTTACTAGTCCTTCACGAAATTAGACTATAACACCAACAAGAATCCTAATTATTTAATGTATGATTATCATTCTATATCAATCGTGATGTCAAGATTAGTATAATATTCCCCATTGTTTGAACACTAACATATCGAGCCAGCAACAATTATGTTTGATAACATCCTCAAGAAAATACAGTCCAATTAATCAAAACTTGGCGTGTGGGCAATTCCAACCACCTCAATTAGGTTAAGCTAAAAATCCTATAAATATCACTATCTATTGTGTTGATTAGTCACACACATCTCGAGTCCCTAATTAACTTAGTTATCATTCAACACATAATTTTGGCACCTCTAGTGTCGTGCACCTATGTCTACTGAACCCGAAAAGGTTGCTCCACCAGTAGAAGCTCCAGTGGCGGAGCCAGAAAAGGGGCTCCGCCACCGGTAACTCGGCCCACCGACTACTTTGCGGTAGCTGATGTGGTGTTAAGGTTGTTAGTGTTTGCTTCGGCACTTGTTTCTGTGGTGGTCATGTCAACTAGTAAGCAAACGGAAATAATTCCACCTTACCAAGTACCTCGCCCTGCTAAGTTCAATCATTCACCTGCACTCATGTAAGTTTTAGATATCCTTTTTTGGGTCAACATGGTATATATACATACATTCGGAGTTTTATAACTTTGTAGTCTGATAGTGTAAGACATTTTTATAGTATCATATTATGTACCTAAAAGATAACCATCCTCCATCCATGAAAAGTAGGATTAGTATAACCTGGAAAATAAGCTTCGTTACTACTACGATAATAATGTATAAAATTTTTACACTGCGGCGCATATAAATTAAATCTTATGCATTTAACTTGGATAGTATAATGTAATTCTTCATGCAGCATTACTACTAATTATTAGACGATCTCTTAACACTCAAATTTTAGGAGGAAGAAACCAAAAAAAAAAAAACGAAAAGAGAAAAGGAAAACCAAATGTAAGGGGGAAATACATAAGAGAAACTGTTGAAAAATATATGATTCTTGCACGGAAAATTATTACTCCGTATTGATATGAAAGACTCATCGATCACCAAAGCCTGAACTATTTATTAGTATGATTATAAGAAATGTTACTCTTATTTCTTTCAAACCAGCAAGGAAATTCCTCGAATTATGACAAATTAGATGTTGTCTCTAGCAGGAATTTTACGTTTTAACTAGTACTAGTATTGTTTGTGGTAAAAACTTATTTGCACTTGTGTTTACACCTAAATATACTAGTTAACTATGGTTAAATCATAGATGAAGGCGGGAATATATGTTAGTCACTATAGTTTAGTGTTGGCAGTGTATGTGAAAACAAGTATAATGTATTATTTACATTGATGTAAAATACGGGTAAGTTTTACCCTTGTTTGTAGGAGCACGATTTAGGACTTTCTTGCCTTCTTAACTTGAGACTTGAATTGATAGTAAATTCGAGATTATTTCTAGCAAAATTTAAGCATTATGAGTCAAAAACCTCACAAACTAAAATACAGTAAAGGTTTATTTTTATTGTTAATATTTTCAATATCGACTGGAACTTTGTGTATTTATTCCCTTTTAATAAATGGAGAGCGGGGTGGTTGCAACTTGCAAAGCCAATAATTTTCCTTTTCTTTTTTCGTTTGTTTTTCTGTTATTATATTTCACTGTTGACTGGAATTTTGTATAACTCTTCTTCTTGAATAATAAATCTGCAAATATGATATAAAACAAACAAGTGCATTTGCAGTGGCCTCAACTGGCAATTATTAATGTGTAACATCTCATAATTAGGATGTGTATTGATTTTGTCAAAATTTCATTATTTTTATAGTATCATTTCATGCATTAAAAAAAATATCTCTTGACTACTATTTCACCTACCTTATTTTCTCTTGTTTATCTTTTTGATTCATTTTAAGTATATCTTGTAAAGAATGAATCTTGGGTCTAACTCAACCCCAAAAGCTAGCTTGTAGGGTGATGATTGTCCAAGTCCATTGAGAGAGGGAGTGGAAGACTCCTTTTCTTTTAGTGGAGTCCTTGGGACTTCATTCCATATCCGATGTGAGACTCTTAACACTCCCCCGCACGCTTAGACCTTGTTAAAGGGAGCGTGAATAATATAATTTGAGGGCCCAACATTGGTGAACAAAAAATTGGAATGGATCTGACTCTGATACCATGTAAAGAATGGATCTTGGCCTAACTAAACCCCAAAAGCTAGCTTATAAGGTGAGGATTGTCCAAATCCATATAAGGAGTCCATGTTCCCATTCCATATCCGATTTGGGACTCTTAACAATATCCTATATTGATCAAAATTGAACATTTCAAATGATTTAAGAAAGTTTCTAGAAAACTAGCTAATTCTGAATTATTTATGTTGCAGCTATTTTGTAGCAGCACTCTCTATGGCTGGTTTATTCGCCGTAACTACTACACCAGGCTCACTGTACTCCCTCGCTAAGCCTGGTTGATGTGCAAAGATCATTTCCCATTTCATTATCATTGATGTAGTAAGTTCTAAAACTATTTGTTTTTCTTTTCTTTTTATAATGATGGTGTTCGCTAATGTCATGACGGCACCCGGACCTTACTTGTCGAGTACCATTAATTATGTATTTAGCATATAATCATAATTTCTCATGGCCCACAAGGGCCGCCACGAGATACCCTGCTGACATATGAAAAATAGTAAAGTGGAAAAGAGTTATGTAAAATCCTACAACCAGAAGGACCCAACCTATATACATATACATACCAAAGCCGACAAGGCCATACACGACCACTATACACAGGACATCTGTCTACAAGTCTCTAAAGAGCACGTGACATCGTAAGGTCGGGACAGGGCCCCGTCATACCCCTATGCATATCAAGAATATCGTACCACAACTAGACTGCAACTCAGGAACAAGTAGAGTGCTCCAATATCAGCTGAACTAGCAACCTACTAGTGCGGACCGTCACCCTGTCTACCTGAGCATGCGGGCATGAAATGCAGCGCCCCCCGACAAAAGGACGTCAGTACGACTGATGTACCGAGTATTTCAGGCATGAATAATATCATAATAGAGATCTGAAAGTGACATGAGACAAGAAACAACCAACCAGTAGAGAATGCCTCTGAGGGCCATAATATGCCTAAGTGTCATACATGTGCAAAATGCCTCTGAGGCCATAATATGCCTAAATGTCATGCACAATGCGGTCATACATATACATATGCGTATATAACGCCATCAAGCCTCTGTGGGCATCCCATCATATCATATTGGCATATGTGGGCATAATCATCATCGTATATCTGTACCAACTGCAGGTGGTGTTGCGTATATAACGCCTTCCCTTTTCCCATCCCCATACATATATAATATATACATATAGTAGAGTATATAACTCTTTCGAGGTCAAGGGTAATACATGAATATAATGCATTAATGATAATAAGACACTCTGAGCTTATCGGAGTGACGTAATGCCGCTTCACCTCCGATTAACATTATGAATACTAACATCTTTTCCATATACCTCAATAAGAATTTAGAAACATATTTAGACATACTTTGACAATAGGAATGAATAACATGAACATCTTCAACTAATAAGAGTAGAATCATTTATGAAACAATATTACGTTTACGTTTCGTTACTTGAAACATGCCAAAAGAAAGAAGGATTTGCCTTAACATACCTTTATTGGTCTCCTTAACAACCCAATCAATGCAGCTCATCTAGCACCTCAACCTTATTTGCCAAGAACCCCTCTTCTTCCACCTTACCTCACTTTTAAGAAAGTCCGAATTCAATAACACGACAAAAACAAAACAACGAGATAGAACGATGCGCAAAACTCATATGTTATTCTTGAGAAAATTTCTACGTTGCTTTCTTTAAATTTAGAGCTCACATTGCTGATAAAAATCTGAAATTTACGTCTCTTGCTGCTAAAATATGCTGCCCATATTTATCCTTCAAATATATTCTCATATATAGTGAGACAAGAGAATTAATTGTGACCCTTTTTCCTTTACACTTGTCCTCATTAATATTCATCTCTTGCCACTTCAATTTAATAATGCCACCACCACCTATATATGTATATTAGTCACCCATGTTGTTGACCCATATGTCACGTCTAATGCCATCCACTACACCATTTATTCATATCATCACTTATTCAATAATTCTATTTAATTTTGTCTTCCATTACAATCCCACATTTAACCAATTATACACATAATTAATTTCTTGATCACAATTCACTTAAATATCAATTACATTTAACCCACTTCATATACCCATTATCATGGTCATGAAATATAACACTAGTCCATAGCCTCTTCTTTTGCACACACCAAATATTATTCTCCACCACCATCGTCACACTTTTAAGTCTTAAATTATTTCGGGAATTTATCTTCGTATACGACGAGCCCTTTATTTACATGTTTGAATATGACCAAAATTCTCTGAGGATCGGGTCTACTTTCATACGTCTAGCTGCTCAAACCATCGCTCGAAAGTACGGGGTGTTACATCATTTCCCCCTTAGAAACATCTCGAATGTTGGGGTGACATATCTAAGGATTATAGCTCTTGGGTTTCTCAATTTTGTTTTTGCAGAATTTCCTTTATAAATAGGACTATCCAAATTCCCGTCATGTAGCCAGAAAAAACAACCACCGCTTCACGGGCCATATAATATAACATACATCATTACATCAGACCTCATATGGTCCCCAAGCATTAATTATAATAATATGAAATATAACTCACCTTATGCTTCTCTCGGAACCTCGGCGTTGGTTTGAAATAGATAGAGATATCTGTGTTTCATCTCCTCTTCCGCCTCTCACGTTATTTCTTCTACATTCTTGTTCCGCCATAGTACTGTCACAAAGGTTGCTTCTTTAGTCCTCAACTCGCAGACTTGTCGATCTAAGATAGAAATAGGAACCTCTTCATATGATAGGTCCTCTGTAACCTTCACATCGTCAATTGGCACAATTTGGGAAGGATCTCCAATACACACTCTCAACATAGAAACATGGAAGCCGGATGAACAAACTCTAACTCCGAAGGTAAGTCTAATTTGTAAGCTACGTGACCGATTCGTCGAATTATGCAATATGGTCCAATATACCTTGGGATGAGCTTTCCCCTTTTCCCAAATCTCCTTACACCCTTCATATGAGAAATCTTCAAGAAGACTCAACTATCCACTTGGAACTCTAAGTCCCGCCGCTGCACATCTGAACAAGACTTCTGACGACTCTGAGCGGTTAACAACCGTTCTTGGATAAGCTTCACATTCTCTATGGCTTGGTGCACTAGGTCAGACCCAAATAATTCTGATTCGCCTACTTCGAACTATTCGATAGGAGATTTACATTTCCGTCCATACAAAGCTTCATATGGAGCCATTTTGATACTAGTATGATAACTGTTATTGTACACAAATTCAAAAAGGGGTAAATGATCATCCCAACTTCCCTTAAAGTCCAATACACAAGCCGGTAGCATGTCCTCGATCGTTTGAATCGTACGCTCGGCCTGCCATCTATCTGAGGGTGGAAAGTTGTGCTAAGATTAATCTTGAGTGCCCAAACTTTTTTTTTTGAAATGATCTCCAAAAATTAGCTGTGAACTTCACACCTCGGTCAGATATAATAGAAATAGGCATACCATGAAGGCGAATAATCTCCTTAACGTACAACTTTACATAGTCCTTGATTGTGTAGGTAGTTTTGACCACCAAGAATTGAGCTGATTTATCAATGTATCAACAATCACTTAAATAGGATCAAACTTATGATAAGAGCGAGGTAAATAGGTAATGAAATCCATATTAATCATTTCCTATTTCCACATCGGGATTTCAATGTTCTGAGTCTAACCGTCGGGCTTTTGGTGCTCTGCTTTTACTGGCTGACAGTTAAGACATTGAACTAGCAACTCCGCAATGTTCCTTTTCACGTCGTTCCACCAATACATACCTTTGAGATCACGATACACCTTAGTAGATCCATAGTGAATGGAATATCATGAGCAATGGACCTCCGTCATAATCTTGTCTCGTAAGCCTGCTACATTGGGAATAGACAAATGGACCTTCCACCTGGGGGTCCTTCTCCCATTATACTCGAAGGTTGCGGTTCTCTTTTTGTTAAATATCCTTCTTGATCTTCTCTAAAAATGGGATCTTCATCATGACGTTCCTTTTTCTTCCAGTATGAGGGATGACCCTGCTTTATTCTGAGTCATAGAGCTATCACTATTTGAATCCTCCAATTGAAATCCCACTTAACTAACTGATGCGTTCCCTCAGGTTAACTTCCCTCCTTAGTCCTCACATTAGTCAAACGGTTTGTGGGTGAATGATTCTATTGTCAACTCATCTTTGTTTACTAACTGGTATGCTAAAACTCTTATATTTGTAGTATCTCAATCATGAACACTTAATCTGAGGTGCACGTATCATCATAGTTAACTCTCATTCATGGTCTGAAAGATATCTTCCTTACTTTCTCACTACTCATAATTATAAACAACTTCCTTTCTTTCTTTCTTTTGACACTTGTTCAGTCATTTTCTTACTTGTCGTACTCGTCTTCATTCTAAGATATTCTGGTATACATACGTACTCTTAAACGTTGCTCATGATTCCAATCATTGGCGTTACTATCCCTTAAAGGATGATTTGTTAACTTATTCCCTTATTCTATACGTGAAAGATTCTGAAGAATTTGTATTACATGACGTTGGCCTACTATATCCAAACCCGGTCATTATACTTAGATTCGAATTCCTTCACTTGCCTCATGGCTAAGACTTTATGTCAATGGCGCTTTTAGGAAAAGATTTCCTTCATCTCGTTAAGCTATAAACCCATTACTTTATCTATCTCGTAGAACCTTTGGTCAGTTAAAAAATGCTTATAGACATCTGTATTTGCCTGACATTTGATCTTCATTGTAATGTCATATCTCTTAACATATATCTTTAATGTCTACCTTATATCCATAGGCGTCATTGGTCCCCTTTCACCTGTTTAGGTGCTAATCTCGGGCTTTACTGATTGTTACTTCCGTTTACATACTTTCTGAAAGGTATGACTGCATATGTTATGGAACCGATGCTTCGTATGTTTAGATCCAACTCACGGTGTTACATGATCCCATGACTTGTCAAGCTCTATTGTCTTATCATTATTAGATTTCCTATCGACTGAGTGCTCATTCGTCTTACCTTTACATTTCCATTTCAAGTTTCCTTGAGGGGATCTCTTATCTCAAAGTATTTCTGGTACTATCGTTCCGAACATCAGAGGTCTGTCACCTTTGGCTGTAGAGTTCTTATTGTCCCTCATCTACCATTGGTCCTTACGCTGTTCTGGAGTAATCATACCTTTGTGAAACTTGCATAACTATAATCACATTCACCTTTATCCTTCTTGTCATAATCCTTCATTCTACTCGTCATTAAACAAAAACAGTTCTACCTTGATACTTGATCATACCATTCCATTCATACTTATTAACTGTTTTCATATTTCTTACAACCATTCTTCGATTGTTCGATAGTTCTCGTCCTCAATTTCTCCTGACACGCCGTTGTTATCCAGAGGTTATTTAAAATTGTAACATGCTGCACAATGAAGCTGAAGACCTCACCAGTCCAATACCTGTAGCATGCCTTCGCCTACTAATATTGATACATGTAATTCTCAATAATACACGGTATAGCCTTTTATGTATGGACGAGAGGCTTATGTCCCCTTCCATTACCGTGGATAACTCGATCCTTATATGTGGCTTGGGCTCACTATTCTGGGTACGTCACTTTACGTGATCTTCTCAAATTTACTGATGGTCACTCTTCAGACGATTAGATTGTGGCAATCCATTCTCGTTAATGATATCGTTGGACAATTCCCAATCTATTCTAGGTAAGACATTACAATTTAGGTCGCACGTACATAACATATTCCCTCATTCTAATCAGCACGAGTCACTGTAAAACGTGTAGATTTTCATAACCTACTAAACCTTCCAATGCTGTCTTCTGCTTTTCATCTGTACAACTCATAATCATCTTATCCTTACCTTTGTGTATCAACTTGAGAAACTTCGGAATGTTGTGGCCATGGCTGGCATACTAAACCAACCCCTTATACCATTGCGGCATAATCCAGCATGCCCTCAACCATACTGACTACAAGATGGCCGGGGCGGTCTCACTCGACCTTTACAACTTTGACCCTAAGATATTGGCATCTTTGAACCCTTTAAATATCGGCGATCCCTGACTAATAAACTCCATGGGTTATGAGCTCCCTGACTCCTCAATGGCCTACCTCTATCAGATGCTCTAGAATGAAGTTGTTCCTGAGAGGCAACCAATTGATTCAATACATGCACCGCTCTCCTTACATTCTTATCAGACAGAGCCGGTGGTAGAACTGATGGTACGGGAGCTTCCCTCAACTCCTCTGGTACTACTAGATTTTTCGATACCTAGGAAAGCAACTTACTCATACCCTCTGACGGATCTTTTTCAATAGAGAGCATACTGCTCGCATTTACACTCAATCCAACCTCAATCTTCCTACTAATTATAGCCCTATTGGAAGAAGACATTGTTGTAATCATAAACACGATACGATTTACGGAGAGAATTCTTACAATTCAGCTCTATAGCATGATTCTAGATCAAGAAGGAAGGTAACCATTATCCTAGATGCCCTGTAGCCTTCTGTCTATAAGTGTGGTGCATAACACACCCATAAAAAAACTCTACTAGACACGGCTTGTAGACTCCCTAAGACAGACCGACTCTGATACTAAGTTTGTCACGACCCAAACCGGAGGGTCATGAAAGGCACCCGGACCTTACTTGCCGAGTATCACTAATCATGTATTTAGCATATAACCATAATTTCTCATGACACACAAGGGCCGCTACGAGATACCCTGCTGACAAATGGAAAATAGTAAACTGGAAAAGAATTATGTAAAATCCTACAACCAGAAGGACCCAACCTATATACATATACATATCAAGGCCGACAAGGTCATACACGACCACTATACACATGACATATGTCTACAAGCCTCTAAAGAACACGACATCGTAAAGTCGGGACAAGGCCCCGTCGTACCCCTATGCATATCAAGAATATCGTACCACGACTAGACTGCAACTCTGGAACAAGTAAAGTTCTCCAATATCAGCTGAACCAGCAACCTACTAGTGCGGACCGTTCACCCTATCTACCTGAGCCTGCGAGCATGAAATGCAGCGTCCCCCGATAAAAGGGACGTCAGTACGACTAATGTACCGAGTATGTCAGGCATGGAGAATATCATAATAGAGACCTAAAGGTGACATGAGACAAGAAACAACCAACCAGTAGAGAATGCCTCTGAGGGCCATAATATGCCTAAGTGTCATACATGTGCAGAATGCCTCTGAGGCCATAATATGCCTAAGTGTCATACATGTGCAAAATGCCTCTGAGGCCATAATATGCCTAAATGTCATGCACAATGCGGTCATACATATACATATGCGTATATAACGCCATCAAGCCTCTGTGGGCATCCCATCATATCATATTGGCATATGTGGGCATAATCATCATCGTATATCTGTACCAACTGCAGGTGGTGTTGCGTATATAACGCCTTCCCTTTCCCCATCCCCATACATATATAATACATACATATAGTAGAGTATATAACTCTTTCGAGGTCAAGGGTAATACATGAATATAATGCATTAATGATAATAAGACACTCTGAGCTTATCGGAGTGACGTAATGCCGCTTCACCTCCGATTAACATTATGAATACTAACATCTTTTCCATATACCTCAATAAGAATTTAGGAACATATTTAGACATACTTTGACAATAGGAATGAATAACATGAACATTTTCAACTACTAAGAGTAGAATCATTTATGAAACAATATTATGTTTACGTTTCGTTACTTGGAACATGCCGAAAGAAAGAAGGATTTGCCTTAACATACCTTTATTGGTCTCCTTAACAACCCAATCAATGCAGCTCATCTAGCACCTCAACCTTATTTGCCAAGAACCCCTCTTCTTCCACCTTACCTCACTTTTAAGAAAGTCCGGATTCAATAACACGACAAAAACAAAACAACGAGATAGAACGATGCGCAAAACTCATATGTTATTCTTGAGAAAATTTCTACGTTGCTTTCTTTAAATTTAGAGCTCACATTGCTGATAAAAATCTGAAATTTACGTCTCTTGCTGCTAAAATATGTTGCCCATATTTATCCTTCAAATACATTCTCATATATAGTGAGACAAGAGAATTAATTGTGACCCTTTTTCCTTTACACTTGTCCTCATTAATATTCATCTCTTGCCACTTCAATTTAATAATAATACCACCACCTATATATGTATATTAGTCACCCATGTTGTTGACCCATATGTCACGTCTAATGCCATCCACTACACCGTTTATTCATATCATCACTTATTCAATAATTCTATTTAATTTTGTCTTCCATTACAATCCCACATTTAACCAATTATACACATAATTAATTTCTTGATCACAATTCACTTAAATATCAATTACATTTAACCCACTTCATATACCCATTATCATGGTCATGAAATATAACACTAGTCCATAGCCTCTTCTTTTGCACACACCAAATATTATTCTCCACCACCATCACCACACTTTTAAGTCCTAAATTATTTCGGGACTTTATCTTCGTATACGATGAGCCCTTTATTTACATGCTTGAATATGACCAAAATTCTCCCGAGGATCGGGTCTACTTTCAAACGTCTAGCTGCTCAAATCATCGCTCGAAAGTACATGGTGTTACAGTTAAGTACCCTCTACCTCCCACAAACACAAGTATCATGTAGCTCTGTTCAACAAGACTCAGACATGTTAAAATTACCTAGAGTTTTTTTGTATGTGCGGGGATTTAAACCCTAGTCTCATGTTTTTCACCCATTTCATTACCCCCAGGCCACACACTTGAGTAGTTTGAAACTCTTTAAAAATTTGATATTTCTAATATGGTGCACCCTACCCGCCTACCCCCTAAACACACATGTAATATTATGAGGTCCATGACTTTCTTGATCGCTTTATTCTTCAACCATAGATTAAGATGTGATTAGGTATCTTCACGGGTAGTGTGTATTATGCTTGAGGTCTCTCGAAGCTTCTGTTGCATCACCATTTCCCTATAAGGGTTTTAGGAAGTTGGTTATGGCGCGAAGCACTTAGAATATTGTTCACTATCACTATGGCGCATCTATTGATTAAATCCTGGGTCCACCAGTGCTCACGAGCGTAATGTTCATGTAAACTTGCAGCTTTTGCTAGGAATAGTAGCATCAGCAACCGGAGCAGCAGCATCAGTGGCTTACGTAGGACTAAAAGGCAACACTCATGTGAGGTGGGGAAAGGTTTGCAGCATGTATGGCAAGTTCTGCAGATACCTTGGAGCTTCTATAGGAGTCTCATTGTTCGCGACCGTTATGCTTGTGCTTCTTATTCTCCTCTCTGTATACTCCCTTTCTAAGAAGATCCCGAAGTGATAAGACAGCTATGAAAAAGTGAATTCTTGATGTACAGCAGAAGAAAACCCTTGCTTAAATTCTGTATGTAAAAAGTGCGTAATTAAGTACGGTTCGAATTTGGATTCTCTATATGTTTGGCTCTTTGATTGTGGGGCTGGCGGAAGTAGACAGTGCACCAGTTCTTGTATATGAATTCAGTCTTGTATTGACATTAAACAGAAAGTTCCCCACTTACATTGTCTATCTTTGATTAATCTTATCATACTGCAGAGGACCAAATGCATAGTTAAGCAGGTAAAATGTGAAGACTGGCTAAAAGATGAATTAGCCACAAAGTTCCATAACAAGAACTTGATTATATTCTTTCAGCGATAGCAATAGCTTTGAAGCTAATGGATACTTGAGGCTCTCATATTCTGATATTCATAATCGGCGCTACATTTAAGATCTAATGTTTTGAGGTCTAAATGCTATACCTTGAAGTAATAGTTTAACCTTGAGTGCACACCTCATATATTTAACAGAACTCACTATAAATGAGAAACTATGCAGTAGTGTGTGATCAATGAAATTGTGAGAATTGACTTTTATTGAGATACTAGTAAAACTAGTACATCTATTGAAATTGAAACAATGGAGCACGCTCCATTTCCACTACTTATACGCATAGAATAACAGTGCATGCACAATTGCTGAATAAATAGTTCAAGGAAAAAGAAAAGAGAACTATAATGTTGGACAACTTCCAGAATCAAACAAACATAGCTGTTCAAACTAAGCCAAGAACAGATATTCAATTCTTATGCATCCACTTGCTTTCTTTTATCTAGATTTTGAGTTAAGTTACTCTATCTTATTAATCTAATGAAAGAAACGTTTACAAACTAAGACAAACCAGAGTGACAGTAAACCCTTCCAGCATACAAATGGTTAACCTTTCCAGGATGCAAATTTCATTATATTTAGATAGGCAAACAGAGGAGTACTTCAAGTGAAACAATATGCACTAAATATTCTTGAGTATCCTATGGGAGTGTAATGAAGGGGACATATCACGCTTATCTTTTCGCTCAGAAAATCTGCTATAGACAACTTGGGATCGTATGACAAGTTAATACCACCGGCTATTACATATCAATTGCACCAGTTGAGGAGAGAAAACTTAAAAGAATGATGATGAAGAAGGGAACCTTATAAGTAACTACTCAGAACCATATAACAAGCATGACTCTTACAGATGAAAGGCTCTCTATGAACTCTACCTCAATTTGTACGCTTGATCTTAAACCAACTAAACCTGGTGAATGGTGATTGCAGGCAAATGAGGTCAACCATAAATGCAATGACCAGTCCTATAAACAACGTATATTAGTTAACTCGTATAAATGGTTGTCTCATTAGTTATTAGTATATATTATCAGAGAATAAGATCGACTTTGAAATAAAAATATATAAGCTTCTTAAATTGAACTCAAAAACAGAAAGCACCAAGTAAACAATCAACTTTTGAGCACGTCCATTTGTCTAATAATTAATTGAAAGAAATAATCCCCTTGATTATTTTCATTAATTGAAAGGTATATATACAAGTTACATATTTCCATAATAGGAGAATCTTATTCCTATTCTACTCCTAAAACCTTATTCTACCATAATTCTAACTATACAATTATGGTAAGTATACAAGACTAATTAAGGTAACCTTTACACTACAATATACCATAAATATATATACCAAATATACAATCCTACATTCTGTCCGAGATGGGCTGGGCTGTCCGAGATGGGCTGTGCTCTGTCCGAGACCCGTGATATACACTTTTGTATATCAAGTGTATATCACGGGTAAATTACCTTGTTTAACACACCCCCGCAGTCATAGCGGACGGTCTTCGAACGCTGAGACTGTCCCTAAAATCGTCAAAAAGGACCGCGGGTAGACCCTTTGTAAAGATGTCTGCAATTTGATATCGGGACGGGACATGGCATACGCGAACTTACGCGAACTTGACCTCGAGTAACCTTTTCACGGACAAAGTGAATGTCCATTTCGATATACTTAGTGTGTTGGTGCTGAACCGGATTACCTGAAAGGTAGATGACACTAATATTATCACAATACACTAAGGTTGCTTTCTGAATAGGACAATGAAGCTCCAAAAGAAAATTACGTACCAACGTGATTCTGAGACCACATTAGCTACCTCCGATATTCAGCCTCGGCACTTGAGCGGGATAGAGTTGCCTGACGCTTCGCAGACCAGGAGACCAAGTTGTTGCCAAGGAACATACAATAGCCAGACGTAGACTGTCTGGTGTCTGGACAACCACCCCAATTAGCATCTGTGTATGAGACAAGTGTGGATGTTGATGAAGGATACAAATGCAAATCATAGTCCAGTGTACCCTGAATATAATGAATGATGCGTTTGAGTGCACTCATGTGCTCAATTCTGGGATCATGCATGAACAAACACATCTGCTGGACAACATACGTAATATCCGGTCTGGTAAAAGTAAGATACTGAAGGGCTCCGGCAAGACTGCAATAGCGGGTCGGATCCTCGTAAGGGACGCCGGCCGCGACACCAAGCTTGGGCTTAGTATCAACTGGAGTGGAAGTGGACTTACAGGATGACATCCCAACCCTCTCGATGATCTCAGCTGCATACTTTCATTGAGACAAGAACAATCCATCCGAATGGCGATTGACAGCAATCCCCAAAAAGTAACTCAAGGGCCCTAAGTCTTTCACAGCAAACTCAGAGCTGAGCATGGTCATGATAGACTGGCGTAAGGCATCGGAGGAGGCAGTCAAAATGATATCATCCATATACAACAGAATATAGGCCAAGGACGAACCACGACGATAGATGAACAACGAATTATCTGACGTGCTGTGAGTGAATTCAATAGTCGATACATAGTCAGCAAACCTTGTATACCAGACCCGTGGTGACGGCTTAAGCCCATATAAGGACTTCTTCAACAAACAGATATGATGAGGATGGTTGGGATCCCTGAACCCCAACGGCTGATGCATAGATACTGTTTTCTTGAGATCACCATGCAGGAAAGCGTTATTGACATCCAACTGATAAATAGGCCATGCCTTCGAAAGAGCTAAGCAAAGCACAGTGCGAATGGTAGCCGACTTGACCACCGAACTAAACGTCTCACTACAATCTATCCCAACCTGCTGAGTCTTACCATCACCCACAAGCCGCGCCTTATGTCGAGCAAATGAACCATCGAAATTTTCCTTATGAGCAAAAATCCACATAGACCTGATAACATTAATACCAGAGGGACGGGGCACCAACTCCCACGTCTTATTATCAATAAGAGCATTATATTCATCAGTCATAGCAATTTTCCAATTCGGATCGTTTAAGGCAGACACATGATTACGAGGCAAGGAGGATTTAAAGACATTCAAATGTAAATTAAAAATTCTTTTTGGTGTAAAATGTCATGTTGACTACGAGTGACTGGTCTATGACTCGAGGAAGAGGTGGACGGATTTTGAAAATTTTCTGGGCTCGGGATGGACTGGCCAACAGGTAGTGAGCCTGCTGGCCCAAATCGGAACACTGAAGCAGGAACTGGACCAGTTCCAGAATTGGGCTGGACTGGCCCAATCGCTGGAACTGATCCAGTGATGGGAAAGTGCGATGAAACAGTGGGGCCAGCGGGCAGTGGACCCGCTGGAGAATTTTGGGTGCGGGATATGTCCGAAAAATGGTGAGTAATATACAGGGATATACCATCATCCAAAAAATTATACGAGCTAGGTTCGGTAGTATGAACTTTAGTAAAGGGAAATTGAATTTCATCAAAAATTACATGGCGATTAATGATGATTTTCTGGGAGGATAAATCAAAGCATTTGTAACCACGATGATTAGACGGATAACCCAAGAACACACACGGAGTAGACCGGACCTGAAGTTTGTTAATTGTGGTGGATGGAAATAACGGATAACATAAACACCCAAAAAAACCCGAAGATGAGAATAAGGAGTTTTATTATATAAAATTTGAAGGGGAGAAGAATATGTCAGACCTTTGGAAGGAATTATGTTTAGCAGTTATGTGGCCATTTGTAGAGCATTATGCCAAAAATATAGGGGTATGGAAGCATGAATTAAGAGAGTGCGGACAATGTTATTTATGGAACGAATTTTGCGTTCGGCTTTCCCATTTTGTGAAGATGTATAAGTACAAGAAAAATGAAAATTGATCCTATTATTAGCACAGAACTCTCGAAACACCCTATTGTCATACTCTTTTCCACTATCACATTGAATATTTTTTATTTCTCTTTCGAATTGAGTTCTAATGAATGCTCTAAATTTTACGAAGACGGAAAACACTTGAGATTTATTAGCAATTGGAAACGTCCACAAAAATTTAGAATAATCATCCAAAAAAGAGCATAATACCGATGATCCAACGAACTTAGAACAGGAGACGTCCATAGGTCGCTATGAATAATATCAAATGACATTGAAGTATGAGAATTTAAGTCTACAAATGGCAACTTAACAATTTTTCCTAACGAACAAAATTGACAGATTGGAGTACAACTCGTACCCTTACAAGAAATAAAACTATTTTTATTTAAAACAGACAAAATAGAAGATCCCGGATGACTAAGGCGAGCATGCCACAAGGAAGGAGAAATGGCTGCAAAGGCTGATGGCAAGGCTTGACTCGATGGACTGACACCGGGCGTGATAGGATAAAGATCTCCCCTACTATCACACCTCAAGAGAGGACTCCCCGTCTTGAAATCCTTCACAGAGAAACCAAACGGATCAAATTCAACAGAAACAGAATTGTCAGTGGTGAACTTTTGGATAGACACTAAGTTTTTAATTAATTTGGGGGCATGTAAAGTATTTTTCAAGATAAGGGGTGGATTGGGGGGAGACAACGTTTTCTGACCATAACCCTGAATTGGAATAGAGTTACCATTACCAACAATTATACCCCGAGGGTTGCTCAAATTGGAATAAGATGAGAGAGTACCTGAATCTGATGTCATGTGGGTAGTGGTACCTGTATCCATATACCAATTCGGGTCCGGTTGAGTCAAACCTAGTGTGTGCATCGCGACCTCGATATCGGTCTGAGTGGGGCCTGCTGCGTGGTACGCTTGCGGAGGCCGGGGCCCAAGTATTCCAGAACTGGGCTGTCTTGGGTTGAAACTGTTGGAACTGCCGTTACTGGGCTAGTGGGCAGTGGGTCGTCTGGGCTGCTGGAAAGCCCACTGGCCAGTTGTTGGAAACTGATATGGAGGTGGGCCGTAGGGCTACTGTCCACTAGTCCAAGCCCATGGCCCAGAGGCCTAAGGCTAAGACCAGGGGTTCGGTGGCCCACTGTAACCTGGATGGGGTCCACTGCCACTGTTTTGGCCACCGTGACTGCTGCCGGAGCCGCCGCGTTTGCCCCCGCGATTTTTTCCATTATTTTTCTGGCCATTCTTGTTTCCCCCGTGGGATTGGTTTTGGTTCGAATTGTTGCCAAAATTTTGATGACTAGGGGAGGAAGTCATCATGACCACGGGACTAGCATTAGTAGCCGTTTTTTTAGCCAAATCGGCTTCTTCCAAGGTAAGCATGAATCGGGCTTGATAGAACCTCGGAAGAGGATTACTTTGACGAAGGAGAGTTCCAACGCCACTATAGGCCTCGGATAGGCTAGCAACCATCTGTAAAACAAGACGATCTTCACTAACTGGCGCACCAACGTTGCAGAGTTGGTCCGCCAATTCCTTCAACCTTTTGCAATATGCTAAAACGTTCGGGAAATTTTCCATGATGACGTGGGAAAAATCCTGTTCAAGAGTAACAGCTTTGGAATTTTGATTATCATGGAATATGTCACGCAGTCTATCCCATGCGGCCATCGCCGTAGCGTCATGCTCGATAATCGTCTGCAATAGGTCGGTGGAGATAGTAGAATATAACCACTGAAGGATAGTGGCATCAAGCGTTGTCCATAATTTAGGATCATCCTCGCATTTAGGCACCTCTGTATCATCAAGAGCCTCGGGGATGATGTGATGGATGACTTGATGCGAACGAGCGTGAATTTTGAACAACTCGGCCCACGTCGCGTATTGGACGTTTTCTATTTCAAGAATTAATGGGATATGATTCTTGATGTTAGAAACAACAAGGGCAGGGTAAAACGTGTTCTTTGACGTAGACATAACGAAAGAACAAGAGGTGAAAGAGGGATTTTGTAAGAGAGATTTTGAAAGCGGAAGACAAAATTTGGTAAACCCGAGGGGGGGGTCTCGGCTGAGAGGAAGCACAAAACTTTGTGAGAGGAAAATTACCTTGACTTCTTATACCATGAAAGAAATAATCCTCTTGATTATTTTCATTAATTGAAAGGTATATATACAAGTTACATATTTCCATAATAGGAGAATCATATTCCTATTCTACTCCTAAAACCTTATTCTACCATAATTCTAACTATACAATTATGGTAAGTGTACAATACTAATTAAGGTAACATTTACACTACAATATACCATAAATATATATACCAAATATACAATACTACATTCTGTTACATTCTGTCCGAGACCCGTGATATACACTTATGTATATCAAGTGTATATCACGGGTATATTACCTTGTTTAACATTAATCACTCCAGCTCATTAGAAATTTAACCTTGGAAGGGAGATAATTTTTTTCCCAGTTCAGTTATATTTATCCCAATTTGCTCGAAATTCCATCACGGAGAGTCAAGGTAGTTATCTAACTGTTAACAGAAAACTACTGGAAGGATCACCCTTTTATCACTTAATTGGCTCCTTCCCTCTCCCCCATTGTTTTCTCAGACATTAACCTAAAAAAGGATCACTTAAGATGCTCACATAGTACTAAATTTATCTTTTGATGGCTTATAGACCTCAAATATGGATAACTACAGTAAATATGCTGCAGTTTAGCAGCAGGTGAAAGTATGTATGTCCTAGAGACAATCATTATTAGGGACAAATGTACTTGAACACATTCGTATTATTAATAAGATTAAAATTTATGGCATTTGCGATTATTGAATTATTATTTGGTTGTTTGTAATTATTCATTAATGTGCATCCCTTAAGCTTACGTTGTCATTAATAGAGTGAGATATTGATGATAGAGCGTAACTCTAAAATAGCCTCGACTAATGATCATCGAGAATGTGATATTGATGATATGTTATAAGTCGATATGTGGTCTGCATCACATTCTTAGAGAATGCAGTATGTTTCACCTGCTGCTAGTAATGATACTAGCGATGGACACATAGATACTTTTGGAAAGTATTGGTATACCCTGCTGATAAATTATTTGTTAGACATGTCTAGAGTGTTATTAGCGTGTGGGATATAAAGGTCCTTTGACTTGAGGTCAATACGCACATTGTTTACAGAGTAATGTACTTTGACCCTGTCCTAAGCTTAAACTTCTTATAGGATAAGACATGACTTGTGTTGGGTACATTATGATGTAAATTAGGGTGGTAATTGAGCCAAGAATAAGATTCATTCCTCGATTGGATATTCGAGAGAGCACTCAACTTCTCAGTGATATTAGGTCGATCAAGTCACTGGCCAATGCAAGAGACATATTTAGAATATGGTCTAGTTGTCGACTAATATAGATGAGATAAAGTGATCAAGCCTAAGCTTGATCGAGTGTCGCGAATGAAAGAAATTTATCATCTCACATAAAGGTTATGTTTGCTGGATTCATGTAAACGTACTTCATATATTGAGTTCGTCGTACGACGCAATCTAGGAGTTCCGTTTGGACATTAGTTGGATTAGTGTCGATATATGAAGGCATATAGGGTCACACTATGTCGATTGTCTCTTCGATCTAAGGGTGTATTGAGAAAGTATTAAATATTCGATTTGGGATCGATATATTTAAATTGATAATAACTATGAGATAATTTCTATTATATGGAAATTATTTAATTAAATTAAAATTAGATTTTGGATTTAATGTGCTGAATACATATATTAAATGAAATTCGAAAACATAATTTTACGTAAGGCGCCTGCTAGGTTGCGCCGCAGCGCCGACCCGGCAGTGGGCCCAGTCAGACTAGCCCACTGCACCTCGATTTTTGGGACAGGCTTAGAGCCCAACCTTAATCTGATTTGTGACCTAATTTTAACTATAAATACAACACTCCCATTGTTAATTAAAACACACTAATTCTATAAACTAAATTCTAGACTTAGAGTCGGATGAAACTCTCTCAAACCTCTGCCAAGATTTTTTGGCTTTCTTGACAGAGGAATACACCGTAGCATTGTGCTTGCAGTCGAAAAGGGAATCGCATGTCCACCCTTGAGTAAAGATTCCAGCTAATACAACATGTAAGTATTCATGTTTTATATTACAGGTTTTTGATTGTCATATAACCATACCAGAAGAAATTGTTGGGGTAAGTAAGAACAAAATTTTAAACTCTCGATGTGCCTTACTTATGTGTTTTGAACCCAATAAAATCCTACAGCAGATAGCTTCCATAATCCGTATGCAGGGAAAGAAGTCTCTAATTTTGAGACAACTAATTATACAACAACAACAACAACAACTCCAGTGAAATCCTACAACGTGATGTCTGGGGAGGGTAGAGTGTACGCAGACCTTACCTATACCTTGATAGGTAGAGCGGCTGTTTTCGAAAGACCCTCGGATGTGTATAGGGGAGTTGCTTAACAATAAATTCATATTAGAGTAAGATTTACACAATTAAATTAAAAAAATTAAAATATCTGCTACAGCTGGACAAACTGCATACCTCAAAATTGATTTGTCAGAGAGCGGCTATTTAAGAGCTCTTTGATTACAAACTTTCAACAGGATGGAGTATTTAGAATATTGTTTGCTCCCCCAGCTCCTGATCAGCCATTCCTTCTTTCAGTACTCTCTTGAAAAAATCTTCCAATGTATCTTTTCCGTAACTTGGTGTTGCCTCAGCGTCATATTCACCAGTCTCAGGATCCCAAATCAACATGCTCTCAGCTGCATAATACCTCCCAATCTTCCCAAACTCGGCCGCATCTTCCAAAGAAGGAAATATTTTTACAAGGAAGTCAAGCAATCCAATTGCAAAATCCATTATTTCAATTGGTACCTTCAGAAATTTAGGTTCTTTCCCCACAAGTTTAAACAACATTTCCCCTTGTTCCAATGGTGTCAACGCCTTCCCAGGTCCTCCAATTGGCAAAACCTGATTGATTTTATCCTCTTTCAGTACACAATCAGCAATAAAAGAAGCTAAATCTTGCTCGCTTATCGGCTTGCAAGCACACAACTTTCCATCCCCAAACATCACATAAGGTTTCCCATCTTTCACCAATTCAACTTGACCTCCTAAGCTCTTGAAAAATGCAGTTGATCTAACAATACTATAAGTAAATCCATCATCCTCTTGAGCTTCTTTCATCAACTCTGCCTCGAATTTCAGCTTAGCTCTCTGAAATTCAAGAAGAGGCTTTTGCACACAAATTGCAGACAGCAAAACAAAGTGTGAAGCGCCAAACTTCTTCCCAGCAACAAGACTATTCTTTGTGGCCTCATAATCAATATTCCAAGAATCCTTTACCCCACCATTTCGACTAGCAAGGCAAGACACAACAACATCAATTGAAACACCTAAACCTTGTACACTTTTTTCCAAAGCCTCCAAATTAGTACCATCAGAAAAACAAACATTAGCTCCATTTAACTGTTCCAAGGTATCATCTTTACTATTCTTTCCTTTAATACCACTTCTTTCTCTAGCAAAAGCTATAACATTGAAACCTCTATTAGTTAACTCCTTAACAACAAATTTTCCAATGTACCCAGTTGAACCCACAACCAAAACATTGATATCTTTTGGATTTTTATCTCTATATGAAATCTTGGATGTTTCAACAGTAGATGCAGCTGAAGCAGTAATGGGTTTAAGCTTTCTTGAACTAATTCTAAAGGGCCTTCCAGATACATTTACGGAAAGAAAAGGAGTTGCACAAGGTACTGTACTTACCTGAACATGATTGATGAAATGAGATGAAAAAAGTTGCCTAAAGTTGTGGCCTTTAGTTGATTGAAGTGTGAGTCCATTGGAAGGAGCAAAAGCATACATTTTCCTGAACTAGTTCAACAAACTTGGATGCTGGCCGAGAATTCTGGTAGTATTAATCAGTTGCATTTCATAGGAAAATAAGAATTAAAAATAAAAAAAGAAAAAAGAAAAAGAAAAATTTGAGCTAAGTGTTGTTCTATCATCATGCAAGAATCAGAATGATTGGTTGATATTAGTAGGGGTGAGTATATATTAAGGCTGGCCAGTGGGCCGGGACGACCCGACCCCGTCCCGAGCCCGCCCCGACCCCGCCCCGACCCCGATTAATAAAAATAATAAAAAAAAACGGTAGTGGGACTCGAACCGGGACGGGACAATGTCTCGTCCCGACCCGCCCCAGGCCCGCCAAACCCGATCCCGCCCCTTGTCCCCCCTTTGCATATAACCGTTGCACCGACTGCCATTTTAGATTTTGGGCAACGGCCATTTTTGGTCTCCCCCCTCCCCCAACCCCCCTACCCCTTAATATTTATTTTTGACACATAAGTTATTATATTTACACTTTAACCCAATTTTTCAACTATAAATAACTCATTTTCTCTTCATCTTTCTCACAAATCTTCATACAATCTCTCTAATCTCTCAATATATCTCTCTACAAGTCTACATTGTTTACTAAATATTCAATTTTATTTATTCATTTGGGAATTGGGAGTAAAGTTGGCAACTAGCTTGAGGATCTTCTATCGAGCAAAGTTTCAATTTTCAACCTCTCGATTACACGTCGACGTTACGTCGGCGTTTGGTACATTCGTTCCTTCATTAAATTATTATTGTCAGTTTATTTTATTTAGCGCACTTAATTTTATTATCTTTAATTATTTATTATCATAATTAAAATGAAAGGATTAAGAGGTATGTTGGTAAGGGTGCTTCTTCTTGTAGGGGCAACCAGGGCAAGGGTACTTCTTCTAGTCATCTTATTCCTACACACGATGATGTTGTTGATACTCAACATTTTCCTACAATACCATTAGATTTAGACGAGGAGCTATTTTCTGGAACTCAAGAAGACTTTAATTTAGACGATGATCTAGATGATACACCCACTAATGTTGATGACAACACACCCACTAGTGCACCTTCAACTAAAATGTATCATATTCCCCCTAGTATGAGACGAGGTCCAGCAAACCGACCATTAAAATCAGATGCATGGATATTTTTTGATAGAGACATAGAGAATCAAGTAGCTAGATGTAAAAATTGTAAAAATGTTTTAAAATTTAAAATTGAAAAAGGTCACGGTGGGACGGGGGGTTTAATTAGATATGTAGTAAGTGCTCATCCAGCTAGGTATGCCCAATATCAGGCTTCAAAATCGGGTGCGCAAACGCCCGCTCCATCGGGACAAGGTTCACATACTGATACTGTCCCGGACCAAGTACAGGGTCAAATTAACCCTATGACGGGGGGAATTGTAGGCCCTAAATACAATAAACATAGAGATAGAGAAGCAATATCAAAATTAGTTGTTGTGGAGGGTTTACCTTTTTCATTTCCTTCATCTCCCGGTTTTATTCATTACATTAGAGATATATATAATCCTGCTTTTAACGGTTTTTCTAGATCAACTGTTAAGAGAGATGTATTTAAATTCGCACATGAATATCAACAATATTTACGTTATTCATTATATCATTTTAATGGCAAAGTATCTATCACGTCTAATATAGGTCGTAGTACTAACGACCATGATTATTTAAATGTAACTTGTCATTGGATAGATTATAAATGGTCTATGCAAAAACGTATCTTAGCGTATAGATATATAGATGATAGGCACACTGGTACTTTTATTGCAGATAATATTTATCAAGTGTGCCATTATTATGGAATAACCGATAAAATTATGACTATTACATTAGGTAACGCTTCTTCTAACAATTACGCTATTACAATTTTAAAAAATAGTTTAACTCCATCTTTTCCAGATCATTTTCATATAAAATGCGCGTGCCATATATATAACTTAATTGTAAAGGATGGTCTATCACTTTTTCAAGACATTCTTAGTAAAATACAATTTGCTATAAACTTTATTTTTAAAAGCAATAGAGTACAACGAAGAAAAGAATATAAAAAAATTTATCACGATTGTGGACTACCTTATAGAAAAATTCCAGAAGAAGTATTCACTAGGTGAAATTCTTTATACGAGCAACTACTTGTTGCTTATGACTATAGAAAACCTATAACTTTATTTTTTAACTCTCATAATCAAAATTCAGCTGATATGGTTGTAGATAGTGATTGGGTAAAAATTCACGAACTTATTGTATTTTTAGAGAAATTTTTTCAAGCAACAAAAGAATTTTCCGGTATATATTATCCTACTATTTCAACTATGTTATTTTATATAACTCTAATATTTTTATTACTTAGTGAATATATGAAAAAATCAGCTTATATGGCAGCTATTAAAAAAATGTTTATCAAAATAAAAAAATATTTTATTCTTATTCCCATTATTTATATTATTTGTGTTGTATTAAATCCGACTATTAAAATAGATGGTACTAAATCACTAATTGAAACTATTTACGATTGTATAGAAGTACTACCACCTCCAAGTCCCAAAAATCTAAATCACCCACCACCTATTGAACAAACTAAAGAAGAAGTGTTGTCTAGCGTAGAAGACCAATGCAAACAAATATATAGGTTTTACCAACAAGAAACTGCTAGTAACTTACCGGTTTCCATACCATCTTCTTCATCTTCAACACAACCTCACAAAAGACATGTTGTTTCTGCGGCTAGTATTGAAAGCCTTAGAAATAGAATGTGCGGCCGTACCGCTACTAACCAAATTAGCGAGTTGGTTATTTTTATTTTGCAGGGTTCTGTACCGTACCAAGAAGTTATCAATGAAGATGGACATGAAGACTTGCTGAAATACTGGAGGGGGAATGAGAAGACCTTTCTGACACTTTCAATGATGACCCGAGATGTTTTGAACATTCAAGCGTCATCAACTGCGTCTGAAAGCGTTTTTTCTGCCGGCAGATATCAAATAGGAGACCACAGACACTCATTAGCTGGAGACAGCTTGAAAATTGCAGTATTATTCGGAGATTGGATATGAGCGGAGCGGAGAAGGTGCGGTCAACCGGAGATCAACGAAGAAGAAGACGAAAACTACAACAAAATCTTATCCGAAGGTAGTGGAAGCGACATGGATCAATTTGACCAACAAATACCAATTCCAACCGAAGAACCACAGGAAATTATCAAGCAATTAGAACAGGGTTTTTTGAAAATGTAATTTTTTTAATTGTAATTTTATTATGTAATTTGCAACTTTTGGACAATACCACAAAGTTGCAATTTAGGCAATTGTATTTGTATTACAAAAAAATCATATGTCTATTAAATAATATAAGAAGCACAAAAACAGCCTTGGGATATTTTTATTACACTATCTTGTCTTGTTTATTGAGTTTTTTTTATACATATGTTATTTAAAAAAAAAAGGAAAACCCGTCGGAACCCGACCACGACCCCACCCCGACCCGATTACGACGGGATCGGGATCGGGACGGGACTGGAGCAAGTCCCGCCAGACCCGACCCCGCCCCCTTCGCCAGTTCCGCCCCGACCCCGGCCCCTCCAGACCCGAGCCCGACCCACTGGCCAGGCCTAGTATATATCGATTTTGTATCCGAAAAATATGAACCGAATAAAAATCATTTAAAAAAAAAAACCGAATACAACTTTTCTTAAAAAAACCCTGATATGTTCGGTTTATATCGGTTTTTTCTAGTGGGCCGGGTAGGGTCGGAGATTTTTTTTATTATTAAAATTGAATTTCCAAAACTGAAATTGACATTCACACCTACACTATTATAAAATTTCGATGTTTAAATCTATTGTGTATCGTGAGATGTTTACTAAAGAAAATTAGAAATCGATTTAGGGGAAAACACAAATTGATTGGAAAAAAGGACGTATTTCTAAAAATTGGCTTCACCGCGGTTTGACAGGCCCCGTCTCGAAAAAATACGCAAAATAAAAAAAAATCAGGTAAAACGGACATCTGAGCGCAGAGTTATGACCATTTAAAGTTTTACTAATTTACAATTACTTTCTCACCCTACATTTTATGTCAATGCTTCCGTGATATGTTAATTAAGTTCATGCCACATGCGACTTCCATAAAAGCTTCATAGATTGGCTTCAATGACTATGATTCAAGAGATAGTAGTAGCCTATAATAAAAAATAAAAAAAATTATATATTTAATTCGGTTTTTCGGTTCGGTTCGTATCCAAAATTAAAAAAATTGAACCGAATCACTAAATCTTGATTCAGTTCGGCTTTTCAAAAAATTGATTTTTTCGATTCTCCGGATTTTTTGCCCACCCCTAGATATCAGAGAGGGGAGTAATAGGAGAATTTTTTATCTTCTCCAAAAAAAAAAATCATTGGGCCTTGGGTGTTTTATGATTTTATCTTACAAAATGATTTGTAGTTGTTCATGAATCATGATCCATTAACAGCCCAGCCCGACAAGCCTAAAATGGCCCAATCCACAGATTTTGTTTTTCTTAATGAATGCATACGTCCCAGAAGTTATTACATTTCACTTTACAAGACTCAGTTACACAATTATACAAAATTTTAACTAAAAATAAATATTTAGATATTATGTTTAAATGAAAAATATATCTATACTATTCTAATTCATAAATCAGAGTGAATTTGTTTCGATAAAATTTTAAGGAATCATTTTTTCTGTTTAACATATTCCTTTCTAAGCAATATCCTAAACATGAAATATCGCTTTAGAAGAATAACATGAAGCTCAAGATTGTGTAAATTTAATACTAATAAATAAAAGAGGAGTTAATCCATGGTTATTTTCGTAAGAAATCAAATAAGGTGGGAGTTTTATTATTTTTATTCAAGAAATTTGACCAATTTCTTTTTGCACGCATGATTTTAATTTTCGCTGGGAGTTTATATTTAATGCATTCTCAAATTATTATTAAATTAGAGTTTCAATCAATGACAAATAGGTTTAAGAGATGTGAGGATTAAAATAATAACTAGGTGGATATGGCCCGTGCCAGCACAGCTCAATGCTGTAAAAGTTGAATTGACTGTTATTTAATTTTTTTATCTCAATTTATGTGACATTTTTTCTCTTTAGTTAGTCCTAACAAGAATGACTTTTATATTTTTAATAGCAATTTGATTTTAAATTTTTCATTTTAGTCTTAATGGAATGTCACATAAATATCTAGTATGACTTATTTTATACCATAAGTTTTAAAAATCTTCTTTTTATTTTTGAATTTCATACTAAATCAAACACATGAAGGGAAATCTTGGAATAACTGGTAAAATTGATGTCATGTGACCATGAGTCCATGAGTTCAAGCCGTGGAAATAACCTCTTGCAGAAATGAAGACTGCGTACAATAGATCATTGTGGTCCGGTCATTTTCCGAATCCCGCGCATAACGGGAGCTTAGTGCACCGGATTTTTTTTTTTTATACTAAATCAAACACCTTTATATAAATTGGAAAGAAATAAGTATTATATTTACCATGAAAAAAACAGAGAGAGAAATTAAAGCGTGACATACATGACAATTTCCTATATAAATATCCAAAGGGACATAATTACTACACTATCTAGTAGAATTATTTTAATATTATAGACATAATACACATAAGAGGAGGTAAAGTAGAACAGTCCTCTACTTTTGACCTTTGTGTTGACTTATTTGCCTATAAACAAATGGTATCATCTAAAATAGCTTCTTTACCAAAGGATGTCATTCCTTTGTAATCATGTAGGTGTTCAGGGATATATGAAACGTATTAATGTGTGCGTGTGCAAGAAAGAGAGATCCAACACTATTTTTCAGTGAAAAGCTGCGGCCGATATTGAGCTTTAGTATATGCAATAATCAATAACTCAAAAAGAGTTATAGACTTTAATCATTATTGGCTAATTTGTTTTTGAAAGTATATTTATGTCTTAGAAATAATTTATATTAGGACAAATGTACTTTATATACATTCATATTATTATTAATGAAGATTAATATTTTGACATTTATAATTATTAAATTATTATTTGATTGTTTGTAATTATTCATTAATGTGCATCCCTTGAGCTTACATTGTCATTAATAGAGTGAGATATTTTATGAAAATAGCCTCGACTAATGATCATCGAGAATGTGATATCGATGATATGTGATAAGTCGACATGTGGTCTGCATCACATCCTTAGAGGATGTAGTATGTCTCACCTGCTACGAGTAATAGTTACTCGTGATGAACACATGGATACTTTGGAAGTATTGGTATACCCTGCTGATATACTGTTTGTTATACGTGTCTAACGTATGATCAGTGTGTGGGAGATAGAAGTCCTTAGACTTGAGGTCAATACGCGCCTTATCTACAAAGTAATGTACTTTGATCCCGTCCTAAGCTCAAATGCCTTGTAGGTTGAGATACGGCTTGTATTGGGTACATTACAATGTGGATTGAAGGTGGTAGTTGAGCCAAAATTAGGATTCATTCCTCGAATGTATATTCGAGAGAACACTCGGATTCTCAGTGATATTAGGTTGACTAAGTCGTTGGCCAACGCAATAGACATATTTAGAATATGGTCTAGTCGTCAACTAATATAAGTGAGATACAATGATTAAGCCATTTGGATAGACACTTGACAAATCCTAAGTTTGATCGGGTGTGTCGTGAATGAAAGGATTTTATCTTACCACATAAAGGTTAAGTTTCTTTGGATTAGCGTAACGCATTCTCACATATTGAGTTCGTCTTCCGGCGCCGTCTAGGAGTTCCGTGTAGACCTTAATTTGATTAATGTCGATATGAGAAGGCTTGTAGGGTCATACTATGTCGATTGTCCGTTTCGATCCAAGGATGTATTGAGAGAGTAATTAAATGTTCGATTTGGAATCGAGATATTTAAATAAATAATGATTATTTTAATTAAGTCAAAATTAGATTTTAAATTTAATTAAGAATACACGAAAAATAAATTGAGACAGTGCAGGTGCACGTCGAGAGCGCGACGCCCATACCCTAGGGCCGCAACACCTCTGCATCAATTTTTGGGCTAGGCCCAAGGTCAAACCCTAATCCGGATTTGACCTAATTTCCAACTATAAATAGAGGCATTCCCTTTCATTATTGACACACCAATTTTCAGAATAACATCCTAAGCCTTAGAGACTTAGAATAAAATACTCTCTCAAACCTCTGCCGAATTTCCTAGCTTTCCGAAGGAGGAGTACATTGAAGCTTGGAGCTTGCAAATTGGAAGGGCAATCGTGTGTGCACCTAACAGTAGATAAAGACTCCAGATAATCTAGAGTTGTAAGTAAATGTTTTTTATGTTACAGGTTTCGTTGTTGTATAAGCATATCAGAAATTATTGTTGGGGTAAGTAAGAAACAAAAATTTTAAACTTCCGTTGTGCCTTACTTATATGCTTTGTACCCAACAAACCCCTACAGTGGTATCAGAGCTCAGACTGGTTTAATGGTTATATAAAAATTGAATAGAATAATAATATGGGTTGAACATAAAATTTGATTAAAATGAGGTTTCTTGAAATCCTACGTATCTTGAACAAATGTTGACCTTTTGATGTTACCCTAAATTATCTCCTACGCTAACTCAAGGAAGTCGTTCCAATCTAACTCGAACTAAGCCAAAGTGCGTTGTCCGTCTCATTGCATGGTGCACGGCTAAGAACGAGTAAGAACGGATGATGGTCGAATGGGCGTTATTGATAATGGTGGGTGATGATTAATGAACTGTGAATTGATCCCTAAATTGGATTTAGGGGTCGAATGATTTTTTGAAAATCAACACAGAAATGCTTGTCAGGACGTCGGCGCCGCGGCACTGCGGCGCTGGCTATGGTTTCAAGGCAGCGTCGCGGCTCCATGGTGGAGCGTCGCGACGCTGATACGTTGTTTTGGAAATTATGAACTCACTGGACAACAGGCGCTGCGGCGCTAAATCAATTGTAGAAGCAGAAATGTTACTTCCTCTGAAGCGTCGTGGCTCCATGGTGGAGCACCGCGGCGCTAGTGCATTTTTCAGAAAATTAGGGTTACTGCCTTAGTGGCGCCGCGATGCTAATCAATAGCGTCGCGGCCCCACCGGTCCAGAAGCAAAAAGAAAAAAAAATTAGTTCAGAATGTTTAACCCAAGATTATTATTATACAATATGTTATTTAATAAGCATACTGTTTATGTGCTAAATGTCAAAAATGTTTATCATTTACATTTCTAGAATAGTGTCCGTTATAACTGTCTGGGCAGGCGGCACCCAATGTTTGATTAAACCTTCTTCAATAATGCATATTGGGTTGAAGGGTGGGATCCCAAACTATATGTGTTATTAGTTTTGCATGATGTTAAGATGTCATATTGGATGTGGCATTAAAGTGTTGATCTTGGTTAGAACCCTTTATTAAAATGTTCCCTAAAATTTTAATACAAGTCTCATTTGAAATGAACGTGTTGTCCGTTATAATTGATTGTAGTGCAAAATATTTTTCGGCGAGATGAGTATTTATGCCATAGCATTTGCTCTAAGTCTACGAAGACTCAGACTCTTTCATAGATGCATGTTAAATGTAGAAGTTGGTGATAAACCTTTATGAGTATTTACACCACATTGTTTGCTCTATAAGGCAAAACTCACATAGATGCATAATTGCAGTCGCATAACGGAGTTGACTTGCTAGGCTGTCTTGGCGCCACAGTGTCGGACAATCCAAGGGACGCAGATCAATTGTTTAGAACATTCGGTCAAACATGAGTTATGAATTATTTGTAATTGGTTTAGAGACCTATCAGATTGTGTTGTTGAAGTTATCAGCCACAGCAAACACGGAGATATCATGAACCTGGATCATGGCCCATTATGGCCGTATTTGATATGAGTCCGTATTCTTCCATAGGGTCGAAGAGTATGCTAAAATAGTGGGAGTTAATTAAACAAAATACCTTGTTGATTAGCCTAAATGAATGTGTATAATAGGAAATAGATTTTGAATTTGATTTCCGGTCTATCTTATTCTTCAGATTACTAAAGATGTCGAGCTTATCATTGAAAATGTTGATTGAGATGAACAAACTTACTGGACCAAATTACCCTGACTGGTTAAGAAATCTGCGATTGGTGTTAAAACTAGAAAGAATTAAGTATGTGTTAGACACAATATTCCCCACAGCTCCTATTGAAAACTCTGATGAGTATGCCCTGTTTGAAAAGGTGACTTATCAGAAACAGTTGAACGATGCTACCTTGGAAAAATGTATAATGTTGTCTTCCATGACTATGGAGTTACAGAGGCAACATGAAAATATGGGCCCCAAGGAAATGCTAGAACACTTAAAGAGTCTTTATGAAAAACAATCTCAAACAATGGAGTATGAACCGTTGAGAGACCCTTTCAAATGTAAGCTGAACGAAAGGGGACAAATGCCAGTGCATGTTCTAGAGAAGGACTACACATCTCCAAGAGGAGGAAAAGCACTAGGTGCTTCTACCTCTAATGGACAAGGTATGTTTGTAATTGAAATAAATATGTCTACAAGTAACTCCCACTGCTGGGTATTGGATACCGATTGTGGCTCGCACATTTGTAGTAATATGCAAGGCCTAATTTACAGCAGAAATGTTGGACCTGCGCGTTGGAAATGGAGCACGAGTAGATGCTGAACGCGTGGGTACTTATAGACTAAATTTACATTCAGGATTTTGTTTAGAACTAAATAATTGCTATTTTGTTTCCTCATTAACGAGAAATATCATTTATATCTCAATGTTAGACATTGATGGGTTTTCCTCATTCATTGCCAATGGCATTTATGTAATGTCTTTTAATGGTTTTGTTTGTGGAAATGCTCCGCTTGTGGATGGATTGTATAATTTAAACTGTAGTCGTGAAATTTTCAATGTGCAAAATAAATGAGCTAAGATAAGTAATCCAAGAAACCCCACCTATTTATGGTACTGCAGACTTGGTCATATCAACGAATCAAGGGTAGCAAGATTGAGGAAGTTAGACTACCTCGAACCATTTGACTTGGAGTCTTATGGTAACTGCGAATCTTGCTTGAGAGAAAAATGACCAACAAACCACTTTCTGGGAAAGGGGTACAAGCCAAAGAGGTACTTGAGTTGGTCCATACTGATGTATGTGGGCCATTTTCAACTCAAGCTAAGGGAGGCTTCCCTTACTTCATCACTTTTACATACGATTTCACAAGGTTTGGGCATGTGTATATTATGAAACATAAGTCCGAAGCCTTTGAGAAATTCAAGGAGTACAAGTCAGAAGTAGAGAAGAAACTTGAAACAAGTGTCAAGACACTTCGATCAGATCGAGGAGGTGAATACTTAAGTAAATAATTTCTGGATTATTTGAAGCTTCATGGAGTCCAATCACAATGGACACCCCCTGGAACACCACAATTGAATGGTGTTGCTGAAAGGAGAAATCGAACCCTATTAGATATGGTTAGATCCATGATGAGTTTCTCAGCTCTACCGACATACCTTTGGGCTATGCATTGCAAAGCTCAATTTATATTCTGAACAGAGTTCCTTCAAAGTCAGTAGAGAAAACTCTATATGAGATATGGAACGGCAAGAAGCCATCACTTAAACACATGCGACCCTGAGGTGCCCTGCATATGTAAAAAAAATGCTTACTGATAAGTTGGAATCTAAAAGTGAGAAATATTATTTTGTGGGGTATCCAAATGAAACTAAGGGATACTACTTCTATCTTCCTGGAGAACACAAGCACATTGTTTCCAGGAACACAACTTTCCTTGAAGGAGAATATGTCTACAAGGAACAAAGCTGCACAGAGATAGAACTTGAATAAATTCAAGAACCACAAGATAACACAGAAGTTGAACCCTTGTCGAATGACCTAAACAAGGATTCAATGGAGTATCTGGTGAAGATTGGGTACTTAGAGTACGCCCTTCAGCCAGTGGGAGTGATGTGAGAGATAGTGCAGAAATGCAAGGCTCTCATACACAACCAATGGAAGATGATACAATGGTTGTACCTCATTCTATTCAGGAAATACATGAAAATGACATTCCTGAAACCTCTTAGGGTGATGGATTGTCCAACACACAAATACCTTCTCACAATCAGAATGCAACAAACACTGAAATGCAGAGTACTCAACTCCGTAGGACCACTAGGACTTATCGTCCACCTGAAAGACTTAATCTCCTTATTGAAACACACAATGAGATACATATTCCTGATGACGATGAACCTACAACCTACAGTGAAGCCATGTTAGACACTGATTCGCAGATATGGCAAGAAGTCATGAAATCTGAGATGGACTCGATGTACGTAAATCAAGTTTGGAACTTGGTTGATTTGCCAACAGGGGTTAGACCCATATGATGCAAATGAGTCTTCAAGAAGAAGATTGATGCATATGGCAAGGTACAGACTTATAAAGCAAGACTGGTGGATAAAGGTTATAATCAACGACCTGGGGTCGATTATGATGAAACCTTTTCACATGTTGCTAAGATTAAGTCCATTCGGATTTTACTTGTAATAGCTGCATATTATGACAATGACATTTGGCAGATGGACATCAAAACTGCATTCTTCAATGGTAATCTAGTTGAGGAAGTGTATATGAAACAACCTGAGGGTTTTTCAATTGAGTCCAAACCAAATGTCGTATGGAAGCTACAAAAGTCCATTTATGGGCTTAAACAAGCCTCAATGAGTTGGAACATTTGCTTTGACAAAGCTATCAAATCATTTGATTCATCAGAAGCAAAGAAGATCCATGTGTTTATAGTAAACGCAAGGATGGGAGTAGTATATGTAGATGACATATTAATAATGGGAGACAATAAGACTCTCCTGCAGTCAGTAAAAGAGTGGTTGTCCAATACCTTTATGATGAAGGATTTAGGTGAAGCCTGCTACATTCTGGGGATTAGGATTTACAGAGATAGACCTAACAGATTGTTGGGGCTATCACAGTCAGTCTACATAGACAAAGTGCTTAGACGTTTTTCTAAGGAAAATTCCAAGAAAGGCGGTCTACCTATGGGACAAGGCATTAAGTTATCTAAGAAGGATAGTCATTCTAATTCTATAGAACTTGAACACGTGAAAAGGATCCCGTATGCTTCGGCTATAGGATCGATCATGTATGTCATGACCTGTACTAGGCCAGATGTGGCCTTTGCACTTAATATGACTTGCAAGTTTCAGCAGAATCCTGGGGAAGAACACTGGAAAGCAGTCAAGAGTAATCTTAAGTATCTTAGACGAAATAAAGAATATGTCTTAGTCTATGGTGGACAAGAGAAGCTGGTATGTACTGGGTACACTGATGCTAGCTTCCAGACAGATGTTGATGACTACAAATCTCAATCAGGTTACACATACATTTTCAATGGTGGAGCAGTGAGCTGGAAAAGTTCCAAACAAGCTACAACTGCAGACTCGACAACAGAAGCTGAGTACATTGCTGGATCGGAAGCTGGTAAAGAAGCTGTCGCGATATCTGAGTTCCTGAAGGAACTAGGGGATGTTCCAAGTGCCACTTGTCCAATAATGGTTTATTGCGACAACACTGGTGCGATTGCGCAAGCTAAGGAACCAAGATCAACCAACAGAAACAAGCATGTACCAAAGAAGTACCACACACTCAGGGAGATGGTGGAGACTGAAGAGATTAGATTAGACTATGTTCCCACAGACGATAATCTAGCTGATTCATTCACTAAACCATTAAGCTTAGTCAAGCATAATGGTCTTTTTAAGAATACGGACATTAGATATGTTGGAGATTGGCTCTAGGCCAAGTGGGAGATTGAAAGTATATTTATGTCCTAGAGACAATATGTATTAGGACAAATGTACTTTATACACATTCATATTATTATTAACGGAGATTAATATTTTGACATTTGCAATTATTGAATTATTATTTGATTATTTGTAATTATTCATTAATGTGCATCCCTTGAGCTTATGTTGTGATTAATAGAGTGCGATATTTTATGATAGAGCGTAACTCTTAAAATAGGCTCGACTAATGATCATCGAGAATGAGATATCGATGATATTTGATAAGTCGACACGTGGTCTGCATCACATCCTTAGAGGATGTAGTATGTCTCACCTGCTACGAGTAATGGTTACTCGTGATGGACACATGGATACTTTGAAAGTATTGGTATACCCTGCTGATATACTGTTTGTTATACTTTTCTAACGTATGATCAGTGTGTGGGAGATAGAAGTCCTTAGACTTGAGGTCAATACGCACCTTATATACAAAGTAATGTACTTTGATCCCGTCCTAAGCTCAAATGCCTTATAGGTTGAGATACGGCTTGTATTGAGTACATTACGATGTGGATTGAATGTGGTAGTTGAGCCAAGATTAGGATTCATTCCTCGAATTCTTAGTGATATTAGGTTGTCTAAGTCGTTGGCCAACGCAATAGACATATTTAGAATATGGTCTAGTCGTCAACTAATATAAGTGAGATACAATGATTAAGCCATTTGGATAAACACTTGACAAATCCTAAGTTTGATCGGGTGTGTCGTGAATGAAAGAAATTTACCTTACCACATAAAGGTTAAGTTTACTGAATTCGCGTAAACATACCTAACATATTGAGTTCGTCTTCCGGCGCTGTCTAGGAGTTTCATGTAGACCTTAATTTGATTAATGTCAATATGAGAAGGCATGTAGGGTCACACTATGTCGATTGTCCGTTTCGATCTAAGGATGTATTAAGAGAGTAATTAAATGTTCGATTTGAAATCGAGATATTTAAATGAATAATGATTATTTTAATTAAGTTAAAATTAGATTTTGGATTTAATTAAGAATGCAAGGAAAATAAATCGAGACAGTGCAGGTGCATGTCGAGCGCCGCGACGCCCATACCCTAGGGCCGCGACGCCTCTGCATCGATTTTTGGGCCAGGCCCAAGGTCAAACCCTAATTCGGTTTTGACCTAATTTCCAACTATAAATAGAGGCATTCCCTTTCATTATTAACACACCAATTTTCAGAATAACATCTAAGCCTTAGAGACTTAGAATAAAATACTCTCTCGAACCTCTGCCGGATTTCCTAGCTTTCCGAAGGAGGAGTACATTGAAGCTTGGAGCTTGCAAATTGGAAGGGCAATCACGTGTGCACCTAACAGTAGATAAAGACTCCAGATAATCTAGACTTGTAAGTAAATATTTTTTATGTTACAAGTTTCGTTGTTGTATAACCATACCAGAAATTATTGTTGGAGTAAGTAAGAAATAAAAATTTTAAACTTCCGTTGTGCCTTACTTATATGCTTTATACCCAATAAAATCCTACAGTTTTTGCATATAAAAGAATAGTGAATTATTACACGTTATTTACTAGTGAGTTATGTTTAATCCTCACAAAGATAATTTTATCCGTATTCGAGAAATAAAAATAACATGAAAAATCGTTTCGGAAGAAAATCAGACCGTTATAGTGTAATGCCGTTATAACGAATAACAATTATAGAGAGATTTAACTGTATCTATTAAAGCTGGATAATAAAAAAGTGAGATGGCATGTCTCATTGGCCAGGATCACTGTTTATCTTTTTTCTTAGAATTTTAAACTTTTTCCTATTTTTTTGTCCTAATAACTTGTAAAAAAGTTATAATATCTCTTTCTTCATTGGCATTTATTTCATTTCCTTAAATTCTTCTTTCTTTCGTCTCTTTTGTGCATGAACTTGTAAAAGGGATACTTTTTAAATTAAATTCTTGCCATTATTAAACTCTTAAAACTATCCTATCTTATTTTCGGACTATTCTAAACCTCCAGCCCAAAAACAAAAACAAAAAAACAATCATTCAATTCATTATTTTCTTTTTCCAATTAAAAGATCCAAATTTTATTAGTTCCAAATAATTACACCCCTCAGTAATAATTAAGTGCCTATGTAACAGATAATTTATTAATCCTCTTAATTACCCCCTTTTTCTATTTCTTCTTTTCAGTCATCCTCTCCATTACTCTGTTCCACTTCTTTCCATATTCTAATAAGAGTACATTATAATTCAAGATTTCGGTATAGTCTATAGCAGAAATTTCATCCAAAAAATTGACTATCCATCCGGTGAGTTGAGTTGAATTTAATTTCGTTCCCTGTGTGCATTTTTTTTTTTTGGAAAGAACATCATTGACCACCACATACAAAATAATTATCCTTTCATGTCAACATTACTTTTATACCCCAAAAACTATTTATCCTTTCTACCCATTTACTTTGTTCTCCATTTCTAATTTCATTTTTTATAAAGTATTTTTTTCTTCATAGTTTAATTCTACAAACCTTTTAGCTTCTTTATTGTTTTTATATCAATGAAAGGATAACTAGTATACTTTTTTATATCTCAAAAAATAATTTATTCTAGCATATAGCATATCAAATCAATAGAAATTGAAGCATATTGTTGTAGTATACTATGATATCCACATGGTATCACACAAGACTGAAGTTCATTCCTTCAAGAAAAACAATCAGTCCTCTATGATACCTGAAAGTAGACAAATGTACTTTATACACATTCGTATTATTATTAATGGAGATTAATAATTTGACATTTACAATTATTGAATTATTAGTTGAATGTTTATAATATTCTATAATATGCATCCCTAGAGGTTACATTGTTATTAATAGTGTGAGATATTAATATTACAACATAACTCTTAAAATAGCCTCGATTAATGATCATCGAGAATGTGATATCGATGATATGTGATAGGTCGACATGTGGTCTGCATCACATGCTTAGAGGATTTAGTATGTCTCACTTGCTACGAGTAATGGCTACTCGTGATGAACACATGGATACTTTGGAAGTATTGGTATACCCTGCTGATATATTGTTTGTTATACTTGTCTAAAGTATGATCAGTGTGTGGGAGATAGAAATCCTTAGACTTGAGGTCAATGCGCACCTTGTCTACAAAGTAATATACTTTGATCTTGTCCTAAGCTCAAATGCCTTATAGGTTGAGATACAGCTTGTATTGGGTACATTACGATGTGAATTAAAGGTGGTAGTTGAGCCAAGATTAGGATTCATTCCTCGAATGTAAATTCGAGAGAACACTCAGCTTCTTAGTGATATTAGGTTGACTAAGTCGTTGTCCAATGCAATAGACATATTTAGAATATGGTCTAGTTGTCAACTAATATAGATGAGATACAATGATTAAGCCATTTGGACAGACACTTGAGAAGTCCTAAGCTTGATCGGGTGTGTCGTGAATGAAAGAATTTTATCTTACCACATAGATGTTAAGTTTACTGGATTCGTGTAAACGTACTTCACATATTGAGTTCGTCTTGCGGCGCCGTCTAGGAGTTCCGTGTAGACCTTAATTTGATTAATATCGATATGTGAAGGCATGTAGGGTCACACTATGTCGATTGTCTTTTAGATCTGATGATGTATTGAGAGAGTATTAAATATTCAATTTAGAATCGAGATATTTAAATGAATAATGATTGTTTTAATTAAGAATGTGCGAAAAATAAAATGAGACAGTGTAGGGCCTCGTCAGCGCCGCGACGCCATGACCTAATCTATCTCGAATTTTGGGTCAGGCCCAAGGTCAAACCCTAATCCAGTTTGACCTAATTTTTCACCTATAAATACAGACCTACACTTTATTATTCATGACACTTGATTTTCATATCATTATTCTAACTGTTAGAGACTCAGAATCAAAACACTCTCTTGAACCTCTGCCAGATTTCCTAGCTTTTCAAAGGAGGAATACATTGAAGCTTGGAGTTTGCAATCGAAGGGCATTTGCGTGCGCACCCACAGTTGATAAAGATTCCAGATATTGTAAACAGGTAAGTACCATTCAAGTCTTATATTTACGGTTTTAAATTACCCTATAGTCAAACAGTTCTACGTTTTTTGGGTTTGAAATAAGTTTTCAATATCCGCTGCGTACAACAACCCAACAAAAACCCTACAGTGGTATCAAGAGCCAGGGCTGTTTTTATGATTATAAGGTAATTAGTTAATAATAATATGGGTTAAAATTTGTTTATATCTGAAATTTATGTCGCTTAAAGCTTGAAAACCTAATATCTTAAAAACATATCATCCTTGTCTCCCAAACTATTAAATAGTGATGTAATCGAGGAAGTCATTCTGATCTAACTCATATAAGTCAATATGCGTAACCGGTTCATTGCGAACATGGTGTACAGAAGCGAAGAACAAGAAGGGATTGGATGATAGTCGATGAACGTGTTGTTTGATAGTGAAGGGTAACGAAGATGAATCTGGAAATCTGACCCTAAACCAGTTTTAGGGTTTCTGAAATGTGAATTTTGTTCTTCTGAGACGGAGGCAACGCAACTCCACGATGGAGCGCCGCGGCACGAGGCTGCACTAATTTTTTTGGAACAGTGAACAGTAACCGAACACTATTCCGACGTTTTAAAAAATATACATATCTATATATATATTTTTGAAACATTGAACAATACCGAACACTGTTCCGGCGTGAACAATGGCGGCAATCACTCTTTTGGCATGAATAGTGGCGGCAATCACTGTTCCGGTGGGGCAGTGGCGATTTCTGAAATTACAATTTAGCCCTTAGGAAAAATCTGAAAATTTTAGAAGTTTCTGGAATTGTAATTTGGTTCCTGGAAAAGTTTTAAAATCATGAGATTTGGTCCTTGGGGAAAATCTGTAAATTGCAGAAAAGCAGATTTGGTCCCTTGGGCCAAATATGTAATTAATTTAAAATTCTGCAAATTACAGACAGGTCCCTGAAATCTGAAAATATTTTCTGAAAATTAAAATTGGATTTTCTGAATTTAAAGGGGTTCAAAATTGAAATTTTAATTTTTTGAGGGACTAAACTGTAAATTCTGAAAATCTGGAACTTACAGAAATATCCTGAAAATAAGTTTTTATAATCAAAAAATATTTAAGGGATTGTTTGGATTAGACTTAAATTTTAGAGTTTAGACAAGTTAACACATTATTATTATTAATTGTATATTATTGAATAATATACGAACTATATGTAAGTGTTTAAATGCTTTAATTTAATAATTAGCATAGTGTCCGCTATAATTGTCTGGGCAGGCGGCGCCCAGTATTTGATTAAACAATCTTATATCATCCATATTGGGTTGACGGTTCCTAACTATACGTGTCATTAGTTTTGCATGATATTAAGATGTCATTTTGGATATGGCGTAAAAGAGTTGATCTTGGTTAAAATCCTGAATTAAAATATTCTCCAAAATTTTAAATACATGTCTAAATTAAAACGCGTTATCCATTATAATTGTTAGAGTGCAAAATCCTTTTCGGCGATACGAATATTTATGCCAAAACATTTGCTTTAAGTCTACGAGGACCCAGACTCTTTCATAGATGTGTTTTAAATGTAAAGGTAAATGATAAACTTTTATGGGTATTTACACCAAAGTGTTTGCTCAGAAAGGCCAAATTTACTTAGATACATAAACGCAGTCGTGTAATGTGGTTGACTTTCTTAGACAAATCTTAGTGCCAAAGTGTCGGACTAATCTAAAGACGCAAGATTAAATATAATATTTAATCAATCAAGAGTTGCAAATAAGTTTTGCAATTGGTTTAGAACCTACCAAGACGTGTTGTTGAAGTTATCAGCCAAAGCAAACGCGGAGATAGCATAGGCTTGGATCTTGGCCCATTATGACCTCAATTAATATAGGCCCGTATTCTACCATGGGGTCGTAGAAGTATGTTAAAATAGTGGGAGCTAATTAAATAAAAAGACCATGTTGATTAGCCTAAACGAATGTGTATAATAGGAAATAAATTTTGAGTTTGATTTCCAGTCTATCTAATTCTTCAGATTATCAAAGATGTTGAGCTTATCATTGAAAATGTTGATTGAAATGAACAAACTTACTGGACCTAACTACCTTGACTGGCTAAGAAATTTGCGAATAATGCCGAGACAAGAGAAATTAGAATACGTATTGGACACGGTGTTCCCAACAGTCCCTACGACAGACTGCTGAATATGCCTCTTTTGATAAGGATGCTTACCAAAAATACCTAGATGATGCCACTTCAGCACAGTGCGTGATGTTGTCTTCCATGTATATGGAACTTTAGAGACAATATGAGAACATGGGTCTCAATGAGATGCTCGAACACTTGAAGAGTCTCTATGACTCACAATCTCAGACTATGAAATATGAGTTATTGATAGAAATTTTTAAGTGTAAGCTCAATGAAGGGGGCCAGGTCTCGCAACATGTGTTGAAGATGATAGGGGTGATATAGAGACTTGCTTCAATTGGAACCAAGCTGTAAAAGAATGTCGCTACCACCCTCATCCTGAATTCTCTCCCTCGTTCCTTTGAAAACTTCATAGTGAATTACAATATGAATGGAACGAAGGCGAGTCTGCCGAAGATGCACAACATGCTCAAGACCTTTGAGTCTTCCACTTCCAAAGGCAAAGATGTGCTCATGGTGAGATCTACTAGCCGACCTAAGCCGAAAGGTAAGGAATGGCAGAAGAAGAAGGGCAAAATAGTCGTTGCGCCCTCAGCTATGAAGCCTAAGGGAGGTGTGGAGAAGAATAAGGTTAATCTCGCTAAGAATGTATGCCTCAACTGCAACAAGAAGGGGCACTGGAAGAAGGACTGCACTGCAACAGGAGGAGGAAAAGCACCAGGTCCTTCTACCTAGAGTGGACAAGGTATGTACGTCATTGAAATAAATATGTCTATAAATAACTCTCATTTCTGGGTATTGGATAACGCTTGTGGCTCACACATTTGTACTAATGTGCAGAGGCTAACTGATAGCAGGAAGACTGGACCAAGAGAGGTGGACCTACGCGTTGGAAATAGAGCACGAGTGGATGCTGAGCGTGTAGGAACTTATAGATTAAATTTGCCTTCTGGCTATTGTTTAGTATTAAATGATTGTTACTATGTACCCTCATTAATGAGGAATATAATTTCTATCCCTGTTTTGGACATGGAGGGTTTTTACTCATATATTTATAATGACAGTCAAGTACTGTCTGTTGATAATGTTATATATGGAACTGCTCCTCTTGTGGATGGATTATATACACTAAACTATAGTCGAGAAATATTCAATGTACAAAATAAATGAGCTAAGATAAGTAATAAAAACTCTACCTACCTATGGCATTGCAGACTTGGTCATATCAATGAATCAAGGATAGCAAGGTTGAGGAAGTTAGACTACCTCGAACCATTTGACTTGGAGTCTTATGGTAACTGCGAATCTTGCTTGAGAGGAAAGATGACCAATAAGCCACTTTCTGGAAAAGGTGTGCGAGCTAAGGATGTGCTTGAGTTGGTCCATACTGATGTATGTGGGCCATTTTCGACTCAAGCTAAAAGAGGTTTTCCATACTTCATCACTTTTACTGATGACTTCACAAGGTATGTATATGTGTATCTTATGAGACATAAATCCGAGGCTTTTGAGAAGTTCAAAGAGTACAAGTCAGAAGTAGAGAAATAACTTGCAACTAGTATCAAGACCCTTCGATCGGATCGAGGAGGTGAATACTTGAGCAAGGATTTTCTAGATTACTTAAAGCTACATGGAGTCCAATCATAGTAGACACCTCCTGGAACACCACCGGTGAATGGTGTTGCCGAAAGGAGAAACCGAACCTTATTAGATATGGTTCGATCCATGATGAGCTTCTTAGCTCTACCGACATACCTTTGGGGACATGCTATACAAACCTCAATATATGTTCTGAACACGGTTCCTTCCAAGTTAGTAGAAAATACACCCTATGAGATATGGTGTGGCAAAAAGCCAGCTCTTAAACATATGAGACCCTAGTGGTGCCCTGCATATGTTAAGAAGATGCTCACTGACAAGTTGGAATCCAAAAGTGAGAAATGTTACTTCGTGGGGTATCCAAAGGAAACTAAGGGATACTACTTCTATCTTCCTGGAGAACGTAAGGTCATTATTTTCAAGAACGCAACTTTCCTTGAAGAAGAATATGTCTGCAAGGAACACAGTTGCACAAAGATAGAACTTGAAAACATTCAAGAACCGCAAGATAACATAGATGTTGAATCCTTGCCGAATGACCAAGGCAAGAATTCAGTGGGAGTATTTGGCGAGGATTGAGTACTTCAAGTACGCCCTTCGGCCAGTGGGAGTGTTATGAGGAACAATACATAAATGCAAGATCCTTCTACACAGCCTTTGGGAGTAGATGCAATGGTTGCACCTCCTCTCATTCATGAAATACATGAAAATGATATTCCTGAAAGCTCTCAAGTTAGTGGATTATCCAACACACAAGAACCCTCTCACAGTCAGAACATACCAAGCACTGAATTGTAAAATAATCAACTTCATAGGTCCACTAGGACTCATCGTCCTCCTGAAAAACAAAATCTACTTGTGGAAACACACAGTGAGATAGATATTCCCGATAATGATGAGCCTATAACCTATAGCGAAGCAATGTTTGACATTGATTCGAAGAGATGGCAAGAAGCCATGAAATTCGAGATGGAATCTATGTACATCAATCAAGTGTGGAACTTGGTTGATTTGCCAGTTGTGGTTAAACCCATAGGATGCAAATGGGTCTTCAAGAAAAAGATCGATGCATTTGGAAATGTACAGACTTATAAAGCAAGGTTGGTGGCTAAAGGTTATAATCAATGGCATGGGGTCGATTATGATGAAACCTTTTCACCTGTTGCTAAGATTAAGTCCATTCGGATTTTGCTTGCAATAGCTGCATATTATGACTATTACATTTGGCAGATGGACGTCAAAACCACTTTCCTCAGTGGTAATCTAGTTGAGGAGGTGTATATGAAACAACCTGATGGTTTTTTGCTTGAGTCCAAACCAAATGATGTATGCAAACTACAAAACTCCATTTATGGGCTTAAGCAAGCCTCGAGGAGTTGGAACATTTGCTTTGACAAGGCTATCAAGTCATTTTATTTCGTCAGAAGCAAAGAGGATCCCTTTGTTTATAGTAAACGCAAGTATATGAGTATTGCCTTCATTATTATATATGTAGATGACATATTAATAATGAGAGACAATAAGACTCTCTTGCAATCAGTCAATGAGTGGTTGTCCAGTACCTTCATGATGAAGGATTTAGGTGAAGCCTGCTACATTCTGGGAATTATAATCTATAGAGATAGACTTAATAGATTATTGGGGCTATCACAGTCAGTCCATATAGACATAGTGCTTAGACGTTTTTCTATGAAAAATTCCAAGAAAGACGGTCTACCTATGGGACAAGACATCAAGTTATTTAAGAAGGACATTCCTTCTAATACTATAGAACTTGAACGCATGAAGAGGATCCCATATGTTTCGGCTATAGGATCGATCATGTATGCCATGACCTGTACTAGGATAGATGTGGTCTTTGCACTTAGTATGACTTGCAAATTCCAGTAGAATCCTATTTAAGAACACTGGAAAGCAGTCAAGAGTATTCTTAAGTATCTTAGACGAACTAAAGATTACTTCTTAGTCTATAGTGGGGAATAAAAGCTAGCTGCTACAGGGTACACTGATGCTAGCTTCCAAACGAATTTTGATGACTTTAAATCTCAGTGTGGGTACACGTTCATTTTCAATGGTAGAGCATTGAGCCGAAAAAGTTCCAAACAAGCTACAACTGTTGATTCGACAACAGAAGTTGAGTACATATTTGGATCGGAAGCTGGTAAAGAAGCTGTTGCGATTTCTGAGTTTCTGAAGGAACTAAGGGTAGTTCCGAGTGCCAGTTGTCCAATAACTATTTATTATGACAACACTAGTGCGATTGCACAGGCTAAGGAACCAATATCAATAAACAAAAACAAGCATGTACCACATACTCAGGGAGATAACGGAGACTGAAGAGATTAGATTAGATTATGTTCCACAGACGATAATCTAGCTAACCCATTCACTAAACCATTAAGCTTAGTCAAGCACAATGGTCATTTTGAGAATATGAGCATTAGATATGTTGGAGATTGGCTCTAGGCCAAGTGAGAAATTGAAAGTTTATTTATGTCCTAGAGACAATCTGTATTAGAACAAATGTACTTTATACATATTCGTATTATTATTAATGGAGATTAATATTTTGGCATTTGCAATTATTGAATTATTAGTTGATTGTTTATAATATTCTATAATATGCATCCCTAGAGGTTACGTTGTTATTAATAATGTGAGATATTAATAGTATAACGTAACTCTTAAAATAACCTCGACTAATGATCATCGAGAATGGGATATCGATGATATGTGATAAGTAGACATGTGGTCTATATCACATCCTTAGAGGATGTACTATGTCTCACCTGCTACGAGCAATGGCTACTCGTGATGGACACATGTATACTTTGGAAGTATTGGTATACCCTGCTGATATATTGTTTGTTATACTTGTCTAAAGTATGATCAACGTGTGGGAGATAGAAGTCCTTAGACTTGAGGTCAATACTCGCCTTGTCTACAAAGTAATGTACTTTGATCTCGTCCTAAGCTCTAATGCCTTATAGGTTGAGATACGACTTGTATTGGGTACATTACGATGTGGATTAAAGGTGGTAGTTGAGCTAAGATTAGGATTCATTCCTCGAATGTATATTCGAGAGAACACTCAGCTTCTCAGTGATATTAGGTTGACTAAGTCATTGGCCAACGCAATAGACATATTTAGAATATGGTCTAGTTGTCAACTAATATAGATGAGATACAATGATTAAGCCATTTGGATAGACACTTGACAAATCCTAAGCTTGATCGGGTGTGTCGTGAATGAAAAGATTTTATCTTACCACATAGAGGTTAAGTTTACTGGATTCGTGTAAACGTACTTCACATATTGAGTTTGTCTTGCACCGCCGTCTAGGAGTTCCGCGTAGACCTTAATTTGATTAATGTCGATATGTGAAGGCCTGTAGGGTCACACTATGTCGATTATCTTTTCGATCTAAGGATGTATTGAGAGAGTATTAAATATTCTATTTAGAATCGAGATATTTAAATGAATAATGATTTTTTTAATTAAGTCAAAATTAGATTTTGGATTTAATTAAAAATGTGTGGAAAATAAAATGAGACAGTGTAGGGCCACATCAGCGCCGCGGTGCCCACACCATATGGCCGCGGTGCCATGACCTAATCTGTCTCGAATTTTGGGTCAGGCCCAAAGTCAAACCCTAATCCTGTTTGACCTAATTTTACACCTATAAATACAGACCTACACTTCATTATTCATGACATTTGATTTTCATATCATTATTCTAAGTCTTAGAGACTTAGAATCAAAACACTCTCTCGAACCTTTGCCGGATTTCCTAGCTTTCCAAAGGAGGAATACATTGAATCTTGGAGCTTGCAATCGAAAGGGCATTTGCGTGCGCACCCACAATTGATAAAGATTCCAGATATTGTAAACATGTAAGTACCATTCAAGTCTCATGTTTACGATTTTAAATTACCCTATAGTCAAACAGTTCTACGTTTGTTGGGTCTGAAATAAGTTTTCAATATCCGTTTTGTACAACAACCCAACGAAAACCCTACAATAACATCCTGGTATATATCATATACTGACAGAGTATCATAGAGGACTGATTCATTCCTTCAAGAAAAACACAACTCAATTATCTATAATACCCACATAGTATATATCATATATCATATATCATAGAACATTGATTCATTCCTTCAAAAATTATTACTTAATCATTTATGATACCTACATGGTATATCATATACTGGTAGGATATCATAGAGGACTGACAATTCATTCCTTCAAAGAAAAACTTAATCCTCTATAATACCATCCTGGTATATATCATATACTGATAGTGTATCATAATGACATATTCATTACAATATGATGCACATACAATATATATCATATACTCACATGATATCATAAAGGACCGATTCATTCTTTAAAAAGAAAAATGACACTATCGTCCAGTTGGTTTTCCTTCTCTTTCATCAACACAAAATAATAATATGGTAGACTTTCTTAGTTATTTAAATTAAAAAATTTAATAGCACCATAAATTTGAATACTCAGTCCTCTATGATACTCACATGATATATATCATATGTTGACAGGATATCATAAATGACGTTCATTCCTTCAAAGAAAAAATAGCTCAATCCTCTATGATACCCATATGGTATATATATAATATACTGACATGGTATCATGTATATCTGAACCACATTATATATCATATACTAACAAGATATCATAGAGGACTGATTTCACTTGTTAAAAAAGAGCTTAGTCATATATGATACTCACATGGTATATATTATACACTGACATGATATCATACATACTGGTTCATTCCTTAAAAAGACACTTTCTAATTCTCCATGATACTCACATGGTATATATCATATACTGATAGAGTACATAACTTACAGATTCAAAACTTCAAATAAAAATTCCTCAGTCCTCTATGATATCTACATTATTCAAAAAATAGCTCACTCCTTTATGATACAAAACTGATCTATATCGTATACTGAGAGAGTATCATAGCTTACATATTCAAAACTTTAAAAAAAAATCTCAGTCCTCTATGATATCCATATTTATTCAAAAAAGAGCTCACCCCTTTATGATACCAAACTAATATACATCACAGAGGACATATACATGTTAAAAAGACACTTCTCAATTTAAATTAAATTAGCTAGTGACTTAATATTTTTTTAATTATTTTTTGTTGTAGTCTAATTAGTTATTTTTTTATATTTTTAAGTAATTAGTTAGAATTTTATTTTTATTTTTATCTTTAAAAAAGATTTAAAAAAATAGGAAAGAGACAAAAAAGAAGAAGATAATCTAACCAAAAAGGAAAACAATTAAGAGAAAAAAAATAAAATAACCAACTAAGAGAAAAGGGTAAAAGGAAACGGAGACGTGGCAACCGGAGAATAGGAGACAAAACCAAAAGAAAATGAAACAATTAAGAAAAAAGAAAAAGGACGTGGAACTCGAAAGGAAACATTTTTTTATATCCAGCTTCCCAGCTTATACCAGTCTATTACTGAAGATAATAGTCTCGGTCCTTCAGCACTACTATCAGTAAATTGCGGGATGTGCCTGAATGATCAGAGTTTGAGAACAAAGCAACTAATATCACTTACGATGTCCGACCCCAGAAGAGATCAAATTGCTCCTATCAGGATTCGAACCCACGCTGCAAGTCTCCAGCTGGATTTTAAGTTTTCCTCTTTTGCCATCCAGCTACGCCCGGAGGATCAGGAAACATTTTTAATTCAATCCAAACTGATGCCCCAATTCAACGAAATCCGATGTAGCAATTCACGGAGGTATGGGCTGCTTGAGGATTAGATTATGAAGGGTCATTGTCATTTTCAAGTAATTAGTTTAGAGAAAATACATTATATCAAAAATTTACTTTAACAATTAAATTTTATGAGCATTTAAATATTATATTTTTGTTGATGGTGTATTAAACATTACCCTAAGAGATGATATGACAGAGAAAGTGTAATCACTTTGATAGAAGCGCGTGAAAAAATAATACTAAAAATGGTCCAAATTGTACCTGTGTCATCTTCTTTTATTTTTTTTTGATAATCCAGGTTTCTAGGCTTGCGCCTGACTACTTCACTGGTATTACCCAGACGTCCTGGAGATGATGGGACCGGTCCTTCAGCACCCCACCACCAGGTAAATTACGGGATGTGCACACATGGTCAGTGTCTGCTTGCGTCCAACGGATCAATGCTACAAGGTTGACCCCCCTCCCCCCCCACAAGCCCCATCCACAAGGTTTGGTGGAGACCGAACCCACACTGCAACATGCCCGTGCGGCTTTTAGCGCCAGGCTTTACCACATGTATGTGCCCCGGAGGACGATATCCGGAGGGGAGAATCGAACTTGCGACCCTAAGGCCGCAAAGTTGACTCCCTGCCAGCAAGCTGACCCTCTAGATTAAAACTGTGGTAGGGTAAACTTTTTAAAGTGACTGGTCCCACCGCATTACGGCCCCATACCCCAGAAAACCCCACCTCGGCCTGGCCCTACGGATTAGTATACACTGCTTGGCCCTACGCGTATGGAGGGATTTTTTTGGGGAACACAGTTCCACTCTCGCTGATTAGATGACTCGAACACGGAACCTCAGACAGCAATACCCTAATGTATTGGCCACTGGGCCAAACACTTTGGATGTACCTGTGTCATCTTCTAAATAGATGAAAATTAGTTATACTTAATTATACTTTTCAAAAAATCAGTTGTTTACTTTCAGACATTTGTATCTTAATTGGGACTCATTTGGAGATAAGTTTTTGAGCTTAAAATCGAATCTATTTACTGAAATTGAAGCTTGAGGTTGGAAAGAATTTGGAATTCAAAGAACAAAATTTTGGAGTCGGAGTCGAAGATTGTGGCTATGGGATTGATTCAAATGTCAAAAAATATTCATTGAACTGAATTGTAAGGGGTTGTTACTGATTTGGAGGCGATTTTTGTTTCATAATATGATTTGCTTTGTAGCTAGAAGAAGAAAGCCTGAAACTTCATTGACGTCATTGAAGAAGAGCTTCGAAGATTGAGATTGACGGCATCTCCCATTTCCCCACCTCCATACCATCTTTGTTTCTTTGTAAACAAAATTGGTTGATGGATTTATATTTACATATAATAAAATAAAGATCAAATTCTGAAAGTAATAATCCCTTAATTATTTTCATTAATGAATAAGTATATATATAATTTATAATTTTCATAATATGGAAAATTCTATTCCTATTATACTCCTAAAATCTTATTCTATTTGTACAATAATTCTACAATTATGGTTAGTGTACAATGTTAGTTAAATACAAATTAATGTTACCAAAATATGATCCATAAACTGTGATATACACAGCTGTATATGTCGTGTATATCACGGCAAAACTGTGTTGAATACTCGTGATATACAATGATGTATATGCCGTGTATATCACGGTATATTCTGTCACACCCCCGCAGTCATAGTTGTAACATCCCGTACTTTCGGGTTACAGTTTAAATCGCTAAGCATATATAAAATCGCTAGGCATGTGTAAATAGACCCGAGCGTTGGAAATTTTTTGTTATATTTACATATGCTAATAAGAGATTAGTATTTGGCAAATGAAATCCTGAAATAATTTTGGACGTAACAAGTGTGACGACGGAAGCCGAAAATAAATTTGGTACGTACATAAAGAGGTTATGGGCTAGTGTCATATCACAAATTATGACATTGAATATATGAAGGTCCTATTAGTTATCAAGATTTAAGTGAATTGAGATCACGAAATTAATTATGTGTGTGAGTGATAAATTACTCGGAGGCAGGTCACTTAATTAAATTAAGTGACCGTGCATGTTGGTGGCATGTGTCGAGAGTAAAGGGTATCTCACCGCCAAAGAATTGGCTAGTGGGAGACCTTAGGATTGTAATCATGATAAGGGGGCATGTTTCCTGCAATATTAGGAGATGTATAGTTTGTTTTCCAAAAACCAAGAGAGCACGCCCAGCAACCCACATCCACTTTATAATTTAACTTTGGGTATTTGGGAAAGGAGAAGTCGGCCGTAAGGTTTCTGTTCTAGAAACCTTGTGCAAATTGTTGCAAAGTAACGATTCCAGCAAACAAATAATATTAAGTGGAATCGAGATATGTTAAAGCAAATTATTTCTTCTTTTGACATGTCCTATGTAACGAAATAAAATCGTGCTATTGCTCCATAATTTATTTTACTTCTAGTAGTTAAGAATATTCATGTTATTGATTCCTATGCTAAAAGCATGTCTAAACATGGTTCAAAGTCCTTATTAAGGCATACGAAAAATGTGTTGATATTCACAGTGTTAGTCAAAGGTGCAAGGATATTATGTCACTCGAGATATTTTATTGTCATTCATGCATGTTCATTTGCATTGCATTCATATATTACCCTGGACCTACTTGTGTTATGCACACTACTATATGGTAAATATTATATATAGGGGACATGGGAAAAGAGAAAGGCGTTATATACGCACACCACCTGCAGCTGGTACAAACTATTACAAAAGAACCCGAAGAGGCCAATATGATGTGATACATGTATGGCTTATTGGGACGGGTTTCATAATCCGCAACACTAACATATATTGGGACGGGTTGCACGATCCGCAACACTAACATATATATACCGCACTTGTATCATGCATATATTCGTGAATCATTACATGGTATGATGCCCACATAGGTTGTCATGGTACGAAAGTTGCCTGATGAGGCCAATAAATATGGACACTACATTGTACATAACATGTAGGCAAGTGTATTAGGGCCCAGAGGCAGTATTCAGTTGTTTATGTTTCAATTATTGATATATTCCTGTTATGCTGTTATTTATGCCTGACATACTCAGTACATCAGTCGTACTGACGTTCCTTCTGTCAGGGGAGGCTGCGTTTTATGCCCGCAGATTCGCATAGGCAAGGCGACGGCATACGTGATTAGGCTGCAGATTTCAGCGGATTTTTGGAATCACTCCTCTCTTTCCGGAGTGTCGGCCTGATTTGGTATGATATAATTTTTCGTGTCTATATGGGTATGGCGGTGCCTTGTCCCGACCTGTTGATGTTGTATACTCTCTTAGAGGCTTGTAGATAGATGTCATGTGTGTAATATCTTGTATGGCCTTATCGGCCTTGGTGTATGTATATATATAAGATGATTACTTGGATGTTCATAATTTTCTTTCGGCTTAGTCCGTAATTAATTATGATTAGATGTTCATTGTAAGAATGGCGGTACCCGGCGGGTGGGATCCGGGTGCCTGTTGCGGCCCTCCGGTTTGGGTCATGACTAACTTGGTATCAGAGCATGTCTGTCCTAGGGAGTCTACAAGCAGTGTCTAGTAGAGTCTTGTTTATGGGTATGTTGTGCACCATACTTATAAATAGGAGGCTATCTGACATTTTAAGGATGGTTTCTATTCTTTCATCTCATAAATCGTGCTATAGAACTGAATTATAAGTATTTCACTCCTAATCTATTTCGTGCTTATGGTTCCAGCGATGCCTACCGCAAGGAAGAAGTCCAAGAGTATGAGGGAGTTGAATACGACTGTGGGTGAAGGTACCAGCCGATTACCACCCGTTAGCGAGGGCCAGAGTGAGACCCTTGGTACATCACCATCAGAGGAGATTAGTGGAACTGCAGCACCTCTAGTTCCTCCACATGATACTCCATACGTGGATCTTGATATGCAGAGTGCGGTTCAGTTGTTGACACGATTGGTGGCCGCTCAGGCCCAATGTCAGGTTCCCAGTTCTTCTGATAGAGCTGCTAGCGCAAGAGCTCGGGATATCATCAGTCTAGACCCTCCGGTATTCACAGGAATAAACTTGAACGCGGACCCACAGAATTTTCTGGATCAGGTACAGCGCACTTTGCGGGTGATGGATGCTATCGATACCGAGTCGGTAAATTTTGCTTCTTATAGACTACAGGATGTCGCAGTAGCATGGTTTGATACATAAGAGCAATCTAGGGGACCTCGTGCTGCGCCAGCAGGATGGGGATGGGGAGTTTTCAGAGTATTTCTTACAACATTTTTTACCAGTCGAGCTTCGACGGGCCAAACAGGACAGGTTCCTACGTCTTGAACAGGGCAGCATGAGCGTTCGAGAATATAGTTTGCAGTTTAATTCCTTGGCTCAATATGCTCCAACAATTATAGCTGAAATGAGTGACCGGGTACACAGGTTCGTTACTGGCTTGGGGCCACACTTGGTCAACGAATGTACCATGACTTTTTTGAATTCAGATATGGCTATTGCTCGCATCCAGGCTTATGCACAAAACCTGAAGGATCTTGAGTTGATAAGCGATCCATTTATGGTATCTACACCAGTTGGTGAATCGGTAATCGCTAGACAGGTCTATCGAAATTGTGCAGTATTGGCATGTAGTCATCAGACCCTAGCAGATTTAGTGGAATCAGAAATGGTTGACTTCGATGTTATTATGGGATGAATTGGTTAGTGTCATGCTACGCTAATATTGACTTTCGAACAAAGATTGTTAGATTCTAATTTCCCGGTGAGCCAGTCCTTGAATGGAAAGATAATACGGCAACGCCAAAAAGTAGGTTTATTTCATACCTTAAGGCAAGAAAGATGATCTCCAAAGGGTGTATATACCATCTTTTTCGGGCAAGATATGTCGATGTTGAACTACCTAGTTCTCAATCAATTCCGGTGGTCAGTGAATTTCTTGATGTATTCCCAGACGAACTTCCAGGCCTTCCTTCTGAAAGGGAAATTGAGTTCGGTATAGATGTGTTGCCAGAAACTCAACTGATATCTATTCATCCTTATAGAATCGCCCTAACTGAATTGAAAGAATTGAAGGAGCAATTAAAGGATTTGCTCGAGAAAGGCTTTATTAAACCTAGCATATCTCTTTGGGGTGCGCCGGTATTGTTCGTACAAAATAACGATGGCTCATTACGGATGTGTATCGACTATTAGCAGCTAAATAAAGTTACTATCAAGAACAAGTACCCTCTTCCCTAATTGACGATTTGTTTGGCCAATTACAAGGTGCGAGATATTTCTAAAAAATTGACCTAAGGTCGGGGTACCATCAGCTAAAGGTTAGGGAGAAAGATATTCCGAAGACGACCTTCAGGACAAGGTATGGGCACTTCGAGTTTATAGTAATGTCATTTGGACTTACAAATGTACCTGCAACATTTATGGATCTAATGAACAGCGTGTTCCGCCCATTCCTGGACGTATTTGTGATAGTATTTATAGATGATATTCTAGTTTACTCTCACTCGAAAACAGAGCATGTGGATCACTTGCGAATAATACTACAAACGCTTCGGGACCATAAGTTGTATGCAAAGCTATCCAAATGTGAGTTTTGGCTGAATTTAGTGGCTTTTCTTGGTCATATAGTGTCAGACGAGGGTATAAGAGTTGACACTCAGAAGATTGAAGCGGTGAAGAATTGGCCGAGGCCTACTACTCCAATAGAGGTTCACAACTTTTTGGGCTTAGCCGGTTATTATAGAAGGTTTGTAGAAGGATTTTCTACCATATCAGCACCACTAACGAGGTTAACACAAAAGGCTATAAAATTCCAATGGTCTGATGCTTGTGAGCGGAGTTTCCAAGAGTTAAATGATAGATTAACATCGGCACCAGTCCTTACTCTCCCAGAGGGTCCAGAAGGTTATGTTGTGTATTGTGATGCCTCGGGAGCAGGTTTAGAATGTATGCTAATGCAACATGGTAAAGTGATTGCCTATGCTTCAAGACAATTGAGGAAACATGAAAAGAACTATCCGACACATGATTTAGAGTTTTTCGCGGTAGTCTATGCATTGAACATTTGGCGGCACTATTTATATGGTGTTCATGTAGACATTTTTACAGATCACAAGAGTCTGCAATACATATTCAAACAAAAGAGCTGAATCTGAGACAAAGAAGATGGCTTGAATTATTGAAGGATTATGATGTGGACATCTTATATCACCCTGGCAAAGCTAATGTTGTAGCAGACGCGCTCAGCCGTAAGTCAATGGTCAGTTCGATGTCAGTGCAAGTCAAAAGGAAGGAATTGGCAAGAGAGCCTCATCAGTTAGCTAGTTTGGGAGTCCTACTAGTGAGTTCACTAATCGGAGGATGGTGGGTTTGTGGTCCAGAATGTGTCAACATCATCCCTTATATCAGAAATTAAGGAACGTCAATGGGAACACCCTAGTTTGAAGAAGATAAGAGAGAGAATTCAACAGAAGAAGACCACGACCTTTGAGATTGACGAACATGGAACTCTCAGGCACCAAGGCCATCTATGTGTTCCACATGTAGCAGGATTGTGGGATAGAATTACGACGGATGTTCATTGTTCATGATATTTTATTCATCCTGGATCAACTAAAATGTATCATGATCTCAAGAGTATTTATTGGTGGAATTACATGAAGAAGAGCGTGTCAGAGTTTGTAGCTCAGTGCCCCAATTGTCAGCAGGTAAAAATAGAACACCAAAAGCCTGGTGGCTTGACTTAGAACATCGAGATTCCGATATGGAAATGGGAAATGATTAATATGGACTTCATTACGGGATTACCTCATTCCTATCGGAAATTTGATTCTATTTGGGTAATTGTTGATAGACTGACCAAATCAACTCATATCTTGTCGGTGAAAACTACCTACACTGTCGAAGATTATGCAAAGTTATATATTAAGGAGATTGTTCGACTTCATGGTGTTCCTATATCTATTATATCTGACCGAGGTGCTCAGTTTACAACTAACTTCTGGAAATCATTTCAGAAAGGGTTAGGCACTCGAGTTAATTTGAGTACGGCTTTCGATCATCAGACAGACAGTCAAGCTGAGCGAACGATTCAAACGCTCGAGGACATGTTACACTTGTGTTTTAGACTTTAAGGGAAGTTGGGATGATCACTTACCCCTTATTGAGTTCGCATACAATAACAACTATTACACCATTATTAAAATGGCTCCATATAAGGCCTTGTACAGACGAAAATGTAGATCTCCTATTGGATGGTTCGAGGTAGGCAAATCAGAGTTATTTGGACCTGACTTGGTATACCAAGCCATAGAAAAGGTAAAGCTTATCAAAGAACGGTTGTTAACAACTCAAAGTAGTCAGAAGTCATACACAGATGCGCGACGGCTAGACTTAGAGTTTTAGGTAGACGACTGGATATTTTTTAAGATTTCGCAGATGAAGGGTGTAATGAGATTCAGGAAGAAATGAAAGCTTAGTCCAAGGTATATTGGGCCATATCGCATAATTCGACGAATTGGCCAAGTAGCGTATGAATTGGACTTACCTTCAGAGTTGGAGTGTGTTCATCCTGTCTTCCATATTTTCATGTTGAGAGTTTGTATTGGAGATCCATCTCGGATTATACTAATTGAGGATGTGCAGATTATAGAGGATATGTCATATGAAGAAATTCCTGTTGCTATCCTAGATCGACAAGTCCGCAAGTTGAGGACTAAGGAAGTAGCTTCTGTAAAAGTTCTGTTGCGAAATAGGAACGTGGAAGAGATGACATGGGAAGCGGAAGAGGAAATGACGCGCAAATATCCATACCTATTCCAGACTAATGTCGAGATTTCAAGAGAAACCTAAGGTAAATTCCAATTCATGTCATGATGTTTAACGATTGTGTATTCGGGTTACGTAACGGGGATTAGATATGTTAACCCAACATTCGAGGACGAATGTTTCTAAGGGGGGAAAGATGTAACATCCCGTACTTTCGGGTTACGGTTTAAATCGCTAAGCATATATAAAATCGCTAGGCATGTGTAAATAGACCCAAGCGTTGGGAACATTTTGTTATATTTACATATGCTAATAAGAGATTAGTAATTGGAAAATGAAACACCGAAATAATTTTGGACGTAACAAGTGTGAAGACGGAAGCCGAAAATAAATTTGGTACGTGCATAAAGAGGTTATGGGCTAGTGTCATATCACAAATTATGACATTAAATATATGAAGGTCCTATAAGTTATCAAGATTTAAGTGAATTGGGATCACGAAATTAATTATGCGTGTGAGTGATAAATTACTGGAGGCAGGTCACTTAATTAAATTAAGTGACCGTGCATGTTGGTGGCATGTGTCGAGAGTAAAGGGTACCCCACCGCCAAAGAATTAGCTAGTGGGAGACCTTAAGATTGTAATCATGATAAGGGGACATGTTGCCTGCAATATTAGGAGATGTATAGTTTGTTTTCCAAAAACCAAGAGTGCACGTCCACTTTACAATTTAACTTTGGGTATTTGGGACAGGAGAAGTCGGCCGTATGGTTTCTGGAAACAGAAACCTTGTGCAAATTATTGCAAAGTAATGATTCCAGCAAACAAATAATATTAAGTGGAATCGAGGTATGTTAAGGCAAATTATTTCTTCTTTTGGCATGTCCCATGTAACGAAATAAAACCGTGTTATTGTTCCATAATTTATTCTACTTCTAGTAGTTAAAAATATTCATGTTATTGATTTCTATGCTAAAAACATGTCTAAACATGGTTCAAAGTCCTTATTAAGGCATACGAAAAATGTGTTGATATTCACAGTGTTAGTCAAATGTGTAAGGATATTATGTCACTCGAGGTATTATATTGTCATTCATGCATGTTCATTTGCATTGCATTCATATATTACCCTAGACCCACTGGTTCTATGCACACTACTATATGGTAAATATTATATATAGTGGATATGGGAAAATAGAAAGGCATTATATACACACACCACCTGCAGCTAGTACAGACTATCACAAAAGAGCCCGAAGAGGCCAATATGATGTGATGATGTGATGATATGATGTGATGCCGATATGTCTTATTGGGACGAGTTACACGATCCGCAACACTAACATATATTGGGATGGGTTGCACGACCAGCAACACTAACGTATATATACCGCACTTGTATCATGCATATATTTGTTAAGCATTACATGGTATGATGCCCACATAGGATGTCATGGTATGGAAATTTCCCGATGAGGCCAATAAATATGGACACTACATTGTACATAACATGTAGGCAAGTGTATTAGGGTCCCTAGAAGTAGTTCTTGTTGGTCAGTTGTTTATGTTTCAGTTATTGGTATATTCCTGTTATGCTGTTATTTATGCCTGACATACTCAGTACATCAGTCATATTGACGTCCCTTTTGTCGGGTAACGCTGCGTTTTATGCCCGCAAGTTCGCATAGGCAAGGCAATGGCCCACATGATTAGGCTGCATATTTCAGCGGATTTTTGGAAGCACTCCTCTCTTTCAGGAGTGTTGGTCTAATTTTGGTATAATACAATTTTGCGTGTCTATATGGGTATAACGGGGCCTTGTCCCGACCTGTTGATGATGTATACTCTCTTAGAGGCTTGTAGACAGGTGTTCTGTATGTAATAGTCTTGTATGGCCTTGGTGTATGTATATATATATGAGATGGTTACCTGGTTGTTCATAATTTTCTTTCGGATTAGTCCGTAATTAATTATGATTAGATATTCATTGTAAGAATGGCGGTACCCGGCGGGTGGGATCCGGGTCCCATTGCGTCCCTTCGGTTTGGGTCGTGACAATAGTGGGCGGTCTTTGTACGTTGAGACTGTCCCTAAAATCTTCAAAAAGGACCGAGGGAAGACCCTTAGTTAAGATGTATGCAATTTGATACCTGAAAGGGACATGACAGACACATACTTGTCCACGAGCTACCTTTTTGCGAACAAAGTGAATATCCATCTCGATATGTTTAGTGCGCTGGTATTGAGTCGGATTACTAGAAATGTAGACGACACTAATATTATCACAATAAACGAAGGTAGCTTTCTGAATGGGACAATGAAGTTCTAAGAGAAGATTACATAACCAACAAGATTCAGAGACCACATTGGTTACCCTTCGATACTCGACCTCTGCACTAGAGCGTGATAATGTAGATTGTCGCTTTGTAGACCATGAGACCAAGTTATTACCAAGAAACATATAATAGCCAGACGTGGAGCGTCTGGTATCTGGACAGCCACCCCAATTAGCATCGGTATACGAGACAAATGTAGACGTTGATGAATGATATAAATGTAAGCCATAGTCAAGTGTCCCATAGATGTATCGAATAATGCATTTGAGCGCATTCTTGTGCTCAACCCTGAGATCATGCATAAACAAACACATTTGTTGTACGACATACGTAATAACCGATCTCGTGAAAGTAAGATACTGAAGAGCCCTGCAAGACTGCGATAGTGGGTCGGATCCTCGTAAGGTGATCTAGTCGCAGCACCCAGCTTGGGTTTAGTATCAACTGGAGTGGAAGTAGACTTGCATGAGGACATACCAGCTCGCTCAATGATCTCAGCGGAATACTTCCTTTGTGATAAGAATAACCCATCTGCATGACGAGTGACAGCAATCCCCAAAAAGTAACTCAAGGGCACCAAGTCTTTCATAGCAAACTCAAAACTGAGCATTGTCATGATAGACGTGCGCAAAATATCAGAATATGCAATCAAGATAATATAATCCACATATAATAGAATATAAGCCAGGGAAGTACCACGACGATATATGAACAATGAATTATCAGACCTACTGTGAGAAAACCCAATAGATGAAACATAGTCTGCAAATCTCTTATACCAAGACCCGAGGGGTTGCTTAAGCCTATACAAGGACTTCTTCAATAAACAGACATTACGAGGATAATTGGGGTCTCGAAAACCCAAGGGCTGATGCATGTAAACGGTCTCCTTAATATAACCATGTAAAAAAGTATTCTTCACATCTAACTGATGAATGAGCCAAGCTTTCGAAAGAGACAGACTAAGAATAGTGCGAATGGTAGCCGGTTTGACCACCGGACTAAATGTCTCACCACAATTCACTCCAACCTGCTGAGTCTTACCATCACCTACAAGACGAGCCTTATGCCTCGCAAAAGGACCATCAGAATTATCTTTATGAGTAAAAATCCGCATAGGCAGAATAATATTAACACCAGAAGAATGGGGCACCAACTCCCACGTCTTATTTTTAATAAGAGCATCATATTCATCGTTCATAGCCAATTTCCAATTCAGGTCATTTAATGCGGAAACTGGGTTACAGGGTAAGGGGATTTAAGAACATTGAAATTTAGATTAAAATGTCTTTTTGGTTTAAAAATATCTTGTTGACTACGAGTGATCGGTCTGTGACTCGGGGGGAGAATTGGGTGGATTTGGGACAAAATCGAAGGGGTGACGGACTGGCCAGCATGCAGTGGGCCTGCTGGCCCAATAAGAGAAGCTGGACAGAAATCTGGAACAGAAGTAGGAGTAGAACTAGGCTGGATATTTGGCCTAGTAGCTGCACCTGTGATGGGAGGGGCTGTAGGTGGTGGTGGGCCAGCGGAAAGTGGGCCTGCTGGCGGTCCGAGTGTACTGGTTTGGCCCAATAAGTGGCGCATAGTGTATGGTGATACGCCGTCATCTAAAAAATTATATGAACTAGGCACGGGACTACTCACTTGGGCAAACAGAAATTGGGTTTCATAAAAAATAACATGACGACTAATGATGATTTTATTGGACGATAAATCAAAACATTTGTACCCACGATGATTAGATAGATAACCCAAAAATACACAAGCGGTAGAACGGGCTTGAAGTTTGTTAATAGTAGTTGACGGAAATAGCGGATAGCACAAACACCCAAAGACCTTAAGATGTGAATACGAAAGATCCTTATTATAGAGGGTTCGAAGAGGAGATGAATATGTCAACCCTTTGGTAGGAAGTATGTTAAGAAGATAGATAACCATTTGTAGAGCATGATGCCAAAAGGAAGTGGGTACGGAAGCATGAGCCAATAAAGTTCGGACAATATTATTAATGGTATGGATTTTTCATTCAGTTTTCCCATTTTATGAAGACGTATGAGGACAATAGAAATGAAAAACTATGCCATTATTTGCACAAAAATTCCGAAACAACCCATTATCATATTATTTGCCATTATCACATTGAATATTTTTGATTTCTAATTCGAATTGGGTACAAATGAATGCTCGAACTTTTAAGGTAGAAAAACTTGATATTTTTTCGCTAATGGAAAAGTTCATAAAAAGATAGAATAATCATCTAAAAATAGAACATAATAACGATGGCCCACAGAACTTAAAATGAGAGATGTCCATAAATCGTTATGAATAATATCAAATGGCATTAAAGTATGAGAAGTAGAGGCTACAAATGGCAATCTAACATGTTTTCCTAAAGGACATGAACGACAATTCGGAGTACTATGTGTACCCTCACAAGAAATAAAATTGTTTTTATGTAACGAAGAAACAATAGACGACCCAGGGTGACCCAAACGTGCATGCCATAAGAAATGAGCTATAGCTGCAAAAGATGATGGCAAGGCTTGACTCGAGAGATTGGAGGCGGGCGTGATTGGGTAAAGATCTCCCCTACTATTACCTCTCATGAGAGGTATCCCCGTCTTGAAATCCTTCACAGAAAACTCAAAAGGATCAAAATTAACAGAAGCCCAATTATAAGTGGTGAATTTACGGACATACACCAAATTTTTAATTAAGTTAGGGGCATGAAGGGCGTTTTTCAAGATAAAAAGGTGGATGGAGGGAGACAAAGTTGTATGACCGTAACCACAAATTGGAATTGAATTGCCATTACCAACAATTATGCCACGATTTTTGCTCAAATTGGAATAAGATGAGAGAGTACCTTGGTCGGACGTCATGTGAGAAGTTACGCCGGTGTCCATGTACCAATTCGCATCTGGGGGATTTAATCCAACTGTATGCATGTCGGCCTCAATATCTGTTGGAGATGGCGTGGGGTCTTGAAAAGCGTGCGGAGGCAGAGGCCCTAGCACACTTGCTTGCGGTCCTGGCCCAGACTGAAAGCTGCCAATAGGTGGATTGGGTCTGGCCTGGTACTGGGGCGGTGTCCAGTGGCTCCGGTATGGGCTGGGAGAAAAATAGTGGTTGTTGGGCCAAGGGCCACTGGCCTAGTTCCACGGCCAAGGAGCCAAAGGCTGGGACTAGGCGGCCTGCGTTCCACTGCCATTGTACCGAGGCCCACCCCCACTGTGGTTACTATTCCCGCTGGTACTGTCACTGTTCCGGCTGCCACAATTTTTTCCATTGTTTTTACGATTTTGATCCTTCTTGCCGCCACCGTTGTTGCAATTTTGTCCCAAATTGTCAACAAAACCATGAGAATTACCGGAGGACGTCATCATCGCCACAGAATTGGCTCCGATAGTCGCCTTTTTAGCCAAGCCAACCTCTTCCAAAGTGAGCATCGAATGGGCTTGATAAAAAAAGGGAAGCGAATTACTTTGTCGGAGTAGGGTTCCAACGCCATTATAGGCCTCAGATAGGCCTGCAACCATTTGGAGAACAAGACGATTATTGGTAACAGGCGCGCCAACGTTACTGAGTTGATCCGCCAATTCCTTGAGCCATTTACAATAAGCTGAAACATTCCGGAAATCTTCCATGCTAACTTGCAAAAATTCTTGCTCAAGGGTGACAACTCGGGAATGTTGGTTATCTTGAAATATATCACGCAATCTATTACAGGTAGTCATAGCCGTAGTGTCCGGTTCAATGATCGTCTGTAAAAGGTCTGTATAAATAGTGGAGTAAATCTACTGAAGGACGGTAGCATCAAGAGTGATCCATAATTGAGGATCCTCCGCGGGAGTAGGGGTAGCAGGAGGAATTATGTGATGGAGGACTTGATGTGAAATTGCGTGAATTTTGAATAACTATGCCCACGTCGCATACTGAACGTTTTCCATCTCAAGAACAATAGGGATGCGATTCTTGATGTTGAAAACTGAAAGGGCAGGATGAAATACGTTCTTAGACATAATGAAAGAACAAAAAGTGAAGTAGGGATCTAGACTAATTTGGGAAGAGAAAAGAGAAGCCAGGCACGGAAACCGAGATGGAAGCTTGGAAACCGAGGGCAGTGGAAGACAAAGAGAGGGGAGGTATGAAAAACTCAGATTTCTGATACCATGAAAGAAATAATCCCTTGATTATTCTCATTAAAGAATGAGTATATATACAATTTACACTTTTCATAATATGAAAAATCCTATTCCTATTATACTCCTAAAGCCTTATTCTATTTGTACAATAATTCTTCAATTATGGTAAGTGTACAATGCTAGTTAAATACAAACTAATGTTACCAAAATATGCTCCATAAACCGTGATATACACAACTGTAAATGCCGTGTATATCACGGCCAAAACTGTCTTGAGTACTCGTGATATACACTGTTGTATATGCCGTGTATATCACGATATATTCTGTCAAATTCATTTCTTAGATAAATTAGATGTGGGTTTGGTTGGCCGGAAAACGTGTTTGCCGGCGTTATATTTTTATGATGAAATTGACTATGTTGAAAAGAAGAGCAAATCGGCGATATGCTAAGCTATGAATTCGACGTTTTTGGTTTGTTCGGTTTGTGGGGGGCCATTGATAAAGAAGGGATGCTCCATTAAGGTTTTAGGAAGAAATGGAGAGAAAGAAGAAAGATGGGCATGATAAAATAAAAATGAAAAGAAGGGATGCTCTGGTCAGGTTCTTTATTTGGAGGGGGGGGGGGGATTTATATTAATTATTTTTAAGTTAGGATGAAAAATATTTAAAACATCATTAAATGACGTGGCCCAATAAAAAAGCGAGGGACTCAACAACACCCTGCTTTCAGTTGGTCGAGGCAAAGGAGGATTAAACAAAATTCACTTGAAGGTTGTTTAGGGGTAAATAATTGCCAGTAAAATTTAAAATAATTTTTCGGAGTAAGTTTAGGGGTTTTTCTCATTAGTTTACCTATAGTGGATAGTTAGTCGGGTTTTCCCTTTTTCTTTTTGGGTAATAAACTCTGTGTGTATCTCCATTTACCTCGTGTGTTTCTATGATGTTTCTTGGCTATTGTTTGTTGGTTCTTTTTTTAAAAAAAAAAAGAAAGAAAAAGCACGGACTTAATTCAAACAATGGGAAACAAAACTGGAATGAAGTAACATACTAGGAGGCACCGCTCTACAATGAACTAAAATCGGCGCAATCTTAATCAGATAAGTGGTCCCTTTGAAAGTTATTTAACACTACTAGAAAGTCGCCATTTACAGGGGAAGTTTTTAGGGATTTTAATGGAAAATCGGCATGTATGTGAGTTTCTTTCAGATTTTCATACAAACAAAAATCCGCAGGAAATTGAAAGTATATTTATGTCCTAGAAACAATATGTATTAGGACATATGTACTTTATACACATTTATATTATTATTAATGGAGATTAATAATATGACATTTGCAATTATTGAATTATTATTTGATTGTTTGTAATTATTCATTAATATGCATCCCTTGAGTTTACGTTGTCACTAATAGAGTGAGATATTCATGATAGAGCGTAACTCTTAAAATAGCCTCGACTAATGATCATCGAGAATGAGATATTGATGATATGTGATAAGTCGACACGTGGTCTGCATCACATCCTTAGAGGATGTAGTATGTCTCACATGCTATGGCTACTCGTGATGGACACATGGATACTTTGGAAGTATTGGTATACCCTGCTTATATACAGTTTGTTATACTTGTCTAAAGTATGATCAGCGTGTGGGAGATAGAAGTCCTTATACTTGAGGTCAATACTCGCCTTGTCAACAAAGTAATGTACTTTGATCCCGTCCTAAGCTCAAATGCTTTATAGGTTGAGATACGACTTGTATTGGGTACATTACTATGTGGATTGAAGGTGGTAGTTGAGCCAAGATTAGGATTCATTCCTCGAATGTATATTCGAGAGAACACTCAGATTCTCAGTGATATTAGGTTGACTAAGTCGTTGGCCAATGCAATAGACATATTTAGAAATGGTCTAGTCGCCAACTAATATAGATGAGATATAATGATTAAGCCATTTGGATAGACACTTGACAAATCCTAAGCTTGATCGGATGTGTCGTGAATGAAATGATTTTATCTTACCACATAAAGGTTAAGTTTACTGGATTCGCGTAAACGTACTTCACATATTGAGTTCATCTCCAGGCGCCGTCTAGGAGTTCCGTGTAGACCTTAATTTGATTAATGTCGATATGAGAAGGCCTGTAGGGTCACACTATGTCGATTGTCCATTTCGATCTAAGAATGTATTAAGAGAGTAATTAAATGTTCGATTTGGAATCGAGATGTTTAAATGAATAATTATAATTTTAGTTAAGTCAAAATTGGATCTTGGATTTAATTAAGAATGCACCGAAAAAATAAATCGAGACAGTGCAGGAGCACGTCGAGCGCCGCGACGCCCATACCCTAGGGCCGCGACGCCTCTGCCTCAATTTTTGGGCCAAGCCCAAGGTGAAACCCTAATCCGGTTTTGACCTATTTTTCAACTATAAATAGAGGCATTCACCTCATTATTCAACACACCAATTCTGAAAATCATTCTTAAGCCTTAGAGACTTAGAATCAAATACTCTCTCGAACCTCTGCCGGATTTCCTAGCTTTCCGAAGGAGAAATACATTGAAGCTTGAAGCTTGCAATTAGAAGGGCAATCGCGTGTGCACCTCACAGTTGATAAAGATTCCAGATTATTATAACTTGTAAGTATATGTTTTATGTTACAAGTTTAAGTATATGTTTTATGTTACAAGTTTAATTGTTGTATAACCATACCAGAAATGTTGTTGGGGTAAGTAAGAAACAAAACTTTTAAACTTCCGTTGTGCCTTACTTATATGCTTTGTCCCCACCAAAACCCTACAGTGATATTAGAGCTCAGACTAGTTCAATGGTTATATAACAATTGAATATAATAATAATATGGGTTAAACATAAAATTGGATTAAAATGAGGTTTCTTGAAATCTTAAATGTCTTGAACGAATATTGACCTTTTGATTTCACCCTAAATTATCTTCTACACTAACTCGAAGAAGTCATTCCGCTCTAACTCGAACTAAGCCAAAGTGCGTTGTCCGGCTCATTGCACGGTGCACGGCTAAGAATGAGTGATGGTCGATATGGGCGTTATTAATAGAGGTGGGTGATGATAAAAGATAAGTGGTTTGATCCCTAAATTGGATTTAGAGATCGAACGATTCTGAGAATCAATACAGACACGTTTGTCAGGACATGAGTGCCGCGACCCTATGGTAGGGCACCGCGGTGCTTGCTAGGGTTTCAAGGTGGCGTCGCGGCGCTAATGCTTCATTTCAAAAATATGAACTCACTGGACAGTAGGCTCCGCGGCTCCATGGTGGAGCGCCGCGACGCTAATGCATTTTTTTAGAAGCCGAAAGACTACTGCCTCAGTGTTGCCGCGACGCCATTAGCGTCGCAGCCCCACCTGTCCAGAAACAAAAAAAAAATTCAGAGTTCAAAATGTTTAACCCAAGATTATTATTATATAATATATTATTTGATAAGTATACTGTTTATGTGCTAAATGTCAAAATATTTGTCATTTACATTTTTGGAATAGTGTCCGCTATAACTGTCTGGACAGGCGGCACCCAATGTTTGATTAAAACCATCTTATATCATGCATATTGGGTTGACGGTTCCTAAACCTATATGTGTCTTTAGTTTGCATGATGTTAAGATGTCATATTGGATATGGCGTAAAAGAGTTGATCTTGGTTAGAACTCTGAATTAAAAATGTTATATTAAAATGCGTCGTCCATTATAATTGTTAGAGTGAAAAATCTTTTTCGGCGATACGAGTATTTATGCCAAAGCATTTGTTCTAAGTCTACGAGGACCCAAACTTTTTCATAGATATGTTTTAATGTAAAGGTAACTGATAAACTTTTGTGGGTATTTACACCAAAGTGTTTGCTCACAAAGGCCAAATTTGCTTAGATACATAAACACAGTCGTGTAATGGGGTTGACTTGCTTAGACAAATCTTGGCGCCAAAGTGTCGGACTAATCTAATGACGCAAGATTAAATGTAATAATTTGATCAACCAAGAGTTGCGAATAAGTTTTGCAATTGGTTTAGAACCTACCAAGATATGTTATTGAAGTTATCAGCCAAAGCAAACACGGAGATATCATAGGCTTGGATCTTGGCCCATTATGACCTTAATTAATATAGGTCCGTATTCTACCATGGGATCGTAGAAGTATGTTAAAATAGTAGGAGTTAATTAAACAAAAGACCTTGTTCATTAGCCTAAATTAATGTGTATAATAGGAAATAGATTTTGAGTTTGATTTCCGGTCTATCTAATTCTTCAGATTATAAAAGATGTCGAGCTTGTCGTTGAAAATGTTGATTGAGATGAATAAACTTACTGGACCGAACTACCTTGACTGGCTAAGAAATTTGCGAATAGTACTTAGACAAGAGAAACTAGAATACGTGTTGGACACAGTGTTCCCAACAGTCCCTGCGACAGATTCTGACGAATATGCCTCTTTTGATAAAGATGCTTACCAGAAACATCTAGATGATGCCACTTCGGCGCAATGCGTAATGTTGTCTTTCATGTCTATGGAACTTCAGAGACAACATGAGAACATGGGGCTCAATGATATGCTCGAACACTTGAAGTGTCTCTATGACTCTCAATCCCAGACAATGAAATATGAGTTGTTAATAGAACTCTTCAAGTGTAAGCTCAATGAAGGGGCCCCACAGCACGTGTTGAAGATGATATGGCTGATACAGAGGCTTGCTTCAATTGGAATGAAGCTTGAAAAGAATGTCGCTACCACCCTCATCCTGAACTCTCTCCCTCGTTCCTTTGAGAACTTCATAGTGAATTTCAACATGAATGGAACGAAGGCGACTTTGCCGGAGTTGCACAACATGCTCAAGACCTTTGAGTCCTCTACTTCCAAAGGCAAAGTTGTGCTCATGGTGAGCTCTTCTAGCCGACCCAAGCTGAAAGGAAAGGAATGGCAGAAGAAGAAGGGCAAGGAAATCGATGCGCCCTCAGCTATGAAGCCCAATGGAGGTGTGAAGAAGAAGGTGAGCGCAGCTAAGGAGAAATTCCTCAGCTACTCGTGATGGACACATGGATACTTTGAAAGTATTGGTATACCCTGCTTATATACAGTTTGTTATACTTGTCTAAAGTATGATCAGCGAGTGGGAGATATACGTCCTTAGACTTGAGGTCAATACTCGCCTTGTCTACAAAGTAATGTACTTTGATCCCGTCCTAAGCTCAAATGCCTTATAGGTTGAGATACGGCTTGTATTGGGTACATTACTATGTGGATTGAAGGTGGTAGTTGAGCCAAGATTAGGATTCATTCCTCGAATGTATATTCGAGAGAACACTCAGATTCTCAGTGATATTAGGTTGACTAAGTCGTTGGCCAACGCAATAGACATATTTAGAATATGGTCTAGTCGCCAACTAATATAGATGAGATATAATGATTAAGCCATTTGGATAGACACTTGACAAATCCTAAGCTTGATCGGATGTGTCGTGAATGAAAGGATTTTATCTTACCACATAAAGGTTAAGTTTACTGGATTCGCGTAAACGTACTTCACCTATTGAGTTCATCTCCAGGCGTCGTCTAGGAGTTCCGTATAGACCTTAATTTGATTAATGTCGATATGAGAAGGCCTGCAGGGTCACACTATGTCGATTGTACGTTCGATTTGGAATCGAGATGTTTAAATGAATAATTATTATTTTAGTTAAGTCAAAATTGGATTTTGGATTTAATTAAGAATGCACCGAAAAAATAAATTGAGACAGTGCAGGAGCACGTCGAGCGCCGCGACGCCCATACCCTAGGGCCGCAGCGCCTCTGCCTAGATTTTTGGGCCAGACCCAAGGTCAAACCCTAATCCAGTTTTGACCTAATTTTCAACTATAAATAGAGGCATTCACCTCATTATTCAACACACCAATTCTGAAAATCATTCTAAGCCTTAGAGACTTAGAATCAAATACTCTCTCGAACTTCTGCCGGATTTCCTAGCTTTACGAAGGAGAAATACATTGAAGCTTGGAGCTTGCAATTGAAAGGGCAATCGCGTGTGCACCTCACAGTTGATAAAGATTCTAGATTATTATAACTTGTAAGTATATGTTTTATGTTATAAGTTTAATTGTTGTATAACCATACCAGAAATGTTGTTCGGGTAAGTAAGAAACAAAACTTTTAAACTTCCGATGTGCCTTACTTATATGCTTTGTACCCAACAAAACCTACAGAAATAACATCATGGATAATAATTACCTGGGAATTTTAGAATCGCCAGGTACATTACCTGGGGCTTTTAAAGTCCCCAAGTACATTACATGGGGATTTCAAGTCTGTAGGTACCTTATTTATGGATTTTTTCGCAAGAATTATTAAAAATTCACAAGAAATTCTGGTGAAAGATCGTAAACAAAAGGAATTTTCTTGGCAATTTTCATGGGATCCCCATGTAAAACCACAAGTACATCCCTAGGAATTTAAGGCAAAAATTCGTTGGCAAAATGGATTTTCCTTGGGATTTGTATAGGACAATTCTGCAGAATAATCCCTATGAATCCCATGAAAACCCAAGCATATCATATCCCCATGAAACTCCTAGGTAATAATTCGCAATGTAAATCCCCATATAAAGTTCACGGTTAACCAAAAAATTATTCTAAATTCTCAAGAAAATCCGTAGAAAACTTTTTCCGCACAAAAATTCCAATGTAATATTTATAGAAAATTCCCCATGTAATTTATTTTTGCAGGTAAATTCCCATATTAAATTGATGTGACTCAACATGTTTTCGTATGAAAATTCGCAAGTAATTTGTACATTTTTAGTGCTAAATAATTTTAATTACCCAAATAATACTGTATAAATTCTAAATGAAAAAAAATAAAAATCTCAGCTAAAATCCTAAATAGTAATCAGCTATCTCACTTCTAATCATAGTCATTCCTATTCACAATATAGGAGTCACTGTAACTGCCATCATCAGATGATTGATATCTTCAGAAGAGAATGATGGCGCATTTGAAGTTGTTGCATTAAAATCCAAAAACAATAAAATTTCAATTATAAATCCTAAATAGTACTATCAAATATTTCAATCCTAATCATAGTAGTACTCATCTCCATTCGACTCATGATCATCATCATCACTCTCAGAATCTTGATTGTCTTCCTAAGATGATGGTTGTGCATTTGAAGATGATGCCGGGAAACCCACATGCTTTATCAGTACTTCTAACTTCTTATTTGTGTCACCTAACTCTTTCTTCATCTTCTTATTTTGGCGCCTCATCTCTTCATTTTCACGTTGCGCTTCTTCCAATCGACTATATAACTCGGAATTTAAAGCACGAACTTGAGATCTGATCTCATCAACTTCGTCTCGAATTGCAGATGTTGATCGTCTAGGCACTTTTACAGATCAACCCAAGGAGCCAAGACCTGCAACTCTTCCTTTTTTCTTTCCGCCAATGATAGCACCCAAATATCTGTTGAAAATTTACTAATGTGGAATTAAGTTTATCCCATTATTTATAACTTGAACAATTGGGGGCCCGCACGTCGGAAACGTCATTTTTATAACTTGAACAATTGGGGGCCCGCACGTCGGAAACGTCGTTTTTACACACGTGTAGACGTAGTGTCAAGTATCGTAAATTTTATTAGTGAAAGAGATATTGGTACATACGTAATACGTTTGAGACATAGAATGATGGATGGTTATTGGCCAAATGACAAGTATTCCACGTTGGTAAACGAAGGAAATAGTGTACGAAGTGTAAGATGAAACGAGTCGGAAATCGCCGTGAAGGGCCGCGACGCAACACCGTCGGAGCCGCGGCGTCCCAATGGCAGCGCCACGACGCTAAATGGTGGTTTGACTACTGGAGCCGAGGCGCTAATTCGCAGAGCCGCGGCGCTTCGGAGGCAGAATGCTGCGACGGAAAGATGGAAAGTTCTGACTTTTGGGCTGATTTTGGAGCATTGAATCTCCATTATTTGGCACATGGATTCAGCCATTATTTAGCTGAATGTAACACCTCAATAAGTGCAATTACATGGCTATTGAAGGTCATTAGTTGGCTAGTTGAGGGGTCATTTTCTTACACTATAAATTAAGGCCTTTGGCTCAATTGTTCAACACTTAGAAATTTTCTGAAATCTTCTTCTTCCTCTCTAGCAAGTTTTCTTTATTCAAAGTTCTTATAGAGTAACACTTGAGTTTCCTTTGCTCATTTGTTAAGTTGCTGTTGTATCTTGGGAGACTATTGCCTGACAACGTAAAATGATATATACGGGGAAATCTTGTCTTAAAGACAGAGTGTCATCACTCGTCTCAGCAAATCACAAGGAGTTTGTAATCGTTCTTATTTACAATTTGTTGTAATCTTGAGTAGTTTATCCTTTCTAGCATTTGTAATATTTACTAACTTCTCATTTTCCTGTAATTGTTGTAACCCACAATTTTAAGACAATATTATTGTGAGTGCCTAGAAAGATGACTGGAAGAGAACAACTCGCTTATGATACTATTGCTGCTACTCAAGGCAACCCCTCTTCCTTCCCCACTGCTGCTCAAGACACATCCAATGCCTTTCCTGATGCTCAAGGGAACGTTACAGTTCCTCCGCCCTCTGGATTCCACCATGAACGCCCAGAAAAGGTCATGGGCTCCAACTTTAAGAGATGGCAGCAGAAGATGTTGTTTTATCTGACTGTTATGGAAATGACTCGTTTCCTAACAGAAGATCCTCCACAAGCTGGAGATGAAGTGGACCCTCAACCTAATGAAACGGCTGAAGGGGGCCAAAGTATCCATGTCATTAATGGCATGAAGATGGTTCTTGATGCATGGAGTCATAGTGACTTTATGTGTAAGAACTATCTTTTGAATTGTCTGCCAGATTCACTTTACACGATGTATTGCACCGTAGGTACCGCCAAAGGGTTATGGGGAAAACTGCAGAAGAAGTACAACACACAAGATGCTGGTACGAAGAAATTCATCGTTGGGAAATTCCTGAAATTTCAAATGGTGGATAGCAAACTTGTGATGTCCCAAGTCCAGAAATTCCAAATGATTCTACATCACCTGGATTTGGAAGGTATGAAACCAAATGAGCAGTTTTTAGTTGCATCACTAATTGAGAAGTTAACTCCCTCGTGGAATGAGTTTATGAGTTACTTAAAATTCAAGACAAAGGAAATGACCTTTGAGGAACTTATTGTCAAACTCCAGATTCAGAAAGATAATAAGAAGGCCTTTCCTAGGGGAAAACAACCCGCTGAGGCTATGGAAAATCTGGCTGAGGCCAAAGGAAACCCAAACAAGAAGCGCAAGTTCCAGACAGACGACCCAGGCGGCGGAGAAGTTCAAGAGGAATTGTCACCACTGTGGGAAACCTGGTCACATGATCAAGGATTATCGCAAGCTCAAGACTGAGCAACAAAAGCAAAGCACAGGCTAACATCGTCAAAGACACGCTTCTTGATGACATGATTGAAGAGTTCTCGACGGTTGTGCTTGAAGCAAACCTTGTTGAGAATCTCATGCAATGGTGGATGGACACGGGTGCTACCAGACACATCTGTTCCAATAGAGATGCCTTCTCCACATATACACCAGTTACAGACAAGAAGTTGTTCATGGGTAACAACGTTTCCTCTAACGTACTGGGGATAGGAAATGTACTCCTGAAAATGACTTATGAAAATGAGCTCACTCTGAAGGAGGTGATGCATGTCCCTGAGATTAGGAGGAATTTAATTTCAGGTCATTTATTGCTTAATGCTGGTTTTAGGCTAGTATTTGAGTCAAATAAGTTTGTAATCACCAAGAATGAAACTTTTGTGGGAAAAGGCTTCGTCTGTGAAGGCCTCTTCAAAGTTAACGCCATGTCTGTAATGCGTCCAAGCAATAAAATTGAAGTTTCTTCTTACTTGCTTGAGTCTTCTAATTTATGGCATCATAGATTAGGACATGTTAACTACAAGTCCATCCAAAGGTTGGTGAAGTTCGAGTTGTTTCCGTCTATTGACGTAAACCCTCAACATAAGTGTAAGGTGTGCATAGAGGCAAAACTCACAAATATTCATTTTTGATCCGTCGAAAGAAATACCGCTCCTCTAGAACTTATTCACACAGATATATGTCATTTGAAGTTTGCACAAACTAGGGGGAACAAGTATTTTGTGACATTCATTGATGATAGCACAAGGTATTGTTACCTTTACTTGTTGTAAAGTAAAGATGAAGCCTTTGAAGCGTTCCGATGTTACAAAGCAGAAGTTGAAAACCAACTAAGCATGCAGATTAAATCTATTAGTAGCGATAGAGGGGGAGAATACGTAGCACCATTTGAGGAATATTGTGCCGAATTGGGCATTGTTCATCAAACAACGGCTCCATACTCACCTCAGTCGAACGGTGTTGCTGAACGCAAGAACCGCACGCTGAAAGAAATGATGAATGTCTTGCTTATCCATTCCGGTCTTCCCCAAAACATATGGGGAGAAGCCGTCCTTACTGCTAATACGATTCTTAATCGAGTCCCACATAAGGGTAAGGACAAAACTCCATATGAATCATGAAAGGAAAAGAAACCCACTTATAAATATTTAAAGGTGTGAGGTTGTTTGGCAAAGGTCGAAGTTCCCTAGCCAAAGCAGGTCAAGATTAGGCCTAAGACTGTAAATTGCATTTTTATCGGATATTTAAATAATAGTAGTGCTTATCACTTCTTAGTGCATAAGTCAGATATTCCAGATAGCCAAGGGGTACAATCATGGAATCAAGAAATGCTCAATTCTTTGAGGATACTTTTCCTAGAAATGAAAAAGACATAACCTCTCACAAACGAAGTTATGAACAAAACTCTCAAGAACCAGGAGTCGTTGACTGCCCAGATCTAGATGGTTCAGATCTAGTGGACTTCAAAGCGGCTGAATATCCAGAATCTAGTGTTCCAGATTGTCAGAGCTTGGAGACTCCAGAGATGGAACCGAGGTGAAGTAAAAGGGCCAGGAAGGATAAATCCTTCGGTCATGAGTTTGTAGCTTATATGGTTGATGACGAACCAAGTACAATTGATGAAGCATTGTCAACTCCAGAGGCACCGCTCTGGAAAGAAGCCATTGAGAGTGAAATAGACTCCATCCTGCATAACCATACTTGGGAGTTGGTTGATCTTCCTCCGAGAAATAAATCGTTGGGTTATAAATGGATACTCAAACGAAAGTATAAAGTAGATGAGTCTATAGATAAGTACAAGGCCATGTTGGTAGTCAAGGGCTATCGGCAGAAGGAAGGCCTTGACTATTTTGACACGTACTCCTCGGTGTCAAGGATGACGTCCATAAGAGTATTCATTGTGATCGCAGCGTTGCGTGACCTTAAGATATATCAAATGGATGTCAAGACATCATTCCTAAATGGTGATTTGGAAGAAGAAATTTATATAGAACAACCTGAGGGGTATGTGGTTCCAAGGAAAGAGAAGAAAGTCTATCGACTTGTCAAATCTCTGTACAGGCTGAAACAGGCCCCGAAGCAATGGTACGAAAAATTTGATAGTACTCTACTATCGAAGAGTTTCTCCATTAATGAATGTGACAAATGTGTCTACTCGAAAGGTAACTCTGACTCGTTCGTCATGATATTACTGTACGTAGATGACATATTGATCACATGGAGCAGTTCTAGCTTGATCCTATAGACTAAGAACATGTTGAAACAATGCTTCGACATGAAGGATATGGGTATCACAGATGTCATCTTAGGGATAAAGATCTCTAAGACGTCTGATAGACTGGTCTTATCTCAGTCTCACTACATCGAGGATGTGTTGAGAAAGTTTGAGATGTTTGACAGTTCGCCTATGAAGTCACTACTGGATAGAAATCAAAAGCTTGATAAAAATTATGGTGCACCCGTATGCCAGGAGCAATATGCACAGGTGATTGGGAGTTTGATGTACATAACAAACTGCACCCGACCTGATATTGATTATGCAGCCAACAAGTTGGCTAGGTTTACCCATAATCCGAGTAATGATCATTGGAGGGAGTTGAATCGGGTAGTACGGGTTGCATTATTCAATATATACAGCTGTACTAAAGGGGTACAGTGATGCAAACTGGATATATGATCTAGAGAACACCAAGTCCACCAGTGGGTATATATTTACAATTGGTGGTGGGGCTGTGTCTTGGAAATCCTCTAAGCAAACTTGCATCGCCTTATCTATGATGGAATCAGAGTTTATCGCTTTAGACAAACATGATAAGAAGCTGAGTGGCTTCACGACTTCTTAGAGGATGTCCCTTGTTGGGACAAACCCGTACCTTCTGTAATGATCCAATGCGACAGCCAATCGGCTCTAGGAAGGGCACAGAGTTCTATGTACAATGACAAGTTTCGTCATATTCGACGGAGACATAAGACTGTTAGGCAGTTGATCACCACGGGTATAATATCCATTGATTACATAAAATCAATGGATAACATAGAGGACTCACTGACAAAGGGCTTACCCAAAGATCAGATGTTCTGCCTATCTAGGAGAATGTGCTTAAAACCCAAGCTATAAGGACTAATATGGTGGTAACCCAACCTTACTGACTGGAGATCCCAAAAATTAGGTTCAATGGAAAAACTAAGCTGTAAAGGTTCAGTTGAGCGTTTCGGTGGAAGCATGAGCACTTCAGATAGTGATTTCTGTAAAGAAACATCAATCCAAAGTCGTTCCCGCGATAGACATTAAGTGCTATCTGCAGTGTGGGTAAATGTTAAGTTTTCAAAACCTTTAATGATCCTCAACAGTTGAGGTTAGGTTTAGGGAAACTTTTAATGATTCCTAACACTTGTAAAGTGGGGTATAGTAGGATACCTTGTAGGAGACCACCTATTTAAGTGTGAGGACATGCCACCTCAAATGAACGCACTTAAGAATCCAAGAAGTGTCCACGGCCACAACGGATAAAACATTACGAAGAACAGAGTAAGGGAAGTTGTTGTGTTGGTACCATTGTCTTGGCTTACACTAAACATTGACGGTTCAAGACATCACATTCACCGCGTAGTAAGTAAGTCCGATGGTATTCAACTATGGAATGTTCAAAGCGGAAGCTACCTATCCAGATGCAACATCTGTCCGCTGAAAGATTGCTGGAAATAGGCACCTTGTGAGTGGGCCAAAATCTCTTTTAAGAGGGGATTGTTGGAAATTTACTAATGTGGAATTAAGTTTATCATAAATTTTATTAGTGAAAGAGATATTTGTACATACGTAATATGTTTGAGATATAGAATGATGGATGATTATTGACCAAATGACAAGTATTCTACGTTGGTAAAAAAAGAAGAAGTGTACGAAGAGTAAGATGAAACGAGTCGGAAATCGCCGCAGAGCCGTGAAGGACCGCAACGTAACACCGCCGGAGCTGCGGTGCTAAATGGTGGTTGGGCTATTGGAGCCGAGGCACTAATTCGCAGAGCCGCGACGCTTCAGAGGCAGAATGCTGCGATGGGAAGATGGAAAGTTCTGACTTTTGAGGTGGTTTTGGAGCATTGAATCTCCATTATTTGGCAAATGAATTCAGCCATTATTTGGCTGAATGTAACCCCTCAATAAGTGCCATTACATGAATATTAAAGACCATCAATTGGCTAGTTGATGGGTCATTTCCTTACACTATAAATTGAGGCATTTGGCTCAATTGTTCAACACTTAGAAATTTTCTGAAATCTTCTTCTTGCTCACTAGCAAGTTTTCTATATTCAAAGTTCTTCAAGAGTAACACTTGAGTTTCCTTTGCTCATTTGTTAAGTTGTTGTTGTATCTTGGGAGACTATTGCCTGACAACGTAAAAGGTTATATACGGAACAATCTTATCTTAAAGACAGAGTGTCATCACTCGTCTCATCAAATCATAAGGAGTTTGTAATCGTTCTTATTTCCAGTTTGTTGTAATCTTGAGTAGTTTATCCTTTCCAGCATTTGTAATATTTACTTACTTCCCGTTTCCTGCAATTGTTGTAACCCACAATATCCATGTCACTTAATGGAGATGGCTGGCTAGCTGAATTGGGGACTCCATCAATTGATGCACTTTGAGAAGCTAATAACTCTTCTTTCTTTTTTTTCAAATTTATTATGTATAAAAAGCATTAATTATTTGTTTAGACTTCAAAACAAATGCAATAATAACCATTAACAAAAAAAAGATAGTGAACTGTCACAATTCTAAGCTAATGGTAATATATAATAACGTTAGTAACAACAAGAACATTATACTTAGGCTGGTAGTAATAACAAGAACATTAAAAAGTCTTAATGACAATTCCCATATGGAATTAGGTAACTGAGAATAGTGTAGTGGTTGTCCATAACTTTCACCAAAACTTCAACAACATCCTTATAGTAATTCTCAGTACTGTGATACTCAGGTATGTTTAGTGTAGTGGCAGATGAGACCTATAAACTTTGCACCAGATATTTCGAAACCTACTTCCCAGGACAAGATCATATAGAGGAACTCATTGTTTGAATCAAAGTTTGTCAGGTCCAAATCGGGGAAACGAGGATACCTATCCTTTTCTCACCTGGTAGACGAATATGTCCCTTAAGCACAGTTCAATCAGAAATAAAGCAAAACCAACCAATAATATAAATAACAAGTCTAGGATAGATAAAGGAGTGTGAAAATAATACATCAATTTCAAAGAATCTGGTCCAAGGCCGTACAAGAACCACTAATACATAACTGCAAGTCTGAATATACAAGTCTAAAAAGTGGAATATTGTCTCGAAGTTGAAAAATAAGACAAGTATATAAAGAGAGTCATCCGGGCTGCGGATCCATCTATGTGCTCACCCTAGATGCTCGTCAGCAATGCCTCGGGAATCAGTCACAAGGAGAGGAAATTGACTTTGTCACAAACTCTGCACTCATAAAAGAATGTAGCAAGGTAGTATCAGTATAGACACTATGTACCGTTAAGTATCATATGCCGACAACAGTTAGATAACATATATAAAGTAAGAGACTGAAAGCTAGACATGCTCACAATCAGATATAAACACTACACAGTCCAAGAATAGAATCACGGGTTTAATTACCAAGTCTGAATCCAATGAGTATGAATATGAGACTATGAATCCAATGAGTCATGACCCATGGGGGACCCACGAAATTCATGTACTTGTTGTGGCACACAACCTGATCTAATATAAGTATATGTTGTGGAATATGCAACCCAGTATATATATATATATATATATATATATATATGTTGCGGAACATGCAATCCGATTCAATATTAGGTGTGTGTGTATATATATGTTGCGGCGCGCAATCCGATCCAAATGCACAATCATGTATGTATGAATGATATAAAATGTCAATGAGAATGAATCAACACCCATGAGAATATATCAAGTCAATCGTACAATGCATGGACACATAATCATCATGTAAAGAATAACTCAATCATTCCTCTATATACGGTCAAGTCTAGTATCATGCACGTGGCGACGAGCCACTATATCAAATAAGACAACAAACCACAATCAACAACAATACCAACCTAAGTATTCCATCCCAACTTCATACCCGAAGGCGTAACATGCTTTCTCCAACAATTACTAACTCTATATATGCTTCTCTAACCAGAGTCTAACCATAAGGTAAGTCGTAACCTACCTAGTCGCCAAGCAGGATCCACGAACGATCACACTGGAGCCTTGTATTTCTGAGGATATCGGTTAAATCTAAGTTAGAAATGAGAAGTAACAATACCCATACCACTATACTATCCTTTAAATCAAACCAACTATGGAAAAGGGGGAAAATGGGCCCACAAGGGTAAAACGGGTAATTCAAAAGTGGAATTGGTAATCCAACGTTCGAAAAGTTCAAATCTACTCTCTGATTGCTAAGTTAGCTGGGTTTTGATCAATTTATTCATTCAAGGAAAACCCCCCAAATTAGGCATAAACTTTAGTTTTTCCATATTCAAATTCTGAACTAAAATAGAAGATTCAAGCCTATTGGTTACTAATTAATGAAATTCCATGTTTAGATTAGTCAAACCCATCAATTAATCTCACATTCAAAGCTTAAGATTCAATTAACACTATGTAGGTAGAGACTCATCTTCTTCAACTAGTTTTCTAGATTTCCACTATAGATTCAAGCTTAGGAAAGGTAACAAAGGATAACAAGGTTGAAGAAACTTACCCCAAGGAGAATTCACTCAGAAACACCTCAAATTGCCCTTGAAACACTTTGGAGAAATAATTTTGGGAATGAGAAACGAAGGATTTACTTAGCATAAAAAAGAATTTGGTCCCCGTCGTCCGCTACAACGGTCGTTGGTTCGCTGAAGCGAGTTCGCCCCAGCGATAATCCGCTCGCTACAGAGGCTCACCACGAAAACCCAACACTCGCCATAGCGGCCCACTACCCGCTACATCGGCTCCTCACAAAACTCCACCCCTCTCCATAGCAGACCTGGCCATGCTGTGGTGGGTCCGCTACAGCGCCTCTGATGTCGCTACGGCGGACACCAGTCACCAGAAATTCGTAAATTTAATCCCGAAATCCTACAATCACCTGAGACCTCCCAGACACAAACCAGACATGAATTCACACATAAAAACATGCTACAGAATTACTTGTGATCTCAAAATTTCCATCGAAGGTCTATTTTACAGGGTCAACCCCCAACGGCCAAAAATCAATTTTCCAACCAATAGTCCAAAATGCTCCCAAAAGCCTCGGGAACCTAACCAACCACCCCACAAAGTCAAAAACGACCCTCCGGGCCTCACAGAATTGACAAAATCTCAAAAAAGGTCCATATACAATCTAAGGACCAGAACTGTACAAGAGTCTGTAAATGTTATTTTTGATGATTTTTTTAATCTTACAGGAAATACAGCTGAAAATAACACTATAGTTTTAGTGGAAAATACGCAGACTATTGAAGAATCAGATGTTGCCCCAAATGTTTTCACACCCGAAGCAATATTTGAACCTGGAATAGAGACCACATAGGCCATGTATGAGGAGTCACATGCTGAATTATCAGATCAAGTTCGAAGGGACCCCTTACCTAGGATTAGGAAGAATCATCCCACGGGCCAGGTGATAGGGGGAGTTTTTGAAGGAATTAAAATAAGAAGGAAAGAACCACTCAACTATAGAGAAATAGTAAGGTATGTGTGTATGTCTACCATTTTCCAAGAGGTTAGTCTTTCTTGTTTTATATCTAGCATAGAACCAAAAAATATTTTACAAGCACTCAAAGATAATTTTTGGATTCAAGCAATGCAAGAAGAGCTTGAACAATTCTCTCGACATGAAGTCTGGACTTAGTTCCACGTCCAAATTATAAGTGGATTTTAAAAAATAAATCAAACGAATCGGGAACAGTTGTTAGAAACAAAGCTCGTCTAGTTGCACAAAGATATACTCAGGTTGAAGGAATCGATTATGACAAAACCTTAGCACATGTGGCTAGAATTGAGTCAGTTAGACTTTTACTTGATATTGCTTGTTATCTGAAAATTACTTTACACCAAATGGATGTAAAAGGTGCATTCTTAAATGGTTATCTAGATAAGGAAGTTTATGTTGAACAACAAAAAGGATTTGAAAATCCTTAACATCCATACTATGTGTACAAGCTAAAAAGGGCTATGTATGGGTTGAAACAATGGTATGGTCGTCTAACTAACTTCCTTCTTAAATTTGGTTTTAACCGTGGTGAAGCTGATCGTACTTTATTCATTAAATGTCACGGTGTAGATATTTGTATTGCTCAAATCTACGTAGATGACAGTCTTTGGTTCGACCTCACAGTCTTATCTAAAGTCATTTGTTGAATCTATGTCATCGACATTTGAAATGAGCATAATTGGGGAACTAACTTTCTTCTTAGGCTTGCAGATAAAGAATGTGATGATGGTTAAATATGTCAAGAATCTAGTTAAGAGATTTGGTTTGGAGAATGCTAAATAAATGAAGACGCCAATGGGTTCATCGCAGAAGGTATGTAAGGATAATGTTGGTGAAAATATCAACCCAATATTATATCGATCTATGATAGGTAGCCTTCTTTATCTTACTGCTAGTCGCCCAGATATTATGTTTAGTCTTTGTGTTTGTGCACGTTTTCAAGCCTGTCCCAAAATGTCTCACTTAAATGTCGTAAAACGTATTATTCAATATGTTGAAGGCACATGTGAGTTTAGAATTTCGTATTCCAAAGACACTAATCCTAACTTAATAGGATTCAGTGACTCGGATTGGGCTAGTGATGTGGATGATAGAAAAAGTACAAGTGGAGGATGTTTTTATCTTGGCAATAATCTTGTTTCATGGTATAGTCGTAAACAAAATTGTGTCTCACTTTCAACTGCTGAATCTGAATATGTAACAGCTGAAAGTTGTGCTCTCAATTAATTTGGCTAAGACATATGTTAGACGACTACAGTTTGATTAGCAACACATTACTTTTATACTGTGATAATCCGAGTGCCATTAATATTTCCAAAATCCAGTTCAACACTCACGTACAAAACATATTGATATTAGACATCACTTTTTAAGAAATTTAGTCGAAAAACAACTAGTTCAAATTGAACATGTTGACACTCTTCATCAACTAACTGATATTTTTATAAAAGATTTGGACCATGAGAGATTTTCTAGCTTGAAGAAATCTCTTGGTCTATATAATCTCTAAAAAGGCATTATGGGTGAATGTCACCTGAAATGTGTCTAACATTTTGGGTGACATTTACCTAAGACTGCCCAACGAGGCGGGTCGGCCCGGTCTCGCCCCGACCCCGATATAAAAAAAAATATATATAATTGGTAACGGGACTCGAACCGGGAAGGGACCTGGGCTCGTCCCGCCGGTCCCGACCCGCCCCGATCCCGCCCCGATCTTGCCTAGGCCTCGCCCAATCCATCCCATTTGGCCTCCCCTACCCCCTACCCCCTTAATATTTATTTTAAGCCATATATTTATACTTTAACCCAATTTTTCAACTATAAATACCTCATTTTATCTTCATCTTTCTCACAAATCTTCCTACAATCTCTCTAATCTCTCAACAAAAAGTCTACATTGCCTACTAAATATTTTATTTTATTTGCTTATTTATATCAAAGTTTAAAAATTGGGAGTGAAGTTGGCAACTAGCTTGAGGATCATCCATCGAGCAAAGTTTCAATTTTCAACCTCGATTACACGTCGACGTTACGTACCTTCGTTCCTTCTTTAAATTATTATTGTTACTTACGAGGACTCAACGTTACATATCGACATGAGTAGTTGTTAAAAATGTAATTCAATTGGAGAAAAACGTAGGGAGATAAAGTAGTTGTAAATTAATGCAACTTTAAATGGTCATAACTATGCGCTCAGATGTCTGTTTTACCCGTTTTTTTTCTATTTTGTGTATTTTTTCGAGACGTAGCCGGGCAAACCGCCACCGCCAATTTTTACAAAAACATCAGTTTTTCCAATCAATTTCAATTTTTCCCAAATTGGTTTTTAATTTTTCCTTTTCTTTAGTCAACATCTGACGTTATACCATAGATTTCAACGTCGAAATTTCGTGGTAGTGTAGGTGTGAATGTCAATTTCAGTATTGGAAATTCAATTTATTACAAACAAAAAAAACCCGATCCCGACCCCGCCGTGCCCGACCCGCCTCGCCAATACCGGTTCTCCTTTTTGGTGGGATGAGGGACGGGACAACGGCCTGTCCCGCCAGTCCCAGCTCGCCAGTCCCGCCCTCCCCCCTCATCCCGTCGGGTCCCGACCCCGAACCCGGACCGTTACCTATGTAATATTACTGATTGATTATAATTATTGTATGGTGCATAACTTTTGGTCACACAAACATGATCCTTCAATAACAATATAATTCCAACGTGATATCGTTCTCTATGATGATATATAAATACATATATATCATAAAAAGGAAGTATCAAAATAAGGCAAAGCCCGTACAAATACTTGGCAACTGTGCAAAAATGGGCAAAACCCTTAAAAAGATATCGTTCCTATTCTATAGGAGTATCGAGTGCTTCGAAAGAATTTTAAGAATACTAAATAAGTATTCTTATTTTTTACATGAAAAAAATCTTTTGTATGTGTTTTATGATTAGATAAAGGACACGATGGAAAAATGTTACATTGGTCCAGTGGATAAACTCATAAAATACTTATAAAACGTGTCTTGATTTGTTGCCAAAAAAAATTCTTGAGGGATCAAAATACATGTGTCGTCCAAAATGTTGCCAACATTGTTGTTGACATTTTCAGATTGTGATATTTGTTGGGATGTTGTTCTTAAATGATTTCGGAAAAATTAGATTTTTTTCCTATTTTTATGCCTTGTTTTTATAGGAATTTCAAACTTTAAAATGATAAGGTTAAATTGAATTCCTACCGTGATGTTCATCTTTTTATCCCAAAATTTTAGGTGTATGTTATTAGATAAATCTGAAACTCCTAAAACTAAGGAATTTTGTTGTTTAGAAAGGTTTTCCATGTATATGTTCTCATTTGCTATTTTTTTATCATTTCTGATTTTCCCTAGAAAAAAAAGGGAAATCACACCTCGGGTATAACTCTACCTACCCGATGGAACGATCACCATTCAAAACTCCATTCTCAATCTCAAACCCTAAATTTCCAAAACTTTCTCCACAAGATTCACCAATGGAAACCTCTCCAATGTCAACACCAATGTCATCCAACATTCTAACCAACACACCAATTAGTACAAGCCTTCCTATGAACACTGAATCGTCTGAGAAAAATGAACCGCAACAACCCTTCCGGTTATCTGCTTCACCATCCATAGAGGACTTGTCCAAAGCTATAGTATTTAAAAGTTTAGATGAACCTTTAGCTATTAGCTACCCATGTGACGACAACAATCCAATAGATGTTGATGAAACATCTGTTATTTCAGCATTAGGTAAAGATTAGGATCATCTACCCTCCCTACTCGTCGATTGAGTAGAATATTTGAGAGAATTGTTCATGAAGAGTCGAGCAACAAAAGGTTCAGACTTTGTGCTCTCAACTGAAGAGAGTGAAGAAAAACCAACTGATTCTGTACCGCAAAATGTGTCTCAAGAAAATGAGGAAGTTCCTGATAAACTCCACTGAAGCAATTCATTCCAAACGGAATTCCCAAATATGCCAAATCCAGTGTTGCTCCAAATGTTGCCACTAATGCCACAACATCTGAGGCATCATTTCAGCCAACATTAGAAGAGACAACATTCTCCAGCAAAACCGAATCTGATTCAGACCTTGAGGTATCTATCTACTCAGATAAATTTTATTCTAAAACTAATTCTGATAATTGGGACTGGTACAAGAATAGAGTTATTAGGTCTGAAAAAGTATTAGACATTGCCTCATGTTCAGAATATGATTTGGTAGAGTTCTTAAAAGAAAGACATCTCTAGGATCTGTTACTGAGAAAAGACCGTGTGTTGATTAAATAGTCAGGTTTTTATGCAAATTTGAATTCTGCTATAGAGGATACCTCCTCGAAGAAATTCGGAAATGTATATCTCTATAACAAAATATGTTTTTTCCACCTGCTGTTATAAACCAATGTATGAGATTAAATGTTGAGGAGAATGTTAGAGAAGCAGATCCTGCAGTAGACAATAGAGATGAAGTGATTGAGTACCTCACAAGAGAAATAATGCATAAGTGGATTCCTAGATGTCCAGTCTCTAAATTAACAGCCTTGTTTGCCACTCTTCACAAAATTGCTATACACAATTGACTTCCTTCAATGAATGAGTCAATTGTAACTACAGAACAAGTCACTTTGCTGTATAAAATTGGGAAAGGATTGAGAGTTGATCTGGGCAGAATGATCTTCCATCAAGTTGCCAACTTGGCACACAAAGAATCAACCTCAATCCTCTATTATCCCTATCTGATATATAAAGTTTTAACTATCTAAGGTCTTAAGCCTAAGAGAGAGGACACTTTCGAGAAGGCTCCTGAATTGTACACAGTAAACAAAACAATTTTGAAGAGTAGAGACAGTGTCATCGATCTACCCTAGAAAATGAAAAGAAATAGTGTTGATGTTGACAGGAATGTCACCAACATTCTTGGAAACACTGGTCCTAGATGGTCTCCACCGTCTACTGAATGGCTTGTGAATCAAATTGCAAAAATCAACCAACAAATCTCTGAGGTTGATGCTGTGAGGAATGCTCTATTCAAGTCAGAGACCATTTCATGTTGCTGCTTTCTTCACAAAAGGTGGAAGAAAATGATGATGATGAAGCCGAGGGAAGTAGAGAAACTGATGTAGGGGGAGCTGAGGAAGAAGGCTAGAGGTTGTTGTGTTGTTCTGTGCATAGAAGCAATTATGCAGGAGTAGAAAGTTGTTGATGATGTATGATGAGTTAGGAGGAGTTGTTGCTACTGGTTGATACTGTATGAGGGTCATGAATGTTGTTCATTCTGAACAGTTAACTGTTCGACAGAATGAATATTGATTTATGTAGACTATGGAATATATTTTTTGGTCTGTATACAAATCTATTTAAGTGGATGATATGTATATGTGCGCTAACATCTTTCTTCTTTTCTAATCCTATGAATCGGTACATGCATGATTACTTGAAAGCCGTCGCAGGTTAAGGGGGAGCATAACATTAATATTATTAATCACAAATGTCGGACAACATATGTCTCAATATCCTAAGTCAGTGTAGGTTTGTAATGTGTTTTGTGAAGAAAGGCAAAAAATGTGAGATTGTTAATGTTGGGTTTGGTGTTGTGACGTTTGACCCAACATATCTTCTGAAGTACTGATTTGAATGCATAGAAATGTTGGGACAAATGTCATAACATTTTGATTAACATTTTTGAAAAAACAGTTTTGTCTTACTTCACGCTAAGCAGTAATATTTTACTGTGAGGTAAAAATAACTTAGGCATGGTAAATTGGAGTTGTGTAAAACATGGGAGAAAGAGTTAAAGCTTGGGGAAGAAGTCGAGTAAGGAACAAGTCAAAGTTGTTGAAATTTTCACTCCTTAATCATCTACCACAAGCTGCCCATCTTTTCCTCAACTATAACAACCGATCGATGAGCCTTTCAAGGGAACTCTCTACTATAAATAGAGAGGCCACAACAGTGAATCGATAATCCAGAATCATATTGCAAAAATACCAAGAGAGCTCTCGGGATTTCATCTCAGAAATCTGGATCACAAGTGTTGTCTGAGTGTGTCGACAACATTCTGTCCAACATTACAATTCCTGTTTAGATTTTAGATTAGCTTTGTATGGAGCGATTGTAATGAGGGGTTGTCTATGTCTAATTAGTTAGATTTTTCAAACAGAAGTCATCTGCGACTTCAACTTTTAATTCCTTTCCGTTTTATATTATAAATCAATAAAGAAAGAAATTTGTAATTTTGTATATAATACATATACAATATATCTGGTCATTGACCATCATAAGTTATATAATATATATAACTTATAAAAATTTTAAACCTTTGTGTTCTTTAAACTCCACTGCATTTACTCTTTAAAGTTTCTGTTTTACTAAGTGTTGTTTCTGGTGTCGGACGACATAATTGTCGACATTCCGAAACATATTTGGCATTCGAATTATTTCATCTCTTGTTTTTACTTTCAGTAGCTTTTGACACCAGAGTTAAATTCAGGAGACTCCCAATACTCCTTCATCTCCTTAAATACTGCATCCCCCATCCTGTTTGGCTTCACAGTCTAATCTTTTCTAACATCTTGAAAAAGTTTGGTCATTCTTGCAGCTGCCCTTTTATTAAAATTCCGATGTATAGCATCATTGTAGTGAGGGAGCCATCTAAATTTCTTCTGTAATATTTTATAACATAGTTAATATATATCAAAATGAAATTCCGATTAGACGTATAATCTTAAACACCAATATTTAAACATGAATTGTATTATCAATTTTCTTACCTTGAATTCTTCAAACCACATTTTCTGAGTAGATTTTGGGAACTTCTGAAGAGAGCCTTGAAGTAACTGGTAAAGTTGATGCCATGTGACCTGGAGGTCACGGGTTCAAGCCGTAAAAACAACCTCTTGCAGAAATGCATGGTAAGACTGCGTTCAATAGACCTTGTGGTCCGGCCCTTCCCCGGACCCCACGCATAGCTGGAGCTTAGTACACCGGGCTGCCCTTATTTTTTTATTCTAGGAACTTCTTCCAAGAAGGTCTAGCCAGCTCAAATTTAATGCGAAGGCAATTAGCAATACCTTCAATAACTACCTTGTGAGGATCAAACCTACATAATAATACAGTAATTGTCAAAGACATATAAATTAAATGCACCAAAAAATGTATACCCAACGTTGATACAATTACCCATCTGCTTCAGGTACAATCCATATCCGATCATCTTCATCGACATTGTCATCGCCAACCGCACTAAATGAGGTGGCTGGAGTCAGATTGACTTGTGGAGACATAAGTGGTTGAGTGACTGTATTTATAGGTTGGTACTGAGTAGAGTGAGGTTGAGACTCAGAGTTATGAGGCGGTGGTTGAGTAGATTCAGGTTGAGACTCGAGTTTTAATATAAATAGTAATAAATTATATATATTTAGATTATTATCAAATTAAATTCATATAAAAAGCACATATATCATGCATTATACAATAATTACAAGTTCAAATCAAATTGAACGAAACAAAGTTAGAAATTGCTTATAGATTCAAAAAAAATCTAGGTGAATTGCTACATAATTTCGTCATTGCAAAATCCAAATGATTCACTCCTAAAGTAAAACACCCAAAAATGATACTCATGCAGCTCGGTCCGCACTAAAATCATAAATAAATACTTAGATAATATTATCGTGAGGTAAATTCCTAGGAAATAATCCATAATTAGTAACTCCGTGGCTACAAAAATCCTAGGTAAATCCCCATCAAACAATCCCCAACCAAGTCAGTGCATATTTAAATCGAACGTAAATCTCCATGTACGTATATCCCTAAGTAAAATCCCATCAAATAATCCCACGTAAATTCGCATGTATTTAAATCGCATATAAATTCCCATGTACGTATACCCCCAAGTAAATTTGCATATATTTAAATCGCATGTAAATCCTCATGTACGTATATACGCAAGTAAATTCCCATCAAATAATCCCCAAGAAAATCCACATATATCCCATTCCTAGATAAATCTCCAAGTAAATCCTCATGAAATAATCCCCAGGAATATCCGTAAGCACATTTTCATGCGGATTTTCCTTCAAATTCTCAAAGGATTTTTTTTCAATTTTCTTGTCGTATACATACTGAAAGAAATAATCCTCTTGATTATTTTCATTAATGAAAGAGTATATATACAATTTACAATTTTCATAACAAGAAAATCTTATTCCTATTCTAATCACAAAACCCTATTCTACTTGTACAAGAATCCTATAATTAAGGTAAGTATACAATTCTAATTATGGACAAAACTTAACCAAAATCGTGTACACTAAACTTGACCAAAACCGTGATATCACGGGATACCATATATTTAACATACCCCCACAGTCATAGCGGGCGGTCTTTGTACGCTGAGACTGTCCCTAAAATCTTCAAAAAGGACCGAGGGAAGCCCCTTTGTAAAGATGTCTGCAATTTGATACCTGGAAGGGACATGGCAGACGCGTACTTGTCCACGAGCTACCTTTTCACGAACAAAGTGAATGTCCATCTCGATGTGTTTAGTGCGCTGGTGCGGAACCGGATTACCAGAAATGTAGATGGCACTAACATTATCACAATAAACCAAGGTAGCTTTCTGAATAGGACAATGAAGCTCCAAAAGAAGATTACGTAACCAACATGATTCAGAGACCACATTGGCTACCCCTCGATACTCAGCCTCTGCACTAGAGCGGGACAATGTCGACTGACGCTTTGCAGACCATGAGACCAAGTTATTACCAAGAAACATACAATAGCCAGACGTAGACCGTCTGGTGTCCGGACAGCCACCCCAATCAGCATCTGTATACGAGACAAGTGTAGATGTCAACAACGGATATAAATGTAAGCCATAGTCAAGAGTCCCCTGGATGTACTGAATAATGTGTTTGAGTGCATTCATGTGCTCAACCCTGAGATTATGCATAAACAAACACACTTGATGTACGACATACGTAATATCTGATCGCGTGAAGGTAACATACTGAAGGGCCCCTGCAAGACTGCGATAGCTGGTCGCATCCTCATAAGGTGAGCCAGTCACAACATCCAACTTGGGTTTAGTATCAACCGGAATGGAAGTGCACTTACATGATGACATCCCAGCCCTCTCAATGATCTCAGTTGCATACTTCCTCTGAGATAAGAACAACCCACATGTATGACGAGTGACAGCAATCTCCAAAAAATAACTCAAGGGCCCCAAGTCTTTCATAGCAAAGTCAGAACTGAGCATCGTCATGATAGAATGACGTAGTGCATCAGAAGAGGCAGTCAAGATAATATCATCCACATATAAGAGTATATAAGCCACGGATGAACCACAACGATATATGAATAATGAATTATCAGACCGGATGTGAGAGAACTCAATAGTCGAAACATAGTCTGTAAACCTCTTATACCAAGCCCGTGGAGACTGCTTAAGCCCACACAAGGACTTCTTCAACAAATAGACATGATGAGGATATTTTGGATCCCTAAACCCCAAAGGCTGATGAATATATATTGTCTCCTTGAGATCACCATGTAAGAAAATATTCTTCACATCTAGCTGATGAATGGGCCATACTTTCGAAAGAGCCAAGTGTAGCACAGTGCGAATGGTAGCCGGCTTGACCACCGGACTAAAGGTCTCACCACAATCCACACCAGCCTGCTGAGTCTTACCATCACCTACCAACCAAGCCTTATGCCTCGAAAAAGAACCGTCAGAATTGTCCTTATGAGCAAAAATCCACATAGACCGAATAATATTAACACTAGAAGGACGAGGAACCAACTCCCACATCTTATTATCAATAAGTGCATTATATTCGTCGGTCATAGCAATTTTCCAATTCGGGTCATTTAAAGCGGACACAGGGTTACGGGGTAAAGGGGATTTAAGGACATTAGAATTTAAATTAAAATGTCTTATTAGTTTAAAAATACCCCATTGACTACGAGTGACCGGTCTATGACTCTGGGAAGAATTGGGCAAATTTTGGGAATTATCGGGACATGTGACGGACTGGCCAGTAGGCAGTGGGCCTGCTGGCCCAGAATAATAATCTGAAGCAGTCGATGGTGCCGGAACTGGACCAATTCCAGTATTGGGCTAGACTGGCCCAATTGCTGAAACTGGCCCAGTGACGAGATCATCGACTGCTTCAGATTATTGTTCTTCCAGTATTGGGCTAAACTGGCCCAATTGCTGAAACTGGCCCAGTGACGAGACTGGGAACAGTGACTTGCAACGGACTAGTGGGGTCAACGAGCAGTGGGCCCGCTGGCCGATTTGGGGTGCGGGACACGTCCGGAAAATGATGAATAATATACAGAGATATACCATCATCCTAAAAATTATACTAACTAGACACGGGATTACTAACCTTAGCGAACGGAAATCGAGATTTATCAAAAATTACATGGCGACTAATGATGATTTTATGAGATGATAAATTAAAACATTTGTAACCACGAAGATTTGATGGATAACCTAAAAAAACAAAAGGGGTAGACCGGGCCTGAAGTTTGTTAATTGGATGGACGGAAAGAGTGGATAACACAAGCACCCAAACACCATGAGATGTGAATACGAAGGAGTCTTATTATATAAAATTTGAAGAGAGGGTGAATATGTCAAACCTTTGGAAGGAAGAATGTTAAGGAGATATGTAGCCTTCGGACAATGTTATTAATGGTGCGAATTTTGCGTTCGGCTTTCCTATTTTGTGAAGACATATGAGGACAAGAAAAATGAAAATTGATCCCATCGGGACTAATTCTTGCAGCAAACTGAGGCAATTTCGGTCAACGTCCTACTGCGAACATCGTTCCACCCCTTCCCCAATAATTTTGCCACGTCACCAGTGCCATCGTAACTCGACACTGGGCAATATTTTCTGAATCCTCACCAACTTTTTCAATTTCTTCTCCCTCAGAATTCTACCTATGCCCGTGCATCCCTACTCCTCGTTCAAAGCCTGATGATTAGGACAAAATTGGCTACTCAGTCAACTTCTTTGGCTCCGGCCAAAGAGGGGCATCTGTTGACACCCAATTTTGTCCCATCTTTTCCAATTTATTTGCAATTTTAAATATTTTTGGACACCTCAAAAATAATTTTAATATAGGAATATATATATTATTATTTTCAATATCATTATTTATTATTTATTATTATTATTCACATGGTTTACTATCATTTTCCTTTTTAAAATCATAATCATAATCTTACCCTAATATTCTACGTTATTCTATTTTTCGCAAGACGACATCGCATTTTCCATTTTTTAAGCATTAAACATTTCGCAAATATTAAATTTTATTATTATGACATCATTATTGTTGACACCCAATTTTGTCCCACCTTTTCTAATTTTATTTGCAATTTTGAATGTTTTTGACACCTCAAAATAATTTTATTATATAGGCATATATATATATATATATATATATATATATTATTCTCAATATCATTATTTATCGTCATTATTATTATTATTTGCATTTTATTATCATTTTGCATTTTTTATATCATAATCATACTTTTATTCTAATATTATATGTTATTTTATTTTCGCAAAATGACATCGCATTTTTTTTAAGCACCAAGCATTTCACAAATATTATATTTTCTATCATATTGTCATCTTTACAATTTATAAGTTTTGCAAAACTTTTTTTTATATATATAATAAAACCCCTTTTTTATATTTTTACCCATAACCTATTTCAATCCTTTTTATATCTTAACCCAAACCCATTTTCCCACAAAATAACACCCCATTTTCGGACCCAACCGTCCAGCCCACATCGCCCCAGCCCAAAACTCCCAACCCAACAGCCCTTTTCCCCTATTTTTGCCCATATCCCCCAAACCCACCAAAAACCTAACCCTAAAAAATCATTTCCTCTATCCCTCAACCAAACACACCCTTTCGGGCCCGACACCACACGTCCCTGACCCCATACCACCGCCGACCACCTCACCTCCACTGTCACCACCAACCCCTGCCACCAACCCGACACACCCCATACCCCTATCCCATAAAATCCGCAACCCATACCCCAAGAATCCGCCCCAAAAATCAGATTTTTTGCCCCTTTTGTTTGAAATTTGAACTTGATTTTTATGGGGGAATTTTGAGGTCTGAAAATCTAGTTTTATGTTTTGAAATCTGAAATCTTCTTAAAGGTATTTGTTCTTCTTTGCATGTGCTCATCTTAAAAAATCCGAAATATAAGTTGAAAATCTGCTTTTGTTGTTGTTCTTCACTGATTTCGGGTTTTCCGATTTGGGTCACTGTTCGAGTAGGGTCAACCCGATTTGGGTAAGATTTCCTGGTTCATGTACTTATATTTTGTTGTTGGTTATCTGAAATTTGAAAAGAAATCGATTCGGGTTGAAACATCCGATTCGGGTTGGGTCACCGATTCGGGTCGGGGTCGACCCGGTTTGAGTAAATTTCCAAATTTTGTGTGTATATTTTTGTTGTTGTTTATATGAAATTTGGAAAGAAATCGATTCGGGTTGAAACATCCAATTCGAGTCGGGTCACTGATCCGGTTTGAATAAATTTCCAGATTTTGTGTTTAATATTTTGTTGTTGGCTATCTGAAAATCCAAGAATAAAACTGATTTGGGTCGGGTCAGCCCGGGTCTGGTAATAATTTCAGATTTTTTTGTGTTTAATATTTTATTGTTGGTTATCTCAAAATCCAAAAAAAAAACAATTACGGGTCGGATCACTGTTTCGGGTTGCATCTGTCGGGTGGGATCAACCCGAAATCTGGGTCATCTATCCTGGTCTTTTTTCAGCAACGGGTCGGAATACCTAATTTTTCTTCACTATTCGTTGTTTATCCGGGTCGGGTCGACCCGAAAACTGGGTCGGGTCACTATTCTGTTGGGTCGAATTTTCAGGAGCATTTCAAGTTCTATTTCGGTTCAAAAATTTCAGAGTTCGGGTCGGACATTTTAATTGCGGACTGTTGATTTATTTTGGCATTTAAACATCCATACACGGATATCTTACTGTTTTGGTATAATTTACTAATTTGAACAAATACTACACTTAGGCCAATGAAATTGAATTTGAGGCCATGTCCCTGCGGGATTTGTCTCTCGGTTTTGGCTTGCTGTTTTGGTATAATTTTGCTGATTTGAACACGATACTACATTGGCCGATGAAAAACTATTCGTCGATTTTTTAGGCCTCCACAATTGTAAAGACAAAAATAAAACTTCTGGGCAATGATGAAACTTAAATTTTTTTCACCCAAGAGACCAACATGTTCGGTAGGCAAGGCAACTAAAATGACCAATGAGTCATATGTTTGCAGCCACGACGTGATCGGAATGATCTTTTCAAAATTTATGTCTGAGTCCTCCGTAATCAAAAACATTTATTGTTTTAGATACGGATCCGAAGTTATGTATATTCAATTGTTTCTAACTGTTTGTTCTTGACAGCTTGCAAGGGATAAAGTCAAAGAAGGCAAATACCCTTCGGAGATTATTTATTTTGTTGTTGTTTTTACTTTCTTTAATTCAGCTTTATTTCATTATGTATTGTAATATTATTGTACTCGTGAAATTATTGAAATGTTTAGAATAGGTAGACTTAGAATTAATTAATAGGGTAGTCTAAAGCTGAAAACTCATCGCTAGTTTATTTATTTGTAGGCTCGGTTAGTGCAAAATTAGAAATCCTCCGCTAGTTTATTTATGTTTAGGCTTCGTCATACATATTCAAATTTTTCAAAATAATTTTTAACATCTTTTATTCGCTTTATTAATCATATCAATAAGTTTGTCCTTTTTTCAATTTGCAACTCAAAAAGATTTCTCTTTCTTTGGCATTGTAAATAATTTTGTTTTTTCTTCTTACTATCAATTGTGAAAAAATGCGTGTTTTTATCCAAAATCAAAATTTACGTATGTTTTATAATTAGTGCAACGCAAATGCATGTTTTATCCCAAAAAATCACTTTGCATATATTCTGTGAATGATGCAATCAAAAGTGTATTTTTATTCAATACTTTGCATGTATTTTTGTAAATAATACAAATATAAATATATGTTTCACTCACAAATTACCTTGCATATATTTTATCTATTTTCATATAAATGCATACTTTTTTTAACTTACATATATTTTAAAATGTCATACAAATGCATACTTGTACAAAATGCATCATTTTTATTAAGTACTTGCAACATTATTTTTTATACTTGTAAAAACATGCATTTTTCTTAACATAATAATTAACCTGAGTTTGACCGGATAACCGCAAGTTATCGGATCTTAAAGGATGCCTAACCCCTTCCCTTTAGGATAATAGAGAACTCTTACTTAAAATCTCATTAGTTTCGCAGATCACAAAATTGGAGTTCTTTTGCATTTTTCTAGTTAGCATTTAGGTGCACTAATTCACCTTAGAATAATTAGGTGGTGACTCCTCAAGCAAGCATTTTTACTCAATCCATAGAGAATTGACCCATCACGTCGCAAAGCTCGCGGTCAAAAACGGGCGCGACAACATGGCGACTCCGCTGGGGAAATTCAGGTTCTTAATCATAGCAAATTCAGGTTAATTATTATTGCGCTTTATTTTGCTTCTTATTTGTTCTACTGCTTCAAATTGTCTCCTTTTTGAAATTTTGTATTTTTAACTGCTTTAATTGCTACTTTCTTTTACTGCTTTCCTTAAATTGGCATTCCGCTCATATTTCTTTCACTTCGGAAAATTGACACTATCACATATTACACGCGAGGTGTGTTTTGCGCACCCGCAAATTCTTTCAAATTACCAAATTTTAGGAGAGTTGGCATATGCACGGAGTGTCCGGACCATCCGGTGGCCGCGTAGCCTTCTCACTCGAGTAGTCCGCTCGGGAACCTTGAGTCTAGTCAGCCAAATCTTAGAAAATCTAGGATAGAGCTATACCACCATTTATCTTAAGTCATGCATACATACACCTTAGGTGGGTCGATACTTGGCATCGACTCCACAATTAAGAAATTCACCAAAATTGTCGACAGGTCTCACGACCCAACTGCCCCATCAGCATATTATGTGTAGCGTGATAATGATAGACTAATCCAAGCCAAATCATGACATGCCGATATTGGAAAATGTACCTACGCTTTGTCTTCATTTCCAACAAAAGCATTGCAGTTTGACAGCTTGGATTAATCTGTCATAATCTCTCATATTTGGCGTTTAGGCTCACCTCTGGCATAAGAGAGGCCCCGTGCATGTTAGGACGCACATTTAATTCCCGCATAATTTGTTTGCTATTTTTCTTATTTTAACTCTGTACATATTATTCAATGCAATAATTACCTGCTTCAATTCTATACGTATAATGTCATGTCGCTCGCAACTCTGGGGATGAACATTTGTCTTTCGCACTTTTAGGCTATCGCACTACAATCAAGACTTCTGTTGTGGCAACGTCATATCTTTTGGTCTTCGAGACAGAAATTGTGTCACTGCCAGAGGATAAAGCGTTCTCGAACATCAAGACTCGGACCTTGTGAAGCAATCAGGGGAGTCTTTGACCATATTGTCACACTCCTATATTTTATTATTTTTGCGACTTTCCTACTTTCACCCATGTCTCTCAGTTTTGCAGGAAGACCGTCCTCGCAAACATTCAAGAGCGGTCGTTATAAAACATCATCCCTGAAATACTCCATGAAAAAAAAAGTCTCTACAAAGATGACCGGGAGATACTTTGACTGAAAGAAGTCATGCAACCTCCAGTCCGAACAAATTAATCAGGGGAGTCTTTGACTATACTATCACACTTCCACATTTTATTATTCTTTTTGTGACTTTCCTCCTTTCACCCGGTGCTCTTATTTTTGCAGGAAGATCGTCCTCGCGAACAGTCGGGGGCGGTCGTTCTAAAACATTATCCCTGGATATACTCCAGGAAAGAACAAAGCAAAAGATTTTCACAAAGATGACCGAAAGATGTTTTGATTAGAAAAAGTCAGTCAACACTAGATTCAATGAGGCATCACTCTAGTTTGTCTACACTTTTGTTTTTTTACATATTTGCAAATTCAATTGATATGCTTAATTTTCGTTACATAATTCCTTTATATCATAACATTTTTACAATATATCCTCACGAACTACGAGTGTCTGATTCTCACCATACGGTGTGATACGTAGGTAACCCTTCTCGGGTTCGACACCACTAAAAAAATCAAAAAAAAACCCACAAAATGTAAATCTTGTCCTTGCGGAACACTACCCAACGAAAGTGGAACGAACTTGTCTATGAGACATATGTCCTAGTCCACCTGAAAAAGGGACACACTTCCCCGCATCCACCTTAGAAATGGACATATCTGGTTTATCCATATTTTCATTCATCCTATAATGGACAATCATTTTTTTTTCATTACATTCATCCTATTGTGGATAATCATTTTTTCATTGCATTCATTTTATCGTGGACAGTTATTTTACTTTGCATTCGTCCCATATTGGACAATATTCTATTTTATACAGTTTTTACTTACTATCCTATTGTGGGTGAATTTTTTTTTCAAGCATACATTTTTATAACCTATCTGAACGAACTACGCACACCCGATTCTCGTCAAAGATGAGATACGTAGGCATCCCTACTTGGGTTCGGTACCCTTTATTTTTAAAAAAAAGAAAGTTTTTAAGCGTCATTGATTGGCTTGGTTGAATACCAACACAGTTAGGAGTGTGCATAGAAAGAACAAGCGGAGAAGACTGACTTCGTGGTAAACCATAGATTCTTTTGGTACCTCTCATTCACGCCTGTGGCGACACTTGAAAAATTGCGTTGCATACTTCCAAGATATGAACAAAATCAACCTCATCGTTTCATATGCATTGTGTGGTGAGTTTTAGAATAAGTTCAATTGCATTGCATTGTGATCTAGAACTTGGCTCGAATGTTTGTTGAGGTGAAATCCTGAGTAACACTTGGTATAGGAAAGGATTGTAGGCTTTCTTTGATCCGTTTGAGCCTTTCCAGCGTACCAAATAACATTATATGTAGCACTTCCCCGTTGAGCCTAAAGCCTATTCTTATAACAACCACATCTTATGCCTATACCATTTCTGAATGCGTACACGCACTATCCCTCTCTTGGCCCGACCTCTTTGAGCGCATCAGAAATGTGCAAATTGCTGAAAAGGAATCGAGTTGAAGTTGCAATGTTCCTAAAAGAGGAAAAGAAAAACAAAACAAAAGGACGACTTCACATAAAGAAGAAGTCAAAAAGCCCCGACAATAACAAAAAAAAAACTTGAAAAGGGGAAAAAGCTCCAAACGAAATATTCAAAAGAAGTCGGTACAAAACAAAGCGGGGCCAAAAAGAAGCAAATCGGCAACAAGGCACACAAATACCAAGCGCGGAAATATTCCAACGCTCAAGGATGGATTAGTTACTCCTTACCCAAATGATATCCTTTCCTTTCCCCAAGCCTACATTACAAACCCATAACAAGCCCTACATGATCCTATACAGAGGGTTCTCACATTAGTGGATACTCATATGACGGCCAAGCCTATGATATCACAATTAAATGCATTGAACATCTTTCTGAGGGTGAGTGTACTTCTCTCTAGATGTCCCAAAGTTCAAAATACTGAAATACATGTGAGAAAGGGACTTTCTTTTAGTGAGGGCATTTGAAACATGATGATGCGTATATGTCGAAAACTTGGCTTGAAGCAAGTGTCGATACTCATGTATGTTTGAGGTAGCATCTGAAGCTGTATGAATTACCCTGGAGTCAGTCTCGGTTATACAGAAAGCAAATAACGGGAACCCTAAGCACATTACTAATGGTTGGTATCAACTAAAGTCAAGATGTGATATGTCTTTTTCATATTTTCAAAAAAAAAAAAAAAAACTTGCAAAATATTGCATCATTTTTTTAAACTCTAGTCACTCTTTTTTACAAAAAACATTCTAAAAACTTACAAATCCCTTTTTTGCTTACATGAACTACGTTATGACCTGATTTCCCCGGCAGGATACGTAGGCGGCCACATCAGCTTCAGTCCCATTTTTAGAAAACCCTTACAAATCCCTTTTGCCATATGAACTACGTTATGACCTGATTTCCTCGGCAGGATACGTAGGCAGCCACATCGGCTTCGGTCCCATTTTCGAAAAAACTTCACAATCCTTTTTTGCTTATAGCGAACTACGTTATGACCTGATTCCCTCGGCGGGATACGTAGGCGGCCACATCTGCTTCGGTCCCATTTTGGAAAACTTCACAATCCTTTTGACATGAACTACTTTACAACCTGATTCCCTCGGCGGGATACATAGGCAGCCACATCGGCTTCGGTCCCATTTTGGAAAACTTCACAATTGCCATTTTGCTTGCAACGAACTACGTTATGACCTGATTTCCTTTGTCGGAATACGTAGGCGGCCTATATCGGCTTCGGTCACACCATTGGAAATTTTCTTCCATTATTTTGCACACAACGCAATAGGCTCACATGATCGCCTTGATAGGACAAGCAAGTTGCCCGCACAAACTCGGTTTTGTTCAGTTGGAAGTTCAGCATCTTCATATATACCAGAAACTAGGGCAAATTTTAAGGGTTCACTGCAAGAAAATGCCAATGGACCTGGAAAAATGTCAGACAACTAAGTCTTCAATCTAAATCAGTCTGAGCTTGCAAGCGTTAAGGGAAAAAACTACAAAGTCAATGCGAATCAACTGCCCCTGCCCCCCAAACTCACAAATTTCTTTGAGTGTCGATCTTCAGGTTGACAAAGGCAGAGAAGCCGCAACATGTGTGCTTAATTTGGCAAAGAACTTCCGCATCATAATTCAACCCACAAAGATCACGTTCCTATTGGGCGTCTGTACAAAAACATCATCTTGACCTACAGGGTCTCAACTGCTATGTCCGTACAAGGATGATATTTTGACAGACAAGTCAGACGCCCACCTTCCAATGCGGGTATTTAATTTCAGTCAGGCGCCCACCTTCCAATATGGGTATTTAATTTCAATCAGGCGCCCACCTTGTAATTCGGGTATTTAATTTCAGTCAGGCGCCCACCTCATAATGCGGGTATTTTATTTTCAGTCAAGCGCCCACCTTCTAATGCGGGTATTTTAATTTCAGTCAGGCGCCCACCTCATAATGAGGGTATTTAATTTCAGTCAGGCGCCCACCTTCTAATGCAGGTATTTTAATTTCAGTCAGACGCCCACCTCATAATGCGGGTATTTTATTTTCAATCAGGCGCCCACCTTCTAATGCGGGTATTTTATTTTCAATCAGGCGCCCACCTTCTAATGCGGGTATTTTATTTTCAGTAAGGCGCCCACCTTCTAATGCGGGTATTTTAATTTCAGTCAGGCGCCCACCTCATAATGCGTGTATTATAATTTCAGTCAGACGCCCACCTCATAATGCGGGTATTTTATTTACAGTCAGGCGCCCACCTCCTAATGCGGGTATTTTAATTTTAGTCAGGCGCCCACCTCATAATGCGGGTATTTTATTTTCAGTCAGGCGCCCACCTTCTAATGTGGGTATTTTAATTTCAGTCAGGCGCCCACCTCATAATGCGGATATTTTATGTTCAGTCAGGCGCCCACCTTCTAATGCGGGTATTTTAATTTCAGTCAGGCGCCCACCTCATAATGCAGGTATTTAATTTCAATCAGGCGCCCACCTTCTAATGTGGGTATTTTAATTTCAGTCAGGCACACACCTCCTAATGCGGGTATTTTAATTTCAGTCAGACGCCCATATTCCAATGCGGGTATTTTATTTTCAATCAGGCACCCACCTTCTAATACGGGTATTTTAATTTCAGTCAGGCGCCCACCTTCTAATGCGGGTATTTTAATTTCAATCATGCCTATGCAACAGCGCCATTTGCATAACATTAAGCAACGATGTCATCTCATTACGTATATGCTACGACATCATCTGCATTGGGGAAGTACTTCGAACGTTGTTCCACCCTTCCTCCAGAATGTCGCCACATCTGCAACCAGTGTCATCATAAGTCGACACTGGGGCAATGTTTCTTGAATCTGCACCATCTTTTGCAACTTCTCTCCCCCCTCGGGATTCTATTTATTCCCACATATCCCTAACCTCCCCTTGAGTCCAGATGATCAGGACAAAATCGACTACTCAGTCAACTTCTTTGGCCGAAAACTCTTTCATCGTCTCCGGCCAAAGAGGGGCATCTGTTGACACCCAATTTTGTCCCACCTTTTCTGATTTTATTTGCAATTTTGAATATTTTTGACATCGCAAAATAATTTTAATATATAGGCATATATATATATATATATATATATATATATATGTTATTTTATTTTCGCAAAATGGCATCGCATTTTATTTAAGCACCAAGCATTTCACAAATATTATATTTTCTATCATATTGTCATCTTTACAATTTATAATTTTTGCAAAACTTTTTTATATATATATAATAAAACCCCCTTTTTATATTTTTACCCATAACCCATTTCAATACTTTTTATATCTTAACCCAAACCCATTTCCCCACAAAACAAAACCCCATTTTCGGACCCAACCGGCCAGCCCACATCACCCCAGCCCAAAACTCCCAAGCCCAACAGCCCTTTTCCCCTATTTTCGCCCATATCCCCCAAACCCACCAAAAACCTAACCCTAAAAAATCATTTCCTCTATCCCTCAACCAGACACACCCTTTCGGCCCCGACCCCACACGTCCCTAACCCCACACCACCGCCGGCCACCTCACCTCAACTGCCACCACCAACCCCTGACACCACCTTACCCCTGCCACCAACCCGACACACCCCATACGCCTATCCCATAAAATCCGCAACCCATACCCCAAGAATCCGCCCCAAAAATTGGATTTTTTGCCCCTTTTGTTTGAAATTTGAACTTAATTTGTATGGGGGAATTTTGAGGTCTGAAAATCTAGTTTTATGTTTTGAAATCCGAAATCTTCTTAAGGGTATTTGTTCTTCTTTGCATGTGTTCTTCATTAAAAATCCAAAATATAAGTTGAAAATCTGCGTTTGTTGTTGTTCTTCACTGATTTTGGGTATTCCGATTTGGGTCATTGTTCGAGTCGGGTCAACCCGATTTGTGTAAGATTTCCTGGTTTATATGCTTATATTTTGTTGTTGGTTATCTGAAATTTGGAAATAAATCAATTCGGGCTGAAACATCTGATTCGGATCGGGTCACTGATCCGGGTCGGGTCGATCCGGTTTGAATAAATTTCCAAATTTTGTGTTTAATATTCTGTTGTTGCCTATATGAAAATCCAAGAATAAAACTGATTCGGGTCGGGGTTTGCTGATTCGGGTAGGGTCAGCCCGGGTCTGGTAATAATTTCAGATTTTTTTGTGTTTAATATTTTGTTGTTGGTTATCTCAAAATCCAAAAACAAAAACGATTACGGGTCATATCACTGTTTCTGGTTGCATCTGTCGGGTGGGATCAACCCAAAATCCGGGTCATCTATCCTGGTCTGTTTTCAGCAACGGGTCGAAATACCTAATTTTTCTTCACTGTTCGCTGTTTATCCGGGTCGGGTCGACCCGAAAAGTGGGTCGGGTCACTATTCTGTTGGGTCGGATTTTCAGGAGCATTTCAAGTTCTATTTCGGTTCAAAAATTTCAGAGTTCGGATCGGACATTTTAATTGCGGACTGTTGGTTTATTTTGGCATTTAGACATCCGTACACGGATATCTTACTGTTTTGGTATAATTTACTGATTTGAACAAATACTACACTTAGGCCAATGAAATTGAATTTGAGGCCATGTCCATGTGGGATTTGTCTCTCGGTTTTGGCTTGTTGTTTTGGTATAATTGTGCTGATTTGAACACGATACTACATTGGCCGATGAAAAAATATCCGTCGATTTTTTAGGCCTCCACAGTTGTAAAGACAAAAATAAAACTTCTGGGCAATGATGAAACTTAAATCTTTTTCACCCGAGAGACCAACATGTTCGATAGACAAGGCAACTAAAATGACCAACAAGTCATATGTTCGCAGCCACGACGTGATAGGAATGATCTTTTCAAAATTTATGTTTGAGTCCTCCGTAATCAAAAACATTTATTATTTTGGATACGGATCTGAAGTTATGTATATTCAATTGTTTCTAACCGTTTGTTCTTGACAACTTGCAAGAGATAAAGTCAAAGAAGACAAATACCCCTTGGAGATTATTTATTTTGTTGTTGTTTTTACTTTCTTTAATTCAGCTTTATTTCATTCTGTATTGAAATGTTTAGAATAGGTAGACTTCGAATTAATTAATAGGGTAGTCTAAAGCTGGAAACTCGTCGCTAGTTTATTTATTTGTAGGCTCGGTTAGTGCAAAATTAGAAATCCTCCGCTAGTTTATTTATTTTTAGGCTTCGTCATACATATTCAAATTTTTCAAAATAATTTTTAACATCTTTTATTCGCTTTATTAATCATATCAATAAGTTTGTCCTTTTTTCAATTTGCAACTCAAAAAGATTTCTCTTTCTTTGGCATTGTAAATAATTTTATTTTTTCTTCTTACTATCAATTGTGAAAAAATGCGTGTTTTTATCCAAAATCAAACTTTACGTATGTTTTATAATTAGTGCAACGCAAATGCATGTTTTATCCCAAAAAATCACTTTGCATATATTCTGTGAATGATGCAATCAAAAGTGTATTTTTATTCAATACTTTGCATGTATTTTTGTAAATAATACAAATATAAATATATGTTTCACTCACAAATTACCTTGCATATATTTTATCTATTTTCATATAAATGCATACTTTTTTTAACTTACATATATTTTAAAATGTCATACAAATGCATACTTGTACAAAATGCATCATTTTTATTAAGTACTTGCAACATTATTTTTTATACTTGTAAAAACATGCATTTTTCTTAACATAATAATTAACCTGAGTTAGTTCAAACTTAGAAACCCTCCGCTAGTTATCTATTTTGCTGTTGTTCTTACTTTCTTTAATTCAGCTTTATTTTATTCAGTATTGTAATATTATTTATTGTACTTATGTAATTAATTGAAATGTTTAGAATAGGTAGACTTAGAATTAATTAATAGGGTAGTCTAAAACTGGAAACTCGTCGCTAGCTTATTTACTTGTAGGCTCGGTTAGTTCAAACTTAGAAACCCTCCGCTAGTTATCTATTTTTAGGCTCGTCATGCATATTCAAAATTTTCAAAACAACTTTGGTCATCTTTTATTCGCTTTATTAATCTTACAAATATGTTTGTCTTTTCCGATTTGCAACTCAAAATGATTTCCAAAAAAAAAAAGGATTACTCCTTTGGCATTATAAATAAATTGATTTTCTATCAATTATAAAAAATGCATGTTTTTATTCAAAATCACTTTACATGTATTTTTATAAATAATGCCACAAATGCATGTCTTTTATCTCAAAAAATTAATTTTACATATGGTTGCATAAAAAATGCCACGCATACTCTTTCCGGATTTTATGTCGGAATTTATTTCTCAAAACCACAATCATCTTTGAGAGACTTTCAAATGAATAAATGGTAAAATCTTTACATTATCAAATGCATCATTTTATTAATTAATTACAAATATCTTTTTAACTTTATAAACTTTTAAACATGCATTTTCCTTAGCTCAATAATTAACCTGAGTTTGACCGGATAACCGCAAGTTAGCAGATCTTAAAGGATGTCTAACCCCTTCCCTTTAGGATAATAAATAACCGTTACCCAGAATCTCATTAGTTTCGCAGACCAAAATTGGAGTTTATTTTGCAGCTTTTAGTTAGCATTTAGGTGCTCTAATTCACCTTAGAATAATTAGGTGGCGACTCCTCAAAGCAAGCATTATTTTTTATCAATCCAGAGGAAATCGACACCAGTCGCGTCGCGAAGCCCGCGGTAAAAAACGGGCGAGACAGCATGGCGACTCCACTGGGGATTTCAGGTTCTTAACCATTGCAAACTCAGGTTATTTATTATTGCACTTCATTATTTTTTTTTCTCCTTATTTGATCTGTTGTTTTAAATTGTTTCCTTTGTGAAAATTTTGTATGCTTAACTACTTTAATTGCTACTTTCTTTACCGCTTTTCTTAAATTGGCATTCCACTCATATTTCTTCCATTTCAGAAAATTGACACTATCACACTTGCACGCGAGGTGTGTTTTGCGCACCCGCAAACTTCTTTCAAATTTCCAAAATTTTAGGAGAGTTGGTATATGCGCGGAGTGTCCGGACCATCCGGTTGGCCGCGTAACCTTCTCACTCGAGCAGTCCGCTCGGGAAGCTTGAGTCTAGTCAGCTAAATCTTTGAAAATTTCGAATAGAGCTATACCACCCTTTATCTTAAGTCATGCATGCATACACCTTAGGTGGGTCGATCCTTGGTATCGACTCCAAAATTAAGAAATCCACTAAAATTGTCGACGGATCTCACAACCCAACGACTAACCAGCATATTATGTGCAGCGTGATAATGATAGACGAATCCAAGCCTAATCATGACATGCCGAAAATGGAAAATGCATTCATTTTGTCTTCATTTCCAACAAAAGCATTGCAGTTTAACAGCTTAGATCTATCTATCGTAATCTCGCATATCTGGCGTTTAGGCCCACCTCTGGCATAAGAGAGGCCCCATGCATATTAGGACGCACATTTAATTTCCATACAATTTGCTTGCTATTTTCTGCTGCTTTCCACTCTGTACATATTATTTGAAGCAATAATTACTTGCCTTTTACTAACTTGGTTTTCTTCATTTTTCAGGAGGTTTATTTTGCCTAATTTATTTCCCCCAAAGGTTGATTCGTGTTGACTAAAACTGGCGGAGCACCCCATTTTTTATTTCCCAATCATGCCTATCCAAATTGTATTAGTACTTAATGAAACAATGTGATTCAGATTGAGGCCTGAATCTCATTTATGCATTTAATGTGTTTTGCCTCCATCTTTTGAAAGCCTAAATGACAAATCCACTGCGCTTTTGTTATTTTAAAATTCGTGTCATTTCATAATTTTCTTTTCTCTTTCAGCATGCAAACTAATAAATCTGTCGATAATGTGAATGTGACATGTAGCGAAATAAGAAAACAAAATCCAAACAACGAACATGACTCCGAAGAATTTAGGGGAGACCCACAATCGGAAGAATTGATCAAAGAATTGGAACATTTTGAGAATAGGCCAATGCCAAATCTAGATGAAACAGAAGTCGTGAATTTGGGAAACGCAGAACTTGTGAAGGAGACAAGAATTAGTGTCCATCTAGGCACCGCCCAAAAGAAAGAACTGGTGGATCTTTTGAAGCAATATGTCTACATATTTGTGTGGTCTTACGATGATATGCCAGGTCTGAGCATAGATATTGTTTCACATAGTAATACCCATTGAGCCATCTTGTCCTCCGATGAAGCAAAAGCCAAGGAAAATCAAGCCTGATTTGAGTTTAAAGGTCAAAGAATGAGTCTTCAAGCAGTTCGACGCAAAGGTCATTCGAGTCACACGGTATCCAACTTGGCTAGCCAACATCGTACCTGTGCCAAAGAAAGATGAGAAGATAAGAGTATGCGTGGATTATCGGGACCTCAACAAGGCTAGCCCGAAGGATGATTTCTCTCTCCCAAATGTCCACATACTCATCGATAATTGTGCGAAGCATGCGTTGCAGTCATTCGTCGATTGCTTTGCTGGTTACCACCAAATCCTAATGGATGAGGAAGATGCAGAAAAGATAGCATTCACCACATCTTGGGGAGTATACTACTACCAAGTAATGTTGTTCGGACTCAAGAATGCAGGGGCACTTATATGAGAGCCATGACTACCATTTTTCATAATATGATCCATAAAGAAATCGAGGTCTACGTAGATGACGTCATTATCAAATCACGAAGGACTTCAGATCATTTGTCAAATTTGAAGAAATTCTTTGACCATCTGAGACAGTACAATCTGAAGCTGAATCCCGCAAAATGTGCATTTGGTGTCCTTGCTTGGAAGTTATTGGGTTTCATCGTGAGTAGAAGGGGCATTGAATTGGACCCTTCGAAGATAAAAACTATTCAAGACTTGCCTCCTCCGAAGAGCTGAAAGGACGTGATGAGTTTCTCGGTCGTCTCAATTACATCATCAGGTTCATAGCACAGTCGACGGTAATATGTGAGCCGATATTCAAATTACTGAAGAAGGATGCTGCTATTAATTGGACAGCAGATTGCCAGCAAACTTTTGACAAAATCAAGAATATATGTCTAATCCGCCGGTTTTGGTGCCTCCAGAGTCCGGAAGGCCTTTGTTACTTATCTATCGATGTTGGAAAACGCATTTTGATGTGTGCTGGGGCAACATGACAAAACTGGAAAAAAAGAGCAAGTTATATACTACTTAAGTAAGAAGTTCACACTTTATGAAGCCCGGTATACTTTGTTAGAACGCAATTGCTACGCTTTGACTTGGATCGCTCAAAAGTTTAGACATTACCTGTCTGCATATACCACTTATCTCATCTCAAGAATGGATCCCCTCAAATATATCATTCAGAAGCCCTTGCTTACTGGGAAGCTAGCAAAATGGAAAATCCTGCTAAGCGAGTTCGACATCATATACATCACCCAGAAGGCCATCAAAGGACAAGCACTAGTTGATCATCCTGCCAAAAATCCCGTAGATGAAGAATACATCCCTCTCCGGACTTATTTTTCGGACGAGGAAGTATTGTTTGTTGGAGAATATATCTCAGAAGAATACCAGGGTTAAAGAATGTTCTTCGACGGAGCTGCAAACTTCAAAGGAGTTGGTATCGGAGCAGTTTTGATTTCAGAATCAGGTCAACACTGCCCAATTTCGGCGAAGCTCAGATTCCCATGCACCAACAATATGGCGGAGTACGAGGCTTGTATACTTGGACTCAGATTGGCTGTTGACATGAACATACAAGGATTATTGGTAATCGGTGACTCAGATCTATTGATTCATCAAGTACAGGGCGAATGGGCCACTAAGAACGTGAAGATACTTCCTTACCTGCATTGTGTGAAGGAATTGTGCAAAAAGTTCAGCGAGATAGAATTCAAGCATATCCCACGAACTCAGAACGAATTTGCGGATGCTTTGGTAACTCTGTTCTCAATGATTCAACATCCGGATAAGAATTACTTTGATCCTATCAAGGTGGATTTGTTGGATCAGCCAGCCTACTATTTTCACGTAGATGAAGAACCGGATGGAAAGCCCTGGTACCATGACATTAAGAGGTATCTTGAGGCAGGCGAATATCCAGAAGGCATAACCATCACTCAAAAGAAGACACTTCGGAGGTTAGCAAACCATTTCTTCCTAAATGGAGAAATCCTTTATCGGAGGACTCCAGATCTAGGTTTGTTAAGATGTGTCGATGCTCGAGAAGCGGGAAAGCTAGTTGAAGAGATACATGGAGGCACATGCGGACCACATATGAACGGTTTCACTTTAGCAAAGAAGATTCTGAGAGCAGGGTATTTTTGGATGACCATGGAAACAGATTGCATTCGCTTTGTACAAAAATGTCATTAGTGTCAGATCCATGGTGATTTGATCTGAGTGCCTCCAAACGAACTCAATGTGACGAGTTCTCCTTGGCCATTTGCAGCTTGGGGCATAGATGTCATTGGCCCTATCGAACCCGCAGCATCGAATAGGCGCATATTCATTTTTGTAGCAATTGATTATTTCGCGAAATGGGTAGAGGCATCATCATACAAGTCAGTGACAAAAAAAGTGGTGGTTGACTTTGTTCGCAACAATATTATTTGTAGATTTGGAATCCATGAGTCGATTATAACAGACAATGGAGCCAACCTCAACAGCAGTTTGATGCATGAGATATGTGAGAAGTTCAAGATCATTCACCACAATTCCACTCCATACCGACCTCAGATGAATGGAGCAGTCGAAGCAGCCAACAAAAACATCAAGAGAATACTACGAAAAATGGTTGATAATTACAAGCACTGGCACGAGCATTTACCCTTTGCCCTTTTGGGATATCGCACTACAATCAGAATTTGACTGGGGAAACCCCATACCTTTTGGTCTATGGAACGGAAGCTGTGTTGCCAGCAGAGGTAGAAATATCGTCCTTGAGAATTATCCAAGAAGCCGAGTTGAGTGAAGCCAAGTGGACACAAAATTGGTACGAACAATTGATGTTGATTGATGAAAAGCGAATGAACGCAGTCTGTCACGGACAACATTATCAGAACATGATGGCTAGAGCTTTCAACAAGAAAGTGAGACAAAGGAGTTTCAAACTAGGGCAGTTGGTGTTGAAATGCATGTTCCCACACCAAGATGAAACTAAAGGAAAATTCGCACCTAACTAGTAAGGGCCTTACATGGTTCACCGGGTGTTACCTGGAGGAGCGATGATCTTGGCTGAAATGGAAGGCGAAATATAGCCAAAAGCTATCAATGCAGATGCAGTGAAGAGATAATATATCTAGGATTTGTTATTCTCTATGTAATACCTTTTCTATGATGTAAAAGTTGCGCTCTCTCGGAGGGATACGCATAGAACCCACATAGGTTTCGTCTCTTTAAGACAAAAAAATTCGAAAAAACCCCATTTTTTGTAACATGAACTACGTCATGACCTGATTCCCTCGGCGGGATAAGTAGGCGGCCACATCAACTTCGGTCCCATTTTTAGAAAAACCCTTACAATCCCATTTGATTGTAATGAACTACGTTATGACCTGATTCCCTCACGGGGATACGTAGGCGGCCTAAATCGGCTTCGGTCCCTCCATTAGGAAATCTTTTCTCTTTTATCTCACATATGACAAAATGCACCCATCTGATCGCCCTGATAGGACAAGCAAGCAACCCACGTAAGACTCGGTCTCGTCCAGCTAAAGGTTCAGCATCATCGCATATCGGAAATTGGGGAAAAATCTTAAGGGTTCACTGCAAGAGGACGCTGATAAACATGGAAAAGCATCGGCAGGCTAGGTCTTTAGCCAGAAAAGGATTTTGGAAAAGATGTTTGCTTTATTTCACCACATGTCACGGTTCGACAGACATTTATATATATGCATACTTTCGTATAAGCAAATTGTTTGCAACAAATATTTTCATTAGAGTTCGACAAAATTTTTATTGATATGCATACTTTCTTATAAACAAATTGTTTCGAATAAGTTTTCACTAACAACTAGCCAAGATCGGAAATCAGGCAGGAGCTATGGTCCAAACCAGTGGGACACACGAGCGTCAGGGGGCAAAGCTACAAAAGTCAATACGAATCGACCACCCCCCCCCCAAAACTCACAAACTTTCTTTGGATACAGGTCGCAAGCACAATGCGTCTATACAACGACGCCATCTCAGCCCATGCAGGTCACGAATGCATAACGTCCATATAACGACATCATCAGCAACGTCCATACAATGACGTCATCAGCAACTTCTATACAACGACGATATCAGCAACGTCTATACAACGACGTCATCAGCAACGTCCATATAACTACGTCATCAGTAACGTCTATACAATGACAACATCAGCAAGGTCTATACAACGACGACATCAGCAACGTCCATACAACGACGTCATCTGCACAGCGTCTATACAACGACGACATCAGCAACGTCTATACAATGACGACATCAGCAACGTCTATACAACGATGACATTAGCAACGTCCATACAATGACATCATCAACATAACGTCCATATAATGATGTCATCTGCACAACGTCTATATAATGACATCATCAACATAACGCCCATACAATGATGCACAACGTCCATACAACGACGTCATCAGCAACGTCCATACAATGACGTCATCAGCATAACATCTATACAACGACGTCATCAACATAACGTCCATACAACGACGTCATCGACAACTGTCTTTTACAGCATTACAACGACGTCAACAGCATTACAACGACGTCATCAACATTATGTCAGCACAACAGCCGTCTCTTACAATCAACAGGATTTACGTCAACACAGCGATGGCATCCGCATTACGTCCTTACAACAACGTCATCGCATTACATTTGTTCAAGGGCATCATTTCGACTCACAGGGTCGCATTTTTATGTACTCATTCTCTGCTATTTTTGTCTAAGCAATTATGCACTAATTTTATCTTAAGCTTTAGTCTGCAGGTAGCGTTAATTTGCAGGAGCTTCAACGTGGGACTAATTCTTGCAGCAAACCGAGGCAATTTCGATCAACGTCCTACTGCGAACATCGTTCCACCCCTTCCCCAATAATTTTGCCACGTCACCAGTGCCATCATAACTCGACACTGGGCAATATTTCTTGAATCCGCACCAACTTTTTCAATTTCTTCTCCCTCGGAATTCTACTTATGCCCGTGCATCCCTACTCCTCGTTCAAAGCCTGATGATCAGGACAAAATTGGCTACTCAGTCAATTTCTTTGGCCGAAAACTTTTTCATCGTCTCCGACCAAAGAGGGGCATCTGTTGACACCCAATTTTGTCCCGTCTTTTCCAATTTATTTACAATTTTAAATATTTTCGGACACCTCAAAAATAATTTTAATATAGGCATTTATATATATATACATATATTTATTGTTATTTTCAATATCATTATTTATTATTATTATTATTTTTCATATGTTTTACTATCATTTGCCTTTTTAAAATCATAATCATAATTTTACCCTAATATTCTACGTTATTCAATTTTTCGCAAAACGACATCGCATTTTCCATTTTTTAAGCATTAAATGTTTCGCAAATATTATATTTTATTATTATCACATCGTTATATCTTATTTTAAATAATTTACATTTTTCTCTAATGCATTTTTAATATTAAACCCCTTTTTATATTTTTAAACCCATAACCCATCTTATTTCCCTTAACCCGAAACCCCAATTTTCAGACCCCCAACCGAAGCCCAAACCCTAGCCCAATACCCCATTTCCTTAAACCCCAACCCACCAAAACAACCCTAAATTTTTTTAAAATAAAACCCTCCCGTCTTTTCGGTCCCATCGCCGCACACCCCCTACACCCCTACCACAATGTCGCCGCACCCTACGACTGACACCACCAGTCACCGACACCGCCGCCTGACACCACCAACCTACCCCATCACCTCACCGACTCATATCCCCTTAAATCGCCCCAAAAACTAATACTTAAATACTAAAACCAGACCTCTCCAAAACCAGCGGCCTTTCACCCGAAATCACCCTCGGACCGTCGGATAAATACCACCACCGACGTCCCTGCCAACATGTCTTTTCCACCTCAGACCTCTCGCATCACCCCTAGTCCTTTTCCCTTTTCTCAAAATCTCAGAGCTTAGCTCGTCCAATCAAATCGTCCTGAAATTGCAAAGCATGCATGAGTCATTGGGTCTCTAAGATGAACCTTCAAGGATTCGGTGGGTAAGAACATCAACCCGTACCCCTGTCATCATCTCAGTTTCGAAATCTGTCAAAATCGTCACTTTTTTCCCTCTTTTATTTGAATTCGAATTTCAAATTCTACCTATAAAACCCCTCTTTTGTTCTTCAAGAAAAAGGGACGGAGACCGAAAAGAAAGAAAAAATATTTGTTGTGTTCTTGATTTTTAGCATTCGCTTTCCTTGTTATTCAAGAAATAAGTTGGAAAATAAGTCCAAAATCAGAAGGAAAAGGGGTGAGTTTCATTCTCGAACTTTGGTTTAGATACTTCTATTGGGTCCCGTAAACCCCAATTCGAAAAAATCTGTTTTTGTGGTTTGCTCTTCACTATTTTCGGGTCTCTGATTTGGGTCACTGTTCGGGTCAGGTCGACCCGGTTTGGGGTAAGGACCAGATTTATGTGTTGTATATCATGTTGGTTACCTAAATTTGGTGAACATTTTGATTCGGGTCGATATCCCTGATCCGGGTCGGGTCCACCCGGTTTGAAAATGTCACGACCCAAATCGGAGGGCCGCGAAGGGTACCTGGGCCCTACCCACCGGGAACCACATTTACACTCCACCCTTAATCATATTCAACACGGACAACGCCGTGATAGATTAAATAAAGTTTCAACCCAGAAGCCCCAAATTACACATTTATATACCAAGGCCGACAAGGCCATACACGACCACTAACCACATGACACCTGTCTACAAGCCTCTAAAGAGTAAAACATACCACGACCAGACCGCAACTCCGAAACGATTAGAGTGCTCCAAATACCAGTTGTACCAGCAACCTACTAGTGTGAATCGTCACTCTCTCAATATAAACCTGCGGGCATAAAACGCAACGTCCCCCGACAAAAGGGACGTCAGTACGACTGATGTACTGAGTATTCAGGCATCAAAAATAACATAGCAGAGACATATCATAGTCTGAAACAGAAACAACTGGACATCAGTAAATGCCTCTATGGGCTCTATCACACATGCCTAAATGTTATACATCATGCAGTATACATATACATCAGCCTCTTCGGGCATCTCCCTTACCATAACAGCTTCTGTGGCATCATACCATATACTGGTAAATGAAAGTATGCATGATGCAAATACAGTATATATATATATATATATATATATATATATATATATATATATATATATATATATATATCATATATATGTTAGTATTGCGGATCGTGCAACCCGTCCCAATATACGTTAGTGTTGCGGATCGTGCAACCCATCCCAATAAGGCATATAAGCATCACATCATCACATCATCACATCACATCATATTGGCCTTTTAGGGCTCTTTTGTGATAGTCTGTACCAGCTGCAGGCGGTGTGCGTAGATAACACCTTTCCCTTTTCCTAATTCCCATACATATATATATATATATATATATAATATTTACCATATAATAATGTGCATAGCACAAGTGGTCTAGGGTAATATATGAATGCAATGCAAATGAGAATGCATGAATGACAACAACACATCCTGGCCCAATATCCTTGAATCTTTGGCTAACATTGTGAATATTAATATATTTCCCGTATGCCTCAATAAGGACTTAGAAACATTTTTAAACATGCTTTTAACACAAGAGTCAATAACATGCTCATTCTCAATTACTAAGAGTAGAGTAATTTATGTAGCAACATGATGGTTACATTTCGCACATAGAATTATGCCAAAAGAATGAAAGAGCCTTGCATACCTTGTTGTCGAAATTATCTAAGTTCCGCGGGTCCTTGTAAGCTCTATGAATGATTGTCTACATCATACGGACGATTTAAATCATAATCGACTCAAAAATATTAGAACCAGATTCTTAGGGACATTCTAACGAATACCTTGAATGCGTAGAACCTATATTCCCTCTATATCGAAACCTATGTAAGTAGCGAAACACCCAACCCTCTTAATCCTTCTTTTTACTACTAAAATCCCCAAAACAGTACAATGATTTCACATGCAATCCCAGTAACTTACAATTACGGCAGTCCCGACAACACCCAACCCAAGTTTAGCATTTTCGATAATCGTCTTAGAACTAGTGGCAAGAATCAAATTATGAAATTGTACAAACTTTAGGAACAAGAAAGATTACCTGTTTTAAGTGTAGTGACGAGCGTCGTCGGAAAATCTTTCACCCCAAACAGCTGCCGATAAACAGAAACAGAACCCAAAATCGATTCGCGCCAGAATCCTTTCGCATCCAAGGTTCTCATTTAGCTTCTGAGTTTCTAGGCTTGTTTAAGGCTTCGATTCCACTAGAATTAAAGCCCAGAACACCTTGAATTTCTCCCATTTTTGTCTATGCGAAAGCTTACAAAAATCCCCAAATTCGACTGAGAATTTTCAGAGTTATTGATGAGAAATTTTTACCCTTTCTAATTCAAATGTAGAGGCCTCTTCTTTAAGAAAAGATTTCACAAGAGAAATTGAAAGAGATGAAGTTCTTTATTTGAATAGAGAAGAGAATTAAGGTATGGAGCTTTACATAGCTTCTGTCGGTCGGCTGCCTTGGCTTAGTCATCCCACAGTGACTTATAAGTGTACACGTGATGTTTCACTAGGTGTTGTCCCCCTTTTAATTAATTAATCCCACAATAAATTAATTATACACACAATTAAATTCCCAATTCACTTAAATCCAGAAGATTAATAAAATTCTCTTATGCCAATGTCATAATTCCTGTAATAAAATACCAGTCTATAATCTCTTCGGTGATACACAATTATTATTATTAAACCCCATCGTTACACTTATTAAATTCCAAAATTATTTTGGGATCACGTCTTTTTATATACTAATTTTTCTTATTAGCATATGCAAGTGCAACATAAACTTTTTCAGGTCCGGGTCTACTTGCCTACGTTTATGTGTTCAACCGTTACCCGAAAATACGGGATGTTACAGAAAAATTCCAGATTATTTGTTTTTATATCATGATGGTTACCTGAAATTGGTGAAAATTTGATTCAGGTCGAGACCCCTGATTCGGGTAGGGTCATCGATACGGGTCGGATCCACCCGGTTCGAATAAATTTCCAGATTTTGTGTTTTATATCTTGTTGTTGGTTATCTGAAAATCCAAAAATTGATTCCGTGTCACCACTGTTTCGGATTCCATTTCTCGGGTCGGATCTACCCGAAATTCGGGTCATCTATCTGGGTCTATTTTTCAGAACTGGGTCGATTACCTAATTTTCTCTACTGTTTTGTCATCTATCCAGGTCTATTTTTCAGAACTGAGTCGATTACCTAATTTTCTCTATTGTTTTTGTCGAAATCCGGGTGGGGTCAAATTTCAGGACTCGAGTCGAATTTTCAGGAGCATTATCGGACATTTTTAATTGTGAACTGTTGGTTTATTTTGGCATTTAAACATCTGTACACGTATATCTTACTGTTTTACTGATTTGAAGAAATACTATATTTAGGCCAATAAAATTGAATTTGAGGTCGCGTCGCTTCGGAAATTGCTTCTCGATTTCAGTCTGCTGTTTTTGGTATATTTCGTTGATTTGAACAAATACTACACTTAGGCCAATGAAATTGAATTTGAGGTCGCGCCCTTCGGAAATTTCCTCTCGGTTTTAGTTTGCTATTTTTGGTATATTTTGCTGATTTGAACATGATATTACACTGCCCGATGAAACTTCCGTCGAATTTGAGGCCTCCACGGTTGGAAAGACAGAAAGAAAACTTCCGGGCAAGGATGAAACTTAAATCCTTTTTTTTCATCCGAGAGACCAACATGTTCAGTAGGCGAGGCAACTAAAATGACCAACGAGTCATATGTTCGTAGCCACGACATGATTGGAATGATCTTTTCAAAATTTAAGTCTGAGCCCTCCGTGATCAAAACATTCACTGTTTTGGATACAGATCCGAAGTTTATTTATATTCAACTGATTTCTAACCGTTTGTTCTTGGCAGCTTGCAAGGAACACAGTTAAAGAAGACAAAAATACCCCTCGGAGATTATCTATTTTGCTGTTGTTCTTACTTTCTTTAATTCAGCTTTATTTTATTCAGTATTGTAATATTATTTATTGTACTTATGTAATTATTTGAAATGTTTAGAATAGGTAGACTTAGAATTAATTAATAGGGTAGTCTAAATCTGGAAACCCATCGCTAGCTTATTTACTTGTATGCTCGGTTAGTTCAAACTTAGAAACCCTCCGCTAGTTATCTATTTTTAGGCTCGTCATGCATATTCAAAATTTTCAAAACAACTTTGGTCATCTTTTATTCGCTTTATTAATCTTACAAATAAGTTTGTCTTTTCCGATTTGCAACTCAAAATGATTTCCAAAAAAAAAGGATTACTTCTTTGGCATTATAAATAAATTGTTTTTCTATTAATTGTAAAAAATGCATATTTTTATTCAAAATCACTTTACATGTATTTTTATAAATAATGCCACAAATGCATGTCTTTTATCTCAAATTTTTTTTTTTACATATGGTTGCATAAAAAATGCCACGCATACTCTTTCCGGATTTTATGTCGGAATTTATTTCTCAAAACCACAATCATCTTTGCGAGACTTTCAAATGAATAAATGGTAAAATCTTTACATTATCAAATGCATCTTTTTATTAATTAATTACAAACATCTTTTTAACTTTATAAACTTTTAAACATTCATTTTCCTTAGCACAATAAATAACCTGAGTTTGACCGAATAACCGCAAGTTAGCGGATCTTAAAGGATGTCTAACCCCTTCCCTTTAGGATAATAAATAACCGTTACCCAGAATCTCATTAGTTTCGCAGACCAAAATTGGAGTTTATTTTGCAGCTTTTAGTTAGCATTTAGGTGCTCTAATTCACCTTAGAATAATTAGGTGGCGACTCCTCAAAGCAAACATTATTTTTTATCAATCCAGAGGAAATCGACACCAGTCACGTCGCGAAGCCCGCGGTAAAAAATGGGCGAGACAGCATGGCGACTCCACTGGGGATTTCAGGTTCTTAACCATTGCAAACTCAGGTTATTTATTATTGCACTTCATTATTTTTTTTTCTCCTTATTTGATCTGTTGTTTTAAATTGTTTCCTTTGTGAAAATTTTGTATGCTTAACTACTTTAATTGCTACTTTCTTTACCGCTTTTCTTAAATTGGCATTCCACTCATATTTCTTCCATTTCAGAAAATTGACACTATCACACTTGCACGCGAGGTGTGTTTTGCGCACCCGCAAACTTCTTTCAAATTTCCAAAATTTTAGGAGAGTTGGTATATGCGCGGAGTGTCCGGACCATCCGGTTGGCCGCGTAGCCTTCTCACTCGAGCAATCCGCTCGGGAACCTTGAGTCTAGTCAGCTAAATCTTTGAAAATTTAGAATAGAGCTATACCACCCTTTATCTTAAGTCATGCATGCATACACCTTAGGTGGGTCGATCCTTGGTATCGACTCCACAATTAAGAAATCCACTAAAATTATCGACGGATCTCACAACCCAACGACCAACCAACATATTATGTGTAGCGTGATAATGATAGACGAATCCAAGCCTAATCATGGCATGCCGAAAATGGAAAATGCATGATAGGATAAAGATCTCCCCTACTATCACACCTCATGAGAGGACTCCCCGTCATGAAATCCTTCACAGAAAAACCAAATGGATCAAATTCGACAGAAACAGAATTAACAGTTGTGAATTTACGGACAGACACCAAATTTTAATCAATTTAGTTACGGTAATTGGGCCACTGCATATTGGGCTGGCCAGCCCACTGATCAGGAGCTAGAAACGTTGGACATTGTGTCCCATTGTGCCACTGCCCACTGGACCAGGTCCACTACCAGGGGGCCTAGGACTGGGACTGGTGGGGATGTGGCCCACTATTACCGTGTCGGGACCCACCGCGAGAGTTCTGTCCGCCGCCACCGGAACCACCGCATTTTCCCCCCATAGTTTTTGCCATTATTTTTCCGATTATTCTTGCCGCCACCATGAGCACGGATCTGGCTCGAATGATCAACAAAATTTGAAGAATTTGTGGAGGATGTCATCATAACTACGGGACTAGTACCGATAGCCGCCTTTTTGGTCAAGCCGGCTTCTTCAAGCGTAAGCATAGAACGAGTCTGATAAAATTGCGGAAGAGGGATGCTCTGACGAAGAAGCGTGACAACACCATTATATGCCTTAGAAAGGCCTGCAACCATCTGAAGGACAAGGCAGTCGTTGGTAACTGGCGCACCAACGTTGCGGAGTTGGTCCGCCAATTCCTTCAACCTTTTGCAATATGCTGAAACGTTAGGTAAATCTTCCATATTGACGTGGGAGAATTCCTACTCCAAGGTAACAGCAATAGAATTTTGATTATCTTGGAATATATCACGTACTCTATTCCAAGCCTCCACCGTCGTAGCGTCTGGTTCGATAATCGTTTGCAACAGGTCGATAGAAATAGTGGAATAAATCCACTGAAGAACAGTAGCATCAAGCGTCGTCCATAACTTAGGATCATCCTCAGGTTTTGGCACCGTTGTATCCGTAGGAGCCGCGGGGATACTGTGATTGAGGACTTGATGCGAGCGTGCATGCACTTTGAACAGTTCGGCCCACGTCGCATATTGGACGTTTTCTATATCAAGAATGATAGGGGTGTGATTCTTGTTATTAGAAATAGCAAGGGCAGGGTGAAACACATTCTTAGCCATAATAGCAACACAAGACGTGATGTAGGGATTTGGAAAAAAAATTGAGAAGAGAAAAATAATTTTCGGGCACGGAAACCGAGGATGGGAGCTTGGAACCGGGTTGTTTGGACGGAAAATATTTGGGAGAAAATATTAGCCTAGACTTCTGATACCATGAAATAAATAATTTCCTTGATTATTTTCATTAATGAAAAAGTATATATACAATTTACAATTTCCATAATAGGAAAATGATATTCCTCTTCTAATCACAAAACCTTATTCTACTTGTACAAGAATCTTATAATTATGATAAGTATACAATTCTAATTATGGACAAAACTTAACCAAAACCGTGTACACTAAACTTGACCAGAACCGTGATACACCATATATGTATATCACGGGATACCATATATTTAACAATAGATTTAACACATACGAATTTACATGTGAAAATATTACCTGCGACTATCTTCCCCAGGGAAATTCGTGGATAATTTTTCCGCGCATAATCCTGCCAATTTTTCCTGCAGAATTTTCTGGAGAAAACGAATCCGCAGGTAAATATAGCCAAACTCTGAAATTTTAAAGGTTTCGCATGAAAATCCGCATGTATTATCTGCGGAAAAAATTCCTAGATAAAATTTCATGTAATTAGCAGTTTTCTAGCAGTGGAAGTTTCCATTCCTCTCTTCATCCGAACAACTCATGCTTGCGATTATCTTATTAAAAAGGTTTGTTTCTAAGATATTACAGGTTTTTTACTGTCTTATTCCTACTTTCACGCGGGAACGGGGACTTCAGAATATTTTGGAGAATGACCAATTGCTGTTTAAGCAGAAAGAAGAACGGAAGGAGCAATACAGGAGTTAAGATTTTTGGAGAAAAGAAAAAGGAAGTAGAGGCATGTTGATGCATATGGTAAAGCTTGGTGGGCTAAAACGGCTAAAACTCTTAATATGGTGTGATATTGTCCGCTTTGGACCAAGCCCACACGTTTTTCCCAAAAGGCCTCACACCAATAAGAGAATACAACACCTTATATGTAGGTTCTTTTTCTTTTCCACTTCCGATGTGAGACTTTGTTCGCATACCCCAACAATCTCCCCTCGAACTAAGTTTCACAACCCATCACCTGTTATGGGCTAATTTGAAGATTAATTGTGTGTCACCCACATCATCCTCCAAGTGTTTATGGCCGCCAAAGTCCGCTGCTATTTTTTTGTGTAAGTGTCTTTAATCTACGGGTAAAGGTATTGTACCGGCCCAATAGACGGGCAAAGGCACTAAACTGAGCCTCACGCCACACTCCGCCATCTTCATACTCGTCCCGTCAAATCATTGGCTCTGATATCCATTGTTGGGCTAAAACGGCCCAAAGATACTCTTAACATGGTGTGATATTGTCCGCTTTGGGCCAAACCCGCACGGTTTTCCCAAAAGGTCTCACACCATTAAGAGAATCTTACACCTTATATGTAGGTTCTTTTTCCTTTCCACTTTTGATGTGAGATTTTGTTCGCACACCCAACAAAGCTGGTAATTTGGAATACATAATTTATGGTAAATAATACTTAGACTAAACTTTTTAATTTCTTCATGTTAAAGGATAATATTTGCCGATGATTTTTTTAACACTACAATTGACGTATAAAAGATTTAAGATAAACTCTTCTCAAATTATTCTCGCATACTTTTTAGTTCAAATATTTATAGTTTTATTTTTTTCTATAGCTAAGCAAATAAAAGTAATGCCAATGTTAACATTATAAAGTGAGAGAATAATAAGTTTAACACATCACAAGGTTGAGTTATTTGGTTAGACATTTTTCACTCCGTACTAATTATGTGAAATAAATAAAATATCTCGAAATGTTATAGAAGAAAAGACAGAGAACAAGAATTCAAAAGTGTTTGGTAAGGTATTTTGGCCTCGATACTAAATGAAGTACTAATTATGTGAAAGTAAAAGAAAGTCATCGTGTAGAAAGAAAAAGAATAAAAGAAACTTCCCCTGTTTAAGTTTATGATAACATGTGCATTTAAATGATTTTCTCCTAATCTCCTTTGTTTGGACTCTAATGTTAATATAATTATTTCACAGAAAATATTTTTCTAATGAATAATAGTTTTTTCATTTCTATATTTCCTGAATACATTAGTATTAGTGATCAATCATGGGATACCCTTATAATGCAAGGAAAAGTTTAGTTGACATCAAGAAAGTTCTTTACTTTGTCTAAAGAGCAGAAGAGAAAAGTGAGGAGAATTGAACTAAATCTTGAGGAAATCCGCACTGCGGCAACATATAATCTACTACTCTTTTTTCTTTTTCAATTTTATTTTTACCACAAGAAGACAAAAATCGAATTTGTTATTCTTCAAGTGTTTTGTTTCTTCCTTCCTAACCTTTATAAGTAGGTGCACGATATCCTGATGATGCCTCAGAGCCTTTTCATTAGTAAAGAATGATATGTATTTTATTTTTAAAAAATATTAATATAGTATTTAGGTTCTTAGATAGTACTATTATAATTCATATTTGATTTTTTGTAACCGCGTGAAGAGCGAATAAATTCACTAGTGATTCTCGCTTGATAGAATATTACAAGAATATTCATGTATCATTGTATATCTTTTATATTAGGTTAATTTATATTCCGATTGTAATTAAGAAGATTAGTTACGTAGTTTGTAGCCATGTAAATAATTATGTAACACTATATATTGTACAGAAAATCAATGAAAAGGCAAGGAACACATTCTTTTATGGTATCAGTAGCCAAACCCTAAAATTCTACCCTAGCCGCCACCCTCTTCACCCCCCCCCCCTTCTATTTTCTCCTTCTCGATAAACCTCCTCCCCTCTTCTTCCCCAATTTTCAATGGTTGAACAACTCAAATTCCATCATGTTCTTGTTGTTAACAACATCAAGAACTTCATTCACATTACTCTTGAGATGGAAAAAGTTCAGTATTCCTCCTGGGCGGAACTCTGTAAAATCCATTGTCGTGTGTACAAAGTTATCGATCACATCATTCCCCCTAAATTAAAGCCCACTGCCGAGCCCGAGAGACACGTGATGGCTCCGATGATGACCTTTGGTCACACTTAGATGCGGTTGTTCTACAATGGATTTACGATACAATCTCGAACGATCTATTACATACAGTCATTGAAACAGACGCCACTGCACGATAGCCCGACATTCTCGACCCAACTTTCAGCCTGATAGCCCTAGCCCGACATTCTCGACGCACGTCCACAACATGCATACAATGCACTACTTTCTCCTCCTTCAACCTACACACCAACGGATATTGAAGCAGCAATAAACATGATGTCTCTCAATATTCCAGACAATTGGTACATGGATTCTGGGCCACCTCTCATATGAAGGCATCCCAATGTACTCTCTAGTCTTATTTCAATATGATCAATTTAAACCGTAATATTATTGTTGGTAGTGGACAAGGCATTCCCATTTGAGGTTATGTACAATCATCCCTCTCCCCACCACACACCCCCCCCCCCATTATCTTTAAAGAATGTCCTCCATGCCCCGAAACTTATCAAGAATCTAATCTATGTGCGTCGTTTCACAACCGACAATAATGTTTCCCTTGAATTTGATCATTTTGGCTTTTCTGTGAAAGACCTTCAGATAAGGATGCGACTAATGAGATGTGATAGCACCGGGGACCTCTATCCTATCACCACCACCATCAGCCATCCAGCCTACTCTCTATCAACCTTTGCAGTTGTTTCGTCTATTTTATGGCATAATAGATTAGGACATCTGGGAGATTTTGTCTTACGCTCTCTTAGCAAAAAGTAAATTTATTGATTGCAAACATGTCTCTTATCCTCCTGTTTGTGAATCTTATGTTTTTAGGAAACATGTCTAATTGCCCTTTTATTCTTCATCCACATGTACTTTAATGCCATTTGATATCATACACAATGATTTATGGACTTCTCCTAATTTAAGCATGACCGGGCATAGATATTATGTGTTATTTTTAGATGATTATTCCAACTTTTTGTGGACTTTTCCCATTAGTAATAGGTCCAAAGTCTATTTGATTTTTTCTTCGTTCAGTGCTTTAATAAAGAAACAATTTGAAAAGCATATCAAATGTTTTCAATGTGACAATGGGAGAGATTTATTTAATCAACAATTCAAACTTTTCTGCGCCAAACTCGACCTTGTTTTTCATTTTTCCTGTCCACTCACCTCTCCACAAAATGGAAAAGTCGAATAAAAAATTAGAACTATCAACAACTTAATTCGTGCCCTCCTTGCTCACGCCTCTATCTCTCCTATTTTTGGCATTACGCTCTATCCATGGTAACCTATCTCTTGAACATTCTCCCAAATAAGTCTCTCAAACACAAGTCTCCCACTCAAGTTCACTATCTTTGGGATCCTTCTTATAAACATTTACAAACTTTCGGATGTCTATGCTACCCCCTCTATCCCTCTACTCAAATCAACAAGATGTAACCTCGATCATCCCCATGTGTCTTTCTAGGTTACTCCCTAATCATTAAGGTTACAACTGTTATGACTTGTCTAGCCTAAAAATAATCATTTCTAGGCATGTCATATTCTATGAGTCCCAATTTCCCTTTGTCAAACTCAATTCTCCACCTCCGAATTTCTATGACTTCTTAAATGATGGCCTAAATCCCCTTCTAATTCATCACTTACAAAATCAGTCGCTACCATCCCCGGCGCCTGACACAATCCCCTATAGTCCCAAGTCGGGCAGCCCACCCAGCCTCATAATAGAAGCCTCAAAACAACCCCTCTCGGCTTTCTGATTCGACAGTCGTCTCTCGGCCAGCGCCCTCGCCCCCTCTTCCCGATGCTTCTGCCTCGTCTTGGCCCCACCCTCTTCAACCCCAGTCCTATTCTCGATCCTGTTGCCTCATCTCGGCCCCACTTTCCTGATCCCGTCCAACTTCCCGCGGCATCCCTACGGACAATGGAAACCCATGCTATGCACAACATTTCCAAACTAAAATTGCTATTTAATTTGTACAATTCGGTTGCCTCTTCACCTCTTCCTCGCAACCCAAAAAATGCCTTGTCCTATCCTAATTGAAAAAATGCAATGATTGACGAATATAATGCTCTTATTGAAAATAAGATGTGGGATCTAGTACCCCGTCCTTCTGATGCTAATGTTATTCATTGTATGTGGATTTTTCGATATGATGGTTCTTTTGAGAGGCACAAGGCCCGTCTTATAGGTGATGGCAAGTCTCAACATGTGAGAGTGGATTGTGATGAAACTTTCTGCTCGGTGGTGAAACCGATAACTATTTAGACTGTTCTCAATATTGCTTTGTTAAAATCTTGGCCTATTTATCAGCTTGATGTCAAAAATGTCTTCTTGCATAGGGACCTTCATGAAATCATTTATATGCATTAGCCTATGGGATTCAGTAATCTGGATCATCTAGATTATGTGTGTCATTTGAAGAAATCACTATATGAACTGAAACAAGCTCATCCTCCATGATACCAATGGTTTGCTGATTTTGTATACTATATCAGTTTTCACTAAGGCTGGCCAGTGGGCCGGGTCGGGCCGGTCCTGACCCGACCCCGCTTCGGTCCGGCCCCAAAAAAATAGGGGATGGGACTCAAACTCGGGATGGGACTTGGGCTCGTCCCGCCCCAGACCCGATCCCGCCGACCCACCACGATCCCGCCCGTCCCCCTCCCCTTTACAAAAAATGTCTGTTGCACAACAACCATTTTATATTTTGGTCGTTGTGCAACTGCCATTTTCGGATTCCCCCCCCCCAACCTCCCCTACCCCCTTAATATTTATTTTAACCCCTAAGTTAGTATATTTACACTTTAATCCAATTTTTCAACTATAAATACCTCATTTTTTCAATATCTTTCTCATAAATCTTCCAACAATCTCTCAATTTATCTCTCTACAATTCTACATTTCCTATTAAATATTATATTTTTTGCTCATTTATATCAAAGTTAAAAAATTGGGAGTGAAGTTGGCAACTAGCTTGAGGATCATCCATCGAGCAAAGTTTTAATTTTCAACCTCGATTACAAGTCGGCGTTTGGTACCTTCGTTCCTTATTTAAATTATTATTGTTATTTTATCTTAATTATCGCACTTAATTTCATTATCTTTAACTATTTATTTATATAGTTAAAATGGAAGGATTAAGAGGTATATTTAAGGGTAAGAGTAAATGTGTTTCTTCTAGTAGGGGTAACAATGGCAGGGGTACTTCTTCTAGTCATCCTATTCCTAGACATGATGATTTCATAGATTACACTCATATAGATGAAACTGAATTTTTTAATGATATACCATTAGACGATGATATATATTCTGCAACTCAATCAAACTTTAATTTAGAAGATAATCTATATGACACACCCACTAATGTAGATGACACACTCACTAGTGCACCTCCTCAAACTGAAACTGAAACGCCTCGTATTCTCCCTAGTATGAGACGAGGCCCCACACAACAAAAATTAAAATATGTTGCATGGAAATTTTTTATAGGGACCAAGAGAATCAAGTAGTTAAATGCCAAAATTGTAAATATGTTTATAAATTTAAAATGAGAAAAGGTCAGAAAATATTCATCAAATTTGCGAGTATTATGATATAACTGACAAAATAATGACAATTATGTTAGATAATGCTTCTTCTAATAATTATGCTATTAGACTTTTAAAAGATCTTTTAACTCCATCTTTTCCTAATCTTTTTCATATAAAATGTGTGTGTCATATTTATAACTTAGTTGTAAAGGATGGTCTATCACTTTTTGAAGACATTCTTAATAAAATACAATTTGCTATAAACTTTATTTTTAGAAGTAATAGAATACAAAGAAAAAAAGAATATAAAAAAACTTGTCACGATTGTAGACTACCTTATAGAAAAATTCCCAAAGAAGTAGCGACTAGGTGAAATTCTTTATATGAACAACTACTTGTTGCTTATGATTATAGAAGACCTATAACTCTATTTTTAACGCCCATAATCAAAATCCAACTGATATGGTTGTAGATAATGATTGGGAAAAAATTTCAGAACTTATTGTATTTTTAGAGAATTTTTTTCAAGCTACTAAAAAATTTTCCGGTATTTATTATCCTACTATTTCAACTATGTTATTTTATATAGCTCTAATATTTTTGTTACTTAGTGAATATATGGAAAAATCATCTTATAAGGCACCTATTAAAAAAATATTTTTTTCCTATTTCCACTATTTATATTATTGGTGTTGTATTAAATTCGACTATTAAAATAGATGGTTGTAAAGCACTTATTGAAACTATTTATGATTGCATAGTTGTACTTCCACCTCCAACTCCAAAAAATCCAAATGATCAACCAACTAAAGAAGAAGTTTCATCTAGCATACATGATGAATGTAAAAAAGTATATAGATATTACCAACAAGAAAATGCTAGCAACCAACCGGCTTCCATCCCATCTTCTTCTTCTTCTTCAATACAACCTAAAAAAAGACATGTTGCTTTTGCGGCTATTATTGAAAGCCTTAGAAATAGAATGTATAGTGGTACCACTACTAATCAAGTTAGCGAGTTTGATATTTTTGTTTTGCAGGGTATTGTACCGTACCAAGCAGTTCTCAATGAAGAAGGACATGAAGACTTGCTGAAATATTGGAGTGAGAATGAGAAGACATTTCCGACACTATCAACGATGGCCCGAGATGTGTTGAACATTCAAGCGTCATCAACAACGTCTGAAAGCGCTTTTTCTGCCGGAAGATTTCAAAAAGGAGAGCACAGACACTCATTAGCGGGAGACAACTTGGAGATTGCAGTTTATTCAGAGATTGGATACGAGTGGAGCATAGAAGTTGCGGTCAACTAGAGATCAACGAAGAAGACGATGAAAACTACAACAAAATCTTATCTGACGGAGGTGGAAGTGACGTCGAGCAATTTGACCAACAAATTCCAATTCCAATCGAAGAACCACAAGACATTGTGAAGAAACTAGAAAAGGTGTTTATAAATATGTGATTTTTTAATTGCAATTTTACTATGTTATTTTCAACTTTCAACACCACAAAGTTGTAATTTTGAAATTGTATTACAAAAATTTATATTTCTATTAAATAATAAAAGAGGCACAAAAATAGCCTTGAGATGTTTTTATTACACTATCTTATTCAATTATTGAGGTGTTTATATATGTTATTTGTTAAATTAAGTGCAAAAACAAAAATGAGAAAACCCGATCCAGCCCCGCCCCTGTCCGATAAGACCGGTCCCCTTTTCCGATGGGACCGGGAATGGGATGGGACATCGGCGGATCCCGCCAGTCTTACCGAAGGCCCGGTCCCGCCCCCCCCCTATCCCGTCGGGTCCCATCCCACCGGGCCCCGCCCCACCCCGTTGGTCACCCTTAGTTTTCACATAGCAAATTTGATCATTCATTGTTTATCTATAGCAAGGGTAATGAAATGACATACATCTTATTATATGTTAATGATATCATCCTAACCATATCTTCTGATGCACTTCGCCGATCCATTATATCACTCATCGCCTCTGAGTTTGCTATGAAGGACATGGCCCCCCTAAGCTATTTTTTGGGCATTGTTGTTACGAGACATACATGTGGCTTATTTCTTTGTCAAAGGAAGTACGCCGAAGATATCCTTGACCGAGCAGGCATGACGTCTTGCAAACCGGCCCACACACCGTTGGACACTAATTCCAAACTCAGTGCCTCTTGAGGTTCTTTGTATGCAAACCCGACTCACTATCGCAATTTAACAGGAGCATTGCAGTATCTCACTTTTACGAGACCAGATATATCCTATGTCGTGCAACAAATATGCTTACATATGCACAACCCAACGGATGAACATATGAATGCACTCAAACGTATTTTGCGATATGTACAAGGTACTCTTCATTTCGGCCTACACTTGTACAAGTCCTCACTCTCTGGTCTCACCTCTTATTCTGACTAAACTGGGGTGGTTGTCCGGACACTCGTCGATCCACGTCAGGTTACTGTGTCTTCCTCGGAGATAACCTGCTTTCTTGGTCTTCTAAAAGACAACCTACTCTGTCTCGATCCAGTGCCGAAGCCGAGTACAGAAGAGTAGCAAATGTTGTTTGTGAGTCTTGTTGGATACGCAACCTTCTGCTGGAACTTCACTGCACAATCCTTAAGGCTACATTGGTCTACTGTGATAATGTCAATGCGATTTATCTCTTCGGAAATCTCGTTCAACATCAACACACTAAACACATTGAAATGGATATTCACTTTGTACGTGAAAAAATGGCTCGCGGACAAGTTTGTGTCCTTCATGTTCCTTTCAGATATCAGATTGCTGATATATTTACATAAAGAACTTCCGCGCATACTCTTTGATGATTTCCGAGCCAGTCTAAGCATACGAGAACCTCCCGCTTCGATTGCGGGGGTGTGATAGAATATTACAAGAATATTCCCGTATCATTGTATATCTTTTATATTAGGTAAATTTATATTCCGATTGTAATTATGAAGATTAATTGTTTGGTTTATAGCCATATAAATAATTATATAACATTATATATTGTACAGAAAATCAATAAAAGGCATTCGCTTAACCGTACTTTCATTGACAAAAACTTCGCATCATCCAAAGACCTGACTGATACCAATTCCTCCTCTAAAGACTCTCTTAATCATTATTACCATGTTGAAGAAAAGAAAAGGAATTCACATGTGATAGAATCTGAAAGGGATGAAGAAGAAGAAAAGCGAGAGAAAAGTTGGGACTGATTCCGATGATGAAATGGACGAGGTTTACTCAGAGGAGGAAGACACTTTCGTGTAGGTATATGTACAAAGGAAAAAAAACGATTTTAATTGGGTATGACATTTGGTAGGGGTGGGCAAAAAATTCGGAGAATCGAAAAAACCGAACCAAACTTCAGTTCGGTTTGGTTTTTTCTAGGTTTTTTTTATTAAAAAGCCCGATTTTTTTTAAAACCAACCGAATCAGGATTTAGTGATTCGGTTCGATTTTTTAATTTTGGATACGAACCGAACCGAAAAAACCGAATTAAATATATAATTATTCTTATTTTTTATTTTAGGCTACTACTATCTCTTGAATCATAGCATTGAAGTCAATCTATGAAGCTTTTATGTAAGTCGAATGCGGCATGAACTTGATTAACATATCACGGAAGCACTGACATAAAATGTAGGGAGAGAAAGTAGTTGTAAATTGGTGAAACTTTAAATGGTCATAACTCTGCGCTCGGATGTCCGTTTTACCCGTTTTTTTTAATTTTGGGTATTTTTTCTGACGGGGCCGGTCCAAACTGCCACAAGGCGGTTTGGCGCAACCAATTTTTACGAAAACGTTCGTTTTCCCAATCAATTTGTGTTTTCCCCTAAATCGGTTTCTAATTTTCCTTTTTCTTTAGTAAACATCTCACGATACACAATAGATTTCAACGTCGAAATTTCATGGTAGTGTAGATGTGAATGTCAATTTCAGTTTGAAAAATTCAATTTTAAAAAAGATATAAAAAATTCCTCGACCCGGCCCATTAGAAAAAACCGATATAATCCGATACGTTCGGCGATATAAACCGAACATATCGGGTTTTTTAAAAAAAAAAGTTTTATTCGGTTTTTTAAAAAAAAATGATTTTTATTCGGTTCATATTTTTCGGATACAAAACCGAACCGAACCGATATACGTTCACCCCTAACATTTGGATTTATGGTGTTTAATGATTTAGTAAAGATTTTCTTACGGTGCGAAATAGAAAGAGGATGTGCGTGACATTGAAAAGGAAACCAAGAGTTGCAGTTGTTAACATAGATTTGGGTAGAGCGAAGGTTTCTTCTTTGCTTTTCTCAATATTGAAAATTGAATTTTCCTAGAAAGGTATCGAATTTGAAACTTTTGTTCCTTTATATGGTAATTGTAATTGTTTTCCATTAATAATACTATGTTTATGACTGCTTAAACCAACTCTATTAAGATAAATTTTGACCTGCAGGTTGTTGAATTGGTTGGGATGAGAAATTGTTTCGTTCAGCTTTACTTGACCATTTACTGGGTTTGTCTTAATGTCTCATGGGAACTTTGGAATAACAATTTGAGCATTTCTAGATGCTAGAGTAAGTTGTTAAGAGATTATGTTGAGCATTCACTTGTGAACATACAAATAATTATGAACAGGTGCGGCCAATCAAATAGAATTACGAACTGGTGCATTGCAGATAAGTATTGATCAGCTTTTAAACCGAGTTGCAAGCATACATTTTTTACTACTGGATGAACTTACAAAATAAAAGAAATAGAAGATAGTCAGAATATGCAGGAGACAATCTTAACATCATGCATTTTTCTAAACTATTATAATTGAAAGAAATAATCCCCTTGATTATTTTCATTAATTAAAAGGCTATATATACAAGTTATATATTTCCATAATAGGAGAATCATATTCCTATTCTATTTCTAAAACCTTATTCTACCATAATTCTAACTATACAATTATGGTAGTGTATAATCCTACTTTTGGTAATAAATACATTACAATATACTACACATATATTTTCCAAATATATAATATTCTTAACTCTAAAATCAGCCACAACCGAGATCACTAATGGCCATAAATCGTGGCACTTATTATGGCAATATACACTTGTATATTGTGTGTATATTGCCATATTTAACACACACCCGCAGTCATAGCGAGCGGTCTTCGAAAGCTGAGATTGTCCCTAAAATCTTCAAAGAGTACCGAGGGAAGACCCTTTGTAAAGATGTCTGCAACTTGATATCTTGACGGGACATGACATACGCGTACCTACCCCCGAGCAACCTTTTCACGGACAAAGTGAATGTCCATTTCGATATGTTTTGTGCGTTGGTGCTGAACCGGATTACCTGAGAGGTAGATGGCACTAACATTATCACAATATACTAAGGTCGCCTTCTGAATGGGGCAATGAAGTTCTAACAGCAAATTACGTAACCAACACGATTTTGAGACCACATTAGCTACCCCTCGATATTCTGCCTCTGCACTTGAGCGAGATAGAGTCGCCTGACGCTTTGCAGACCAGGAGACCAAGTTGTTGCCAAGGAACATACAATATCCTGGCGTGACGACCGGCGGTGTCCGGACAACCACCCCAATCCGCATCTGTGTATGAGACAAGTGTGGATGTAGAAGAAGGATACAAGTGCAACCCATAGTCCAGTGTCCCCTGAATATACCGAATGATGCGTTTGATTGCATTCATGTGCTCAACTCTGGGATCATGCATGAATAAACACACCTGCTGAACAGCATACGTAATATCTGGTCTGGTAAATGTAAGATACTGGAGAGCCCTTGCAAGACTGCAATAGCGGGTCGGGTCCTCATATGGTGCACCTGTCGCGGCACTAAGCTTGGGTTTTGCATCAACTGGAGTAGTAGTGGACTTACAGGATGACATCCCAGCCCTCTCGATGATCTCAGCAGCATACTTCCGTTGAGACAAAAACAAACCACCTGAATGACGTTTGACAACAATCCCCAAAAAATAACTCAAGTGCCCTAAGTCTTTCAAAGCAAACTCAGAACTGAGCATGGCCATGATAGACTGGCGCAAGGCATCGTAAGAGGCAATCAAGATGATATCATCCACATATAACAAAATGTAGGCCAATGACGAACCACAATTTTTGTTATTATTCTTGCGATTATTCTTGCCGCCACCATGATTATGGTTTTGGCCCGAATTATTCACAAAACCCGAAGAACTAGGAGAGGACGCCACCATGACGATAGGGCTTGCTCTGGTAGCCGCCTTTTTAGCCAAACCCGCTTCTTCCAAAGTAAGCATGGAGCGGGCTTGATAGAAGTCAGGAAGAGGTTTGCTTTGGCGAAGGAGAGTTCCAACACCATTATAGGCCTCGGAAAGATCGGCAACCAACTGTAGAACTAGACGATTATTCGTTATTGGTGCGCCAACATTACGGAGTTGATCCGCCAACTCCTTTAGTTTCTTGCAATATGCAGAAACGTTCGGAAATTCGTCCATTCGAACGAGAGAGAATTCCTGCTCGAGTGTGACGACACGTGAATGTTGCTTGTCTTGGAATATGTCATGCAATCTATTCCAGGTTGTCATAGCCGTGGTATCCGGCTCAATAATCGTCTGTAGAAGGTCCACTGAAATAATGGCGTAGATCCACCGGAGAACGGTAGCATCAAGAGTGATCCATAACTCAGGATCCTCCGCAGGAAGAGGTCTAGCGGGAGGAATGATGTGATGAAGAAATTGATAGGAGATAGCGTGAATTTTAAACAACTCCGCCCACGTCGCATATTGGACGTTTTCCATCTCAAGGACAATAGGGATACAGTTCTTGATGTTGGAAATCATGAGGGCAGGATGATAATTGTTCTTAGACATATTGAAAGAACAAAGAAGGAGGGAAAATTTAAGAAAGGTTTTTTAGAGCGGAAGATGAAATTTGAAAGAGAAACCCGAGGGGGGGGTTCTCGGCCGAGAGAGGTCAAAAAAACTTTGGGAGAGAAATTTTTTTTTTGTAAAACCTAGTCTCTTGATACCATGAAAGAAATAATCCCCTTGATTATTTTCATTAATTGAAAGGCTATATATACAAGTTACATATTTCCATAATAGGAGAATCCTATTACTATTCTATTTCTAAAACCTTATTCTACCATAATTCTAACTATACAATTATGGTAGTGTATAATCCTACTTTTGGTAACAAATACATTACAATATACTACACATATATTTTCCAAATATACAATATTCTTAACTCTAAAATCAGCCACAACCGAGATCACTAATGGCCATAAATCGTGGCACTTATTATGGCAATATATACTTGTATATTATGTGTATATTGCCATATTTAACAATAATTGTGTTAGTTGTTATCCATCCCAAGAACATAAAAGTTATTTGTACCCTACCATAGTCATAATGTAGATTGCACCTTCATTTTTGTCATAAAAATGTGGACTGCACCTTAGTATGAACGTATAAGGAGTCGTTTGGTTTGTACCATAGATTTCTAACTACTAAGGTGATCTATAGAATGTTGTTGGTGTAAATATCTGCATAGCAAATATTGTTTAACTCTAGGTTTTCAATTCCAATGGCACCTAAGGCAGTGAAGAAGCAAACAGACTAGAGGAAATCTTCAGGTTTTTAATTATCCTGACATGTAAATTTTATATTTGATTTATAGAACTATGAGACATATGAATTCTGATTAATTTATTATAAAAGTTTGTTTGTTTGGGATTTTTTGTCTTTAATTTTGTCATTTGTGTTTGTTTATGGAGTCAATAGTTTATCCTTTTATTGTTTGTAATTTAAGATTTCAATTGTTGGTGTATATTTTATTTCTTCTCCTGCTTGCCAAGTGCTGAAGAGGGTGTTAATTGTTATTAATTCTCAATATTTATTCAATTCTTCAATTTTTTATGCTGGAATCATTCTTGCAGTTCATTTCATGAATGGTATGGTCCTATTATGCTTGAAACAAGAATTTGTAACTTTACTCCCTGTCTTCATATTATTTTTCGAGGTTCTTGAAATAAGAGCATGATAGATGGTATATCTCTTTTCTTTTTCCAATTCGAACCTTTTCATGATTTCCTTGCGACCAATTTTAACTTCTCGATTTGAAACCCTTTATATATCTTCCTTAGTTTGTGCCATGATATTGTTTGATTTTCATGTTAACTTAATAATATTGTCATCTGGGTGAACGTATTGTTTGAAGAAAATATTATTTTAAAAGAATGAACAAGTTATCCAGAACGACAAGCATCTACCTCATTCTGTTGGAAAATCTTCATCTGGAAGGGTAAGTTACATAAGATATAAACAATGAAAAAACATCAAGAATTTATTCAGGCCAGAGAATTAAATAAAAGAAATTTTATGTTAAAATCATTGAAACACCTCTTACTACAAAGAAGAAACCACAATGATATTCTGTTAAAATACTATAGTGACTTAGTAGAATTAAAGAAAATAGAATTAGCGATAAAGAGACTGAAAGATTATGAAAAGATAGAAGAAGAGACTGACTTAGCAGCGATAAGTTCAAATTTAGATGATGTTATAAGAATATACAGAGTATTGATAGATCTCAACACTGAATTAATTAGACTAAACCAGGAAATATCATATCTGAAAGAAGACCTACGAATGACAATAGAACATTATGGATGAAAGTAGACTAATAGAACAACAAAATAAGTTAGGAGAGCTTAGAATAATAGCAGAAAAACCTCTTACATATAATAAAGATATAACATATAGTAAGTTGCAGAATAGGTATGAATTTAATAAATGAAATAGATAAACGTTTACAAGAAAGCTCAAAACAAATAAATGAATAAGGAGAAACTATTAGGGAATTAAGAAATAGAATATCATTAAAAGACGAAGAGTTGAGACAAAAAGAAGAAGAAAATATGAAACTTCTAGAAAGAAAATTAAGAGAAATAATCAGAAAGGATAATGAATTTAAAGATCTAAATTATATTATAGAAGAACAATATAAGTACATCAACCTATTAAAATATGGATAAATGAAAAGAAATAGTAGAAAACTCAAAAGAAACATATTATCAGATGAATACATATGAAGGAGGATCAACACAAACATTATGCTTTAAGCCGGAACCATATCAGAAAATACAAGATGAAAAAGAAGAATTATCTAATAAGAAAATATTTAAAACAAAATGGTTTGAAAGAAATAAAGAAATAAGATATATTGCACACAAGCATGAAAATATAGTAGATACAATGAGTGTAAATGGTAGAACAAAAATAAACTTGATAACAGATGAAGTAATAAAAAAAGAGTTAGCAAAACTATCTACTAGAGAAGCTAAAAAATATAGAAACGTATACTTCGGAGGAGTAGGATTTACTATAAAAGCATACTTTCAGAAAAACATAGATACACCTATACAAATATACATATTAGATGATAGGATATTAGGAAATCTACAAGATGCTTTAATATCAAGTAATAAAAGGAAATTTAATATACCAAAAACTAAAATTTACGGTACAACCAGACTTTAGTATATCATTAAAAGATGAACACAAAGACTTAGCCTTAACACTATATTATAAACTAGATGGAATAATAATGCCACCAGGAAATAAAGTCATAAGTATTAAAATAAAAATGATATATGCCCTAACCGGAAACCACCATGTAAAGAAACAACATGAAATGAATATATTAGTACCAAAAATGTACCAAGAAATATTAGAACAAATAGAGCATAAAGAAAATTCCAAGATAACAATACCAAAAGAAATATATATGAATTTTAATACTAGAACTCTGACACCATAAAAAAGAATGATATCAAAAATAGAAGGATCTAGATTGAGTATTATGAGAGAACGAATAATGTCACAACAAACTAGTGTTATACAACCTAAAATATTAGATTTAATAAATATAAACACAAATAATTAAAAATTAAGGTAATAATATTTAACGGCATATTAACAACAGATTGTATAGCCGAAATAAATACTGGAGCTATTAAAAGTTTTATACATATAAGTAAAATTGATGAAAATGATTGTGATTTAATAGACCCACAACTTATAATTATCCTGAAAATGAAAGAGAGATAATAATTACCAAAAGTATTAATTTAAGATTTAAAATTCAAGATTTAGAATATAAGATATATATAGGAGTAATAGAATATGACAGTTTTAATGAACTGCTTTTAGGAAGTGACTTTTTAACCATGATAAATTATAAGATAAATAATAATGGAATTGAAATAAATGACCAAGGAAAACCAAGATTCGTAAATAAAGTATGAATATACAAAAAGAGATAATAGAGAAGAAACTGAAATTAAAATCAATAAGAACAGCTTTATCAGAAGAAATATTCTCACAACTGAAATACTTAAAATATAAGGTAAAAGAAATAAAACTAGAAGAAAAGATAAAACAGTTAGAACAACAATGTGAAAATTTTGATAAAATATGGATAGATATGGAAAACGGATGGAGAAAATGAATAAATAATTCTGACTAACCCTAACGAAAAAATTAATGTGTTATGGGAAGAAATAATAGTAAGAGAAAAAATGAAAAATACATTAATAATGATGGATGAAATAAAAGAAAATCAAACACAGATGCAAAATGTAATAAGAGAAGAATTAACAAAATTATGGAATGTATCTAAAGTATCCACATTTAAAATAATACTGGAAAAACTTAACATATTAGTAGAAGAAATAAATAAAGATAAAGGAAAACAAGTAGAAAACGAACCTAGTACGAGCAAAGAAAACACAATAATTAGTACTACAACTCAACAATCAGAAATAGTACCAATAGATGCTTGAAGAAGAAGTAAAGAGCCAATAATGGTAGATATTAGTAAAATAAAACCAAAATTGGCAAAGAAAGTAGAAAAAATATTAGACAGTCTAGCAATATTAAGTAAGAAAGGACAATTTTAATGGAAAACCAAAAACCTAGTGTACTTACGTTTTTAAAAAAACCATAGGAAAAATATAATAGAAAGAGAAAGATAGAAGTATGAATCAAAAAAAAAAACTACACCAGACAATAATTCAAAAAGTGAAAACATTTACTTAAAAGACGCAGAAAAAACAACCAATGAATATTTGAATCTGAAATTAGATAAACAAGAACAAAAAATATGTGAATTAGAAACAGAAAACACCAAATTTAAAACACACAATAATGAAGAATGGTATGACAAGTATAAAAAATACAAACACAAATTCAAGGATACAAAGAAAGTATTAAAAGAAATCAAAGTAGAACTGAAACAAACAAAAGAAGAATTGAATAATGTAAAGCAAGAATTAAATGAGGTGAAACAAGAATTAGGAGAACTAAAAGAAGAGATACAAATCCTTAGAGAAGAGATAAAAAGGTTAAAAGGAAAAAGAAAATAAAAAAAATTAGAACAAGAGATGAAAGTACAACTAGTAACGAAAAAACTGAGAGTAATACAGACGAGGATAACATTGAATTAGTTAACCAAGAGATACAAGTAGCAGAATTAATAGAAGAGGAAGAAGACTCAGAAATAGTAAAGGAAAATAACCAGATAATAGAAGCCCTACAAAAAATGAAAAGTGTAAATGCAATCATAGAAGATGAACTCGAAAGTGATATAGAAGATAAATTTAATAATCCTATAGAAACAGAAATAAAAACTGATGATATAATAAATGAAGATGCAAATGACTACCCAGAAGAAGAATTAGTAGATCCCAATCTAGAAATAATAACAAGAAGACGAACTAGATTACCAAATCATATACCAGTAGGACAACAAGCTGAATTTAAAAAATTTGTAGGATCAATGGCACAAGGTGTAAATTACAATGAATATTTCTTAGACTTAGACAATGTTTATGATGAACAAGAAATAGGAAGAAGAATAAATGATTGAAATCTTGGAATGTATATAGTATTAATGAACTCTACCCAAACATAAAACCTAGAATATATGTATGACTTGATATCTAAAACATTAATCGGAAAAGTGGCTTATTGGATAGAATCCTTAGCATACCAATTAAGAGGAGAAGTATTTAGTCATGCAGGAGATTGGAATCTATGCTAATAATATTTGATATCATACTAAAAAGAGAATTTTTAGGAGAAAAATGGTTAGTAGCACGAGAAAACGTACTCGCGGAGAGAAAAACTGAGATAATAATGAAGCTAAATAACATGAAATGTTGTAAAATTAATAAATTACCAGAATACACAATAAGTTTTAGCAATTTCTTCTATGAAGCAAGATTTTTACCACAAGAAGGTTTAATATATCAACAACTCTATTATGACCACTTACCAATACCTTATAATACGGAAATATCGAAAGAATATACCCAACTAGAACCAAAAGAAAATACCTTAGGAGAAAGAATAAGAGTACTAAGAGCATACTTAATGCGAAAATGTGAAAAATATAGAATGCAACAAAAGATTAAAAAAGATAAGAAAATAGGACTAAGAGAGGTATGTGGATTTACAGAAAGAAGACTAGTATTCGGATGTGATGATAATAAAAGAGAAAAGAAATATAAGAAAAATCATAAAAAGAAATATCAACACAAGCGATATAAAAGGTATAATAATTATAGCAGACAAAACCAACAACTTTATTACAAACCTTATAGGAAAAAAAGATTTAAAAGATATAGAAATACCCCTGAAACTAGGAAAAATTTAAGCATAAGAGAAAATTTAGGAAAAGAAAATATGTAAAACCAATTGAAGAAGAAAAATTTAAAGAATGTAAATGTTGGAATTGCAATGAAAAAGGACATTATGCTAATAAATGTCCAAAGCTAAAGAAAAAAGGTGTAAAATATATAAATACAACACAATTTATAATGAGTCTACAATAAATAAAAGAAGAAAATAATAATTGGTACGAATATGAAGATTTTTATGTCAGTCAAACTGATGAAGAAAGTGAATCAGAGAATATTAACTTTGTTAACCAAAACTCAGAAAGTGAAAATAGTTCTAACTAAATTAAGTTGCAAGAAGAAAGAAAATTATTAGAAGAAAGAGATTACTAGATGCAATATGAAAGGTATGTTCAAAATAAGCTTATTACAACTATTAGTGAAACGGAAAATAAATACTATAATGATAGGTACAATAAGATTACAAAAAGCCTTAGCAGAATAGGAGAAAGGTTGAGTGAAATAAGATGGAAAAAACTATTAGAGGAAGTAAAAGAAATGGAACAAGATAAAGAGCTTCAACAAAGATTAAGAGAAATAGATTTAGAACAAAATAATAATTAGATGGTAACCATCTACATAGAAGCTAATATAGAATACAAACCTAATAAAATGATAAAACAAAAGATCTTTATTGACAGTGGAGCAGACTTATGTCTAGCAAAGAAAGAAGTATTAGAACCACACGGATGGAAAAGGTCTAAAACACATAGAACAAAAGTATCAGGCTTTAACGAACAAACAAAAGAATTGAATATAGTAGCAGAAAATATGAAAATAGTATTAGGAAAGACAATATTTAGACTACTAGTTATATACCAACTGAATTATATGAAACAACAAGTATTATTAGGAAACAATTTCCTAGACTACTTTAAAACGCAAGTGATAAATAATAATACTTTCAGCTTACAAACACCTTGTAATAAATGGATAATACTAAAGAGAGTATTGTCAATACATACACTAAGAATATGTAACATAAGATCGGATAGGAATAATAACCTACGATTATTAAGAGAACAATATCTCAATATATTAAAAATAAATTTTGGAGAAAATCCGATGCAACTATGTGAAAAAGAAAAAATATATGCTGAAATCAAGTTAATAAATCCTAGTGATATAGTTAGATCTAAACCTATTAGGTATAGCCCAACAGATCAAAAGGAGTTTGAAACCCAACTAAAAGAATTATTAGAATTAAAATTGATACAAGAAAGTAAAAGCCCACATAGTAGCCCAGCCTTTTTAGTTAGAAAACATAGTGAACAAAAAAGAGGAAAGGCTAGAATGATGATTGACTATAGAGAGCTAAACAAGAAAACTATATTTGATGGATATTCTTTACCATACAAAAGAAACTTTATCAATAGATTAGGGAATAAAAAATGGTTCGGCAAATTTGATTGTAAAAGTGGATTGTGGCAAATAAAACTAAAAAATGAATCAAAAGCTATAACAGCATTTAGTGCTCCTCAAGGACACTTCGAATGAAATGTACTACCCTTTGGATTAAAAAATGTACCACAAATATTTAAAAGAAGAATGGACCAAGTGTTCAGAAAATTGACAGAATTCTGTATAGTATATGTTGACGACATATTAATATATAGTGATGATTTGGAAAATCATATAAAACATCTGGAAGAATTTATAAAAAACTGTGAAACATCATGGAATATTATTATCTGAAAAGAAATCTGAAATCTTTAAGAATAGTATAGAATATTTGGGATACATAATAGATAATGAAGGATTACAATTACAGGAACACATTGTAACAAAAATAAAAAAAATTAAAGATAATTAGAAAGCAAAAAGGAAGTACAACAATTTCTAAGAGTAGTAAACTATGCTTCAGACCATATAAAGGATTTACCACTTTTGAGAAAGCCATTACAGGAATTAAATAGAAAAAATATAACTTTTGAGTGGAAGGAAGAACATACTAAAGCCATAAATAAAATCAAGGAAAAAATGAAAGTCTTGCCAAAACATAGAATACCAACAGAACTGGATCAACTAGAACTTTTTACGGATGCCAGTGATATAGGATGGGGAGCAGTCCTCATAGCATATGATAAAGAGGATATAGATAAAGAAAAACTACTAATTTGTGGATATGGAGGTGGAACATGGAAGCCAAATGAGAAAAATTACCATATTAACGAGAAAGAACTATTAGCAGTAAAATTTGTAATAAAGAGATTCCATTATCACCTATTACCAGTAAAATTCGTTGTTAGAACAGATAACACCCAAGTGAGAGCATTCATTACAAATAAAATAGACCCTTTATCAGAATTAAACAAAAGAAGAAAGTGACAATCATTCTTTTATTGTTATGATTTTATTGTCAAAAATATATCTGGAACTAAGAATATTCTAGTTGATTTTCTTAGCAGGTACAATAATGTCAACTAGCAGTGACAAGTTCGAAGAATATATTACCAATGTTACAAAAATCATCAAACAAAACGAAGAAATTATTACAACCAAAATAGAAGAAAATACACATTTGCTGGAACAGCTAACAGAAACCTTTAGAGACTTCAAAACCCTACAAACCTTGAAATCTTCACAATCCCCTATAGAAAAACAAAAAACTTTCACATCCAAACTTGCCAAACTTGCAACTATGCCAACCACTATACCACCACCCATAACAGCATCGTCTTCTCAGATGACAGTAACAGTATCAATGTGTGACAAGATGAAATTCTCACCTGAATACATATTAGCTTATGAGCAGATAAACAAATTTTATGATTACAAATCAAACCCACACATTTTAAGAAGTGCAAAACTAAGTAAATATCCAAGGTTTTTATGTAATGAAAAATCAAACCCTGATATAGTTTTAAAACTATTTACTTACGATTTTATAGATAAAATACTAGTAGATGAAACTTTTACAATATTGCTAAATTACCCAACGTTTTAGTAGAATCTGTTAGATTAATGATGGAATCATTTGAAAGAGGTATCTACGGCATGAAACTATTCGACGCCTCGACAGACCTGACAGGAAAACCTATTATTATATGCCAATTATTTAAAACATGAAGGAATAGCAACATAAGCGGGGATGACAAGGACCTAAAAATGAAAATACCATGTACTATAGAAAAGTTTCAAGAATGGTTGAGTGCCAAAAGAGTCATAGGACTATCAATATTGAAATCAAAGATTGAAGATATGTTAAGAGCAGGCAAGGCTAGCATCATTGGAAACTCCAAAGGAGGAGAAACCGAAGAACTTATCACCTTGTAATACAACAACGATGTACTATCCCAAGACACAATACACCTTACTAACATGCATGACAGGATTATGAAAATGAAGCACAAACACTCCAGTGAAACAGTGGAGCAGTACAAACTCTTGATAGGCCAAAGGAAAAGGCATGTTATGAACATAAATGATGATACAACCCATATCACCATTGAAAAAGAAGGATCATCTAATTCTTTCGAATGAAATGGTCCAATGTAGTTTAAACTACAGAAAGCCACGATGTAACAATCTAATACGGCCCAATGTAGTTCGAACTACAGTAAGCCCATATATCACAAATATATCACTGATACCATTCCTATTCTATAGGAGTATCAAAATCAAAACGATATCGTTCCTATTCTATAGGAGTATCCTCGAAAAAAAAAATTCATCTTTTTGTGAAAAGAAGACACCTGCAAAGGATGCCCTTGTGCAAAAGAAGACACCTATAAAAAATGCCTGTGGAAGAAAGTAAAAGTCGTCGGACCCACAAGGAATCAAAGACAAAAGATGACAAGCCAACAAACGTTGAAAAAATGGCAGCAACGACAAACAACTTTAAGAAAAGCATGAAAGGACAAGAGACAAAGTACTATTTACTTTATGACTTTTGTAACAATAATGTACCAACTTTTAGACTTTTCAGCATGCCAATAATGTAAGGCAACCGAGGTTATCTATATAAGGAACCTCATTGTAACTTCTGGAATTATCTTTCAAAATACAACAACTTTAAATCTTTGAAATACTCTCTCTCATGTCTAGCTAGAAACCCTTCTAGTTTAGAACCAATATCAAGATTAATATCATAATACCAGAGAACAGATACTTTGAAAGCTTATACTTAGAACCATACTAGTCCATAAAACACCATCTCTTACAAGAAAATTTAAGAAAGAGTTTGTCGAGCAACTCCCAGCACCTAGGCCATTTATCCCGTCAAATCCAGTGAGGAAAAAAGGGAGGCAGAGACAGGGTGGGTTGAGTAGCTCCGGTGATCTTAAAATTCTGCTAAGAGGTATGTCAGACTATGTGTTTCTAATTATAGTTTTGATAAGTATACGTCTCTGCAATTATGATGTCAAATGTTGATAGAAGGTTGTAGACTTATATTTAAAAATGAATTTTGAGTTAATAATACCTGCTTCCGTACTACATGCCTATTATTTGATAAACTTACATATGAATATGTTAATATGTCATCTATATTTCTACCCTCTTCAGGGTTATTAAATGATGAAAAGATCCGCACAGAAAATAGTAAAAAAAGTGATTTCATTCATTACGACAACCTTTATCAATTAACATGTATATAGTACCACAAGAAGTAGCAATAGCCTTCTTCTTTTCCCGGCTTGTTGTAATTTCACTTTCATTTCAGGTTTCTTTCTCGCTGGACCTGCTTCTTTTTCCTACTCTTTAATAGTTTTTTTATGGAGAATACATAAATATTCTGTAAATATTATTTTTGTGTATTTATGTAAAGTAGATATTCTCATACGATTATAATTATAAACACATATATATATATTGTATTAATGAGAAGACTCCAAATAAAGAGAATTTTATAATTCAACATGATATCAGAGCCAAACCCTAAACACCATCCCTACCATTTCAGCCGCCCCCTCCCCTCTCTCTTTCCTTCCGTTTTGTTTTTTTCTCTTCTTGCACCGCCGAAAATAGACACTTCATGGCTTCTCCCGAATCTCCCGAGGGTTCCTCCTCCACCCCCGACATCATTCATCCTCTTCATCCCTCCTCCTCTCCTAACTCCTTTCATCTGACCTTCGCCGTAACAAATATCAAGAACTTTATCCCTTTGATTCTTGATCAAGAGGATGGACAATACTCTTCGTGGGTGGAATTATTTCAAATCCATGCTCGTGCCTACAATGTTCTTGATCATATCGATGACACCATACCCTGTTCACCCGACGTTGGCAACACAACATGGAAAAGGTTTTATGCTATCGTCAAACAATTGATATATGACAGCATATCCAAATATCTACTTCATACTATTATGAAGACAGGCGCTTCGGCTCACGAACTATGGACAAGGCTAGAGGAAATCTTTCAAGACAAAAAACATACATGTGTCGTGTATCTGGAGAAATAACTCAATAACACCTATCTTGAGAACTTTGCGAATATGTCTGACTATTGTAAACAAATAAAATTAGTTGCAGATCAATTATCTAATGTGGGCACACCAATTTCCGAAATGAAGATGGTTGTGCAACTAATTAATGGTTTACCAAAAGGTGAGTACGATACACTTGCGATGATGATTCAACAAGTTAATCCCCTCTCCAGTTTAAACAAGGCCCAGTCACAATTGCTCTTGGAGGAGACCATGCATGCCAAACAGGATGAACATAATCAAAAGGCGTTGATGGTTGATGCACCGGTGATGACCACTGCACCAGTCGGCCAGCCGCAACATACGAAAAACCAACCGCCATAGGGCGGCTGCTGTGACAGATACGGCGGCAGAGGAAAAGGACACGGGGGACGGTCCAATTCCATCGGCCAAACACAGTAGAACCAATACCCATCTCAGTGGGTCGTCCTACTGTCCTGGAATATTTCTGGCAATTGGGCCTTGCCCCCTGCCCCTACCTAATAGTCTCGGCCATACCCGGCTAGTGGTAACAGCTCAGCATTCTAGGCCCCCATCCAGGCCCACGTTCGATGGGTCAAACACCGCAGACCTACTTCTTGGCGGCCCAATAGCAATCATACGGCCACCTTACTCCTACCAAACTGGGCCAGACCTACAGCACCATGAATTTACAGCAGCCTGATGATGCCTGGTATATGGATACGGGCGTCATATCCCACCTCACTCGTAACTCCAGTAATCTTCCTTAACTGTATAATTTGAATAATCCTCAATTTATTTTGGTCAGAAATGACAATCGCATTCCAATTCAAGGCTATGGCACCACACAAACTCCACCACCTCACCCTCCCTTTTCCCTTAAAAACATTCTATATGCTCCTAACGTCATTAAAAACTTAATCTCTGTTAGGAAATTTGCTAGTGATAATTTTGTAACTATTGAGTTTGACCCTTTTGATTTTTCTGTGAAGGACCTACGTACGGGGACAATTCTTATGAGATGCAATAGTGTGGGGGGCCTATATCCTTTCTTATCCAATTTCGCTGCAAGTGTCAATCCACAAACCTCTCTAGCTGTAATCTCTCCATCAACTTGGCACAGTCGACTTGGGCACCCGGGAGCACCAGTTTAACTTTCTTAGAAGTCAAAATTTGATTCAATATAATAAATGGAACTTTATCCAAAATTACTATTCAATATAATAAAGGGCACAGTCGTATTTAAGTGTTACTTTTTCTCCTTTTGACATTATTCATGCGAATTTATAGACATTTCCCATTACTAGCAAAATGGGTCATAAATATTATTTGATATTATTAGATCATTTCTCTCATTTTCATTGGGTCTATCCGCTCAAATATAAGTCTCAAGTTTACTCTATGTTTCTTGAATTTCGAACATATGTTAAAACACAATTTGAGAAGGACATAAAACCGTTTCAATATGACAATGGTTGTGAGTTTGACAATTCCCCCTTTCATAAATTATGTGCGGACAATGGCATGGTGTTTCGATTCTCATGCCCCCATACCTCAACTCAAAATGGTAAAGCCGAAAGAATCCTCCGCACTATTAATAATATGATTCGTACAATGCTCTTTCATGATTCTCTTCCCCCTCCCTTTTGGGTCTATACGTTATAATTGGTAGCATACATTCTTAATATATTACCTACATGTACCTTTCAAAATAAAACCCCTACCTAAATTCTATTCCGTCAGATCATTTCCTATGGTCACCTTCAGATTTCGATTGCCTATGCTACCCTAATCTTGCCTCCATGTCCCCTCACAAATTAGCACCTAGGACTATTATTTGCATTTTCTTAAGTTTTTCGTAGAACCATAGGGGGTACTTATGCTATGATTTGTCCACAAATAAAATTCTAGGCTCTCGCCATGTCACATTCGAGGAGAACGTTTTTCCATTTGTAAATGTACGAAAATTTCAAGTCACTGATTACGGCTTCCCTAATGAGTCGAACACATCCCCTCTCATTAGAAACGCAATACATAATGCTAGTATTCCAGTTGTCTAGTCATGGCACCTCCCTGTTGTCCCGTCACTGTCCCATAACCCGTCGACCCCTCCAATCCGTCGACCACCCCCCTACCTTCTACCCCCGCTATGACATCACTATTACCCTAAAATAGCCCATTGCCTCACTGCCCAAATTCCCCGACGACGTTCTCACAGCCCTCGTCGACCACCCCCTACCCCTGACAACCCCACTGCCCCCGACAACTCCACTACCCCCAGTTCCCATTACCCAAACAGTCTCAATCTCGACTCACTGCATGAAAACTCATGTCCATCACGGAATTTTCAAATCGAAAGTCCACTTTAACCTATCCACTCAGACTATCTCACATTTACCTAAAAACCCAAAATTAGCCAAGCTTGACCCGAATCGGAATGCAACCATGTGTGTGGAATTTGAGATGCTCATTACTCAGCGCACTTGGGATCTTGTTCTGAAACCAGATGGGGTGAATGTGATTCATTGTATGTGGCTATATCGTCACAAATTCAGAGATAGTGATAAGCTTGAACGCCATAAGGCAACTTGTGGCAAATGGCACGGGGCAACAAGAGGGAGTTGATTGTGGTGAGACCTTCAATGCAGTGGTTAAACCAGCCAGCATTCGCGTTATTTTGAGCATAGCTATGCGAAAGAACTGGTCGATTCATCAGCTTGATGTGAAAAATGTGTTCTTACATGAGGATTTGAAAGAAACCGTATATATACATTAACCGTTTGGCTTTGTGCATCCGTCGACTCCTCAGTATATCTGCCGTCTTTGAAAGTCACTTCATGGCTTGAAATAAGCCCGCAGGGCCTGGTATGAACGCTTTGTCACTTACATCATATAGATCGGGTTCGTGTGCAACAAAAGTGATAATTCACTTTTTATTTTTAATCGAGGTAATAACACTACATACCTTTTGCTCTATGTGGATGACATTGTTCTAATTGCCTCCTCTGATGTGCTGAAACACGAGATCATTACCCTGCTCAAATCCGAATTCGCCATGACAAACTTGGATAAGTTGAGTTATTTTTTAGGGATTTACGTGACCAGATCCGAGAATGGAATGTCCATGTGTCAACGTAAGTATGTCGGAGATATTGTCTATAGGGCTAAAATGGCATACTGCAAGATCATGCCCACTCCAGTCGACTCAAAGTCGAAACTTAGCGCTAATGATGGGGATCTGATGCTTGATCCTTCTCTTTATAGGAGTATCGATGGTGCACTTCAGTACCTTACCTTCACTAGGCCTGATATTGCCTATGTCGGTCAGCAGGTATGTTTGTTCATGCATGCTCCTAGGGAGCCTCACTTTACCACCCTTAAACGTATCATTCAGTACGTTAAGTGCACTTTTGACTACAAATTACATCTTTATCCATCTGCACTGACCAGGCTGATCTCTTATACAGACACAAATTGGGGCGGCTGTCTAAACACACGTTGATCTACTTCCGACTACTGTGTATTTTTGGGTGATAACCTCATCTCGTGGTCTATGAAATGGCAAGCCATGTTTTCCTGATCTAGTGCAGAAGCAAAATATAGAGGTGTTTCGAACGTTGTTGCCAAATTTTATTGGCTCGGAAATCTCCTTCTAAAGCTTCATTGTCCCTTATGTAAGACATATATTGTCTAATGTGATAACATATCTGCTGTCTATTTGTCGCATAACCCGGTTCAGCATCAGCGAACCAAACATATTGAGATGGTTATTTACTTTGTTCGTGAGAAGGTTGCCATGGGCCATGTTCGGGTGTTACATGTTTTCTCTTCCTATCAGTACGCAAATATATTTACTAAGGGACTCTCTCGGCAACTGTTCCTTGACTTCAGATCTAGTCTGAGCATCCGACCTCCTCCCACTCCTACTGAGGAGGTGTGATGGAGAATATATTCTCCATATATTCTGTAATTATTATTTTAGTGTAATTAGTAAAGTATATATTCTCATACGATTAGGATTACAATTATAAATACCTATATATATTATATTAATGAGAAGACTCCAAACAAGGAGAATTTCGTAATTCAACAGTTTTAATGTTGTATATTTTTTAGTACTCGAGAAAAAACTTAGGAAGACTATTTATCTTTTTTTCCTCCTAGGGAATCATCGTCCATGCCCCCCTTTTGACATCAGGGTGTTGGTTAGAAAATGACTTATGTAACTACAAAAGAATATTAGCCAAAACATAAATATAATGTTACTTGGGACTTGGCAGGGACATATAAAACTAATCTGTGATATTTTCTCAGGGTGATGTTTGTTTGATAGAATAATTTCTCTTAAGGATTCCTTTCATTATTCACAATAAATATAGTTGTACAAAGGTTAATTCCAAATACATTACGAATTCTAACTTACCTTAAATGGTTGATTCCTAATACAATAAGAATCCTAAATTATCTTAAATATACATCTATCATAATTACAAAATATACGGTGAATATTCGACGCTAATACTCCCCCTCAGACGGAGCGGGAGGAGACCGAACGCTAATGCTGTATCGAAAGTCGGTGAAGAGTTGTCACGGTAGTCCCATTGTGAAAATGTCTGCATACTGATAAGAGGAAGGCACGTGTAATATTTTGAACTGACCACGGGCAACCTTCTCTCGCACAAAGTGGATATCCATCTCAATATGCTTAGTCCGCTGATGTTGGACCGGATTATGAGACATATAGATGGCAGATATGTTATCACAATAGACTATAGACGCCTTGCGGAGTGGACACTTGAGTTCCAAAAGAAGATTTCGGAGCCAACAGATCTCAGCAACTACGTTAGCAATACCGCGATATTCTGCTTCAGCACTCGAATGAGATAGTGTGGCCTGCTGATTGACGGACCATGAGATAAGATTATCCCCAAGAAATACATAGTACCCTGAGGTGGAGCGACGTGTGTCGGGGCATCCTGCCCAATCTGCATCCGTGTAGGCAAGTAACTTGGTTGGGGCAGAGGGGTATAGATGTAATCCAAAGTCTAGTGTGCCCTTAACGTATCTGATAATACATTTCAGGGCGGAAAAATGAGACTCTCGGGGGTCGTGTATAAACAGACACACCTGTTGAACGGCATATGCAATATTAGGCCTAGTGAATGTAAGATACTGAAGAGCACCTGCAAGACTCCGATATAGAGTGGGATCAGAAACTGGCGCACCGTCATTGGCACTAAGCTTGGTTTTTTAATCCACCGGAGTTGGCATAATTTTACAATTTGTCATCTTGGCCCTGTACACTATCTCTTCTGCATACTTATGCTGACACATGAACATAGTGGCTGCAGATCTGGTCACTGATATACCCAAAAAATAACTCAGCTTGCCCAAGTCAGTCATAGCAAATTTAATTTTGAGTAAAGCAATGATTTCATTCTTCAAACCGTCAGATGAGGCAGTAAGAATAATGTCATCGACATATAATAGCAAATATGCAGTGCTGCTACCTCGGTGAAAAGTAAAGAAAGAGTTATCACACCTGCTATATATAAAACCAATCTGCAGAAGATACCTGGCAAAATGATCATACCAAGCGCGGGGTGCCTGTTTCAATCCATACAATGACTTCTTGAGACGACATACAAACTGCGGAACTGCCGGATGAACAAAGCTAGGGGCTGATGCATGTACACAGTTTCTTTAAAATCCCCATGAAGAAATGCATTCTTGACATCAAGCTGATGAATCGGCCAATGCATGTCCATAGGAATAGTGAGAACAGTCCGAATAATGGTCGGTTTAACAACCGGACTGAATATCTCACCACAATCAATACCCTCCTACTGATTAGTGCCATTGGCAACTAGTCTTGCCTTATACCTATCTAAGTCACCACTGTCCCTGAACTTGTGACGAAATAGCCACATACACCGGATAACATTAACACCGTCTGGTTTAGGTACCAAATCCCAAGTGTTCTGCTTGGTTAAAGCGTTAAAATCCTCGCATATGGCCGCATTTCAATTAGGGTCCAGTTTTGCTAGTTTTGGATTTTTTGGAATGGGTGATAGGGTTTGTGTAGAGATATTGAAGTGAACCTTGGGTTTGAAGATCCCGTGTTGTACACGAGTCTCCATGCGATGAGAGGGCAGTAGTGGGAGGTCGGGGCTGGGAGGTTGTAGGTCCACTGGTTCTGGAAGGTCGTGGCTAGCAGGCTGCTGCTGCATCCAGGAGGTCGGGCCTGGCAGGCTGCGGGCTTATAGTTTCTGGACTGGGGGACTGGTAGGTTGCTGGGGGTGCAGGATACATGGCTGCTGGGGGTGCAGGAGACACGGTTGAATGCAGCAAGGGTGTTGTTGGGGTGTTGGACCGAGAGTAGGGATCTGTTTGGGTGGTGCCAGACAGTATTGGGGACGGGACTGTCGGAACAGTGGGCTGCTATTGGTATAGAGTTTGGATGGCCGGGGACAGACTCGGTTCATCGAGAAAGATATAATCGGTGGTCTGAAATTTTTGAAGATTTGATAAAGGAAAGGTCATCTCGTCAAATGTGACGTGACATGAGATGATGATTTTGCGAGTGGCAATGTCATAGCACAGGTAGCCCCGATGATTAGGAGATAGACCAATGAAGACACAAGGCAGAGTGCGAGGGGAAAGTTTGTGAGGTGCATTAGAGGCTATGTTGGGGTAGCATAAGCGGCCCTTGCCTTTGTTATTGTTGTCGCGGCCTCTACCGCCACGACCTCCGCCGCGGGACTGCTGCTGTTAGTGGTCATGCGGTGGTGGCGGAGTGGTGTTGGTCACCGGTGATGTCATCCCTTCAACGGCTAACGCCTTTTGATTATGCTCATCTTGTTTAGCACGTCGAGTTTCTTCCAACAATAGTTGTGAACGTGCATTGGTGAAACAAGTGTATCGTATTCACCATTCGGTAGACCAGCAACTAATTGGAGTACCATCTTGGTTTCAGAAACAGATGTCCCGACGTTGGAAAGTTGGTCGGCTATGAGTTTTAGTTGTTTGCAATATTCAGACATGTTAAAATTCTCGAGGCGCGTATTGTTGAATTGTTCTTCCAAATACACGGCCCTAGTATTTTTGTTATCATGAAAAATTTCTTCCAACCGTACCCAATGGTCACGTGTCGTGGAACCTGTTTTCATGATAGTACACAACCAGTCTTTTGAGATTGTGCCGTATATCTACTGTTTGACGATAGCGTCAAGGCGATGCCATGTTGGTTCGGTAATGTCGGTGGGATGAGGAACATAGTCATCAATATGGTCGAACACGTTGTACGCACATGCATGAATATAGAACAGTTTTGTCCACATGAAATATTGACAGTCTTCTTGATCAAGAATTATAGGGATAGAGTTCTTGATTTTTGTAACGGCGAAATCCGGGTGAAAAGAAGACGATGATCGTTGAGAGGAGTTGTCAAAAGTATAGCTGGCCAGTGGGTTGGGCTCGGGTCTGGCGGGCCGGGTTTGGCGGGGTCGGGGTCGGGGCGGGATGGGCGAAGGGGGCGGGATCGGGTCTGGCGGGATCGGGTTTGGCGGGACTTGCCGAAGTCCCGATCCCGTCGGAATCGGGTCGGGGTCGGGATCGGGGCGGGTTCCGGCAGGTTTTCCTTTTTTTTTTTAATAACATATGTATAAAAAAAACTCAATAAACAAGATAAAATAGTGTAATAAAAATATTTCAATGCTATTTTTGTGCCTCTTATATTATTTAATAGACATAATTTTTTTGTAATACAAATACAATTGTCTAAATTGCAACTTTGTGGTGTTGTCCAAAAGTTGCAAATTACATAATAAAATTGCAATTAAAAAATTACATTCTCAAAAAAACATGTTCTAATTGCTTGATAATTTCCTGTGGTTCTTCGGTTGGAATTGGTATTTGTTGGTCAAATTGATCCATGTCGCTTCCACCACCTTCGGATAAGATTTCGTTGTAGTTTTCGTCTTCTTCTTCGTTGATCTCCGGTTGACCGCACCTTCTCCGCTCCACTCATATCCAATCTCTGAATAATACTGCAATTTCCAAGCTGTCTCCGGCTAATGAGTGTCTGTGGTCTCCTATTTGATATCTGCCGGCAGAAAAAGCGCTTCCAGACGCAGTTGATGACTCTTGAATGTTCAAAACATCTCGGGCCATCATTGAAAGTGTCAGAAAGGTCTTCTCATTCCCCCTCCAGTATTTCAGCAAGTCTTCATGTCCATCTTCATTGATAACTTCTTGGTACGGTACATAACCATGCAAAACAAAAATATTAAACTCGTTAATTTGGTTAGTAGCGGTACGGCCGCACATTCTATTTCTGAGGCTTTCAATACTAGTCGCAGAAACAGCATGTCTTTTGTGAGGTTGTGTTGAAGATGAAGAAGATGGTATGGAAGCCGATAGATTACTAGCACTTTCTTGTTGGTAAAACCTATATATTTTTTTGCATTGGTCTTCTACGCTAGATAACACTTCTTCTTTAGTTTGTTCAATAGTTGGTGGGTGATTTAGATTTTTTGGACTTGGAGGTGGTAGTACTTCTATACAATCGTAAATAGTTTCAATAAGTGATTTAGTACCGTCTATTTTAATAGTCGGATTTAATACAACACCAATAATATAAATAGTGGGAATAAGAATAAAATATTTTTTTATTTTGATAAACATTTTTTTAATAGTTGTCATATAAGCTGGTTTTTCCATATATTCACTAAGTAATAAAAATATTAGAGTTATATAAAATAACATAGTTAAAATAGTAAGATAATATATACCGGAAAATTTTTTTGTTGCTGGAAAAAATTTCTCTAAAAATACAATAAGTTCGGAAATTTTTACCCGATCACTATCTACAACCATATTAGCTGGATTTTGATTATGAGAGTTAAAAAATAAAGTTATAGATTTTCTATAGTCATAAGCAACAAGTAGTTGCTCGTATAAAGAATTTCACCTAGTGGATACTTCTTCTGGAATTTTTCTATAAGGTAGTCCACAATCGTGACAAGTTTTTTTATATTCTTTTCTTCGTTGTACTCTATTACTTTTAAAAATAAAGTTTATAGCAAATTGTATTTTACTAAGAATGTCTTCAAAAAGTGATAGACCATCCTTTACAATTAAGTTATATATATGACACGTGCATTTTATATGAAAATGATCTGGAAAAGATGGAGTTAAACTATTTTTTAAAATTGTAATAGCGTAATTGTTAGAAGAAGCGTTATCTAATGTAATAGTCATAATTTTATTAGTTATTCCGTAATAATGACACACTTGATAAATATTTTATGCAATAAAAGTACCAGTGTGCCTATCATCTATATATCTATACGCTAAGATACGTTTTTGCATAGATCATTTATAATCTATCCAATGACAAGTTACCGTTAAATAATCATGGTCGTTAGTACTACGACCTATATCAGACGTGATAGATACTTTGCCATTAAAATGATATAATGAATAACGTAAATATTGTTGATATTCATGTGCGAATTTAAATACATCCTTCTTAACAGTTGATCTAGAAAAATCGTTAAAAGCATGATTATATATATCTCTAAAGTAATGAATAAAACTGGGAGATGAAGGAAATGAAAAAGGCAAACCTTCCACAGCAACTAATTTTGATATTGCTTCTCTATCTCTATGTTTATTGTATTTAGGGCCTACAATTCCCCCCATCATAGGGTTAATTTGACCCTGTACTTGGTCCGGGACAGTATCAGTATGTGAACCTTGTCCCGATGGAGCGAGCATTTGCGCACCCGGTTTTAAAGCCTGGTATTGGGCATACCTAGCTGGATGAGCACTTACTACGTGTCTAATTAAACCCCCCGTCCCACCGTGACCTTTTCCTATTTTAAATTTTAAAACATTTTTACAAATTTTACATCTAGCTACTTGATTCTCTACGTCCCTATCAAGAAATATACATGCATCTGATTTTAATGGTCGGTTTACTGGACCTCGTCTCATACTAGGGGGAATAAGAGGCATTTCAGTTGAAGGTGCACTAATGGGTGTGTTGTCATCAACATTAGTGGGTGTATCATCTAGATCATCGTCTAAATTAAAGTCTTCTTGAGTTCCAGAAAATAGCTCAACGTCTAAATCTAATGGTATTGTATGAAAATGTTGAGTATCAACAAAATCATCCTGTGTAGGAATATGATGACTAGAAGAAGTACCCTTGCCCTGGTTGCCCCTACTAGAAGAAGCACTCTTACCTTTACCCTTAAACATACCTCTTAATCCTTCCATTGTAATTATGATAATAAATAATTAAAGATAATAAAATTAAGTGCGCTAAATAAAATAAAAAGACAATAATAATTTAATGAAAGAACGAATGTACCAAAAGTCGACGTGTAATCGAGAGGTTGAAAATTGAAACTTTGCTCGATGGAAGATCCTCAAGCTAGTTGCCAACTTCACTCCCAATTCCCAAATGAATAAATAAAATTGAATATTTAGTAAACAATGTAGACTTGTAGAGAGATATATTGAGAGATTAGAGAGATTGTAGGAAGATTTGTGAGAAAGATGAAGAGAAAATGAGTTATTTATAGTTGGAAAATTGGGTTAAAATGTAAATATAATAACTTATGGGTTAAAAATAAATATTAAGGGGTAGAGGGGTTGGGGGAGGGGGGGAGGCCAAAAATGGTTGTTGTCCAACGGCCAAAATCTAAAATGGTTGTTGGTGCAACAGTTATATTTGCAAAGGGGGGACTTACGGGTGGGATCGGGGCGGGATCGGGATGGGCTCGGGGCGGGCTCGGAATTGGCGGGCCTGGGGCGGGCTCGGGACGGGTCGGGACGAGACATTGTCCCATCCCGGTTCGAGTCCCGCTACCGATTTTTATTTTTAACTAATCGGTGTCGGGGCGGGACACGGGCCGTCCCGGCCCACTGGCCAGCCTTAGTCAAAAGTGCCAGTGGAGGAACCGGAATTTGTGGGGGAAGACATGGTGGTTGCCAGTGTGCCGTCGACCGAAGGGAAAAAAATTCGAGGGGGGGGGGGGTCGTCGGCTGCTATTGAGAGAGAGAGGAGAGGGAAAAAAATTAGGTTTAGGCTCTTGATACCATGCTTGATAGAATAATTTTCCTTAGGGATTCCTTTCATTATTCATAATATATATAGTTGTACAAAGGTTGATTCCTAATACGAATCATAACTTACCTTAAATGGTTGATTCCTAATACAATAAGAATCCTAAGTTACATTAAATATACATCTATCATAATTACAAAATATACGGAGAATATTCGCTAATAATGTTGATAAAGATGATTTTTTGGGCTACAGGGAGTTTTTAGCCATTTCAGTCCACCTAAGAAAGACTGATACAAATTGGAGGAACGCTTCAAGACAGTATTCACGAGAACGATACAATAGTCTCAGCTTGAAAGTTGAAACTAAGGAAGGATGGATCTTTACAAACGAGCAATTAGACTCGATAACTTAAGACAAAGTATGATATCTTGAAGTCAGAATTCACCTTTTGGCTTTCTAAATTCTTCTTTTCTTTCAGCTAATATTTTGCCATTTTTTGTTGTTTGGTGATTTCTCTTCTGGGGGTGGATAAAAATCTGGTTCCCATTATTTATGTGTTTGTTTCTTTCTTTTGGACGATCTGAGGAAATACGGTGAAGGATAGGAAGGTGATTATTTTGTGGTATGTATGCTTCAATTATTCAGTTATGGAGACTAATTATTTAATGATAGAGCGTTTCCAATTAAAAATTGTGATCTTCATTCATTCTTTCTACTTTTAATTTTTCTTGGATTGCATATGACAGTTTCTGAGCCAGTTTTGCATTATCTATAAATGTTGATTAATAGATAGGGAGCCATCAAAGGCTTCTTCTTCTTGCACATGTTAGATCTTTTGTTTTACGATAATTGTTTGAATATACGATATAGTTGGATGCCACGACAAAAGCTGCTTGAATTTTTGCATCTGAACATTTCTGCAATTCATGAACATGTTGCAAATTTTTCCACATTTATGGCAGGACTATTTATCTAAAATATTTTTGCATAAAGCATAGCGTAAATTAAATCCTTCGACTTTATCGCCTCATTAGTGCTTTGAGTCTCATTACTTATATACTTTTGTTACGGTTTTGAGTCTCTTCAGTTACTTTCTTCTATTACTGAAAAAGTGAATTAAAAAAACGGAAGGTTAGATATTTTTCTGAAAAAATAGGAAGTAAGTGTTGGAAGAAATGTATAGTTTCACTAAAACATAAGCTGGAACTTGCGGCATAATATCTGTTTAATTATTAGAAAACTATTCAGTTTCATTTACTAGTTTAACATTAAAGGATGGACTTTTTATTGAATTGTTACTAAGGTCCAAATGACAAAGCAGAAAAGACAACCATCCTAAGCAATCTAATTTGGAAAACGGACATGGTGTAACTACTAACAAAAAAAAGAAAATGACCCAAAATAGTCTTTAGCCTCAAAATAAAAAATAAAAAGTTATAGCCCACCAACATAAAAGCCCAGATAAAAAAGAAATTAAAAAACAAATCGGGGAGTGAAGAACTGAGTGGTTGGTCTCATTGTTGTCCGAAGTTGCTGTCGAGAAACTTCACCGAACAGAGATTTGTGTTGTATTGCCAATGATTTGGAGACCATTTTTGTGAAATCGCCATTGACATCCATTGAAGAGCTCGAAGCTTGAGTCAGAACTCGTGGCTTAAGGAACAATTGAAATAGTTCATTGATTTACCTGTTTTGCTGCTGTTGGAGGTCCTGTTCTTGATTGAAAATATTAGGTGAGCAACTGATTTTTAAAAAAAAAACTCCACTGAAGCTAGCTTGAAGCTTCGACCAGTTCGAATCTGAGATTTAAAATAAAAAATTGGAACTATTTGATTCACGTCGTTTGCTACTATTTTGAAGGACTATGTTCCTTCAAAAAAAATACTCCCAAAGCACGTATAATACGTGTAAAATAATTATATAATATGAGTATACGTTGATTATATATTTATAATACAGTAATTATATAATAATTAAAGGGTTACATATTCAATATAACAATGATACAATTTCTATAAAATTTCTATATATATACAACATTGATACATATTCTATACAACAATGATATAATTTCTATACACATATTGTTGGGATACATATTCTATAAATCAATTATACAGTTTCTATATATATACAGTACTGATACATATTTTATACAATAATGATATAATTTCTATACACATATTGTAGGGATACATATTATATACAATAATATTACAGTTTATATATGTATGGTACATTTTCTATATATGATACATATTCTATACTATAACTAGGGGTGTTCATGGATCGGTTTGAGTCGATTTTTGGTTAGAACCAAAACCAAACCAATTAAGTCTGTTTTAAAATTATTAAAATCAAACCAAATATAATTCACATCCATCGGTTTGGTTGTTGTTGGTTTGTATTCGATTTTTACGAAACCTAATGGTATTTCTCGCTTTCATGATTTTTTCTGCAATTGGAAAAGAATTTTTTACCTTTTTTGACTTATAATCCGTTATTAACAATTTATTTTGGCGGCTACAATTTTTTTAGACTTGGAAAATGTCTTAAGACGTATAAACTTTAATCAAGTGAATAAAGTTTATAAGAAATACAAAAAAAAAGATATAGGTAAATCTCATAGCTATTTCTTTGGATTAATAAGTTTAAATTCATGACTTTCTTTCCTGAAATGAGCTTAAAGTGTAAATTTCATTAGCTTATTAGAGTTTAACAAAACTTTAATAAAAAAGTATAGAAAATATCTAAAATTATTTATAAAAATCAATATATGGTATATATGAAATTATAAATTTTCTGTATACTATAATTTATCGGTTCAATTCGATTTTTTCTTCGGTTTGTTTTTAGTGAAACCAAACTAAATCAAATATTATCGATTTTTTAAAATTTAAAATCAAACGAAATCAAAACCAAACAATAATCGGTTTGATTCGGTTTTTGATTTGGATCAGTTTTTAATCAAACCGTGAACACCCATAACTACAACGATACAATTTCTATATATATGTTGAAAAAAATCTAAAAATTATCATTGACAAAAAAGGGAAAAAGAGAAATTATTACAAAAAGAAAAACCTATGAAAGTTAATTAAACGTCATACAAAATGAGACGAAGATATTATTGTAAAATTATAATTTAAGAAATAGAAAATACATAAGCACAACTAATCAAATTTGTAATATGTTAAAATAATGTGTATTATCCAAATTTGAATTAAAAAATATTTTTTCTAATATTAAAAAAATAAAGACGCTAAAAAAGGAAAGGACAAAAAAAATTTGCTGATAAAAATATAAGAAAAAAGGAAAGGACAGAAAAAAGTTGTTGTAATATGTTAAAATAATGTGTATTATCCAAAAAGAGATTAAAAAAAGAATTATTCGAATATTAAAAAAAAGACGCTAGAAAAAGAAAGGAAAAAAAATTTGCTGATTATAAAAAGAAAAAAAGAAAAAGAGAGATTAGAAAAAATAATTCTAGACAACCATTATTAGCAGCTTTGAGGAATGAGTTGGGTAAAAGGGGGAATTCATATATGGTAGATATCTGCTAGACTATGGGGGGGTGGGGGGTGGTAACGTGGAAATGGGTTTGGGACGGTTGAATTTAGTTTGGGGCTAATAAATGGATTTACAACATTATTGAAATATCCGGTTGTCATTAGTTTGGGTAAGATGGTCAATTATTTCCTTTTTCTATCTAATTTTGCAAAACTGTTTCAAAGACTAAAATATCCCTAAAACTTTAATTTATACCCAAAACTAACATGTTGAAACCAATTCTTCTAATATATATATAGAAAAATTTAAGGGATTCTCTATTATTGAAACTAACATGTTGAAACCAAAACTAACTGTTTCAGTTCGCCACAACGGCCTCTTCTATTGAAGCAGTTTATTGATGCCTTTTCATGCTTCATATGTTCGAATTTCATTAAACATCAATTGATTTGGAAAAATAGCCTGCCTTTCTTTTTTCCGTTTTCCTTTCGTAGCGAGAAAATCCAAATTTCTTAAAAGTTGCTGGAATCTTCAAGTTTGGACAAGCTAATATCAATTACTAAAATATAACTTGAGTTTTCCCATAAAAAATCTAGAAAAGTAAGTCAAATTATGTTAATACATTTTCAAAGTTCTTATTATTAATTAGAGAATAGGAAACTATAACCTAGATAATAATTTTAATGACACTAAAAATCAAGCTTTCACATCATAGCTTGAATTTTGATTTTTTAACTATAAATTCATGGAAGGATTAGTCCTCTAAAAATATTTTACTACTTATATCATGTTACTCTTTTTAGATTATACTTGATATTAGAGGTATTATAAATTAATATGATAGTGTAAGTAAAGGAATATGTTCATTACTTTCCATTGATTATTGTGTTACATAATTATTTATATGGCTACAAACTAGATAACTAATCTTCCTAATTACAATCGGAATATAAACTTACCTAATATAAAAGATATACAATGATATGGAAATATTCTTGTAATATTCTATCACACCCCCGCAGTCGAAGCGGGAGGTTCTCGTACGCTGAGACTGGCTCGAAAATCATCAAAGAGTATACGCGAAAATCCTTTAGTAAATATATCAGCAATCTGATACCGGGAAGGAACATGAAGGACACGAACTTATCCACGATACACTTTTTCAAGTACAAAGTGAATATTCATTTCAATGTGTTTAGTGCGCTGATGTTGAACGAGATTTCCGAAGGGATAAATCGCACTGACATTATCACAGTAGACCAATATAGCCTTGTGGATTGGGCAGTGAAGTTCCAACAGAAGGTTGCGTATCCAACAAGACCCAGAAACAACATTCGCTACTCCTTTGTACTCGGTTTTGGCACTGGATCGAGACAGAGTATGTTGTCTTTTAGAAAGAAAGTTATCTCCGACGAAGACAAAGTAACCTGACGTGGATCGACAAGTGTCCGGACAGCCACCCCAGTCAGCGTTAGAATAATAGGTGAGACCAGAAATGGTGGACTTGTATAGGTGTAGGCCGAAGTGAAGAGTACCTTGTACATAACGCAAAATACATTTGAGTGCATTCATATGTTCATCCGTCAGGCTGTTCATATGTAAGAATATTTGTTGCACGACATATGATATATCTAATCTCGTGAAAGTGAGATACTGTAATGCTCCTGCTAAACTGTGATAGTGAGTCGGGTTGGCATACAGAGAACCCAAAGAGGCACTGAGTTTGGAATTAGTGTCACATGTGTGTAGGCCGGTTTACAAGACGTCATGCCTGCTCAGTCAATGATTTCTTTGGCGTACTTCATTTGACAAAGAAATAATCCATTTGCATATCTCGTAACAGCAATGCCCAAAAAATAGCTTAGGGGGCCCAAATCCTTCATAGCAAACTCAGAGGCAAGGAGTGACATGATGGATCGGCAAAGTGCATCAGATGATGTAGTGAAGATGATATCATCAACATATAATAGGATGTATGCCATGTCATTACCCTTGCTATAGATGAACAATCAATGATCAGATTTTCTATGTGAAAAATCGATAGAGGATACAAAATCAGCAAACTGTTGGTACCATGCACGAGGAGCTTGTTTCAGTCCATAGAGTGATTTCTTCAAATGACACACATAATCTGGATAAACCGGATCCCTGAATCCCATAGGTTGATGGATATACATGGTTTCATGAAGGGCATCATGCAAGAAAGTATTTTTGACGTCAAGCTGATGAATATGCCAAGATTTGGATAAAGCAATACTGAGAACGGTCTGAATAGTCATCGATTTCACCACCGGGCTGAATATTTCATCACAATCCACTCTCACATGTTGAGACCTTCCATCACCTACAAGACAGTCCTTGTGCCTCTCAAAAGAATCATCATATTTTTTTTTATATCGATAAATCCACATATAATGAATAATATTAGCATCAGGAGAACGGGGTACTAGATCTCACGTCTTATTTTCAATAAGAGCATTATCTTCGTCAATCATTGCATTTTTTCAATTAGGATCGGACAAGGCATTTTTCGGGTTGTGAGGAAGAGGTGAAGGGGCAACCAAATTAGACAAGTTAAATAGTCATTTGGGTTTGAAAATGTCGTGCATAGCATGGGTTTTAATTGTCTGTCGGGGTACTGCAGGGGGTTGGACAGGATCGAAAAGGGGGGCTGAGACATGGCAGCAGGACCGGGAGTGAGGAAATAGGGCCGAGACGAGGCAGTGGTGTCAGGAGGAGGGGGGTTGGCCGATAGGCAGCAACCGAATCGGAAGGCCGAGAAGGGTTGTTCCAAGGCTCTCATTGCGGGGCTGGGTGGACTGCCCAACTCGAGACGACAGTGATTTGATAGGTTGTCGGTGATGGTAACGACTGATTTTGCAAGTGATATATTATAAGGGGATTTAGGCCATCATTTAAGAAGTCATACGAATTTGGAGGTGGAGAATTGATTTTGGCAAAGGGAAATCTGGACTCATCGAATATGACATGCCTAGAAATGATTATTTTTTGGCTTGACAAGTCGTAACAGTTGTAACCTCGATGATTGGGGGAGATGGGGTAACCAAGAAAGACACACGGGGATGACCGAGGTTGCAACTTTTTGATTTGAGTGGAGGGGGTAGCATAGACATCTGAAAGTTCGTAAATACTTATAGAAAGGGTCCCGAAGATATAGAACTTGAGTGGGAGATTTATGTTTGAGAGAATGTTCAAGAGATAGGTTGTCATTGAGAGGGCATAATGCCAAAAATAGGGGGATAGAGGCGTGGGCAATGAGGGTGTAATGCCAAAAAGCACTAAAGGAAGAAAAAGATAGAATAGACTTGAGACTTATTACCAATGGGAAAAGTCCACAGAAAGTTGGAATAATCATCCAAAAATAATACATAATATATATGCACAGCCGTGCTTAAAATAGGAGAAGTCTATAAATCACTGTGTATGATATCAAATGTCATTAAAGTACAGGTGGAAGAAGAATAAAATGGCAATTTGACATGTTTTCCAAAAATGCAAGATTCACAAATAAGAGTATTAGAGACATGTTTGTAATCAATAAATTTATTTTTGCTAAGGAAGTGTAAAACGGAATCTCTCAGATGTCCTAATATATTATGTCATAAAAGAGACGAAAGAGCTGCAAAGGTTGATGGAGAGGAGGTTGGATGGCCGACGGTGGTGGTGATAGTATAAAGGTCTCTGATGCTGTCACATCTGATTATTCGCATCTTTGTAATAAGGTCTTTCACAGAAAAACTAAAAGGATCAAATTCAAGGGAAATATTATTGTCGGTAGTGAAACGACGCACAAAGATTAGATGTCGGGCTAGAGGTTGGGCCTAAGAGAACCTCGGGTAGGGGCACAGTGGAGCAACCCAAGCTAGCTGGGCCCATGCAGCCCATGGTGGGTAGGAAGCCCACGACGGAGGCTGCAGCCACTGCGGGTGGCTATCGGCCGGCAGAGGCTGTCATCTACCGCCGCTGCTACTGTTGCTGTCTCGGCCACCGCGACTTCGGTCGGAATTTTTCCCTTTGTTGTTATTCTGGGATTGTGAGCCATATTTTTTTATCATTAGCTTGTCGGTGGTGTGGGGCAGAGACCGAGCCTATCGCATTGGTAGGTGTTCCTCCAATGGTTATGAGGGCGGCGTCGGCGGTGCTTGCGTTGGCCGCGACCCGTTTAGTTTTTCAGTTTCTTTCAAAAATGAGTCTTGAACGTGCCTCATAGAATGGAGGAAATAGTATGCTTTGTTGGAGGATGGTGGCGACGCCGTCATAAGTTTCATTCAAACCCGCAATGAGTTGCATCACCAATCGTTTATTGGTGACCGGTGCACCGACGTTAGAGAGTTGATCGGCAATCATCTTAAGTTCTTGACAATAGGCGGACGCATTAGGAAAATCGTCCTGCTGAATGTCCTTGAATTGATTTTTCAAATACAAGGCACATTGTATCTTGTTATCGTGAAAGATGCTTCCCAATCGGTCCCAAGCTTGTTGTGCACTAGCGTCGGTTTCAATGATTATATGCAATAGATTGTCATAGATCCATTGTAGAGAAACCACATCTAAATGTGACCAAAGTTCATCATCATGTTTCTCCAGGGGTTCGGCAATGGGCTTTGATTTTGAAGGGATGATGTGATCGATGACTTTGTATACACGACAATGGATCTTAAATAATTTCGCCCAAGAGGAATACTAAACTTTTTCCATCTTAAGAGTTATAGGAATGAAATTCTTGATGTTGTTGACTGCAAGAGCAGGATGAAATTTAGGTTGTTCAGCCATTGAAAATTGGGGAAGAAGAGGGGGGAGGTTTGTCGATAAGTAGAAGAAAAGAGAGAGGGAGGACAACGGATGGGATGGGGGTCGAGAGGTAGGGAACGGCTAGGGGAGGAAAATTTTAGGGTTTGACTTCTGATACCATAAAGGAATATGTTACATGTCTTTCATTGATTATTGTGTATAATATATATAGTGTTATATAATTATTTACATGACTACAAACTAGGTAACTAATCTTCCTAATTACAATCGGAATATAAATTTACCTAATATAAAAGATAAACAATGATACGGGGATATTCTTGTAATATTCTATCAGTAAGAATTGCATACTCTCAAAAAGATAAAAAAAATCTTCATTTGATAATTACATCAAACTAATAAATACATGACAAATGTCTTTCAAAAATATATTTATCTCTCAATTGTAACAAAATATTCTAGTAGTATCTATCATCACTTAAATGTTTAGTTCCTAAAATTTTGATTTATTATAAACAATCTTAGGGGTCATTTGGTAGAGTGTATAAGAATAATGCTGAATAGAGTGTATTAGTAATGCCGACATTAGTTATGCAGAGATTTTTTTTTATCCACCGTTTGATTTGGTGTATTATAAATAACATGCATTGCATAATTTCTAAAAGTAATTGGTTGTTTACAAAAATATTCTCCATACTATATTATGTGAGAGACTTCATGGGCAATTTTCTCTTTAACCATAAGCATGCATTAAAATCCATTGCATTGCTAATATCATGGTTTGCTAAGTATTAATCATGCATATGATAATATAAAATATGTATAATTGTGTAATTCTCCTTTTTGGAGTCTTCTCATTAATACAATATATATATATATATATATATATATATGTGTGTGTGTGTGTGTGTGTGTTTACAATTGTAATCATAATTGTATGAGAATATCTCTTTTACATAATTACACTAAAATAATAATTACATAATATATGGAGAATATTTACGTATTCTTTATCACACCCCCGCAGTCGGAGCGAGAGAAATTCAGACGCTCAGACTGGATCTGAAGTCAAGGAACAAATGCCGATGAAGTTCCTTAGTAAATATATCTGCGTACTGATATGAGGAAGGAACATGTAACACCTGAACATGGCTCATGGCAACCTTCTCACGAACAAAATGAATATCCATCTCAATATGTTTGGTTCGCTGATTCTGAACTGGGTTATGAGACAAGTAGATAGCAGATATGTTATCACAATAGACAATAGATGTCCTACGTAAGGGACGATGAAGCTCTGACCCAACAAATCTCGACAACAACGTTCGCAACACCTTTATATTCTACTTCTGCACTCAAATGGAAAAGTGTAGCTTGCCATTTGGCAGACCAGAAGATAAGGTTATCACCGAAAAATACACAATAGCCGAAAGTAGATAGATGTGTGTCTAGACATCTGCCCCAATCGGTGTCCGTATATAATATCAGTCTGGTTGGTGCAGATAGATAAAGATTGTAACCCATAGTCAAGAGTACCCTTAACGTATCTAATGATACACTTAAGAGCTGTAAAGTGAGGCTCCTTGGGAGCATGCATGAACATACACACATGCTGAACAACATAGGCAATATCGATCCTAGTGAAGGTAAGATATTGAAGCGCATCAATAATACTCCGATAAAAAGAAGGATCAAGCACCAGATCTCTGTCATTTACGCTAAGCGTCGACTTTGAGTCGATTGGAATGTGCATGATCTTACAGTTTGCCATTTTAGCCCTGTAAATAATCTCTTCGGCATACTTACACTGACACAAGAACATTACATTCTAGGATCTGGTCACGGAAATCCCCAACAAATAACTCAACTTACATAAGTCTGTCATGGCAAATTTGGATTTGAGCATACTAATGATCTCATTTTTCAGCACATCAGAGAGACAGTCAGGACAATGTCATCCACATAGAGCAAAAGGTATGCAGTGTCATTACCTCAATGAAAAATAAAAAGTGAGTTATCACGTTTGCTGCACACGAACCCGATCTGCAAGATGTAAGTGGAAAAGAGGTCATACCAAGCCTTGGGGCTTGTTTCAAGCCATATACCGACTTTTGAAGCCGGCAGACATACTGAGAAGCCGAAGGATGCACAAATCCATATGGTTGATGCATTTATACGGTTTCTTTCAAATCCCCATGTAAGAACGCATTTTTTACATCAAGTTGATGAATCGGGCAGTTCTTTCCCATAGTAATGCTCAAAAAAGTGTTGATGTGGTTGGTTTAACCACTAGACTGAAGGTCGCACCACGATCAATTTCCTCTTGTTGGCCCGTGCCATTTGCCACAAGTCTCACCTTATGGTGTTCAAGGTGTTCAAACTCACCACTATCCCTGAATTTGTAACGATATAACCATATATAACGAATCATAATGACCCCTTCTGGTTTCGGGACAAGATCCCAAGTGTACTGTGTAGTGAAGGCATCAAATTTCTCACGCATGGCCACATTTTAATTTGGATTAAGCTTGGCTAATTTTGGGTTCTTGGGTATAGGTGATATGGCTTGAGTGGATAGGTTAAAGTAGATTTTTGATTTAAAAATCCCATGTTGGGCACGGGTTTCCAAATGGTACGTAGGAACTGAGACTATTTGGGTGGACTGTGGCTGACGTGGGCTCAGGCAGTGGGGCAGTGATGAGGTGACGGGGCTAGGGTAGTGGGGCAGTGAGGAGGCGATGGGAATAGCGGGAAGAGGGCTGGTCGACGGGGGTTGGGGGTTAGTGACGGTAATGGGTGGCAGTGGGGCAGTGGGGCAGTGAAGAGGTCACGGGATCAGTGGGCAGGGGGGTGACCGGATCAGTGAGTAGGGGGAAGGTCGACGTTATTGGCAGGTTGGTCAAAGGGTTTGGGGCAGTGCCGGGGGAGATGACGGGGGGCAGTGGGCATTGAACCGGACTACTTGCTCCATGGATTACATTTTTAAATAGAGAGGAAGTGTGAGAATTGTCAAGGAAGCGATAGTCAGTGACTTAAAATTTTTGGACGTGTGCAACAAGAAAGATGTTCTCCTCAAATGGACATGGCGAGAGACTAAGACTTTATTTGTGAACAAATCATAGCATAGGTACCCCCTATCATTTGATGGGAAATCCAAGAAAATGAAAGGAGAAGTCATAGGTGCTAAGTTGTGAGGAGTCGTGGAGGCAAGATTAGGGCAGCATAGACAACCAAAAATCCAAAGTGACCATAGGAAGGAATCTGACGGAATAAAATTTCGGTAGGGGTTTTGTTTTAAAGGGTACGTGTAGGTAATATATTAAGAACTTATCTATCATGTGTAACGCATAGACCCAAAAGGGAGGGGGTAGAGACGCATGAAATAGCATAGTACGGATTATATTGTTAATGGTGCGGAGGATTCTTTTGACTTTACCATTTTGAGGTGAGGTATGAGGGGCATGAGAATCGAAACACCATGTCATTATCCGCACAAATTTATGAAATGAGGAATTATCAAACTCACGACCATTGTCACATTAAAAATGATTTTATGTCCTTCTCAAATTGTGTGTTTAACGTATGTTCGAAATTCAAGAAAATGGAGTAGACTTGAGACTTATATTTGAACGGATAGACCCAAAAAAAAGAAGAGAAATCATCTAACAATACCAAATAATATTTATGACCCAGTTTGCTATTAATGGGAGATGTCCATAAATCTGCATGAATGATGTCAAATGGAGAAAAAGTAACACTCAAAGATGACTTAAAAGGAAGTCTAACATGCTTTCCTAAAGGACAAGTATAGCAATTTTGGGGAAATCTCCCTTTATTACATTGAATCAAATTTTGACTTCTAAGAAAATTAAAAACTGGTGTTCCCGGGTGCCCAAGTCCACTGTGACAAGTTAATGGAGAGATTGTAGCTAGAGAGGTATGTGGATTGACACTTGCAGCAGAATTGGATGAGAAAGGATAGAGGTCCCCTACACTATTGCATCTCGTAAGAGTTTTCCACATACGTAGGTCCTTCACGGAAAAACTGAAAAGGTCAAACTCAATAGATACGAAATTGTCACTAGCAAATTTCTGAATAGAGATTAAGTTTTTAATGATGTTAGGAGTATATAGGACATTTTTTAGGGGAAAAAGAGGGTGAGGTGGTGATATTTGAGTGGTGCCATAGCCTTGAATTGCAATGCGATTGTCATTTATGACAAAAATAAATTGAGGATTGTTCAAGTTAAATAGTTGAGGAAGATTACCATAGTTACGAGTGAGGTGGGAAGTAGCGCCCGAATTCATGTACCAGGCATCGTCGGGCTGCTGTAAATTCATTGTGTTGTAGGCCTAGCCCAGTTCGGTAGGGGTAAGGAGGTCGTATAGTTGTTGTTGTTATTAGGCCACCAAGACATATGCCTACTATACCGGTCCCGCATGGAGTGGGCTTGGATGATGGCCTAATATACTGGCCTGCTGCCACTGGCCACTGCTTTGGGCCGATGCCATCGGGTAAGGGAATGGGGGTGAGGCCCAACTTCCGGACATCGGCCATGGCATTAGGCCGACCTACTGGGATAGGTATGGTGCCTACTGCGATTGTCCACCGGGATTGTTGCCTCGACCTCGACTCTACCTTTTCTGTTGCGTTCGCCGCCGCGGCCTCGGCCTTTGCCACCGCCTTGGCTACCCCGCGAAGTATGACTGTCCGTGTGTGGCGGTCACCGGTGCATCAACCACCAACACCTTCTGATTATGTTCATCCTTTTTGGTACGCCTAGTTTCCTCCAATAGTAATTGTGACCAGTCCTTGTTGAAACTAGGGAAGGGATCGACTTGTTGGATCATCGTTACAAACTTATCGTACTCACTCTTTGGCAAACCATTAATTAGTTGTAAAACTATCATTGTTTCTGAAATTGGAGTGTCCATATTTGATAGTTGATCTACAACTAATTTCAATTGTTTACAATAGTCTGACATATTAGCAAAATTTTCAAGACGGGTGTTATTAAATTGTTCTTCCAGATACATGGCACGTGTATGTTTGTTGTCTTGAAAAAATTCTTGTAGCCTTGTCCATAATTCGTGAGTCGAAGCACCTATCTTCATAATAGTATGAAGTAGATCCTCGGATATGGTGCCATAAATCCATTGCTTGACGATTTCATCAAGTCGTTTCCACATTGTGTTGTCGACGTCGGGCGGATGGGTTGTGGTGTCATCGATGTGATCAAGAACGTTGTAGGCACAAACATGTATTTGAAATAAGTCATTTCCACATTGTGTTGTCGACGTCGGGCGGATGGGGTGTGGTGTCATCGATGTGATCAAGAACGTTGTAGGCACAAATATGTATTTGAAATAACTCAACCCATGAAGAGTATTGTCCATCCTCCTGGTCAAGAATCAAAGATATAGGAAGAGAAGACTGCTGGCAGGAAATCCCTATTAGGCCCTTTTTCGGACTATCTTGTTTCTCGACTTTTTCTCTCTCCTTTTATTTGTGCTTCCACCCGGGCTTTTCATTCTGTTTTATAGAGACCCGAGGAAATTCTATATAATAGTAAATGTAGAAAGGTGAGGGTGAGGTACTTTTCCCGGCATACGGAAAGAAAATCCAGGATGACGGCTTTCAAAAGACCAGTAAAGGACGGGGAGAGGGAGGCTCTCGAAACGAAACAAGACTAGAAAGAACATGGGAATTAGCACCATTCATATGAGTGTTTTTGTCTCTTCGAGACAACAAAACAAAAGGACAGTCCCCTTTATATCTCGATCTCGATTTAGCATCATATATCGCTCTGGAGAGAAAGTTTTTTATGTTTGTCACGGCAAACGCCAGATGAAAGGTGTTGGGAGATGTGGAGGGAAGAGGAGGATGTATGACGTCTTGTGTGGAGAAGGAGGAATTGGGAGAAGCCATGTGCCCGCCGGAAGCAAGAAAAGAGAGGGGGTGGCGGCCGAATAAAATTTAGAGTAGGGAGGGTGTTAGGGTTTGATTTCTAATACCACGTAAAATTATGTAATTCTTTTTGTTGGAGTCTTCTTATTGATATAATATATATAAATATATAAATATTTATCATTGTAATTCTAATGTATGAGAATATCTACTTGTGTGCTAGTCAGTAATGAAGAAAGTTAATACATTCATTATTTTATTTCTAGCAAACGACCCTTAGTATTTAGCATCGGGAGTAAAGTAAACTCTTCATTGTATGTAATGTTTACTGTTTACCCTTTGACCTGGAAATGATGTCACGTGCTTGGTTACGTAACATGACGGAAAACATCATCTCTTTTTACCAGACGGACACGAATTTTGCCTCACTTTCTTTCAGTGTCGTAGCTCAAGTGAATAATTCTGAGCTTTGATGAAACCATCAATGACTACACAAGCATCACTTTCTGATGATATTGCCCTCAAAATAGCTTCTTCTCTTCCAGTACTCTTTCTCTGATTCTTTTATGCATGTTGCTCTTTTTTTCCTTCCTGATTGTTGGTTGAATTTATCCACTTCCTGATTGTCGGTTGTTATGGAAATTTTTCTTGATTCTATGTTCTTTGTTGTTCCCTTAAAATTTACTTGTTATAATTCAGATTTTGCTTTAAAGGAGTTGAATTTATTGTTTTGATTTCTTTGTTGTGTTGAAAATGGTTTTCTTGATCTGGCGTCTTTTTTTGTTCTTTAAAGAAGTTATGCTGTTTTGCGTTGAAAGGAATTGAATTTACTGGATCTCTGATTTCTGGGTTGTTACAAATTGTGTTCTTGATTCTGGCATCCTCCTTTGCCCCCCCCCCCCCCCCACCTAAATTTTGCTACTTTTTCTTGAAACAACAACAACATACCAGTGAAAGGTCTGGGGATGGGAGGAGAGAGTGTACGCATACCTTTCCCTTACCTCAGGAGGTAGAGAAACTGTTTCCAATACACCCTCAATTCAGAATAAAGCACTACATTTTCTTGAAAGGGGTTGAATTAATTGGCTTTCTGATTTATGGGTTGTGGAAAATTGTGTTCTTGATTCTGTTTTTTTTTTGAACTGTAATTTTTAAAGGTACCTGATATTTGCTCTTTGGGGAGTTGCTCTCGGTTTTGGTGGTCACTGTGTGGTTCTGATTATTTATGGGCGTCTCTTTGTAAAGAAAGATGGCCTTCTCTTGCTCTGGAGATTGAGTCTGCGTCTTATAACAACCAGACCCATGAGGTTAGTATAGTGTTTACTGAGTCACTTTTACAGTGATGCTCTACTTTTCCTGGTGTATATAATGTTGGAATTAGCATAAACAATGTAAAGCTATGATTCTCTCAATGTGGACCTTAAAGTATGGGGGTTGGACTAAAATGATCACCTTTTCCATACATTAAAGACTATTTCGATTACGTGGTATATATGAAGGATTAAAATAGTCCAACCCCCTTACGTTGCTGGTTAAACTTTAACAGATTTTTTTACTTGCACTATTACTTTCAAGGTTTAGGAATGATCACTTTTTTCATACGTTAAGGACTATTTCGGTTACGTGGTATATATGAAGGACTAAAATGATCACTTTTTCCATACATTAAGGACTATTTCTGTTACGTGGTATATATGAAGGACTAAAAAAATCCAACCCCCTACTTTAAGGACCATTTTGATCATTTTTTCTCCCGATGTGTGTGTAGTTTGAGACTTGTACCTTAATGAAAAAATGAACCGTTTTTACTTTTCTACTTTTCTATTCAGGAATGGAGAGTGTTTTATATTAGGAAGCACAATGAAATGGCAGGAAAAGCAGGAGGGGTAATTGATTTTGTGAATCGCTGTTTGGCATTTGAGTCGATTGAGGTTGGGCATTATCTGAAAGCAGTCAGAGAACTTGATTCAATGCAGTTTTCTTTTGAAGATGTCCATACATTCTTCCTTAAATCCAAGCACGATGTGCTGCTCAACTTGATTGGTTTGCATTACTGCCTTATCTGGCTTGGTTTGCCGGTAACTACTTTTGCTCCATCACTTTAATGCTTTTCTTACAAATTTGTTGACACCAGTTTTCCATTTTATGTTGTCAGTGAATTGTGTTATACCACTTGAATCTTTCCCATTATGAACTTTGACATATTTGATTTGTGTTTAACTGCTTGAGCTGATGTAAGACCTAGATCTTTTAGTCAACCCATACTAGCACGGTCTTTTTGCAGTCGTTATACACTTTCTATTGTCCTCCGCTGGGCAGTGGAGATTTTTTATGTATGCACTGAAATTAGATTGAGGTTGTATGTTTGCTAGGTAAAGTATCAAAAAGTTAGTAAGTCTCATAGCATGATATTGGAGTAAAGTAACTATTGTTTTTATGCACTGAAATTAGATTGAGGTTGTATGTTTGCTAGGTAAAGTATCAAAAAGTTAGTAAGTCTCATATCATGATATTGGAGTAAATTAACTATTGGTTCTTTCGATTTGTTATTCAACATTTGATTTATTCCTTTTAGATACAAAAGATATTAAGTGGCATTGTGTGACTTCTGTTAGATTGTTTTGTACAAATATTGTTTGGCAAAAATGTCTATGTTTATCCAAGTTTAAGCAGGCCCTCTTGGTCGTCTGACTTCCGTGGACCATGAGTAGTTTCTTTAACCGGAATCAGCTTATTGAAGTTATTTGATGTTTATTCTTGTCTACCAGGGCGAATGTGTCGTGGAAATCCTAAATAACAGCAATATTTCACAAAGGCAAGTATGTGTGCAATGGTGGAAGCGTGGGAGGTGGTTTTTTGGCTTTCGCATGCGTGATGAATTAGTCACATGTACAGTCTCTTTAGAAGATATTGCAACAGGGAAGGAGGAAGAAGTTCTTGGGGTACTTCAACGAGGTGCGATACATGAGGTGATACGAGTTCAGATCTCAGCAGCTAAGCCTGCGTACACATCCTGGTCATTCCAGAGCGCACAAGACGCAAACTAGTAAAATATTTTTTATCTATCATGTGTACATATATTGTAAATATTTCACCTAAACTCTTGTGTAAGACAAGAATAATTGTAAACTCTCATGAAGTATACTTACAAATGTATAAATAATGAAATCCCTCGGGGAAAGGAAGCATGTATTAGTTGTAAATTCGATAATTATGCTTGTAAAAAGCTACAATACTTGTGTATTCTTCCACTCAGTAGTAGTTGATCTTGTGTTTGTTTCTGTTGCTGGTTTTACCAGCTTGATTTGATTCTTTTTCATACTCCATATTCAAACTCAATGAATATACGAGGGGCTTCACGAAGACATTGGCATATCATGATTCATTAGCCTATGTGCTAGCTCATGAAAAAGTTCCAGGATACCACCATTGAAAGGGGATAGTTGGTTGTTTTTGCAATTTCCTGTTGATTTATTAACTCTTACAATGCTGTTTCGTGTGCTATTTGGCTTAAATTTTTTATTTGTCTCTGTTGTTGAGTGATGTTATTATCTCATAGTTGTTGTATAAAGGCTTCCAAAGTGGTTTATATAACAACTCCAGAACACAAGTTCTTGCAGGAGCTGGTACAGATAAACATTCTGTATAAGATACGAAATGGTGAATTGAGAAAGAAAAGGCTTGCATCTGCTTCCCTTATTATATAATTCGTCTCATCTCTCTCCAAACCTAACGTGGTAGTTTCCCGTCATTCCGCTTTCTATCTATAGATCAAGTCATTATTAAGGAGCTGATTCGTTTAGAACTCAATTGACTGATTCTATAGAAAATGCGGAGTGTCCTTGGCTCAACAATTTAGCACATAGGATTTCGGAGCTACTACAGTTATCTGAGTCGATCCTTGGTCAGCTCATTCTCATACCAATAAGCCAACATTGATGTTCACATGTTAATCCCGAAATTTGTTATACGTGCAAGGGGTGTTGAGTTATATTAACATCCTAACAAAGGGTTATGTAAACGTTTCCAAAGGGTTTATAATTGACATAGTCATTTTACTTACTGTCTTGAGGTTTTGGATTGAATGCTCAGATTATCTTCACAATTTAGTTTTAAAGGAAGTAGGGGTGAGAGCCCGCTATAAATTGCATTTGCTGAAATCATAACTTGGGTTAATACTTTCTACAATCATAAATCGACTTATGAAAGAGGTGATTTCAAGAAGGAAAACTTTCACGACATAATGTGTTTGTTAGATACAGATAACCAATATACAATAGGTTAAAGTGTTCTTAATCCCTCATCATGTGTGGATTTTTAGGCACTTAATCAATTTTTCTGCAAGTCAACTGACATTTCATGCCCTTAATATGAAAAAGGTACACTTTGTACTCCTTTATTCTTCTGCCTCATCCCCATTGATCAACAAATCATTCTGTAAATGCACTACACATGTACCATGACCATGAAGACTGGCCATTTATTGTTTGCTTTCATGATTCTATAAAGTACAATTTGGAGTCAACTCTAATTGAAATTCAAAGTAGTTATTGATTTACATATAGACACACATCTTTCTGCAATATTTGTAGAGTTTTCACACAAATAGGAGATTGAAACTCAAGAACTATATTATTTTTACAAATACAATGGAATTGAAACTTGATAGTAACAAGAAAATGAAATAAAATCTAACAGTGATAAACCAAGACACCTCTCATTTTTTGTGGAGAGCGGCAGATGACCATCAATGTAAGAGCTATGACCATCACTAGGATTATCTTCAAGTTGTCATTACCACCATCATTTGATTCTGAGAAGCAGCAAGTTTTCCCCATTTAGCCCCAATTAATTTGTGTTTTGCACTTGCATGTCAACAATGAGAGGAACGGCCTTTAATTTCTAAAGCTGAATAAGCTTTGGCGGTATTTGACTTTGATAATTATATCCACTTGCTTTAACGTGGAAAATTCCACTCTGCGGGAGGGAAGTTTCTTGCTTAATTTTAAATTTTAAATTAGACAGTTGAACATAATGGTTACTATAGTACGATTTTAATAATTTATGTTTAATTGTATCTGTAACTTAAAAAAGACCTACCAACATACATTGGTAGCTACTATAGGGAAGATTATTCAATTTTTTTCATTTATTTATCTTCTTAGTACCTCCAAGTTTGGTCAGATGGTATTCTCATTCTTCCGTTGAGCTTCGCTTTACATATTATCACATGAGAGACCATACCTTCATAATTATTATGGCTGTAACTGTTGAATTGCCATTCAAGAAAAATTGACATGTTTGATGCCGTTTTCACGAACAGTGCATCACGATACATACATGGCACACTTAATTATGGATTGCATTTATATCCGTCCGCCGTTTCTACTCTCGTGTCTTATACAGATGCCGATTGGGGTGGTTGTCCTGATTCCAGACGCTCGACCTCTGGTTATTGTATGTTTCTGGGTGATAACTTGGTCTCTTGGTCTGCAAAACGCCAGGCTACATTATCGCGATCTAGTGCAGAGACCGAGTATCGAGGGGTAGCCAATATGGTGTCTGAATCATATTAGCTGCGTAATCTTCTATTAGAACTTCACTTTACTATTCAGAAAGCTACCTTGGTCTACTGTGATAATGTTAGTGCAGTCTATCTTTTTGGAAAATCGGTCCAACATCAGCGCACTAAACATATCGAGATGGATATTCACTTTTTTCGCAAAAAGGTAGCTCGTGGACAAGTACGCGTCTTGCATGTCCCGTCCAGGTACCAAATTGCTGACATCTTTACTAAGGGGTCTTCCCTCGGTTCTATTTGAATATTTTAGGGACAGTCTCAGCGTCGACAACCGCCCACTATGACTGCGGGGGTGTGGCATAAGGAGTATACACGTGATATCCACGTGTATCCGAGTTCAAGTTTTAGTGTAAGCTTACCATAGTTGAAGAATTCTTGTACAAGTGTAATTAGGATTTATTGTTATAATAGGAATATGACTTTCCATTTATTGTTATAGTAGGAATAGGATTTTTCATAATTAGGGATTGTATATTATATATAAATACCTCTTCATTAATGAGAATAATCAAAAGAATTATTTCTTTCAATTATCACATGAAAGACCATACCTTCATAATTATTATGGCTCTAAATGTTGAATTGCCATTCAAGAAAAATTGACATGTTTGATGCCGTTTTCACCAAATTAATTCTGATATCAAATTTCCAGGGCACTATGTCCTACAACTGATGGAGTACATAAATTGGACACCAATAATGGTATCAACAAATGTCACGGCAACATCATGGGTATTAGCGAATATTCGCTGAATATTCTCTATATATTTTGTAATTATGATAGATGTATATTTAAGGTAACTTAAGATTCTAATTATATTAGGAATCAACCTTTGTAAGGTAAGTTAGGATTCGTACCATATTAGGAATCAATCTTTATACAGCTATATATAGTGTGAATAATGAAAGGAATCTCTAAGGAAAATTATTCTATCTTTCATGGTATCAAGCGCCTAAAACCTAAATCCCTTCTCTTCCTCATTCTCGGCTGGTTTCACAGTTTTTTTTTCTGGTTTCTTCCTCCCTTTCTTGGCCAAACCAGAAAATTCCCTTCCCTCGGCAGGCGGCAACCATGTCTTCCCCCACAAATTCCGGTTCATCCACTAGCACACTTGACAACCCCTCTCAACGTTCAGTATTTTCTTTTCATCCGGCATTCGCCGTTAACAACATCAAGAATTTTATCCCTATAATTCTTGACTAAGAAGACTGTCAATATTCCATGTGGATGGAACTATTCTACATTCATGCATGTGCATGCAACGTGCTCGATCATATTGACGAATCTGTTCCTCGTCCCACCGATGTTACAGACTCAATCTGGCGGCGTCTTAACACCATCGTCAAACAATGGATCTACGGCACCATCTCCAAAGACCTATTGTGCACCATCATGAAAACAGGTGCTACGGCACGTGAACTTTGGGTCCGGCTAGAAGAAATCTTTCAGGACAATAAAAATATTCGGGCCGTATATTTGGAAGAGCAATTCAACAATACCCGCCTCGAGAATTTTAACAATATGTCAGAATATTGTAAGCAACTGAAACTCATAACCGATCAACTATCCAACGCCGGGACTTCTGTTTTAGAAACCAAGATGGTGCTTCAACTTGTTGCGGGTTTACCGAAAGGTGAATATGACACACTCGCAACAATGATTCAACAAGCCGACCCTCTCCCAAGTTTCAACAAGGCACGTTCACAACTATTGTTGGAAGAAACTAGACGTGCTAAACAGGAGGAACATAATCAAAAAGCGTTAGCCGTTGACGGGATGGCAACACATGTGGCCAGCAGCAACCAGTAGCAGCAGCGGCGGAGGTCGTGGCGGCAGAGGTCGCAACAACAAAGCCAAGGGCCGCGGAAAGGGCCAACGCAACGATGGGTGGGCGGCGGTAGCCAAAACACTAGACAAAGAATCGAACCAGCGGAAGCCGAGTACAACCAACAGCAGCAGTGGCCCAACCTGCAGAACTAGGCCTCGCATGCATGCCCATACCCGAATGCAGGGGCCCAGTTCTAGCAATCGTGGTCGACTGGCCTCTTGGGCCCTGCCCCAGCCACCAGGCAGGCCAACCAAAGAAGAAGAAGAGCCCACGGATGCAGCCAAGAAGAAGAAGAATCAACACCGCCCCGACTGATTTGGGTCAGGCCTACACCACCGTGAACCTTCAACAGCCCGACGATAATTGGTACATGGACATCGGAGCCACATCTCACCGCACCCGATCGTCAGGTAACCTATCTCAACTACGTCGGTTAAAGTGTCCTCAATTTATTACTGTCGGCAATGGTCATCGCATTCCAATTGAAGGTTACGGTAACACACACACCAAACATCCACACCCACATTTCTCTCTAAACCACGTCCTATACACACCTAACATCATTAAAAACTTAATCTCCGTTAGGAAGTTCACTAGCAATAATTATGTGTCTGTCGAATTTGACCCTTTTGGTTTTTCTGTGAAGGAACTCAATACGGGGAAAATTCTTACACGCTGCAATAGTGTGGGAGATCTCTACCCATTCACTCAATCTTCTGCTGTCAGATCGCAAGCACCTCTATCCCTTGTGGCGATCTCTCCCTCCACTTGGCACAACAGACTCGGACACCCCGGAGACCCAGTTTTTACTTTTCTTAGGACTTCTAAGCGTATTCAATGTAATAATGAGAAAATTGCTCAACACTGTTTTTCTTGTCCACTAGGAAAACATACTCGTCTTCCATTTATGTCATCAAACAGTGTTACTTTTTCTCCATTTGATATTGTTCATGCTGATTTGTGGACATCTCCGATTGTTAGCTCTTTGGGTCATAAATTCTATCTAGTACTCTTGGATGATTTTTCACATTTTGTCTGGATTTACCCACTGAAATTCAAATCTGAAGTTTTGCAAAATTCATCGAGTTTCAAAAATTCATTAAGACACAATTTGAAAAACCTATTAAATCATTCCAATGTGATAATGGACGTGAATTTAATAACTCGGCATTTCACAATTTCTGTTCTAAACAAGGCATGGTTTTCCATTTTTCTTGTCCCTATACTTCTTTCCAAAACGGAAAGGCTGAAAGAATTATACGTACCATCAATAACATGGTCCGCACACTTCTGTTTCATGCCTGCCTACCACCGCCTTTTTGGGTCTATGCTGTCAAAATGGTAGAATCCCTTCTAAATATTTTACCAACTAGCACACTCCAAAACAAGACCCCTACCAAAATCTTATACCGTAGGCAGCCATCATATGATCACTTACGTATTTTTGGATGCTTATGCTACCCCAACATAGCCTCCACTGCACCCCACAAACTTGCCCCTCGCACTCTGCCATGTGTCTTCCTTGGTTTGTCTCATAATCATCGGGGCTACTTATGCTATGACATTGCCACTCGCAAAATCATCATCTCCCGTCATGTCACCTTTAATGAGACAACCTTTCCTTTTTCAAACCTTCAAAAATTCCAAACAACGGATTACACTTTTCTCGATGAGTCTCCTATGTCTCCTCTACTCCAGTCAATGTGTCTCCGGCAAAGGACAATACCACTGCCATCTGTTCCGGCAGTGGACTCTGCCCTGTCCCCACCACTGCTGCCTCCAGTTCCCTACCATCAACCTACTGCACCCCCCGCAGTTTCTCTTGCACCAACAGAAGCCAGTCTCGCAACCTCCCAGTCCCACAGTCCAGCAACCATTGAACTGCTGCCCACTGGTCCAGAACCAGTGGACCAACAACCTCATTGTCCCGACCCACCACCACTGCCTTCTCATCGCATGGAGACTCGTGCACAACACGGAATCTTCAAACCCAATGTTCACTTCAATGTCTCCACACAAACCTTATCACCCATTCCAAAAATCCAAAACTAGCAAAACTGGACCCAAATTGAAATGCGGCCATGTGCGGGGAATTTAACGCTTTAACCAAGCAGAACACTTGGGATTTGGTACCTAGACCAGCTGGTGTGAATGTTATCCGGTGTATATGGCTATTTCGTCACAAGTTCAGAGACAGTGGTAACTTAGAGAGGTATAAGGCAAGACTTGCCTACATGGATTCAGATTGGGCAGGATGCCCCGACACACATCGCTCCACCTCAGGGTACTGTGTATTTCTTGAGGATAATCTTATCTCATGGTCCGCCAAGCGGCAGGCCACACTTTCCCGTTCGAGTGCTGAAGCAGAATATCGCGGTGTTGCTAACGTAGTTGCTGAGATCTGTTGGCTCCGAAATCTTCTTTTGGAACTCCAGTGTCCACTCCGCAAGGCGTCTATAGTCTATTGTGACAACATATCTGCCATCTATATGTCTCATAATCCGGTCCAACATCAGCGGACTAGCATATTGAGATGGATATCCACTTTGTGTGAGAGAAGGTTGCCCGTGGTCAGGTCAAAATATTACATGTGCCTTCCTCTTATCAGTATGCAGACATCTTCACAAAGGGACTACCGTGACAGCTCTTCACCGACTTCCGATCCAGCCTTAGCGTTCGGCCTCCTCCCGCTCCGTCTAAGGGGGAGTATTAGCGAATATTCTCTGTATATTTTGTAATTATGATAGATGTATATTTAAGGTAACTTAGGATTCTAATTATATTAGGAATCAACCTTTGTAAGGTAAGTTAGAATTCGTACCATATTAGGAATCAACCTTTGTACAGTTATAAATAGTGTGAATAATGAAAGGAATTCCTAAGATAAATTATTCAATCTTTCAATGGGTGATAGTAAAATTAAGTGCATGACCGTACTAAGAGCTTCGTTGTTGGAATGATGAATTGAGACGAGGGCCGACCAAGACAGAAGAGAAGTGTATAGATCATAGAATTTTCGATCTTCTTTTTCCCTGACTTGATCAACTACGCCTCAATAATAACTACTACTATGGGTCAGCTTTATCAATTCTCAATGTTCATGTTGCATGATTTAAACCCATTTTGTTTCAATACTAAATAATTTGTATCTCAAAACGAGTTAAAGAACTCTCTAAAGTATGCTAAATAATTTGTATGTTGAAACAAATCAAGAATTATCTGGACTAGAAGTTATATATGACTCTTTTGGTATTTCTCATAATTTCTAATACTAGGTGGTTTTCTAATTTTATATAGCATATTTTAGTACCTTAATGAGTGTTATTATATCCACAATGCTATACAATTTAGATTATGGCCTGAATGCCATCCCGAAGCTACAAGTTTTAACGTTAGCAAAGTATGGGATAATGGACCTAAAAAATAGGCAAGGTGACGTAAGTGGACATTCATTAAAGAGAGAGAACTGAGTCATGAGGATCCAAAACATTAGCAGATCCAATAAACTTGCACAAGGTTGAAAAAAGAAGAGTATTTAACCCAATTAACAGCCCATTATAATAATAAACTCAAAATAACCATACTTTTTTATGAGCTACATCTAGTAGCCTATCGGTCATCTCAATCTATTTTATCAGCCCCATGCCCCATCCAAACACCCCTTTTCTTTTTCTTATTTCCGAAGTTGCCGACCCCTTTTACTCCCCACCATCTTCAATAGTGCTCCAATGACAGCTAACAACGAAACATTTTATCTCCCCAACGTCGCAGGTCGTCAAACATCATCAGAGAATTCTTCTTCTTCTATTTTTTAGATCTGTCTTGGATTTTTTTCCCCAATTATTTTTTTGAAGGGTAACATAGGTGTTGGAGAGAAGAGAATGGAAAATATTTGATTTTCTTTAAACAAGATACGTATTTGGGGAAGGTGAACTCAATGATAATAGGGTATAATTAGTGCATAATAAGTGTGCAATCCATGTATAATGAATATACACTGATTATACATAATTTAAGCATTGATTTATTCATCAATTAAACACTGCATATTCAGTATAAGATATGTATAAGTAATACATATTGGCTTTACACAGATAATATGAAAGTTTGGGGGATTGCTGATTTGGTGGGTCTTTGGTCTTGTATACTGTTGAACCTGACTTTTAGTCTGGTGATTCCAAACTTGGAGAGCAAATTTATTTAGTTTGATTTGCTCTTTTCAAGTTTTTGAGTGTTGAAAAGAACCCTGTATAGAGGTTGCTGATGATGCCGACGAGGTTATATATTTTTGTGGTTACTGCCAGCAAATTGTGTTTTACGGCTAGGGCGGGTGCAAAATATAAGCGACCGGCTATTTATGTTTTTTCCCCTTGAAAGAAAGCCCCACAAGAACCACCAAGGTCCAAGTCACAATCTACAAAGAACCAAGAAAGTAGAATTGCAGAGCATGTACTATAAAGAAATTACCATTGTGCTGAATCCAGAAAGGGTAAATTGTTTGCTAGAATATTACATTTACTCAAACTCGAACAGGTAGCCGACAAAACACAGAATAGAGCAAGCGAAAGGGCCATATAAGATTTGAAGAAGTTAAGGCAATCTCATCTCAAGTATCTGAGGCAATTCTTCTTCCTGGGATATTAACCATATTTGTACAAAAAGTTTCAAGCTCCTGATGCAAGGCAATCAAAGTTCCAGGAAGGTAGGATTTACAGAAATCTGTCTTTATCTTGGACGGCATGTTTCTCCTCCTATGTCGATTGCAGAAGTCCATACAAACATCACTCATTCACAATGATCTGCACAAATCATGCCAAGTACTTGAACAAGTTCGGGTTATCTTTGTCCCTCTCTAGGTAATCTCTAGTTATCAAATCTTCAATTCTCTTCTTGATAGCTTTGACATCAGGCTATGGAGTATTCAAAACAAAGTAATTAGCTCAGTTAAACTTATTTAACGAACATTAAAAATTGAGAAGTATAAGTTCATCCTGAGGATACCTTGAACATGCGTCCCAACTGCTCAACGCACTCCATGACCAGTTGCTGGTAGCCCAATACTTTACGACTCTTCATGATACGCACAATTGAAGCATCTATAGCATACCGCCTATCCTTATCAACATCTTCAATTACCTTTTTCTTCTCATCAACAGGAGGGAGAGGTATCTGCATCCCCATTACAGCAATATCCTCATGGGGTCAGTAACATAGTGCATTAATTAATAGTAAGAAGGTTAACCTAACTCGTCATTAATTGTACCTTGATCCTCCTCATCTTGTCAGTGAACTTCGTGTTGAACTCAAAGACATCAGTCGGAGAAATTGTTTTGGTGCTTGGCTCCTTGTTGAGAATCTTGTACTTCGCACATGAAAGGGAATGAAGAAGCCGAACAACATCATCATCTGATAGGTTTAATTGCGCCATGATTTCCTGATAACTCAATCTATCTGATGCATTAAAGAGCAGCAGAGCAGAAGCCTATGAAAAGGAAGAAGCTTCAATCTCATTTTCTCATTTATAACATAATAAAAATGTCACATTAAGTAAGCCGATCTGGTCAACTAACCTGATAAGTAGTGACAACAAGCTCAATAGTCTTTGGCTCAAATTTTCCATTTATGTTGCAAGTTCCCAAAGAGTATATCCACGTAAGTTTCCTGTGCTTCGTTTTTGTTTGATAAAACTCCTTGAATACTTCAACGCACCTAACCTGATAATGAGCAGCAGAAAATGCGTCAATGACAGGATGTTTGAGAAGAAAAATGACTCCAGCAAAAAAACATGCATCATTCTTTGCCCAAGGAGAAGAACTTCAGCAAGAGGAACAAGGGTCAAAACCAATATAAATCAACTGCATAATGTCAATTAACAGATGGATATGATATACCATTTCTGCTGGGAGGTTGAGATCAAAAGACTTGTAGCTAGGCCAGAAGCCCGTTGTCAAGACAGTCACCGTCAAGTCAATTCCTGGATTTGCTGCTGGATTGTTGCTCAAATATTCCTCAAAGCTGGCTTGATTCTCCCTTGCCAATGTCAAATCTGTAACCTATAGGAAGAGAAGAAGAATGTCACAGGAAAAACATAGGCCCAAATACAGCATAATTGATCTGGATAGCTTACCATTCCCTCCATCTTTGATGTGAACTGGCCCCCACACTGCTGCTTCAACTTTGTCAGGATACTTCTCTCATGTTCATCATTCGCACTCTTATCAAATAACAACCGCCGGGCTAGCTTTTTCCTGGGAAAAGGAAAAGGAAATCATAAACTTGTAATAGAGAAGCTACTATCCGAGCGGTGGCTGAGATACACAGTAGTGGGAACTCTACCTATAGAATTCTGCAAACAAGTCCTTATCACTAATATATGCTAGCAGCTTTACAACCTGCAAGTGAGATCTATTATCATCTTTCTCCTGCTCCAGTAGTACCAAGAAAAAGCAGATGTTCTGGAGGAAAAGAAGGGAAGGGGATCTATAGAGCAAGAGCTCACCTTCTCCAGCGTCTCTTCAATGGCTTCATCACTCAATTTCTCACTCCCACCTTTTTTGAGAATGTTGTCACAGAATGTAGCAAGAAGTTCAGCACTCGAGCTACCAGCAACACCCTTGTTGCAGAAAAGTTCAAAAGCTTCTTTAAGTGCCTAGAAAGTGACAAAGGGGACAGATATTAGCAATTTGCCCTAATGCAGAGAGTAGAACAATTAAATTAGACAGCTATCCCGTGGTCCAATACATACCTTGTGAAAAAGAGTGTGGTTTTGAAAGCAGTTATTCACATATGCCAAATATTTATCATGAAGCTCAATCACTTTCCGAACAAAAACCTGAAAATTCAGAAGTTCGTTCACCATCAATAACACAAGGATCAGATAACAGATTTACTAAGGGAATACAGTTTCAAAACTTTACAAAGGGATTACCTGTTCCTGCAAACCAACCACATCTCTCTTCTCTGCCTGTTGAAGAACACTAGGTGATTAGAAAGAATGCAAGACATTGAGCTATTTCTATTAAATGCATTCACAAAGAAATACCATCTTTTAGAATTATCCCTAGAAAGACGAAAACAATTAACTGACCATGATTTTGACATTGTTCTAACCAGCAGAAGGGGAAAAGTTAAAATACGTAAAAGAAGATGTGACAAAAATCATTTGTTGGTTCCCTAAGCAACTGCTCATGCTCTTTCTTTCAGGACAAGTACAGAATTTGATGGGAGGTTTCTGTTTTAAAGAAACTTCTACCATCTCTTTGAAGTAAGATTCCCAACCACCAAATTATCAATGGTCATGTACTGAAGAACAAATGAAGTAAATGAAACAAAACGACCACTGACTGAAGTCAAACTTTGTGACTTGAAGCTTTTCATACAAAAGAGAAGATATGATGTTAACAAGAAATCTCTGCACAAAACTAAATCAAAAGCACAAACTGGAAAATTAAAATAAGCAGAATAGCAAGATGCTCTAATCGGCAATAAATAGCTAGTCTCACAAAATGAAAATTCAGGATGTAATACACTATTTTATAGCAGCCATCTCCCCTTTTAAATGGATTGCTGTTTTTGAGAAAGGTCACTTACTTTTTTCACTGAGTTTACAATAACTTTGTACTTGATGTATTGTGCAGCAGCATGAGCTTTTCTAATGAATGGAGTTTCCTCTCTAATATTTGTTTTGAGCATTTTCGGAAAATCTCCCCCACCCCCTTTCTCCCAATTCATAATAGATAGATGTGTTAAAATATGAAATTAAGCTGACCCGACACTGGAATACAAGTCTGGTTTGACTTGTTCCAAGTCAGTCAAACTGTATAAACGCCAAATAAGAAAGAACCGAATTTCTCAAGACCAAAGAATTTGAGAAAAGGATAGACTGTACAAACCTTTTTGTTGCTAGCAGCATCTTCAGCCTGTTTCACCAAAGCTGTACCTTCAGCAGTAACATGCTGCATTCAGAAAAAGAAAAAAAGGATATATGAAGCAACTTATAAGCATACAACCGGAGAATGTGAGGTTATGAGATCACAAACCTGCTTAAATATGTTAGCCACAGGATCTAAGCCTCGAGGAATCTTAGAAAAGAGCCTATACATCCTTGATAAATCTTCGACCTAATAAAATCATGATTGGTCAATGACTGCAAGAAAAAAAGTCAAAAACATGGACATTAAGATGCTGCTAAGTACCTTATCATCTCTAAGTAACGCGTGGCATCCAGATTGCTCCTTCTCAAGAAGTTGAGTGGCATACACAGACAACAACTCATGTTGCACTTTCTGTAGAAAGATGAGAGTAGTAAAGTTGCAACTAATTAAAAGTTGATAGGCTAGATCCAAAAAAAATTGTGAACAAAAACTGAACTTGTCAATACAGGATGAAGTTAGCAAACATCCTCCATCTTGAAGGCTAGAGTTCCAATAAAGCAAAAAGATTAAGAGCAAGAATGAACCTCAAGCAACTTTGTCTCGCTGCTTGAATGGAGATAATGAGAGACCCGATCCTTCTCCCGTTTCAAGCACTCCTCGGCCTAAAGGAACATTGACATGATTATGTAGGTTAACATATGGACGTTAAACAAAAAAAGGACAGACAGAAGAAGCAACAGAGCAAGAGTGACAGAATCAAGGGGTTGCATACGCGGTATACTAACTTTCAGCATATAATCTGGACATGAATCTTCAAGGATCCAGTTAGAAGCTTTGCGAGAATAATAAGCCGAAGTGTCCTTGAGCAGTGCAGCTTCAAAATCGGTCTCATAATGATCCATTGACCCCATTCCAATTTCAACATATATATCTAGGACATTCTTCAGTAGAGCTCTGTCAATTTGCTCTCCCTCACGCTCTTGATCAATCTGGTTAGAGGAATGTTATTACTCGATTGAACGGAAAAAAGAAATGGTAGTGAGAACTCAAAGCAAGACCAAAGGGATACCAGAGATATAACAGCATCCCTGACTTTTCCACTCAACTCTTGGTAGACCTGAAATAGAAAACAGTTGCCAGTAAGATACTCCCTCCGTTCCAATTTATGTGACACTCTTTCTTTTTTAGTCAGTCCCAAAAAAAATGACATTTTTCCATATTTAGTACTAATAATTTGACTTCAAACTTCCTATTTTACCCTTAATGAAATGATTTATAGCCACAGAAATTTCTATAGCTTATTTTATACCACAAGCTTCAAAAGTCTTCCTTTTTATCTTAAACTCCATGCCCAGTCAAACACCTTCACATAAACTAGGATGGAGGGAGTATCTGATAACATCTTTTCGTAAAAGGACCCTAGCAGTTGAATATATTGCCAAACTGAAACCAAATTCTAAAAGAGGCAAAAACCAGAAAATAGAATGAACAAAATCAACATAGAAGCCATGAGCTGAACTCAGTGTTTTAACCAAGGGAACAGGTGAAGATGTTTTAATAGATGACCACAGAAGCAAAATTCTGATTAACAGAGAAAAGAGAGGGAGAACCATAAATTACCAGATCACGGAAGCAAGTTAGTCCAACTTCATTAAGCCCAGGCAGAGATCTCCGGGCAATGAAATAGCGGTCAAGATAATGGAAGAATCGCGACAGCCATCTGACCATGACTTTATGGTTTGACCACCTTTTTACTAGCTCTCGCAACATGAACTCATCATGTTTTTCTCTCAAAGAAGGCAATACCTATTTCAGAAATTGTGAAATTGAATTGCAGTGTTGAAATTTAGAGAACGTCAGGAGAGAATTATTTGGAGAAACAAAATATTAGGTAAACAATCTTTAAGCCAAATTTGAGTTTTCCATCATTTAAACTCCTAAGCTAAATTGCATGCCTCAATTAACATACAAAAAATCCATGGAATTTAGCTGTGTTTTGTAACTTCTCTCTACTTGCCCTGTATCCTTTTGTTATTATTCTATGGGATCAAGAAGCAAGAGCAGCTTTTCTAAATTTAAATCTTATACAATGTAAGTCCTATTTTTAAAATCAATTTTAACAATAGTGAGAATAAAATTCAAAAACAATACGCTTCTTTTGTTGTTGTTGTTTTTTGAGAAGGGAAAAAATCCGCTTCTTGGAAACCTGTTGCTGCTTGCACATGGATCCTTATTGAATAAAATCATAGAGGTTACCAAGAAAACTACCCGTAATAAGCCCTCTCTATTTACATGCCTAAAAATAAAACGTAAAAGAGGTAACAAAAGGGTTCATCAAACTAATGTTTTTCCTTTTCTTTCTTAAAGAAATCATTTTATAAGTTTCAAACATCCCAGAATGATACATAATAGAGAGCAAAGATCCCAGAATAGTACATAGATAGCAGACATCAAGGAAAAATTAAGAATAATACTTCTTCAACTCTTATTTTTCCTGTTTATTGCAGTACCTCATTTAATTGCTTCTAACGTGAAATGCGAATGAAAACTGCAGCTACCCTTACCGTTGCTGTGATATATTCTTCAAAAGATTCACGATATTTGTCATAAAGCTGTTGAGAATAATCATGTGGGGGCTTCTGAGTACACATGTTGTAAATTGTCCTGTTAGTAGACTTAAGGAAACAAAAGGTGAATCAAATCCAAGTTATCTACAATGTCAAACCCCTAACAGTGTGGGAGTCTAAGAAAAGGATACGTATACAGCAACATATAGTCCTCTGAGCTGAACTGAGGCTCAGGCTCCCCTTCTAGAATGTTCTTCAGCTTTGTAATGCCCCTTTGCATGAAGTCCCATCCATGTTCTAGATCGATTGTGGTACGATGGTTCATTGTGATTTCAATATCTTCACAATTCAACAGAATGTAACCATTTTACCTTATCAAAAAAAAATTCAACAGAATGCAACCCAACTCAAATTCCAAACACCTGTGAAGTTCAAGGTTCCCAAACTAAATCACATCACCAACTAAACTCAACAAAAGCTAGTATGAAAATCAAGCAATTTTTAAGCCAGTCAGAACATCAAATCACATTAATATTTGACTTTACTGTTGAGAAGAAACGAACATATGACAGGAAGAGTGCTCTTATTAAATCCCAGCGATCAGATGCTGGACAGGCTACAAACATGGCTTTATTCTTCAAATATGGAGCAGAATACTTGGATTTCAAGGCTTCAAAGTGAGGGGCTGTTAAGGAGTGATGCATGCTAGAATTGCACAAGTACCTTCAGCCATTTCTGGGTCTCAATACAGAAAGGGTAGCAGAATATGACTAAAAATCAAGAACAACAAACAGGACTACATATTGGAGGCTTAAAATTCAAGCAATACGAAAAGGAGAGAAGAAGATAGAGTAGCACCAAGAATAGAATCCAATATAACTCGGTCATCACCAGTAGAATTGCATAAAAGGAACGAATCAAAGTTCACTAACTGGAAATATTACGAATTACCACAGCTATAAATGTCATTATTGACAAATGTAGTGGGTTTTTTATTGGTTCAGTACGATCTTGGTCTTCTAAAGATTCTTTACCACTCTGAAATAGAGATTTAGTTGGGTTTATAGGACTTTCAGTATAATGTATTATCGAGAACAAATGAACCATATATGTGACAGAACAAGTCCAAACTCCAACATTTTAGAAATGCTGAGATAAGCCTAAAGTAAAAGTAGTAAAGAAACAGGGAATACCACCATGTCATAACAAAAAGAAGCCTTCGAGAGAGCCACACAAGAGCACAATAATGTGCAGCAGAGACTACCTACATTGAGCCGAAAAGAAAACCCTAAGTAATATCCACATCAGTGCGCGCTTAAGCCCTGAAGCGAGGCGCATATTACGTTGAGCGCTTCGCCACGCTTTATGGGCGCCGTCATCAAGGCTCTAAGGAATACTTTTCCTTGCGAATGAGTGAAATTCTAAAGATGCAACACTAAACAATTGATATTACACTTTAACATAAGTTTTATTCAATTTCTTTGTCCATATACTTTTACTCGTGCTTATGATTATTAATCTTGGACTATACATACAACAACAACAACATACCCAGTGAAGTCACACAACGTGGGATCTGAGGAGGGTAGAGTGTACGCAGACCTTACCTCTATCTTGATAGGTAGAGCGGCTGTTTCCGAGAGACCCTCGGCTCAAGACAAAGCATAAGCACAAGCAAAGCAAGAAAATAAGTCATGCTAGCGCATTCTGAAAAAGAAGCAGTAACTAATGCAGGTACATAAGATAAATAAAGCACATTAAAGAACACATAGCAGTAGAAATCAAACGTTACTATAAAGTACTACTGCGCCTACTAGTATGATAGTCTAAGTGGGCCTACAATAGTACCACTACAACTACCAGTTTATACGCGTAAGTAGGGCTACGCTCAACTACCTACTACCCTTCTACCATAATTCGTGTCTTCCACAACCCCCTATCTAAGGTCATGTCCTTGGTAAGTTGTACCTGCGCCATATCCCGTCTAATCACCTCTCCCCAATACTTCTTCGGCCTACCTCTACCCCTCCCGAACCCGTTGGCAGCCAACCTCTCATACCTCCGCACTCCGCACTGGGGCATTTGTGTCTTTCCTCTGCATATGCCCGAACCATCTCACCCTCGCTTCCCGCATCTTATCCTCCACCTAGGCCACTCACACTCTGTCCCAGATATCATCATTTTTAATCTTATCTCTCCTTGTATGCCCACACATCCATCTCAGCATCCTCATCTCCGCAACTTTTATCTTTTGGATGTGCGAAGTCTTGACTGGCAACACTCCATCTCATACAGCATAGTCGGTCTAACCACCACCCTATAGAACTTACCTTTAAGTTTTTGTGGCACCTTTTTATCGCACAAGACTCAAGATGCGAGCCTCTATTTCATCCACCCTGCCCCCAATACGATGTGTGACATCGTCATCAATCTCTCCATTCCCTTGGATAATATATTCGAGGTACTTGAAGCTTCCTTTCTTCGGAATGACCTGAGTACCAAGTCTCAACTTCACGCCTGTCTCAAGGTCGCTCCCATTACTGAACTTACACTCCAAGTATTTTGTCTTGGTCCTACTCAACCTGAACCCTTTAGACTCCAGAGTCTGTCTCCAAACCTCTAATTTAGCACTCACTCCGTTGCGAGTCTCATCAATCAGGACTATGTCGTCTGCGAATAACATACACCATGGCACCTCCCCTTGGATCTGTCGCGTCAGGCCATCCATCACCAAGGCAAATAAGAATGGACTAAAAGTTGATCCCTGGTGCAAACCCGTCGTCACTGGAAAGAGCTCTGAATCCCCTCCTACTGTCTGTACCCTGGACTTGGCTCCATCATACATATCCTTGATCGCCCTAGTGTACGCCACAGGTACACCTCTAACCTCCAAACATATCCATAGAACCTCCCTATGGACTTTGTCGTATGCCTTCTCGAGGTCGATGAAAACCATATGTAAGTCTCTCTTCCTCTCCCTATACTGCACCACCAACCTCCTAATAAGATGAATGACTTATGTAGTCGAACGCCCCGGCATGAATCCAAACTGGTTCTCAGAAATAGACATGCCTTTTCTCGGAATCTTGGACTATACACAGATATTTGCATTTTTTCTCCATTTGCGCCTTTTTCATTAAAACACATTCGCTATCGATATTTACTTGCCAAAAAATCATCTAAGCTGATGTTTCATAACTAAATAACCCACAAGTATAATTCAATTATTCATGTGATCTTATTTTTTATTCATTCTTATTGCTCAGTGAAAGGAATTCTACACTAACTCTCTAAGTTCTATTTACAGATTGTTCAGCAATTTTCTTGCAAGCTCTTAATGTCGCCCGGAAAGGGGAATTTTACAGGAAACTACAGCTGTTGGATTAGTACCCACACGGTAACAGCATTTGGTGGCACGAGACATGTCGGCTGGTATCATATGATATATCTCTAAGCACATCCAACATAATAGATTGATTCCTAATGATCCTGAATTGGTTCCAGGAGACCTGACTTGATAGGAAGTTCCAAAACGGACTAACTTTCCCAACCAAGTTATTCCTAGGACCTAGATAAACTCAAAATTGCACACTTGCCCTAAAAGACATGAGCTACTGCTTTTAAAATTTTGTCAGGGTTCCACCATAAAAGAAAAACTGTATACAACATTTTCCCATAAACTTATATAAATAAATATGCAAAAAAAAAACTGAGAAGACAAAAAGTAAGCACACAACTATGACAGTGAAAACTGAAAAGTGTGCAAACCCTAAAGTTTCAGGCAGTTAACGAAATAAAACAAACTTCCGGAATCAGTGTTTCGTATTGAGTTGCTAGTTTACATGAATGACGTCAGTTGCAACAAAGAATGAACCAGAAATCGAACTCAAACCCTACCAGTAATGAACACTAAACCTCCACTATACCTAACTATTGAAGGACAAAACATTAATGCTCAGAATCAACTATAGAGTAACAAAAAACAACAATATAAACCTCACAACAACATAAAACTAGTCCGTCAATCACAGCTCTGAAGATCGGAAAAAAGTAACCACACATCTAAGACAGTGAAGACTGAAAAGTGTGCAAACACTAAAGTTTCAGGCAGTTAACGAAATAAAACAAACTTCCGGAATCGGTGTTTCGTACTGAGTTGCTAGTTTACATGAATGCCGTCAGTTGCAACAAAGACTGAACCAGAAATCGAACTCAAACCCTACCAGTAATGAACACTAAACCTCCACTATACCTAACTAATGAATGACAAAACATTAATGCTCAGAATCAACTATAGAGTAACAAAAAACAACAATATATACCTCACAACAACATAAAACTAGTCCGTCAATCACAGCTCTGAAGATCGCAAAAAAGTAAGCACACATCTAAGACAGTGAAGACTGAAAAGTGTGCAAACACTAAAGTTTCAGGCAGTTAACGAAATAAAACAAACTTCTGCAATCAGCGTTTCGTATTGAGTTGCTAGTTTACATGAATGCCGTCAGTTGCAACAAAGAATGAACACTAAACCTCCACTATACCTAACCACTGAAGAACAAAACACTCATACTCAGAATCAACTATAGAGAAACAAAAAACAACAATATGAACCTCACAGCATCATAAAACTAGTCCGTCAATCACAGCTCTGAAGATCACAAAATAAACCACAACAAAACAACACAATTTCAATAACTACTTGAAACAAAATCAATAACAGAATCAATCCGAAGCAAATGAAGAAGCAATAAAACCAAAACCACCACATCAAATATGCATCATCATAGGTATATACATACACATCTCTATACATACATCGAATCGGAGCTCATAATTTAACCGAAAAATATACCTATGAAGTCACCGGAGAGAAAGGAATTAGTCGTAAAAGTGATCGGAGAGTTTAGAGCCGATGAGGGCACGAGATGGATGTGCGAGGAAGCATTGATAAGAATCGGGTGAAATGTGAATCTCTCTTTCCCCTTTTATGCGTTTTTTCCTGTTTACTCGAAAACCTCCCTTCCGCGGTAATTTGTTGGTTTTTCATTGCGGATTAATTGTAAATTTAACCCTACTATTTCTGGTTTTGTGCATTTTTATCTCTAGTGCTTGAATAATTTTTCTTTTTGGAAGTGTTCTTATTTTTTTTTTCCTACTATCTAATAAGAGGCAGTTAGCAGGTAACAGGTATGTCTGTTTAGAATTTGAAGGCTACTTTGATTAGTTTTTGTAAAATGAATAAGATGATTGATCAAAAATAAAAAGTCATTGTAGTTTTTGTATAAATTTTAAGCATCGTGACTAAACTATTTTTGCCTATATCATTATGCATCATCATATTTTTTCATATTTCTTTTTGTCCCTCATTTATTATTTTATTGTGTTGTTGTCTATATGCGTTTTGATAAATATTGAAAAGTTGAAGGATAATTTCTATTCCAAAAAGCAACAAAAATGATGTCAGAAAGACACATTTGGTAATGTATTATTTCACATGGACCCAATTCCAATTTTATTCAATTTTTTTCTGTCATTTTTATTTTTTACCAAACTATGATAAATATTATTTTTCTCAATCTATCTTTTAACTGATCAAAGAGATGCAGAAACAGTATTTTAAGATTCATAGGAAGTATCAGAGCGGAGTTTTTGAGTAAAAATCTATTCTAATATCTAATAAGAGAGAGTTAGAAGATAATTCAACATGTCTACTTAGGATTTGGAGGGCACTTTGGTCATTTCTTGTAAAACGAATAAGATATTGGTCTAAAATAAAAAATAAATGTAGCTTATGTATAAATTTTAAGTGTTGTGACTAAAGTACCATTTGCCTATATCATAATGCATCACCGTACTTTTTGTGTTTTTTTGTCCATAATTTATTCTTTTATTACGTTGTTATTTATATGCGTTTTGATAAATATTGAAAAGTTGAAGGATAATTTCTATTCCAAAAAGCAACAAAAATGATGTCAGAAAGACACATTTGGTAATGTATTATTTCACATGGACCCAATTCCAATTTTATTCAATTATTTTTTGTCATTTTTATTTTTTACCAAACTATGATAAATATTATTTTTCTCAGTCTATCTTTTAACTGATCAAAGAGATGCAGAAATAGTATTTTAAGATTCATAGGAAATATCAGAGCGGAGTTTTGAGTAAAAATCTATTCTAATATCTAATAAGAGAGAGTTAGTAGATAATTCAACATGTCTACTTAGGATTTGGAGGGCACTTTGGTCATTTCTTGTAAAACGAATAAGATATTGGTCTAAAATAAAAAATAAATGTAGCTTCTGTATAAATTTTAAGTGTCGTGACTAAAGTACCATTTGCCTATATCAAAAAAGCATCACCGTACTTTTTCGTGTTTTTTTTCCCATGATTTATTCTTTTATTACGTTGTTGTCTGTATGTGTTTTGGTAAATATTAAAAAGTCAAAGGATAATTTTCATTCCAAAAAACAACAAAAATGATGTCAGAATAGACACATTCAGGTTTGTATTATCTCACGTGGACCCAATTCCAATTCTATTCAATTATTTTTCACCATTTTTATTTTTCACCAAATATGATAAATATTATTTTTCTCAATATGTCATTTAACTGATCAGGGAGATGCATAAATAGTACTTCAAGATTCATAGGAAGTATCAGAGCGGAGTTTTGAGTAAAAATCTATTCTAATATCTAATAAGAGAGAGTTATTAGATAATTCAACATGTCTACTTAGGATTTGGAGGGCACTTTGGTCATTTCTTGTAAAACGAATAAGATATTGGTCAAAATTAAAAATAAATGTAGCTTCTGTATAAATTTTAAGTGTCGTGACTAAAGTACCATTTGTCTATATCAAAAAAGCATCACCGTACTTTTTCGTGTTTTTTTCCCCATGATTTATTCTTTTATTACGTTGTTGTCTGTATGTGTTTTGGTAAATATTAAAAAGTCAAAGGATGATTTTCATTCCAAAAAATAACAAAAATGATGTCAGAATAGACACATTCAGGTTTGTATTATCTCACGTGGACCCAATTCCAATTCTATTCAATTATTTTTCACCATTTTTATTTTTCACCAAATCATGATAAATATTATTTTTCTCAATATGTCTTTTAACTTATCAGGGAGATGCATAAATAGTACTTCAAGATTCATAGGAAGTATCAGAGCGGAGTTTTGAGTGAAAATCTATTCTAATATCTAATAAGAGAGAGTTAGTAGATAATTCAACATGTCTACTTAGGATTTGGAGGGCACTTTGGTCATTTATTGTAAAACGAATAAGATATTGGTCTAAAATAAAAAAATAAATGTAGCTTTTGTATAAATTTTTAAGTGTCGTGACTAAAGTACCATTTGCCTATATCATAATGCATCACCGTACTTTTTCGTGTTTTTTTCCCCATGATTTATTCTTTTATTACGTTGTTGTATGTATGTGTTTTGGTAAATATTAAAAAGTCAAAGGATGATTTTCATTCCAAAAAATAACAAAAATGATGTCAGAAAGACACATTCGGATTTGTATAATCTCACGTGGACCCAATTCCAATTCTATTCAATTATTTTTTGTCATTTTTATTTTTCACCAAATCATGATAAATATTATTTTTCTCAATATGTCTTTTAACTGATCAGGGAGATGCATAAATAGTACTTCAAGATTCATAGGAAGTATCAGAGCGGAGTTTTGAGTAAAAATCTATTTTAGTATCTAATAAGAGAGAGTTAATAGATAATTCAACATGTCTACTTAGGATTTGGAGGGCACTTTGGTCATTTCTTGTAAAACGAATAAGATATTGGTCTAAAATAAAAAATAAATGTAGCTTCTGTATAAATTTTAAGTGTCGTGACTAAAGTACCATTTGCCTATATCATAATGCATCACCGTACTTTTTCGTGTTTTTTTCCCCATGATTTATTCTTTTATTACGTTGTTGTCTGTATGTGTTTTGGTAAATATTGAAAAATTAGAGGATAATTTTCATTCCAAAAAACAACAAAAATGATGTCAGAATAGACACATTCGGATTTGTATTATCTCACGTGGACCCAATTCCAATTCTATTCAATTATTTTTTGCCATTTTTATTTTTCACCAAATCATGATAAATATTATTTTTCTCAATATGTCTTTTAACTGATCAGGGAGATGCATAAATAGTACTTCAAGATTCATAGGAAGTATCAGAGCGGAGTTTTGAGTAAAAATCTATTCTAATATCTAATAAGAGAGAATTAGTAGATAATTCAACATGTCTACTTAGGATTTGGAGGGCACTTTGGTCATTTCTTGTAAAACGAATAAGATATTGGTCTAAAATAAAAAATAAATGTAGCTTCTGTATAAATTTTAAGTGTCGTGACTAAAGTACCATTTGCCTATATCATAATGCATCACCGTACTTTTTCGTGTTTTTTTCCCCATGATTTATTCTTTTATTACGTTGTTGTCTGTATGTGTTTTGGTAAATATTGAAAAATTAGAGGATAATTTTCATTCCAAAAAACAACAAAAATGATGTCAGAATAGACACATTCGAATTTGTATTATCTCACGTGGACCCAATTCCAATTCTATTCAATTATTTTTTGCCATTTTTATTTTTCACCAAATCATGATACTTCCTCCGACCCAGTTTATATGACACTCTTTAGTTTTTAGTCAGTTCCAAAAAGAATGACACATTTCTATATTTGAAAATTATTTGCTTTTTGAGATGAATTATAGTCACACAAATATCTAAGGTGTGTTTTGGACCATAAATTTTATAAGTCTTTTATTTTTATTAAATTATATACCAAGTCAACCACCTTCATATAAAATGGGACAGAGGAAGTAACTATTATTTTTCTCAATCTATCTTTTAAATTTTAACTGGTTAGGGAGATGCAGAAATAGTACTTCAAGATCCATAAGAGTTATCGGAGCGGAGTTTTGGATAAAACATATTCTACTATCTAATTAAAGGGAGTTAGCAGGTAGTTGGTCAACATGTTTGCTTATAATTTGAAGAACATTTTGATCATTTCTGGTAAAACTAATAAGATGATTGATCTAAAATAAAAAATAATTATAGTTTCTGTAAAAAATTTAAGCGTCGTGATTAATGTACCCTTTACCTATATCATCATATATCACCATACTTTTTCATATTTATTTTTTGTCCCTGATTTATTCTTTTATTATGTTGTTGCATGTATGTGTTTTGCTAAATATTGAAAGATTAGAGGATACTTTTCATTCCAAAAAGCAACAAAAATGATGCTAAAAGACACATTCAAGTTTGTACTACCTCACGTAGATCCTATCCCAATTTAATTCAATCATTTCTTGTCATCTTTATTTTTCACCAACCATGATAAATATTATTTTTCTCAATCTTTCTTTTAACTTCAATTTTTTATTTTTTATTTGTATTGTGACTACTCTCAGAAATTATGAAAATTAATTGAAAATTTTATTCCAACAAAGTTTTATACCTAAGTTAGATAATATAAATCTATCTTATGTAGCATTATGGTAATTAAAGGTAATTACAAATAAAATAATTAAACATGCATTTTTTCAAAAGAAAAAAATAAGTCTAAATCAAGAAAAATAAATAAAATGATAACTGGATTCACAATTATATATTTGTAGTTTATAATTCAGTGAACTTTTTATTAAATATACAAAGCTTTTCCAAACTTTTTTTCCTAAGTTTCACTTACTAAGGTGATTAATTATTATCTTTTTTTTAAAATATCAATTTGCCATGGTTGCTTAATAAGCTTTTAGTCCAATCTATTATTTACTTGACTGGGTGAGAAAGTTACATTAACAAAAAGATAATTTTTTTTATAATCATACAAATATTATGATATATACATAATTGCAAGTTCTAAAAATCTTGCATTCATTTAAATTTTTACAAACATATTAAAACTATAAGATTAAATGTCTTTCTTCTTAAAATTATGTGTCTTGTCAAATTATGTCATGATACGGATTAAACTAAACTTATAAATATTAGCTAAAATATTTAAAAATCATACACTCAAAATTTATACATTTATTATTAAATGGAGGTTATTTTATATTATCAATTCAAAGTTCATATAAAAGTTAACCATCAATTTCATTTTTTTCACTTGTGGTTGGGCCCATGCACAACACGAGGTTTTATAACTAGTTGTTGTGAATAAAGCACAGTCTGCGCATATATATATATATTATGTATGTATTTGATTCCAACTAATTACGAATTCATATATAATTTTTTATTTTTTTTGTAATTTTTCAACAATATTTTATGAGGAGGTTTTTGAAAATTTATAGTGTTGGGATAATGTATTGTCTTTTTTCTTAGAAGTTACAATAGTTGTTTCACCTAAAAATATAGTATTTTAATCATTATTTTAAAAGGAGGGGCATGAGGCGGATCATTTTATCTAGTACGAGGCGAGGCGTAAGCCTCGAGACACCGCCTCGAGATATAGGGCATAATCCTGGCGACATAAAGCGTAAGCCTTATGGATCTTTAATTTTTTTAATATATACTTTAATGAAATAACATAATAACATAAAATGTAGAAAGTACATTAACAACTTAAGAAAATTAAAGAAATTTATAGAAAACAAAATATCTAGCATATTTTTTAAGTATAAACAATAAAATAAAGTTAAAGTTATCATGAGATACAAATCAACTATATTGTCTTACCTTAACAAACAATTGAAAATCACAATTTTTTTAAAGAGTATTATCAAATTACACATTCTACCTTCCTAAAAGTAAATAATCATTAAACATTATTAGTCTTATAATCTTAGAAGTCATTCTTTCACAACTCCTCTTTTCTGATAGCAAAAACATGAATCTTTTATGAATAAATAAAAAATTATTTTCAAATAGCAAAATAATAAAAAACTGATAATTTTGAGAGAAATAAAACTAAGAGAAGAAGATCGTAGAAGGTGAAGATATAAATTTGAATTGTCTGGCTATTTTAAAAAGGATGTTCAAATGATATTAATCCCCACAATATTCTTAGTTAGCACTCATGTAATTATTTGAGTTATTCTCAATCTACATATTACTATAGATCAATTGCACTTTTATTATTCATTTGTTAAAGTTTGAGGGTCAACAATGCTTATTAGGAAATTCGACACATGATTTTGGTAGAAATTTTTGAGCGAGCCCCAAGTGTTGAGCGTTAGGCGTGTCTAGGGCGCACAATCGGATGCTTCAGGCATAAGCCTCACATAACTAAGCCCCAACTTAAATCTCATGGCGTTTTGCAAGTGCTTGCTCAGAGACGAATCCCAAAAAATCATTTTAAAAGAGATATTATACTCTTTTTGTATTATTTTAGTTTTTTAAAATATTATGTTTTGATTTCTAATATTCACTTTTTAAAGAACATACTAAACATGTTTGTGAATTTTAAGAACATTTAGTTTTCATGATATCTTAATTTTCTTAAATTAATAAAATTGAAATTTCATAATACAGTTGCTTATCCCTAAATTCGTAACACAAGGTAACAATTGAATTCGTTCAATTGTTCAAGGACATGCAGATTAAGATGACCAAACAATGATGTTATTAATACTAATTTTCTAGATAATAACCGTAGAATATGATCAAGCAGATTAATGGATAAAATAAATGAAATAAAGCAATAATTTATTCTGGGATATCCTACCTTATTCCATGAATCAAACGACCCCTCAAGGATATGATTGAAAATAATTTTCAACTTTAATCTTGAATTTTTAAAGTGAGGAGTAATTATTTTGGGATAATTTTTTTTAGCTAAAGTGACTGTTAATTTAGGACGAATGAAATATTTTTTTGGTATCATACCTCTCGAAAATAGACTTCTCATTTTAAACACTTCACATTTGGGAAATTTGAAAGAATAGTTCCGACTTTTCTCTCCAAAATTTTATTTACTTCCGCATCTAGCTAGTAATAACTATTTTTTTCCTCCTAAAAACAATAATGATAGATTCTATAGTTCGTTTATCATGTTTAGAGACCAGCAAAACAAGTAAACTGGTTGCTGCTTCCATCAGTGATCTAGCATTTGATTAATTACAAGATAAGTTTACCTGCATTTATTTAGCGTTCATTATAAGTTACTAAAAGTTTATCATGTTCATGAAGGGACCGAAAGTCCCTTTCTCCTCCTCCCATCACTTAATATTCAGTTTTCAGTGTTTTCCTTAAGCAATCATCTTTTATTCTGTTCAAACGTGTTGTTCTTCTTCTTCCGTTTCAATTTATATATGTATCTTATTTTTAGTTTGTGTCAAAAGTATATTACCTTTCTATAATTAGCAAGTTTTTATTTCATTATTCTATTTACTCCTAATTGACACTCTTATGTGGGAACAACATAACATGTTTAAGACGGTAAGATTCAAATGATATATTTGTTATGTTATAGACACTTTTAGATTAAGACTATAAAATTTTAAAAAATCTTCTTTACTTTTTAAATTTTTGTACATAGTAAAAACTTAGACGCAGGGACGAAGCCATCCAATTTTTTCCGAGGGGACTAGTACTATACAAATTTTAAAAAGTAGGTAATAATTTAAATTCTAAATAACATAAATACAAATCGTTCAAGAATAATGAAAATATAATCACAATTTTTCTCGACGAGATTTCATAGTCTGAAATCGTTGCATAACGGCTTCGTTACTGATCTCATACAAAATTTCGTTCTCAATATAAGGTATTAATAAATTATTAAGCCAATCGTCCAATATTCGATTTCGTAGTCGATCTTTGATGATGCTTATAGCAGAAAAGACTCTCTCTACACTTGCAGTAGCAACTGACAAAGTTAATGCTAGGGTAAGAAACGTGTAAACCAAATGATAGATTCCGTGTCTTTTTGTTTCCACCATCTTCTTTGCAAGATCTCCAATGCCAACAATTTCTGAAAACTCAATGCTACTAGGCATATCAATAATATAAGTCTCAAGTTGATTATCAAGTAACTCTAGATCATGTGAAGAAAACTCCCGAGGATACAATCGAGCAAACTTGATGAGATTTTCCTTGTTGAAAGCAAATAATGAATTGCTAGGATTAAGGCACCCAACAAAAAGAAGCAATTTAGCATTTGTCACATAAAATCGGCTATTTAACTCCATAAGTTGTTTGTCCAAAACACCATAAAAGCACTCAATGCGAAAATAAGTATCGTTAGTCTTTTCTTCAGTTCTCCGCTTGGACCGCCGAGGAGATACATACTTTTCATTCATGTTAGGGACAAAAATCTCATGATTAGAACAAAACAAAGAAACTTCATTAACTAGATAATCTCATCCATTGTCTCTCAAATATTGCAATCTTTGCTTTGAAATCTCCACTAATCTCATAGCATTCTCTATCTCTTGCTCTTTTTTTTTGCAATGCTAATGACAACTCATTGGTAATCGCCAATACCTTTTTCATCAAATGCATAACGAATGCAAACTCAAATGATTGTAATGCATTTAAAAACATGTTTGTATCAACTCTTTGCTCCAGATCATCCATTATAAGATCAAGTACTTCAATAACATATGAAAACATGCCAATGAGTCTAACTAAAGTATTATAATGCGAGCTCCAACGAGTATCACCTGGACGTTGCAAGTTAGTTTCTTGGTTTAGCCCACGCCCACTAACAAGTTCTCCCTTAATTAGTGCTTTCATTACTTTTTGACTTTGTATGTCTTTGAGAATATTCTGCCTCTTACTCGAACCTCCAACCATATTTACTGTTGGAAATTAGCCTTTGGCGGGGAGATGCGTCCACCCATCTTTGATGAATTAAATACTAGTGTTCCGCATGTTGGAGACCTTGTCTCTTCGCACATGCATGATCTACGAAGTGAGTAGATGACCGTAGGGCCAAGAATCGTCTAATTTCGTTGAGAAATGAAAGAGATATTGGTCCACGAAGTAAGGTGTTTGAGACATGGAAATGTGGTGTGGGACAAATCTACCACATAGGTGGGAATAGGAAGAATTGCTCTCTATATAAATCTCTAATGTGGTAAAGGGTTTGGATCCCCAAGGGGTATCTCATGTGTTTAAAGGAGGGAAGACCTAGATGTGCTTGGGTTCAAGGCTAAGCCCACACGCGCGCTGCCGTCGCCCGCCCGTCCCGTCCCGTCCGGTCCGATCGCGGGCCGTGGGCCGTGGGCTGTTCAATATTTACAGTTTGGTCCCCAGAGTTTCTGGAAAGCTTTCTGCCTACCGTTGGACTATTTTCTGGAGCATTAACCAGCCATTATTTGGCTGATTAATTCCTCCATTAACAGCCCATTACTTGGGCAGTGAGCAGCCTCTTTCAATGGCCTTAATAGCCATTACTTGGCTGTTTTAATGGCCTCCCTTAATGGCCATTACAGCCTTATTTTTGGCAGTTGGACAGCCCCTCTTGCATGCTATATATTGAGTAGTTGTTGGCTCAATTGAAAACTGCACAATTGGCTGAAAACTGGCTGAAATCAGGCAGTAAACAGACCAAAAACAGATATCAATTCAGACCTTTGGAAAAACCGAAAAAAAGCGATCCGCGAAGCGGTGCATTTTCGATTGAGAAAAATAGCACGAAGCGATGACTGAAATTCAGCAAACAAAGGACTGAAAACAAAGTGACCAAACCCTCACGTATACACACGATATACACTACAGAGACGCACTATATACACAGAGACAAAAGAGAAGAGTAAAGAAGAACTGTTCCTTCCTATTCCATATCTTCAGCAAGTCGAGTCATATTTGTTTTCTTCGACAGGCTCAACCTATTGGCTTTGTAGTGTTGAGATTATAGTGTTGTTTTATCTTGGGAGACTATTGCCCGCTAACGTAAAAGCATATATACGGGACAATCTTGTCTTAAGGATAGAGGGTTATCCTCGACTCAACACACAACGTTGTAACCATCCAGATTTAGTTGTTTCTTGATTTCAGGATATCAACATTCAAGGCACAACAAACTTGCGGCAATTCTCAACATTGGCTTTGCAAGGTGATCAAGATTCAAGACACAACACACATGCGGCAGTTTTGAAGATTGACCATTTATTTATCCTTTCGAACATTTGTAATAGTTATTACTTCCCGTACTGCTCTATAAAGTACCATAGAATACCAACATTTACAACCCTTGATGTAATTTCAAAAAGATATTGAGGAAGAAAGTGAAACTTTGCAACCGCTACTAAACTCAACTGAAGCTGATGAGCAAAGCAATGACCATAAAAGGCACATCGATTTTCATTCAAAATAAGAGTTTTCAAACCTTTAAGCTTACCTTGCATGTTGGCTGCTCCATCATAGTCTTGACCTTTCAACATTGATATGCTTAAACCATGATCAGAGAGTAATCCTTCAGCAGTCTCCTTGAGTAAAGCTGCAGTTGTATTTGAAACATGTTTTATACCAAGAAAGTGTTCAATTATCTGTCCTTCATTGTTCACATATCTTAAACAAATTACCATTTGCTCCTTCATTGATGCATCACGTCAACCAAGATTGTAAAAAATTTATCACCGATATCTTTAATGATCACAGAAGTAGTTTCAGCAGCAAAAGCTTTACAAATATCTTTCTGAATATCATATGAAACTAATTGTGAAGTTAGAGGAGCATTTTCAAATGAGGCGTTCTTTATTTGCTCATTATTATCAGCAAGCAAATGAAAAACTTCAAGATAGTTGCCCTTATTTCTCGACAGCTCAGATTCATCTCTACCTCAAAATGACAGTCCTTGATTCAAACATAACCGCACAGATGTAACAACTGCATTCAACCGAATACGGTAGTTGGTTCTCTCTTTATTTTCTTTATGAGTAAATAGAGTAGAAACATTTCTTGTAAGGTTTTGATTCATTAGATCTTGACATTTCTTTTTTGATTGATTATGAAAACTGCTATGTCCTCCAACATGAACATCAAATCTCTCCTTCTTTTTCCAATTATTGAATCCAACTCCGACAAATGAATCTACCCCACCTTGATTATTTTGAGTCCTAAAAAGATAGCAGTAAAGACAATATGCTCTATCTTCTGTTATGCTATACTCCAACCAATCTGGATATTTGTCAAACCAAGTTTCAACAAACCTCATTTTTGAATTTTATCATCTGGTTGGCTCCATGGAAAGTTGTGATTTCTAGGTTGAAACGACCCCTTTAATAGATAAGCTCGTCTTACTCTATCTCTATGATTAGCATCGTAACTCCATATTGTTGGTCATTTTCTAAGGCCTGTCGGGAGATTGTCGAAGTCAATTTCAATAATTGAAGGTCTCTTTTGAGCATTTGACATTCCAGACTTTCTTTTAAGAAATTTCTCCATCAATACAATCTTTAAATCCACAACAATAATGTTCTACAAAAATCCAAAACTATATGATCATTTATCAAACACTAATTAATTCAAATAATAATAAATTTGCACTAATTATGGTTCACAAAAAATAACTATTATAATAAAATTGAATAGATGATGGAAAAATCTTACATGTACTAAATAAAGATAAGTAGCGCAAAAACCAAAGTCTTGAAGAAGATCACAAGAAAAGAACCGGAAGAACTGAAGAAGAATCGCCAATTTCTAAGTTGATCTCGAGCGTGAAACCCTGAAGAAGACAAAGTGTTTTTTTATTTTAATAAAGAAAGGCAGCGCTATTTTTTAATTAGCACATACGCTGACTTTGTTGTGTATTCATAGACTAGTACTTTTTTTCTTTTGTTGGGCTTATGGATTTCCTTTTGCAAATTTATTGGGCTTTGATAATTTAAGAGTAGTAAAAGGTTGGGGGCTAATGTTTTTTGTGGGTGGGGGCTTTTTGGCAATTGTAATATAGTAATCGTAATTTTTTTTTGTTGGGGTCTATAGCCCCTAGTGGGGCATGTGAGGCTTTGTCCCTGCTTAGACGCTTCACTATATCAATTTTAAAATGCGTTCAACTCTCCAAGACTTTAAACATGTAAAGCTTATATCATCAGGTAAATCCTTAACCCTTCCCCCTCTTATTAAGTCTATAAAATGTTCTTGTGAATTATGGTTAATACCGAGTATATAAGCTATGATCTCAAATTGAGAGGTTAATCGTACTCTGACAACTTTACGTAAGGCAGAGTTTGACCATCATGCATTAAATCAATAAAGCCCAAAATTATGTCTCTTTTATCTTCAAGTTTATCTACTAGGGTAGCGAAGTGAATATAATCTCCACCCGACATAGGTAACGCTTTTGCTAAAAAGGATTGAAAGAGCAAAAGCAAATAAGTACATCAACTTCTTTAGTGAAAATCAATATTTAAAACTTATCAAATAGTACTGTTGTAGTCACACTCAAATCACATAAAGGCACTTCCCAATCAACAATGCACAGAAAGGGACATAAACTTGCACAACCTCTTCAAGTGTTTATTTTTAAGCAGCTGCAAGATTGATTTGTTTCTTCTCTTCTATTTTGCTTGCATGTACAGTAAGTAACTCATATTCCAGAACCTGCATTTAGAGTAAGTGACACAAGTTATCTAAGAGAAATAGACCTTGTAAGAATATATCATGATCAATTGCACTAAACCCTTAATAAGAAAAGAGCTAGAAGATACAGATTCTGCCTTTATCATGTAGAGTGTCAGATCAACTCGTGTTGAATATCTGAGTATCTCACAGCAGCAAACTTTGAATACTATGATTGAGGAAGTCTCAAGTGCTGCCTGTGGTATCAATGGGGACAAATGATGTCTAATTGCTACATTTATAAAACTCAAAAATTAGCAATCTGTACTTTAAATTGAGGTGTTAAAAAATTGATCTGATAGGCTGATTGAAATTGTGAAAAGAGACAGGGCAATCTTTTATAGATGTCATACTGAGATTTATAGGTGTTAAACTAGTCAATTATACAAAAACTGTTTTCCAAAGTAATATTTAATGAGAAGAATCAAATCAGAGATCTAAAAGCTAACCACGGATTTCTAATAGTAAGCAAACAAGATATAGATTCAAACTTATGAATGAATTTGCTGAATTATATACTCAAATAAAACAGATTTCGTAACTAATTCTGCAATAGCCATCAGAATTTAAAGAATACGACGATGCAGCCAATTACAAACCTCCAATAACTTCTGTTTGCTGTATCTTAAATAACTCTGAACCCTCCCTTCCTCCTCCTTTAAGCATTCCTCGACCTGAATTTCAAAGAGAGTGCAAGTCAACATTTGGTACGAAACTATGTAGTTTATGCGATATGCAAAGCAGGCTAATAAACAGAACTACCTTCAGCATGTAATCCTCATAAGATTTGCTTGCCATCCAATCTGAGGCTTTCTTAGAGTAGAATACAGCAGTATCCTTTAACATCGATTCTTCAAAGTCTTTCGCGTAATACTTCATGGAGTCTCCACCCATCTCCACATATATATCCAAAACGTTCTTCACTAAGGCCTGATCTATTTTCTCTCCCTGCCGTTCTCTATCAATCTAAATCATGGTCACAAGTAAGTAAAAGAGATACTAAGTGTAAACTTTATTACAGTTAAATACATATAATTGTTTATAAATCTTCTCATCCTTATAAAGCCAAAAAAAAGTTCAATATGGCCTCAGGAAGCCAGAGAAATATGAAATTGAGTATAAGTTCTAGAACTAAGTTCGGGGTTAAGCATTAGCTATATTCTATAACCTGGAAACATGATAATTGGATTGTGAAAGTACGGTGTTGATTCATGACCAATAATTATGCACCACAGATATAATTGAACAAATGAGGGAAGCAACTGAAAGCTCATGCTTTACCTAAACTGTTAATTTCTGTGAAGCTGATAACAGTCATTCAAATTTAAAGGACTAGTGAACACAAATGAACAAGTATAGGCTAATCACTTTAGAATTGTAAGTTGCTGCAAGTTGCTAAAACTTGACTTATTGGTAACAGAAGTAGTCATGTGAATGAGCAATTTAGCATATTCTATGTAGCACAATCACAGTAGTTCACAAGATGTTTGGAAATAAAATGGAGTTTAATAATTTGATCAGCAGCATGCTTCTCTTTATCTCTTCGAGGAACAATGATCGGTGTTAGAACCTAAACGAACAGTGTTGTTTTAGGTTCCAAATGTGAGTTCTAAAATTGAGGAATGCACTGAAATTAAGAATCCGGCTGTTCAAATACATAGACACAAATCCAGTTAAGGCTATGTAGATTTTTAGTATACCTACCAAAGATATCACAGCATCTGTCACTCCATCATTCATTTCACCATAGGCCTACAACATAAAATTTGTTAAGACTAGAAAAAGCAAGCATTAAGAATGTACTGATCCAATAAATGCTTGAAAACTCTAACTAACCAATTCATAGAAAGCGAAACAACTGGTTTCCTGAAGCGAGGGGAGCTTCCTTCTAGGCACTAAGTATCTGTCAAGGTAATGAAAGAACCTTATAAGCCACCTGGTCATAACTTTGTGATTGTTCCACCTTTTAACAAGTCCGTGTAACAAGATATCGTCTTTCTTTCCCCGGATAGATGGAACTACCTGCGACAGAGATCATATCGAGAAAATTGAAAAAGAAGTACTAACAAAGTAGCTCACTAACAAGTAACTAGTATGTAAAACTCTCAAAAATTTCTCTTGCCTTTGAGGAGACATAATCTTCCATTGTTTTCTTATACTGCAAATATAGTTTGTGAGCTTCAGGACCAGCTGGATTGTTGTCACACATGTTGTAGACTGTTCTGGATAATACAATCAGGAAATACAAGTCCAAACAGAACACCAAATTTCAACAACAAGTGTAAGCAATTTTACACAACACTAAATATATTAACGATTAAGATACTAGACCATAGACAATTTTGACTTATTTAATAGCTATCTGAGAAGTGATTATACTACACAGAGAATAGGGTCTTGAATGATCCTGCTGCTCGATAGCAAGAGGCGAAACAAATACATGGACAAGCAAGAATGAAAGAACAGGCAATTCAGCACCAAGTTCTTGTAGAAGCCCCTGTAATGTTAGATAACAAGTGATATATTTATAGTACTAGTAAAATTAGTGCTAATAACAACATTCCGTAAAAAAGGATGACAGTCTGCTTTTCGATTTTAAGTTATATACTCCGTTAATGTGAACATACACAATGGCCAATACATCGAAAAATATTCTTCAACAGTCATTTGCAAAAAAAGTTCTGGATAGTTTGAGGTGTGTCACATGCTGATCCGAAAAGAAAAGTACAGTAAAGGACAGCCCGGTGCACTAAGCTCCCGCTATGCACGGCGTCCGGGGAAGGGCCGGACTACAAGGGTGCAACCTTATCCAGCATTTCTGCAAAAAGATATTTTCACGGCTTGAACCCGTGACTTCCTAGTCACATGACATCAACTTTACCAGTTACCCATTCGAATAGGAAAATGCATTAAAATATGAAAAAACAAAGGATACGTATAACAACGCATATAATCTTCAGAAGAGAATTGGTTGGATGTGTCGCCTTCAACAAGGAGGATAAGCCTGTTGATAGCTTGCTCTTGCAATATAGGCCATCCTTCTTCATAACTCAACGTTGGTTTCATATCTCCGGTGCCGGTGCTGCTCATGCTTACAGAAAATGGAGATTAAGATGAATGTGCAGGCGTTGACAAGTTCTCTCTATGAAATTATTTTTCTTCTAAATGGGAATGTTCGGAGAAGGTTCCAACTTTGATTCTCAGTCATAACATTGCAATTTTTGGAACTTATAACTTTATGATTGGTGGAGCCACCATGCCAAATAGAATGGATTACTCAATAACTTGTCATCTCTATTATTCAACGTTAGTTCAAAGTCAACTTTCAAGATTTATTATAGAAAACGTTTTTGGCCAAACTCAAGAAATGACAATATTGGTCCCTTATCTTTGGGATAATTTTGTCAATATTGAGCACTTCTGGTCTCCATAAAATATTAGATGAATTTTGCTTGTAAGATTTAACAGGAACAATGGCCATTAATTTTACTGGAAATACCAAAAAAGTCCCGTCAAATACTAGTAATTACAATACTAAAGATTACACTAAACACCAAAAATAGATAAAAAGAAATAGCAGAAATTGCTATGTTACATGTGAGTTCTTGATTAATTCTTTTTCAGTATTCTCGTTGAACCTAACAACTGAGTTTCTTAAATATTTGACACACATCAAAAGTGTCCACATTCAACAAATATAAAGAATCAAAACTGCTCAGAGTATATTTAAAGAATTATTTTAAACTTACCACGCCAAATATAAAGCACAATCTTTTTCCATTTTCTGTCATCAAGCTTGTAGGAAATTAGAAGCGTTTATTAAAAAAAAATGCTAATTTGAAGAGCTAAAGAATTTGACCAAAAACTTTTGGCAGTAAAAGATTTTATATTGTGGGAAAGAAGCATGACGAAGTAGCTTGATCTCCTTATAAATTAGTGTTAAGAACCCAGCTGTGGAGAATTACAGAAGAGAAAAGGAAGAGGAAATAAATAGCTCCTTTGATAAGTTGAAAAAGAAAAAATGATCAATCATACAGTAGAAGTAATCCACTAGGCTATATACGTTTATCTGTTTTACAGTAGAATTTGTATACGTGATCAAGAACACGTGAATCTCAAGTGACTGATCTGACAATAATATTAGATAAAATACTGAAATAGCATACAATATTAAGTCAAAGTAAAGAAACAATTAGCATGAGCCTTGTGCTTATTTCTTGACAAAGCCTCCGTGACTAATATGAAAGCGTAAGAATCGAGAGAAATGTTAAAGAGTATATTGTATTATCTTGTAGATGATAATTTACAATGAAACATTGTGTTCTATTTATACATTAGCTTATGGGTACACACCTACGATATATGCCTTCATAAAACAATAGAATGAATGCAGTAATAATTGGACAATTAGTATCTCTATAAATGTCATTAATGCTCTGTTGGAAGATGTATGATCAGTTCAGTAATGGCCACCCGTAGTAATTCAAACAGTTGACCATCCTTCTGTATCTCTAGCACCATGTATACGTACGACGCCTCCGGTCCCGCTTGCGTCTTACCGGTAGCTCCTCAAGCTGACATGGATTTGACTCAGCATCATCTATCACGTGTCACATCATGATTCGTGCACCTGTCTTATATGAATTTTTCCATATACAAATAGTATCCACACTTGCCGGGAGTGTCCTTTACGCACCCGGGAAGTGGAATTAAACACTAGTCTAACCAAACCCTACACTTAGGCGGGAAATTTGAAACGTAATGATTGTAAATAAATGTCAAGCGTCACATCTCGTATACACTTCTGAAATGGCGGCAACAGTCCACTTGTTGTGATCGACGTGAAGTGTTGCAATAATGAGGCACGTCTTTTCATTCCCCAAACGTTATATTTTCATACCATGGAGTCCAAAATCTTATATAGATGGAAACCTCAATCTTCTTATTCCATCCAAAGATCTTCATTCATTTCCCCAACTTACTTCAACAATGTCATCAGTTAGGTCTCTACTTCACATCATTCCGACGACAATAATGGCTCTCCCCTAAACCGTCGTTCAGGGAAAGAGCATATTTCCCCTAAAAGTCAAGAAGTAGATTTGCATTATCTTGCTGCTGAGATTCTCCCATATAGATTCTATTTCTCAAGAGACCTTCACATGCAAGAAAACTTCGAGTATGTTGAGAACATAAAATCTTAGATCACTGCTAAGATTCTTCCTGAAGTCGTAAAAGACTGCAATTTTGATCCTGATACGGTCATTAGAATAGTGGATCCGACTGACTGGATGAACCGTCACACTGAGGGGTTCTCAATGGCTTGTACATACCCATTTACTATTGGTTTCAAGCTCTATGTTCCAAAGATTATAGAAGACATTTATCGCTGATACAGAGTTTGTTTACGGCAAGTTGCTCCCCAAATTTGGAGATTAGTGTACTGTATATAAATATTGGTCAATTATGCCAACACACCTTTCACAATTGATCACATCTTCCTTCTTTACTACCATGGGATTTTCTAGGATGGTATTATTCATTTGTACCCCCGTGGAATCTGTAGTTTTATCAATGCTGAAGATGACTTTGACCAAGGTTGGTTAAGTCAATTTATAATGATCAAGATCGATCAACTCCATCGACCGTCCTCCAATCCTTTCCCAGAAGAATGGAACTCCTCTCGTGAGTATCTTTAGCCACAAACTTGTTATTTAGTTTTGACCCAAAAAACTATCTTCTTATGCTAATATCACACCTTGACAACTACTTTAATCGAGCCACAACTGATCGATGAGATATTCGAGTGGGTTGTCATCCTTCTTCATATTTCCCCCAACATCACCTGATCGTAGTAAAGCATGACTTCCGAATGGTGGAAAGGAAAATACCATGGTAAGCCTAACCGGCTAACCCTAATACGGCCCCCTATATATGTTTACTCTCTGATTTTCCCAAGATATATTTTTATTCTGATCACTTCCTTTGTATGGATCCTGGCAAGAAAATCTGCGGCCCAAAAAATGCCTTATCGTGCAACCACCTTATCCAATACTCTCCAGTCCACTTCCACCAATCGGAAGTGAAAAACCTAAAAAGGACTCTCGAGACCCCAGTAGGGATCGATTCTAGGGTTAGAAATCATCACCAGCTTACCGAGCTTTGGAGGGAAGTACAAACAGACGTCATTCAAATTGGCGAAGAAGAGAAGGAAACTGGTGCAGGCTTGAATCCTGTCAGCCCTTCACATAAAGTTTTGGAAACCAAGACAATTATCCCTTCAGCCTGTCCCTCCATGGATAGTTCTATCCCTACCTCCAGTACTGAGGCCGGGACATCCACTTCTTCCATTTGAAAGTCCCCCAGCGCCACTCTAGAAGCTTCTCTCGCTCATCTTGCGAACTTATTTTTATAGGTAAATCACCTCCTGCCCTAATTCATTTTGCAACCTCTGTCTTTTATTGACTCCATTTTTCTTATTTATGGGCACACCATTGCTCTTTCCACTGCAGATTTAGCTAGAGTGATGGATCCTTCTCATGAGAAGAAGAAGTTGATGGAGGAAATTCAGCACCTTCGTGCCGAGGTTGAAGACCTTAGGACTGACCTTAAGGATTCGAGCTCTCTTCAAGCTTCCCTAAGACTTCATTTACAAGATGTCGTGGACTCGCTGAAGGATCGGGAGGATTATCTTCAGGTCTTGACCTCTTCTTATGTAATCCTTCAAGAGAAAATGGCCAGGCTAGAAGAGGATTTGGCTATGGCCTGGGAGAAATTTATCGCTTCCGTGAATACCATCAATGAGCTCCAAGCTAAATGCTGAAGGTGAAAGCTCCGAAGAGATATGGTTCTTTTAAAAACTCGTGTTAACACGCTTGAGGAAGTCAGTAAGCGAGAAATTTGCATCCCTTATGAAATCATAGATGCAAAGATCAATTTTCATGATGCAGAGCTATCTTTGGAGGAACTTCGTGGTAATAGAAAGGGTTCTGATGTGGAAGTTGCTGATGAACCCCCTGCTTTACCTTTATGGATTTCTTTATTTTGTTGATAACATTGAAACACCCCTAGCGGACCATGGAGCGAGTGGATCGTAACATTTCTTGCGAGTTTTAATTTTTATTTTATTTTTTGAACATTACATGGTCACTTTTGGGCCCGATTGTCGTCCTTTTGTAACCGAATTGGTTTTAGCCCGGTAGAAAATATGAATGAATTTTCTTTTTCTGAAATTTGCTCAAGGTTTTCATTTCATACTTTTTTATTTATAGAAGCAAAATTTTATTCCTTCCATAAATTTAACTAATGATTATGACTTCATAAATCATGCAATAACTTGAAGCTCACTTTGTATTTAACAAATTCTAAGTCTTGGGAGTTTTTTATTAACTTTCCATCAAACTTAAATGTATTCCAAAAAATGTATTTTATTGTCTTTCATCGGGGCTTTACATGACCTTTGTGGTTAGTTTCGGCCTTTCCTTGATTCCGGCCAACTTAAAACTCCGGTACTTTAAGTATCTTAAGTCTTAACTTTCTGTTAAGGTTTTCAATAAGATAGGGCCCTTATTTTTAATGGTGTTGCAGAAGAGGACGTCTCATGTTCATTATGGCACAAACTTTTTGATATGGTGGTAACAACACACATTTTATGCTCTTGATAACAAAGATGCCCTTGATGACAAAGATTTATTTAATCATAAAAGGGTTTTTTTATTATTTCTTTAATTTAAAAATGTGAAAACAAGTGCAAGAATAACTCGTCTGTCATCTTGTGTGGTCAATCCGGTTATATTTAGTTTGAAAATCTGGAAAGTCCTAGTATCGTGCTTTTCCTTGAACCTTTGAACTTTCGAATAATCTTCCCTCTTATGGGTGTATATGCCCCCTAGTGTATGGGTGTTCATGCTATGAAGATCCAAACACTGGATAGCTTTTCCTCGGTAGCAAGACTATAAACATGCATTTTATCGGTGCTGCCTCATTAAAAATCTTACCGAAAAATTCAGTTGGAACAAAAATCGAACGAAGGAAAAAAGAGTGCATCATATGTTTGTCTTTCTATATATAATGCCTCTTTAAATGGCTTACGTTTCAATTACTAGTAAGTTTGTTACCTTATTGGTCTGTCAATTATAAGCTCATTTACCAATAATTTCGGTGACAGTATATGGACCTTCTCAGTTTGCGCCTAGTTTTCCTGCATTATGCCCCCGCGTGCTTTGAGTTGCCCTCCGAAACACCAAGTCCCCGAGTTTAAAGTGTCGGAGATTTGTGCGCCGATTGTAGTTTCGCTCCATTCTTTATTTCTAGGCTACCATCCGGACATATGCGATATCTCGACGTTCTTCTAGTAAATCTAGATACACGGACATTGACTCCGAATTAGCTTGCTCCTCTGCCCGGAGATACCTCAAGCTTGGAGTTCCCACTTCTGCGGGAATCAAAGCCTATGCACTATAGATCAAGAAAAAGGAGTTTCTCCGATACTCATCTTTGTCGTGGTTCTATATGCCCGTAATATATCTGGTAGCATAGAAAGGTAATTTCCTTTTGTAGCTTCTAACTTCTTCTTCAAGTTCTGGATTATAGTCTTGTTTCTTGACTCTACTTGACCATTTGCACTGGGATTATAAGGAGTGGATGTGATATGCTTGATGTTCAAATCATCCAGGAATTTTGTGACTTTGGCACCAATGAAATTTCAGCCGTTGTCACAAGCTATTTGTGTTTTATGCCAAAACGACAAATGATGTGTTGCTAAATAAAGTCAATCACCTCCTTCTCCTGGAGCTTCGTATAAGTTGCAGCTTCAACCCATTTAGAAAAATAGTCAATCATAAATATAATTTGAGATACCTATCTGAGTGCCGCAGGTAAGGGTCCGACTATATCCGTTCCCCATTCATGAACGACCGTGGGGATACAACCAGATGCAATTCCTCTCCTGGTTGATGTAGTAGTTGCACATGACGTTGACGTTTGTCACACTTCTTCACAAATATTTGGGTGTATTCCTCGATTTAGGGTCAATAATATCTGACCCTCATGAGTTTTCTCATCAAGGATTATGCTCTTGAATGATTTCTGTATATGCCATCATGTACCTCATTCATCACGTAATCAGCTTCCTCGTGGCCTACACATTGGGCTAAGGGACTATAATAGCACCGTCGATAAAGTTTTCCATCTATAACACAGTACCGAGCGACTTTGGTCCTCAAAGCTTTGGATGCCTTAGGGTCCTCCGGGAGCTTTCCGTGGATGAGGTAGTCCAGGAATTTATTTCTCCAGTCCAAAGTTAAGCTGGTCGAGTTCACCTTATCGTACCCTTCTGAATCAAGAGCCGAATGCAATAGTTGAACTACCAACTCAGTTTTGCGACCTTCTGCTTCTGTGCTGGAGCCCAAGTTTGCCAGTGCATATGCTTCTATATTTTCCTCTCGGGTTATATGTACCACCATCCATTCTTAGAACCTGGAAAGTAGCTTCAGAACCTTCTTATGGTACCACGACATATGTTCCTCTTTGTCCTTGAATACTCCATGAATTTGGTTCACCACTAATAGGAAATCACATTTGACTTCAATGATTTGAGACCCCAAGCCTCGGGCTAATTCCAAACCTGCAACCAAAGCCTCATACTCGACTTTATTGTTAGTCAAAGGAAAACTATGAATTGCATGTCTTAAAACTTCCCCGATGGGAGTATGCAACACTACTCCCAGACCGATTCTCTTGACATTGGAGGCACCATCTGTGTGGAGAGTCCAGACTTCGGGTGCAGTCCTCGAGACCAACATAACTTCTTTTTCTGCCTAGGGGTTACTCTTGGACTGAAATTAGCCATAAAATCTGTGAGGACATGTGACTTTATCGTAGTACGACATCTATATTCAACATCAAACTCACTTGATTCTACCGCCTATTTGGCTAAATGCCCTGAAAGTTCGGGTTTATGTAATACGTTCTTAAATGGAAACTTGGTTACTACAATAATTGGGTGGCACTAGAAATATGGTCGAAGCTTCCGTGATGACATCACTAAAGTAAAAGCCAATCTTTTGAGTAATGGGTACCGGGTTTCAGCCCATGATATTACTCTACTTACACAATAATTAGGAAATTGCGTACCTTTTTCTTCCCATACCAAGACCGCACTTTCCGCCACCTTTGAGACAGTGAGGTATATGAGAAGTTGTTCTCCGTCCTTTGGCTTTGACATGAGCGGAGGACTGGACAAGTATGCTTTCAAGTCGCGTAGGGCTTGCTAGCATTCGGGCGTGCATACAAAATCATTCTTCTTTTTCAGAAGTGAGAACTTATGGCACTTTTCTGACGACCGGGAAATAAACTTGCTGAGAGCTACCACTCGCCCGATTAACCGATGTACTACTTTCACATCTTCAAGTGCGTCCGATATATCTTGAATGACTTTTATTTTATTGGGGTTTATCTCGATTCCTCTCTGAAAAATCAAGAAACCCAATAATTTTCCGAAGCCTACCCTGAAAGCACATTTCTCGAGGTTGAACTTTATATTATACTTTCTCAACACCTCAAAAATTTCCTGCAAATGACTTAAATGGTCCTCTGCATGAAGACTCTTAACAATCATATCGTCTAAATATACTTCAATAGTTTTTCCTATTTGTTTTTCAAATATTTATTCACTAACCGTTGATAAGTAGCTCTGGCGTTTTTCAAACCGAAAGGCATAAAATTATAATAATAAGTACCGAATGTAGTTAAAAAAATGTTTTCTCTCAGTCTTCCGGGTGCATCGTTATTTGGTTATACTCGAAATACACATCAAGAAAACTCATTATCTCATATCCGGCCGTAGTATCGATCATTTGATATGTTAGAAGCTTCTTGGTAAGGCTTCCAGATAAAGTATTCAACTAATATGAAAGCACAAATATTGAGAATGTTATCGAAAAGTGGTATTGTAATAACTTGAATATAATGATTTGCAATGGGATAATGAACCCTATTTATACTTGGGCTTGCGAGTACACGTTCCATGATCATATTGATACAAATAAATGAATGCTATAATAATGAAACAATTAGTGTCCTCATAAATGTCATTAATGCACCATTAGAAGGTGTGGGATCGGATAAATAATGGTTGCCCGTTTGAATTTGAACCGTTCACCTGATCTTCCCGACATCCGGTACCTCGCAACCTTCCAATACCTCCGGTGCCGCTCCTACTCAACCGGTAGCACCGAAAGCTGAGTTGAATCTGATTCATCGCCACTTTCCATGTGTCATGACATGATTCGTTCAACTGTGTAACGAATTTTACCCTATACACTATATAATCTCCTTTGAAGAAATAGTTTGCACTACTATTACTTCAATAGTTAAAGTCTGATTTAAATTTTTGAGGACAAAAGGACCATATCAAATATTTGTATTTACCAATTATTCTAACATAACCATAAGCATGTTCCTTATCAATTGCACTAATTTTCCTACGCGTGGAGTTTAGACAACATGTCTTACATTGTCCCTATCCCATTTTCGGGGCGGATCTCTTCCTCACCTGATAACCCTAAAGAGGGAAGAACATCGGTGGTATTTTCACTATTATTTCTAATATTATTACGATTATTGCGGAATTTAAAGTAGTTATATTCAAGGTAATAACAACAAACAAGTATTATAATCACAAGTATTATAACCATTTTAATTTTAAATCAATCTATAATCTCTTCCAGATTCTTAATATCATAATCATAGAAATTCTACTTATTAAAATCATAATTACAGAAATTAACTTATTGAATACACAATTAAAACATACTGGTAAAGAAATCATACCTTTTGCAGTAATATTTGGATCACCGGAAATCTCAACTTCACCCTGGCAACCTTCCCCTTTCTTGCTTCCTCGCGTTATGGGTACTATGGCCTAGGTTCTTAGGAGGTCTCTACAGTTCTTTCCAAGTATTCCAGCAAGAGTCAAGGTTTCTGAACTAATATGCGTTTAATTATATATTCTTCAAAGTTTATTTCTTGTTCTTATGATTTCTTGAAGTAGATCTTCTTAGATTACAATATTACTCTGTTAGGATTATAGACTGATATAAGGTTTTAGCTAGACATGATTTTGGTTAATAGAAAGCTATTAAATTTCTGATATTTGAGAGAGAAAGTGTTTGCTTGAGAGAGTATTTTTCTAGAGAGAGATATATCAAAGATTTAATTTGTATTTCCGAAAGACTTGTCTGTAACTGATACAATGAGGCTCTTTATATAGATAACCTCGGGGTGCTACAATATTATGACATTTACTGTGCTACTTTTACTATGCGACATTTACTGTGCGACCTTTACTGTAGTGCTACAGTATTTGGTGGCTTTTACTATTTTTGCTACTATTCATACTTTTTACATTTGAAAAAACTTTCTTTTGCTGATACCTGTTGATCTTTTCTGATATTTTCTTCTTATCTTCTTGTCATCCTTTTTCCTGAGGCTGATATGTTTGGTATCTTTCTTTTGCTCCGTTGCTGTCACTTTCATTATCTCTTTTTTGCTGATGTGTTTGGCATCTTTCTTTTTGATTTGTTTCTGTCATCTCCATTGTCTCTTATCATTTTTGTTGTTATGCTAATATCATTTTGGGCTTATGTGATAAATCACATTGAGCCGGATTGTTATGCTATTATGCTGATATACCACGTAGTTGAACTACATGATTTTTGATGAACTGATATGATGAGTTTTGTTGTAGTAAAACTACATTATTCCCCACCAGGCTACTATGCTATTATGAGAACGGATCACTGGATCTTTCTTCTTTTATGCTCATAACTTATTTTATACTCATATCTCGTAGAGCTATTGGCTTTTTTTTTATTTGGTTATGGCCTGGTATTGTTCTATTGTTTCTTTGGCATGCTTTTGCTTTAAATTTATTATTCGGTTCATCATATTTGTAAGTTCTACTGTGTCCTGGATTACTACGTCGTGATTATAGTATATCGTAACTAGTTCTTCCACTTTTCCTCCTTTGGTAGTTCCAATGATACTTGCTTTACCTGCTTTTATCATATCTTCTAGTCTTCCTGCTAAGGTTGCTAGTCCAATGGCTCTTTTGTTGCTTAGCCATTCTTGAAATTGATTTATTTTGCATGGTATCTCTTTTTTGGAGTCTGTGTTATCTCCAGTAATGTTAGTATTCCTTCCTGCTTTGAACAGTTGACATAAAACAATAGGCTTTCCTGTCAAGTCTGTAGAGGCATCAAATATTTGTATTCCATAGATTCCTGGTCCGAATGTTTCTTTCATGGATTGGACCGATTGGTATATAGTATTTGGTAATTTTGATATGCTGCTGAGGGTGTCATCTACCATAATTTTGTCTAGAAATCCATATTTAAAAAGTTTATAGGCAACATTTGGGTCTGTTTTCTCAAGACATAAATATCTTGGATACTTACTAAATCTTGAGGCTCGTAATATATTGGGATTGGATTTGTAGGTGTAGTATTTAGTAATGGCTTCATAGGTGGTAATGATTTCTGGTGAAAATGTTAATTTCTCCGCCATGGATAATATTTGTGATGTTGGTATTTGGGACGTTGGTATTTGGGATGTTGATGGTAGGTGTGCTAGTCTTGAACTGAGGGTAGGAAAGCTTGTAGTCTCCATGTTATCTCTTGGAGAGCTTCTTAGATTTTTGTAAATCTGGTAGTCTGACAGGCATTCCTTCAGTTGGCTAATAAGGCTGTTATTTTGTTTAAGTATTTCTTCCAATTCTGTATCTTGGTTGCCATGACTTGGTTACTACTGATAACTTCATTTATTATATCGCTGATATAGTCTTCAAAGCTGTCGTTGTTAACTGACATCTTGATATCTGCTTAAAAAATCAGCTAGAAGATTCTTATTTTCAGATATATTTTTAACAATAAAATCATAACAATAAAAGAACGATTGCCATTTCCTTCTTTTATTTAATTCTGGTAATGGGTCTATTTTATTAGTAATAAATGCTCTTACTTGGGTGTTATCAGTTCTGACAACGAACTTTACTGGTAGTAAATGATAATGAAATTTTTTTATTCCAAATTTTACGGCTAATAATTCTTTTTCATTTATATGGTAATTCTTCTCATTAGGCTTCCAAGTTCTACCTCCATATCCGCATATTAATAGTTTTTCTTTGTCTATATCTTCTTTGTCATAAGCTATGAGGACTGCTCACCAACCTATGTCACTGGCATCTGTAAATAGTTCTAATTGGTCTTTATCTGTTGGTATTCTATGTTTTGGTAAATCTGTTAGCCTTTCTTTAATATCTTTTATAGCTTTATCCTGTTTCTCTGTCCATTCAAACGTTTTATTTTTTCCCTTGATCAAATCTTGTAATGGCTTTCTTAGAGCTGGTAAGTCTTTTATATGATTTGAGGCATAGTTTACTATTCCTAGAAACTGTTGTACTTCCTTTTTATTTTCTAGTTTATCTTTAAAATTCTTAATCCTCGTTACTATGTGTTCCTGAAGCTGGAATCCATCCTTATCTATTATATATCCTAAATATTCTAAATTATCTTTAAAAATTTCAGATTTCTTTTCAGATAATAAAATTCCATGTTGTTTTATAGTTTTTATGAATTCTTCTAGGTGTTTAATATGATCTCCTAGACTATCGTTGTATATTAATATATCATCTACATATACTATACAGTATTCTGTTAATTTTTTAAACACTTGGTCCATTCTTCTTTGGAATATTTGGGGTGCGTTTTTTAGTCCAAAGGGTAATACATTCCACTCATAATGTCCTTGAGGGGTACTGAAAGTTGTTAAAGGTTTTGATTCTTTGGTTAATTTTATTTGCCAAAATCCACTTTTACAGTCAAACTTACTAAACCATTTCTTATTCCCTAATCTATTAATAAGATTTATTTTATATGGTAAAAAATATCCATCAAATATTATCTTTTTATTTAGTTCTCTATAGTCTACGACTATTCTAGCTTTACCTCTTTTTTGTTCACTATGCTTTCTTACTAAGAAAGCTGGACTGCTATGTGAGCTTCTACTTTCTTGTATTAGTTTCAAATCTAGTAGTTCTTTTAATTGCGTTTCGAATTCTTTTTGATCTGTTGGGCTATATCTAATAGGTTTACATCTGATAACATCATTAGGAGTTATTAACTTTATTGCCGCATATATTTTTTCTTTTTCCTACAACTGTATTGGATTTTCTCCAAAGTTTACTTTTAACATTCCAAGGTATTTTTCTTTTAATAGCTGTAGATTATTATTTCGATTTATCCTATTACATAATCTTAATGTTTGTACTGGTAATATTCTTTTTAATATAATCCATCTGTTACAAGGTGTTTGTAAGCTTAAAGTGTTATCGTTTATAACTTGGGTTTTGAAGTAATCTAAAAAATTATTTCCTAATAATACATGTTGACTCATATTATTATCTTGATATATTATTGGTAATCTAAATATAGTCTTATTTAACACTATTCTTACATTCTCAACTATGGTGTCTAATTCTTTGGTTTGTTCATTAAATCCTGTCACTCTTATTCTATATGTTCTAGACCTTTTCCACTTATGTGATTCTAAAACTTCTTTGCGTGCCAGGCACATGTCTGCTCCGCTATCAATAAATATCTTTTGTTTTATCAACTTATTGGGTTTGTGTTAAACAGAGCAATATACATGTGATATACACTGAAAATACAACAGTGTATATCACATATATATCACTGGATTTAATGAAGCAGTGGGCTGTCCGCCAGATTACAGAATTGGGCCTCTCGGCCAGATTGTACATATCCAAGTGATATTAGGATAGTGTATATATGGTATATATATTTGTAGTATATTGTAATAAAAAGGATACCTTAATTAGTGCTATCAGGTCTATGTGGATTTTTGCTTATAAGGAGAATTCAGATGGGTCCTTTGCTAGACATAAGGTACGACTTGTTGGTGATGGTAAGGCTCAGCAGGTTGGAATTGATTGTGGTGAGACGTTTAGTTCGGTGGTCAAACCGGCTACCATTCGCACTGTGCTTAGCTTGGCTCTTTCAAAGACTTGGCCAATTCATCAGTTGGATGTCAAGAATGCTTTTCTACATGGTGATCTCAAGGAAACAGTCTATATGCATCAGCCGTTGGGTTTCAGGGATCCCAACCGCCCTCATCATGTCTGTTTGTTGAAGAAATCACTATATGGGCTTAAGCAGTCTCCACGGGCCTAGTATACACGATTTGCTAATTTTGCTTCGACTATTGGGTTCACTCACAGTAGGTCAGATAATTCCTTGTTCATCTACCGCCGTGGTTCGGCATTGGCCTATATTCTGTTGTATGTGGATGATATCATCTTGACTGCCTCCTCCGATGCTTTGCGCCAGTCCATCATGGCCATGCTCAGTTCTGAATTTGCTATGAAGGACTTAGGGCCGTTGAGTTATTT